>CM040402.1:15872709-16472709 GCA_022702515.1 Ilyophis sp. 1 JC-2022
TTTCCAATTCTATCCAAAATGGCTAAATTATGCATTGCTGTAAATCATAAATTAATCATATCTTGAAGTACAAATCGACAATTTTCAGGATAGATATCTACCTGTCATAAAATGAGTAATACTCCATTATAAAGCATATTAATTTGCCCCTTATGATGGTTTAAGATGAAAACATTATCGCACTGGGACACACCTAAATATGTAGCCTAATCATTCAATCTTGGACCTCAATAAAACACCACTTTTTAAATTTACTCTGCAGTATGACAAGTATAGTTAAAGGAGATACTAATACGCCATAGCCTATATTATGTATAATAAGATTACAGTAAAATTATATTCCACCATCAGGAAAATGCTGCCAAATGTTTGCGCTTCTATGAACATCAGTACATAAAACATGACACAGCCACCAATGAACACTTGCACTACAGTATGTGAAATGCACTCAAAATGTGAAAATAATATCAAATGTTGGACAAGACGGTGGTCGAGTGGAAAATCTATTATGTACATATGTAGCCAGCGAGACCAAGCACATATTACAAGCTGTATTACTTGCATATCGAAAAACTACCATCATATTTTCAGATAGAATCAATACTCTTGACCCACTCCCAAAATCCATGTAAACAAGGCAGGGATTACTCTAGCCATGCTGACGATTGGCTAAATTAGTAAAATCTTGAGAAAATATCAGGAAAACAGCAATTACGCCTTGCTGAGCAAATGCGTTTTCTGTAGCTGTTTGCGTAATAGATCTACTAAACTGATAAAAACTAAAAATGCTGTTACGCATTATGGAAGCATATCCGAGCCAATCTAATGAAAATCGGCGATTGCATTTTGTTTACATTCGATGTGCGCAAAAAACATGACATAATTCAAATGAAAAAGGCCATATTGCTTTTTCATTTTCAAGTTAATGTACGCACTTTATCTGACAATTTGAAAATGTTAATGCAAATCCATTTCACATAAATTTTTTCTCGCCCTCTATGACACAAACCCTGCCTGAGTTAAATGAAAATAAAACTACATTTGCATTAGCAGTTTCTATTTAGTTGCATGATCCATGACAAAAAGGAAAATGATAATTCAATTCGCCATTTACATATCGTTTCATGCTTTGCGGCACAATAGTGACATAAATTCAAATGCAATGGCAATAAGTGTATTGATGTGACCTACGTCACGATCTCGCTGGTTTCGAGTAAATTTCCCATTCGTTAGAGCGTAGACATTAACTAAAGCGCTTACTTTTAAAAAACCATTTCTTCTGATTAATTCTTACCGTCAATGTCCCGGATTGTTCAATGTAACGCCCGTTCGCAAACCAAGTTTTCTGACCAGCTTCAAGATTAATTAACATTTTAGTAATTTTTTTTTGTTGAACATACCCAGTGCCCACGTCTCATAAAATCCCTCCCGACATGCCAAGCCGTTGTCTCCAGACGTGTCATATAATGTTCGCAACAACTAGTAGCACACAACACTTTTTTCTAAACGTTACTAGCAAGCTTGAAGGACTAAAAGGCTAGAATTGCTTTAATGTGGTTTAACCTTAGCGCATCAAAATCAGAATGTTGTTTTGGCCCTATAAAAAGTGCAGGCGTGAGGTCCGTTTCTTTGATCAATCTATGCTGTCTCTTCTTGATAACATTCACTGTTACGCATTGCTTTAGATAAAATATTCGCTAGCCTAGCTTACTCAGTACGTTTGAGGATAGTGGCGAGAGTCTTCCGTCCTGGGAGATTGATTTTAAATAGATTGATTACATGTTGCGTGTAGCCTGTTGTTATAGCTGCAATTCGTGAAACATATACAGTAATTAGCATTAGCTGGCTGCAAACTGTGTGTGTGCGCCGTTGTGTATGTGTGTTGCTAGCTACTGCTGCGTGTTGCTAGTCAAAACCTTCTTTTTCCACAAATCTTTGTATACTTGTCACATATAGTTAAAATAACACTATCACATCACTCTCGCTCTTCTCACTCTCTCTCTTATGTTTCTCTATCACTCTCACGACGGCGAAAGGCAGCCTCAATATTGTATTTATTTACAGGCTAATTGAACAAATACATAGAAAATTATAAAACCACTAAAGATTGCTGGCTAGAAAACAGGGCTTTTCTCGACTCTTTGATTAGGGGGCATGAAGAGATGTGGTGGGGCACAAGGCGGATGAAGTAGCTGGGCTTGGGGTCCACCCCCAAAGATTTGAGACCTTCTCATTTCCTGCCATTTCTACTGAAGACATGAATTGACACCTGAACACACAGGGGGGGAATTTGTTCATCAGCCCAGCGGCCTGTAAAGCCAGTGCCAGGAAGTTTACTGGACCACTGGCCTGAGGTTTTTGACGTCAAGAAAGCTCAGGATCTCATGATTCTGGGAGAAACGCTTGACTGTCGTCAAAAACAAGCACATTGACAGCGTCTCAGTGACACCACCTGACGTCACCAGGGCAGGCCACATCCCCTTTTCCTTAAAATATCGTTATACACAACTGTTAAGAAGCGCCTCGCTAATTCTTGTTGCTATTGTACCGGCCCCAGGCAGCCTGGGTAAAACTGACGACATCGGCTTGAAGTTGACTTAGTTTATTGTTGGTAACCACAACCAGCACAACTTTAACCTTCACTTTAGTATGCAGAGTTTTTATAGTGGTTCTGTTCTGCCATAAAGCATGAGTTAACATGATTCATCCACAGGAAAATACTTAATTAAAGGGAAAGGCACCAATTTAAACTGAGGGCCTTTTAACAACAACACAACATGACTGTGCAGACTGCTTTTGTCCTCACAAAAGTCTCAAAGCATACAGATTTGTGCAGTATAACAAACTGAAACTAGTCTGCACACTGGAACATACATTATATACTTATTTTCTAGAGGGATAAATCATATATGTTCAGTTTTTTTGAGGGTACTTTAAGCTAATACACCCAGTTAACTGTACCTGACTGTATAGGGAAACTATCGGTGTAATGTAATATTCTCAACAGAATTCTGGGACCTTTGTGGCATTAATATTACTCAACATCTGAAAAAATATGCAGAGATGGATTTTCATGACAACACAAACTTAGACCCTACTCATGTTTAATATCAGTTGTGATGGTCTCGGGGTTGAGTGGTTGCAATGGCCAACATTTTCCTAAATGTTCAACATGATGAATGTATAATTTCATAACTCAGGAGTAAACTGCCGCTGTGGAATTTCCTCTCATGAAACCCTTTTGTGAAGCCCCCTGGAAGGGAGGGGGACTAAAAGTGCAATTTAAAACATGTATGGTGCCAGTTTTATGGTTTTTACGACTCGTACGCAGACAGATCAAATGCAGAATTTGGCATTTAAGCAGAGGAAACAAAGACATAGGGGAAGCTGTAGTCAGACTTTCCCACACATCTCACCTCGTCGTTGTTGTGTACGATTGCCAGGTATGATAAAAGTATTTTTCTCTGTACTATAGTTGAATATTTGATGTTTAATCTGTAACTGTAAATTGATTATTTTTTAAGTAAATGACGTACTCTGGTAAATAAAATAGTTAAACTTGATTTGTGTGGTTTCTCTGAAAGTTTGACGTACTATCGCTGTTTCTCGCAGTAATGATTTGATTAATTTTCTTCAGTCTTGGTTACCCCCCCTCTGCTGGTCTAGGGGAGGTTGTCTAATTTAAGCTTAATGGTGATCACAGAGTATTGCAAACCCGTAGAACTAAATGTCTTAAAATGAATCATCTTCGCATGGCGTTATATATATATATCTATATATATATTATATATATATATATATATATATATATATATATTTATATATATATATAATATATCTATATAAATATATATATAATATATATATATATATATATATATATATATATATGTTAAGAAACGTGGTCGCAATATTCCCTTATCGGGTACCTGAGCCTTAATCAATAGAAATAGACCTCACGAAGTGGCCCTTCCTGCAACCTCTGAGATAACCGCAGATATCTAGCACTGTGAGTCGTGTACATAAAAAACGGCCGAATGTAACGCGCCGTGGAACCGGCAGATCCAATTTCAAGAACAGTCTTAAAACTATGGGAGTCCTTTAGCGAATCAAGTGGAAATTTTACATAATCAAATGAATATAATAATTAAATTGGAGTCAGATAAACGAGTACAGAAGCAGCGTTGTGGCTGATTTGTCATTAATGTACACAGGCTGCCTTTTGGATAAACTGGGGTCAGCGTAGAAGGTAATGTGTACAATTACCATTGATACGTGGTCACTTATTAGCTGATCCCGTGAATCTAAGAGCAGTCTCAAACACCCGGATTCAAGAACATGATAAGTTCAAACCATAACCTTTTCTTTCCCCCAGCAATAGCGGAATACATCACGCTTAACCTTCACTCCGAGCCATGCCGTAAGTAGTTACGACGGGCCCTAGCTAAAGTGAATTAGCTGATGTTTGCTGAATATAAATTGAAGATAACTGAATGAAGGTTTAATTATGTGAGGAATACCACACATTCAATGTGATAAATGACACAGTAAACTCAAGGATGAAATTAAATGTTATATTATATAACATTAGCAGACTTAAGAAGTTTACCGCAAGTTTGTTTTTGCAAAATGGTGGGGTTTTGGTCAAGTCAATGGGCTTTGCGCTTCTCCACCCCGAACTGTCAAATCATACTGTGCCCTGAACCATGAAGACTATATCCGGTTGACCCTGCTCCCGACAATGTCAACTTTCGGCTCCACGGAGCAGACACAATTTTGTTCAAACCGGCTGTGAAAAAAGTATTTCCGGAGACTCAGAAAATTTGTTGTTAACGATGGCCGTGGGAAGGCAATGGGTTACGTCCACAATGAATTTGTCCCATATTTTTATATAGTCTATGATTCCGGACAAACGCAGCCCTTTGTTTCGCATAACACAAACAAAAGGGGGATTTTCCTGGCTAAGCTAACAGTTAGGCTATCTAGCTAGTCCCTGTCCAAACAAAGTCTAGACGCATTTTGTTGTGATATTCCTATCTACCAGTCTTTGTTAAACTAGCAGATGTCCAAACCAACGTATAATTTGCAAGCATGTTTGTCGGTGATATAAACCAAAATGTATGTTTTCCTTTCAGATCAGGCAAACATCAGCTCTCTGCTCCTTCTCCAATCCTACAAGGAGCATGTGTGCAGTATCAAAGTCAAAGGGGTAAAGGTTCATGGGTAAACAAGATATTTCCTCAAGCATGAGGACATCAAAAAGAGTTCGTGGCATTCGATCACAAACTACGCGGAAAGACCACGCCATTGTCCTGGCCTGGCACAGACACCCATGGTCCACAGGGACTTGAGTGCAAAGTTGCTGAACCATCCATTTTAATGTTTCCCCAAAAGCCTCCTCGTTGGTGTACAAAGACACAGTGGAAAAGCTTGTTATGTAAAGTTGTGTATTGAATTGTTGTATATTGTTGTACAGTGCACAATCACAATCAGAATTCTCATCATCATCATCATCACATCAATCATCATCTACCGCTTATTGCCGGAGTCGGGTCGCGGAGGCAAGTAGGCTAAGCAGTTGGGTTCCAGACGTCTTCTTCTCCCAGCGACGCTTTCCAGCTCCTCGTAGGGGATTCCCCGAGGCCGTTCCCAATGGCCAGGAGAGATATATAATCTCTCCAGCAGGCTTCTGGTCTAACGCCTCGAGGGTCTCCGCCCAGTTGTACGTGCCCGGAACAACCTCCAAAGGGAGGCGCCTCGGTGGGGGGCACTACCTAATCAGATCCCGAAACCACCTCAAGCTGGCTACCTTTCGATGCGAAGGAGCAGCGGGCTCTAACTCTCGAGCTCCCTCCGGATAGAACCGAAGCTCCTCACGCCCTAATCTCTAAGTGCTCGGAAGCCCGGCCCAGCCCTACGGAGGAAGCTCATTATTCATCAGGCCAGCATTGTATCCGCGATCTCGTTCTTTCGGTCACAACCCAAAGTCGTAGTACGGTGCATAGGTGAGGGTAGGAACGTAGATCGACTGGTAGACCGAGGAGCTTCGCCTTCCGGCTCAGCTCCATCTTCAACCACGACGGTCCGGCGCAACGCCCGCATTACTGCGGACCGGCTGCACCGATCCCGCCTGTCGACCTCGCCGCTCCATTTTAACCCTCACTCGGGAACAAGACCCCGAGATAAACTTGAACTCCTTCGCTTGGGGCAAAGCATTGTCCGTCACTCATTCTCCAACCTGGAGGGAGCATTCCACCGTTTTTCCGGCAAAAGAAACCATGGCCTCAGTACTTACGGAGGTGCTGACTCTCATCCTCGGCCGCCTTCACACTCCAAAACTCGGGGCTGCAAACCGCCGGCCAGTGCGTGCCTGGAGGTCCACGGTCCGATGAAGCCAGCCAGACAAGAACCACGTCCATCCGCAAAAAGCAGAGACGCAATTCTGAGGTCACTCAAACCGAACACTCTCCTCACCTCGCTGCTGCGCCTTGAGATCCCCGTCCATGAATACCACAAACAGGACCGGTGACAAGGGGCAGCCTTGGCGAGTCCAACACCCACCGGGAACGCGCCTGACTTAGTGCCGAGGATGTGGACACAGCTCTCACTTTGGTCGTACAGGGATCGGATGGCTCGCAACAATGGCCCCGGTACCCCGTACTCCCGCAGTACCCCCCCACAGGATCCCCTGGGGGACACGGTCGAAGGCCTTCTCCAAGTCCACAAAGCACATGTAGACTGGATGGGCAAACTCCCATGACCCTCCGAGCAACCCTGCTAGGGTAAAGAGCTGGTCCACTGTTCCACGGCCAGGGCGAAAGCCACATTGTTCCTCCTGAATCTGAGGTTTGACCAACAGGTGCAATAGGTAGTAGAAATGTCTTCTGTGGGGATTGTGTAGTTAGTCTATACAGCTTCCAAACAAGCACCAAACCCAGGACAGATCTGTGCTGGCAGTGCCAGAAGAATAACTACCAGGTGTTCCGAAGTGACAACCTGTCAGACGAGGTGAAATCAGCCAAGCTGAAAAAGCAGGAACATCTCAATCGTGTTGTGAAGGAGCGGTTCTTATAGCAGGAAATTCAAGTTCAGGTAATTGTCATTTTATGGTCCATTTTCTATTTTATGAACACGGTAGTCAGTGAGTGCATAATGAAGCGATGTGCAATGTTTGATGTTTGATGTCCTGTCTTCTTTCTTTTACAGCTCTCTGAAACCTGGCGTGACTATGGTCAGAGAGCATTGTGATGCAGTAGCAACAGAAATTCAGCTGCTGCACAATGCTAATATTTGATCGCCCAGAGATGGTTATCCTGTGCAAGCTCCACCCGGACTGGACTCAGCCAGGCAGAAATATCTTTTTGAAAAGATCAGAGAATTCTGCTCTGATGATGCACAAGACATCACATGCCCCCCACCAAACTCCACAACAGCTCAAAACAAAACTCTCTGTTTGTAGATTTACTTCAACTGTAGCTCTCCAGCTGCATCGGACATTAGAGCTGAACACTGAACACTGCACTATTGCATACCTGACCAGAGCAGGGCCCTGATATTGCACTGTTGCACACCTGACTTTGGACTTTAAATACACCATTATAGTTTATTTGAATGTTTTTATTTTAATGTTGTCATTTGCATCATCCTTCCATTCTTAATTATCTACCAAATGGTTTGTTTTAGTGGCCATGTGTCCACACTTTCACTAATGAGAAGCCTATTGATTCACCTCAGCCTTTATTTTGATCAGTTCAAATTAGATTGTGGCTACAATTGGAGGCTGTGTATCTACAGCCTCAACTACAGCTTACAACCAGTGACAGATATCCTAGTAGGGGAGTGGTTGGGGTGGGGTTACCAGCTACTGTTCATGCCAATTAAGTGTTCCAGCCTGAGGTGTGAATCATTGAAAATCTTTGAGAGCTGTTTTCACAGGAACGTGTCTTAAGGTGTGTGCCATCATTCAAAGAAGCATATCTTTCCTCAAATATTTGCATATCAGGATTTGTACTTTCATAAACTATTTTTAAAAATGACCCGTGCTACTTGTGGACCATTATACCAGCACCAGTCACATATAATTATTTTATGATTTACTGCAGTGCACAATTTAACCATTTTGGATAGATTTGGAGACACTAAGGGACAACAGGGTACACTGCTTACATTTTGCATCTTAGATCTTTGGTAGTTCTGCATATCACCCTCAGAGCTTGCACACTTGTGGAAAAGGAGTTTATGATCCAGTAAATGTATAGTTTTATCCGTTTTACATTTATAGCTCTTATTACTTTGTTGCAAACTAATGAAAGAAAACTTTGTTTTGCATTTTTGCAAAGATTCTTTGCATTTGTGGCACTTTATTTTGACCTAAAATTATGAAAATAAACTAACCTAAATGGTACAACGTAGTATTAGTATTGTAAATGGTACAACTGTCTTTCTTCATTTAAGATCTTTCCCAAGTTTCTTTGATGTTCACACCTGGGGCCACATGTATACACAGTGCTGAGCAGAAAAATGTCCTCAGTCAGAACGCTGCGTAAGTGAGTTTCCACGCACAAATTCAGATGTATAAAATAAGATAATCTGTATACCTCTGCACACGCTGCACACCATATGCACGCAATGTTTGGAGTCAGTGTGAGATGGTGACACCATGACCAAAAGGCAGAGGGAAAAAATTTCAAACTTGAACACCCCATAAATAGGAGCACATTTTACATCAGCGTTGTAGTGTCCTGCCATTTACAATGAGTCAGGCTGGTAAAAGGGTGATGGTCAGTGAAAAGAACAGCCCGGGAGATGCTAAGTTCATTATGATAAGATGTTGAGTACTTCTTTGAGGAGTTAATTATCAGGTTAACTGTAGCCTCAGTAAAGAAAGGTTTAAAGAAGTTGCTTATTTTTGCTAATGGACTCGCAAGGCCTGGTTCGGTCCGCCGGGACTAGCTACATTATTATGGTCAAACTCGACCCGGTGTTCATCGCTGATCTATGTGAGTGGGCTCTGTCAGGTCAGTATAAAGGGGGAACGGAGCCATTAGTTATCATTAAGGCGACAGTGGAATGGAGGTCACAGACACCATTACATGTAGGAATGGCAATGAAATCCTAAAAAAGTACCGTTCTCACATTAAATGTACACGGCAGTGTAGTATGATGGTTAGGGAACTAAGCTTGCATCTCTGAGGATGTAGGGTCAATCTCCAGGTGGGGCCACTGCTGTTGTGTCCCTGAGCAAGTTACTTAACCTGAATTAATTCAGTAAATATCCTGTATTTAAAAATAGTGTATGTTGTGTGCATCAATGTGGATACGAGTGCACTGTTAAATGTATGTTGTGTGCATCAATGTGGATACGAGTGCACTGTTAAATGTATGTTGTGTGCATCAATGTGGATACGAGTGCACTGTTAAATGTATGTTGTGTGCATCAATGTGGATACGAGTGCACTGTTAAATGTCTAAAATGTAATGTAAATATAAATAAACTGAAATATGAAATATCTAAAAGGCCTCTAACTGTTAACAAAAAAACGAAAAACAACAAAAAATTGTCAAATATTTTGTTTTAACAATTTCTGTAGGCACACACATACTTGCTATACAGGTGCAATGGTTACTGTGGTAACACCCTGAAAAAACAAACATAAACATGCATCAATAATAACAGCACTATCTGATTTGAAGAAAAAAAGTTATTTTATACAAAGTGCTTAAATTTAATTGAAATGTCCACATCAGTCTGTCTATTGATGGGATTGTCTAGTCTGTGTCCCCCATTCACAGGACCAGTCTAATCACTAAGAGCCTGATTTACTAAGACCAGGGGTGCATCCCAATATTCTTCACTCCCCACCTCCTTTCCTCAACTCCCCCACTACCACTCCTCTCCTACCCGGAAGTATGCAAAACTGCCTGAAACACAAAGATCTGTTTCCGGGGCACAGAGGGGACAAGGTGGTAGTGGAGGAAATGAGGGAGCTTTCTTTTTTGAGTATTCGGACATAGCCCTTTTTAGTGGGGGAAAAACCTTTTTGCACACATAAAAACCAATAACATGACAAATGATTGGTCATGGAATTCGTTTTGCACCAATCATCGGTTGTGTTATTAGTATTGCATGTGTTATTAGTATATTAGTAACACAGACAGCAGGCACACAGTCTTCCTTTATAGTTAGATTTAAGTTTAAAAGTAAATTTCTGTTACATTTAAATTAATGGTTGAATATTGACAATGTTCCAATGCACTCCAGCAGCCTCTGCTGCTGATGATGTCACAGTACCCTCTAGCTGCATCAAATTATATCCTCCAACAGTTTTTAGGTCAAATAGCTTATTTTCTGGAGAACCGCTCATCCAATCAACTTCACAGTTAGCCCTGGACTTCCTAGGCTTCAGAGCAATACACCTAGCGAATTTCAACTTCATACAGAGCCCGGTTGTCGAGCAAAGCGAAATACAGACAGACAGAAGGACCGAGATTTCTTCCTTTATAGTTAGATATATGTGTTACTTATTACAGGCATTTGGAGATTGTAAATACATTGTATATTATATGAAGCGACTTCTAAAACACTTAAACTTTTGTTATGTACTATATATTTTGTTATAACTTTAAAAAATGTTGTTTTCCTCTCTATTTTACGCTTGACGTGAATTGCAGAAGTGCGACTTGCGGACTGTTTTACCAGCATGCGTCACATTTTCCTATTATTTATCATGCTTTTTTCACTTATTTTTCATATTTTTTTTGTCTTTTATTTGATTGAATGCTGATGTATTCATTAAGATATCTCAAAGAGAGAAGGGACCACTGTGACAGAGATCCACTCCAGGACCGAAACTCATAACAGAATGTTACATAAATTAAGAGCTACACAATGGACTTAAAATAAATTTTAAGGCACACAATTGCACTTGAATGCCACTGCACTTTGGGAATGGTCTCTCCCCATGCAGTGGAAACACTGCTTTGTCTGCAGGGCTGGGGGGTTGATTCCATTTCAATTCAGGAAATTGATTTCATTTAAATTAATTAATCAATGACCATAACCTTCTATGAGCATTTTTTTTTGCAGTGAACTGAGACAATAGAAGAGTAACTGACTACAGCCCTGTTCTCCTACCTGCTCCCTCTCCTGCAGCTCTGTTAGCATGACAACAGAGTGGCACCTCCACTCCCACACCATCCTCCAGAAGTCATCCACCGTCTGGGAGAGTGGGCCTTGAGTGGCGATGTAGTAATCCTTCTGCCTGTAGCCCTGCACAGGAACAGCACAGCATACAAAGCACAGCATATAGCTTTGCATACCAGCAGCACAGCTGCAGAACAGTCTCTCATTATAACCTCATATAAACTCTCCACACTTTCAGTTCAATTTCAGGAGGGATCGGTCCGAGGGATTCTGAAAAAGCGACGTACTCAGGACAAACCACAACCTAATGTTTCTGTTAGATTGGGGCTGAAACGACAATCTGAGCAAATGGGCGGTTCGTCCGCAACGTATTCTTGTTCCCTTCTGTGGGTACAAGAGTTCTCTTTACCCCACAGACAGCGTGTCTAGTCTGTACCTGCCTATCTGCTGAGTGGAATTCAGGTAACAGCGTATTCTTGGCTCCTTTTCATAAATAGGATAACTCTGTTGAAATCATCTTGGAACAAAAATAAGATTTAGAAAGTCAGCTCGGTACTCTCATATTATCTCCTAAAAATATTGTACTCATACAGAAAGTACACCCCATATATTCATATATCACCTTGTATTTAGCACTCGCTAAAAACTGTCTGCCTACAGACTGAGTGATATTAAATGATGTCACGAACTAATAACCACTTGTTTCTTGAGATCACTATTATTTGAGTGTTGAGAATACATTCATTTGAAATGGCAAGACGAAGAAGCCCAGGGAGAAATTGCACAAACAGATATAAAAACCATGGGGTAGTATTGTTTTAGTTTATGTGAAACATATAGATAGATTTTTGTTGCAGCTTGCCATTTTGATAATACAGCATATTCCTTTAACATTATTGCAGAAAAAGATATTTCAGCAAGTACTGTAAGTATTTAGGGATGCATTTATGCTTGGTGTGATTGTATAAGTGTATTATCTTTTGTTGAAAGCATGAAAGCAAATTGTACAGGCCTTGAAACTAGTAAGAATTCTGTCTAAAAAACAACCAAAACAATAGAATGTTTGAGTAGGTTAGAATGTTCAGTATTGTTAACCTCTATTCCATCACAGTGGATGATGTGTTACAATGGAGGCCTGTCACCTACGTCACAATTTGACCAGACACGCCCACTTTTAACGCAAACCGCCTTACTGGAAGACCAAATGCCGGTGTTCCATAACGTTATGCAAACCAAACTAATAGGCTATCACATTTAATCGGGAGGTTGCTTAATTTCCCTTGATTGCCATCATCGGAATTTGCTTTGCGCAATGCTTACAGGTAGTTCAGCAATATACAAAATATACAGTGCACAACATAACGAAACAATTTCTCAGTTTGGCGGTGTACAGAGACCGCGGCACTGCATGTATGGAGGAAATTCGTGGATGTGGAGTTTGTGCGTTGGACTGCTTGGTGACACTGGACATCTCGGGACAGCGGGGGTCCCCCATTTTTAATCATGGCTGTATTGCACTTTCATTCACTTGATTTATGTAATGATTCTGTTGGATATCTTTGTTTGATATGTTTGTTTGTGTGTTGTGGGTCCCACTGTCTATGTCTTTTTTGTTGTTGCTGGGGCTACAACTGAAGTTCCCTGCCGGGAAATAAAAGTTATTATATTCTATTCTAATAATACCAACATAAACAAATATTATAAGGAGTATCGCGGGGGTGTACGTACGAAGTAAGATTAATTATAGTAAACCCCGGAACCCTCCCAAATCTGGAACATGCATGGGCTGAAGTAGAAAGAGCTGTTCTGGGTTTTATTGAGTTATCCAGCTAGTACTAACTCAGTAATCCTGCTTTGTAGTATACCACCTTGGTAAGTAAAGTGCTTGTGCAGTTAATATGGGAGCAAAGTGATACGTTACATGTTAGGTAGGCTACAGTAGCCTACTTCAGCAATAAAACATTTTAGCTCGATGGATAGAATATAAATAACTTTTTTCCCCGATAGGGAACTTCAGTTGTAGACACCATAAAAGGCAAATCAGTTCAACACATAAAGTACATTTACCGTTACTTTCATTATTACTTTCAATATCATTCATTATTCATTATTGCTTAATATCGTAACGTTACATTTTATTTTCGCCCTCTTCTGGATTCTCATATTGCTCGAACCCTGCCTGGCCAGCACAGGTAGCTAATGTTTACAGTTTATCCAGTCTATTTGTGAGACATCGTACAACGTAGCACCCCTAGCAATGTAATAATAGTTCAAATGAACACTGTTTTGATGTTCACAATATGCTTGACGTATCGCATTAGGTTAACATTAACCTCTTGGCGCAAATGGCATATTTGGTCAATCTTGGGGGTACTCTGTTTAAGGCTTTATAACTCCAGGTGTGAGCATCACATAAACTTGGTAAATGGCTTAAATGAAACAAAACCGGTGTACCATTTTTTGTACAAACTTAGATTTGTTTATTTTCATAATTTAAGTCAAAATAAAGTGCCGGAAATGCAAGCAAAACTTTGCTAAAAATGCAACAAATTCTATATTTCTTCAAAATACTGAGAGCTACATAAGTGAAACAGGTAAAACTACACATTTCCTGGATCATAAACTCCTTGTCCACAAGCATTCAATAATCGCAGGGTGATATACAGAACTACTAAAGATCTATGACACAAAATGTAAGCAGTGTAGCCTGATGTACCCAGGGTCTCCAAACCTATCCAAATTTACAGCTATTCACATTTTAGCCAATCTTAAACTAATCATACATTTCAGTGCAAATCAACCGTTTTGACTCATTTAACTCACCTTTTTATCATTTTCATGTGGAAATTATTTTGGATCAGTACAGGGGGGTGGATATCTAGGTGTCCAATAACCTACCCAAAACCTCTCCGAGAAATTATTAAAAAGCCTTTTGTCCTTTATAAAGCATATACATTTTCCCTTAAGATCACTTAATGGATTAAAACATTGATATTGCACAGTTTTCAGTTCAGTGTTTTTATGCCTAGTGTGCCATTTTTTCACCATTATCCTTCATATACTGCTTCATCCTGTGCGGTGCCTTGGCAATGCTGTAAGGATCTGGTCCTGCAGTGGCTTCACTCTGAACAGTAGAGGGCACTGCTGGAGTGGCAGAGTGGAGGGTCAAGCATGTTATAGGAACAAATTACATAATGCAGAAGCATTATAACACTGTGGTACACACAGCTAAATATGAAATCATTCACTCTTGTACTTCAGTAAACACTTTCTTCTGTATGGCTTCATTATGTTATCTTTTGTTGCGTGCTCAAGGATGGCATTACTCTGTAGTGTGTTTCACAACTGTTGCTTTTTTATTTTTTTTATTTTACATTCATCTTGCACACATCTGGACACAGTAAATTTGAATACATATTTTCCATTCCCTAAGTGAAAAGCATACCCCATAGAGTACATTATGCACAAAAAAATTACAATACAATAAAATAATATCGGGAACACTGGCAATGTTCTAGCTTCACGGCAAATCGAGCCATCAAATATAACGCACGACCGAGCAACCAAACAGAACAGCGCTAAAATACTCAATTTCATTGTGAGTGGTATGAATTCAAACAAAGTAGGCCACCACGAGCCACTACGCTAACAGATATTATCAATACAAATATGTTCAGCATTATTAGCAGGCTAACAGTGCTCTATTACGACCGATGCAAATAAAAAAATAACGATTATATATCTAGGTAATGACGCAGTGGAAAAACGAATGTATATAATCACAATCTTACAAGCTGTAATACTTACATGTCGAGGAGGATATCTTCCCCATATCGATAGGCATGCTCTTCTACAGTCTACGCTACAGGGATTAGATGAATCTCCGTCGCTTTTCCTCTTCTGACCCACTTCCAAAAGCGATTTGGTCAAATGCGTGAAGTTTATCTTCAGCCATACTGTTAAACCCCGTACAAAAGCGCAGGCAAACAATGATTACGCATGCAACCAATGTTTACGCGCACTTATATCGCGTAGTGCGTCAGCGTCACGACATGCGTAAAATTGTAGTGATTGAACAAGATTGCAGTTACGCTCGCCCTTAAAATAGTTAACCCAAGCTTTCAATTACACATGTAAATAACTTTTGGGAAGCTTGTCGTGCCTTCTATTGGATAAAACCATTGTCGATCAAACCAGAATAAAATTGAACGAGTCACAGCACTGCAATCAGAAAGAGAGGGTTACGCAGTTTGTATAATAGTATTACAATGCGCTGTGTATTTTTCAAACGGATTGTCCAAGACAATAAATGACCACGGAATCTTGAAAGGGACATATCTACGCTTAAATCCACGGTAGTATTTGCACATGAATTCCATATTTAATAGCAGATATTGATAGTAGAATGGCATTGTATGATTTCACTTGTTTATGTCGGTATTGATAGCAGCGATTTGCACCGCTGTATTTGCATACGCTCGTGCTATTGGTGGGTTTATCTGGTTGCTGGACGGAATTCTGATATTATATGATGAATACATATATTTATGAACTCCCAACATAGACGCTATTGCCCACTATGTCACGCATGGGTAGGTATAGGCTGGTGGGGAGTGCTTGTTAAATGGACTTGCTACGGAAAGATAGTGACACTTAGAAACTACGCATTGGCCAGAAATCGTCGCGAATCGTCTACCAATAAAGTTAAAATACCGCGTTTGGGTTTTCCACTAATAGTTTGGCTGCAGGAGCAACACGTGTCTCAGTTGCGTAAAACGGTCTCGCATGCGCGACTATCTGAACTAAGGGGTTAATGTTTCGCAGGCGTAGCAGTCGTTCACACAAATGATATAGCTACTAACGTTAGCTAAACCAAGCGATTAATTCACTTTTAACTTTCTAACATTAAGATAATGCACATAGATGTACATTAGGCCAGCTAGTTATGTATATATTAACTGGCTAACTTTATAATTTGTTCATAAAACGTAATTTACCATTAATGATCCGAGCCTATGCTGTCTAAACCCTGCTCACCCTTTCAACACCAGTCCTCTTCTTTCGGTTCGTAAAATTGAGTTCGTTTCACCCTGCATGGTGGTTTAGCTACTATGGTGAGTCCCTCAAATTATCATGTAAAAGGAGATTTTCGCCTTTTCCCAGTTTTATTCGCACATCAGTACGCAGTGCAGAAGTTCGTCATTGTAGGACAGCAATCACAGTAGCGTTAGCATGAAACTCGTTTCATGGAGTAGCGAACACTACGAGTTCAGTGGTAACGTTAAGCGTCTCTGTTAGGGATGGACCTCCAACATGGCGGCGCGTCCCTGTAACCATTGGTAACGACAGTTCTAGTTCTATGTGACAGGCCTCCATTCAGACTATTATCAAGTGGCTTTCAGTTTGGACATTGTACACAGAACTGGTAACTGCTATTACTGTCATGGGTATTTTACTGTTAGAAATGGAAGGATAATGGCATCAAAAATGACTGATTTAGATTTTCTCGGACCGTGCCCTCATCCTTCTCTGTGAGTATAACCCTTCAGCTTCACCTCAAACAGCGTGTCAAGTTTTTATTAATTAATCAGGGTTGATTTAGCTGTTAATTTAACCAATCTCATAAAGATTAGATGATAATTATATCTGGCTGTTGTGACAGTCTATTTGTGTAACTATATGCCAGAATATATATATATGTGCGGCAGTGTAGTATAATGGTTAAGGAGCTGGACTTGTAACCGAAAGGTTGCAGGTTCGATTCCCAGGTAGGACACTGCCGTTGTACCCTTGAGCAAGGTACTTAACCTGAATTGCTTCAGTATATATCCAGCTGTATGAATGGATAAATGTAATAAGAAGTTGTGTAAGTCGCTCTGGATAAGAGCGTCTGCTAAATGCCTGTAATGTAATGTCATCTTCAACTGTTATGTTGGTAGGATTTTATTTAGTCCATTGTTACATTCTGCCAAAACTATTCAGCAAAATATCTGGCTATTTTAAAAACAAACTAATGTAACGTTAACATTAATTGTCCTAACATTAACGTAACTTGCTTGGCACTGTTAGGTTCCATGTGGGGCTTGTAATGCTACCTAGCTAAAGTTAGTTGATAGCTCACACAGTGTGAATTGTATTATTACTGATGTAGCTTCAGAATATTACAATAATACATCTAAAATACTTTGTCATTACAATAATGTAAATGAGTGATATTGCATTTATTGTTTTTCACTAACAGTCCTGTGCGATGGCCCTGTTCATTTTTGGATCAGCTATGACTTTCATAAATTTCAAAATTACAAATGACACTGAATTTAACCTGTCTTTTTTTTCAAATGTTTAAAACAGGTCTGATTAAACACTATTACTATTCATTAAAACAATTTTGCCATTAGGCTGTGCGCTAATATTCAGTGGTTTTGAAAAATTAAAAGTCTCAAGTGCCATTTCCAGCGCCCCGCATTTTATGTTAAGGTTTTAAAGCCACTACAAAATCAAACGGAATTGAATTTAATTTCATGTTAACTGTTTCACTTTTCATTTTTTTAAATTAGACAAGATATTGCTTTAAAACTGTTGCTTCACCTGTATTTTAATGATAAAGTAAAAGTAAACAAAAAAAAAAATGGAGCCATTACACATTTACAGCTCATCTCTGAGCGCTAATTTCATTCATTGTCAATTCAAACAGAAATTTAAAACAATTCAATAATTTGCAATTCAGGCATGTTTTCGCTATGTAGAATCGAATTGGTCTTGAGCTATACTGTTTTACTAGCACTTAAATAAATTTTCTATATTAACAACGCTGTAAAAAGATGTTATTACATTTAACTGTATTGGAAATATTTAGTAAATAATTATTAATAATAAAAATGCATATTTAAGTATTTAATCAATATACAACTAGAAATCATTTAAACACCCCAAGGTGGAAAAGTTAAAAATGCTCATATGCATTGATTTTATACTTTAAACAAACAATAAATGCTAATTGGCATTTTCTAAGGTAAACTGACGCCATATTCTGGTAGATTCTTTGCCAGTGCTTTTCCAAATAATACTAAAATGCACTGTCTGGAATTACCGGGAACCCGTGCGGTGTTAATCCCTAATGTTAAAGATTATTGAAAATTTTACACAGAAACATTTTTTGTATATTAATATATGTTGTCCATACGCATCTTTACACTCATGAGCTGTCTTTTCGCCATCATATAAAATGAAGGAGGGAAAAGGTGGAATTTAGCGATAAAACAATTTTGATTGGTATTGTTAGGAAATCATAATAGACTAATACACCATGGCATGAACAATCTTTGTCTCACTAAAATAAACTTTAAAATTCTCTACAGCCCTTATTACTAGATAGACATCATATAATTAATTTACAATCTTTGATCCTTATGACAAATTTAAATTTGCTAGTTAATTTTCTTGAACAGTCTATTAATACATTACATAAAGGTTCCTAGATATATTATAATTTTTTATAAGCTCATATTCATTGTAAGTAATACATTTACAGCATGGCTATGGATGCCTGCTTAAGCTTAGGTTATTGAGCAAATTTACGCACTAAAACATTCTATATTAAGTTTCAGGCAGATAATTATCACATGAGGTAGTACTATTAGCAAAATAGACATCTTTCTCCTGAAATAAAATAAATATAGTACAACCACTAGCAGATAATCTTTATTATTGCATTTTACAAATTATGTCATTACTGTTCTTTCTTAAAATATACCCTGCAAATGCATTTTGTTACACATCACCAGAGGTACAACATGAGTAATTATTCCAATTGGTTTATTGGATTAAAAATTTTTCCATCTTATAATCAAAGTGTTAGCAAACCGCAAATTCATGCTTTGAAATTTATTCCACAGGAACCAACGTAATGCCATACAGCTCAAATTTCATCCAAGTTTTTTCATATCATTATGTGTCAGTTATATTGATGCTTTAATGTTAATTCTCAATGTAATATGTGCATTTTGATTTTTTCTACACATTGCATGTCATACTTATAAATATCCTTCTAATCATTAAAAATACACTAATTCATTAACTTGCAGTGGTTCATTTTGGTGGGGAGTACCCCCCCAGGGTTGAGAACCACTTAGGGAATTATACTGTTAATTTTTCTTAATATTGTTCAATTTTTTTATATCAATTACAGACAAACAGAGTTAAAAGTATTTACATTAGGTAATGTAAGTTTTTTTATTTGTTAAAAATCAGCATAATCCATTAAACCAAATAACGGTATCATTGTTAAATCCACAATTTCACCATTATGAGATTGATAATCACATATAATTTTACCTCTTAGTTAATGACATGTTCATTAACATTTTACTTCATGATGCGTCTTTTATTGAGCCATTTTAAGAGTAAATCAATCCTTATAATTTAAGATTTTTTACAATTGTTTTTTGCAAATGGGTCAACCAGGAGGGAAAATGATTCTTTATTTTGAGGTAGATTAAACGACTGCCTATGTGGATTAAATATTTAGATTATTAAACTTGTAAAACTTTTTTTTTAATACAGTTTTTCCACGGCGCATTACGCATAGGTAATTATAATGTTTATTTTTATTTTACACATATCATAACACTGTAAATGTTATAGCATAAGATAATGTACATTGACATTTTATTCATGTATGTTAGGGTATGACTAGCCAGTGCCCAAAGATTGATTGATTTTCATCACACAATGTAAACAGTTTTTTAGTTTTTTTGGTTTTTACAGGTATGATTTGGGTATATTTAATGGCACGATCTCTGTATTTGAATGGACTATGGGAATAGGGACTAGATTCCCGAGATTTTTTGGTTATGGTTGGCTATTAGTCATTCTTCATCGCATGATTCAATTATTTTTTGCTTACAGATATGCAGTAAAATGGATAGATCACTTGAATTGTTCTCTGATTGTGCAAGTGCGAATATTTTACTGTACATAAATAAAACAAAAGCTAAAATTTAAAAAATCACTGCTTTCAGCTTTTATGCTCAAGACAGCCCTACATACAATGAGTCTGAATAAGTGTTTTAATGGTGTTCAGTGGAATTTCTACTGTATTTGAATGGATATTTCAGATTTAACATTAATGGTTGGCTAAATTATGTTTTTGTTCATAAAACTCAAGTCATCACTCTGCCAGACATGCAGTGCAATGCTAATATGGTCACTTGAAGGGTTGTTTCTCCTGACTCATGTCAACAGCTTGAAAAACAAACAATTCTGTAAAAAGAATTTACAAATCACTGATAGAAAGAAATTGAAGAATGGAAATACAATAGTCTGTAATAAGTGGCTGAAAATTTTACAGATGCTAATGAGCAAATGGCTGTAATTTCTAGATAGTTCGTTGAGTGCATGATGTTGGCCAATGCGGTCCACACCCCCACCGTTCCAAAAAACAACAGCAAAAAAAAAACATTTTAAATCAGTCCAGCCAAAAACATTTGTTTTGCTATTGAATAATTATGATTCAATCTGGTGATTCACGCTAGAACTGTCGTTACCAATGGTTACGGGACGCGCCGCCATGCTGGTCCAACCCTAACAGAGAACTGAACTCGTATTGTGTCATGAAACTTTCATGCTAACTAACAATGACGAACTTCTGCACTGCTGGGGAAAATTTACGAAAATGGAGTTTTTACATGATAATCTGAGTACTCACCATAGTAGCGAATGAATTTTACGACCGAAAGAAGAGACTGGTGGTTGAAAGCAGTGATAGTCTGTTTTAGGCTCATTTTAATGGTAAATTTTATGAACAAATTATAAAGTTAGCTTTTATACATAACTATGGCCTAATGTACATCTATGTTTATTTAATGTTAAAAGTTAGTTTTAATCGCTTGGTTTAGCTAACGTAGTAGACTGCTACGCCTGCGAAACATTAATGTTAACCTAATGCGATACGTCAAGCATATTGTGAACATCAAAACAGTGTTCATTTGAACTATTATTACATTGCTAGGGGTGCTACGTTGTACGATGTCTCACAAATAGATTGGATAAACTGTAAACATTAGCTACCTGTGCTGGCCAGGCAGGGTTCGAGCAATATGAGAGAATCCAGAAGAGGGCGAAAATAAAATGTAACGTTACGATAGTAAGCACCAAATAACAATGTATTTGAAAGTAATAATTAAAGTAACGGTAAATGTACTTTATGTGTAGAACTGATTTGCCTTTTATGGTGTCTACAACTGAAGTTCCCTATCGGGAAAAAAAGTTATTATATTCTATCCATCGAGCTAAAATGTTTTATTGCTGAAGTAGGCTACTGTAGCCTACCTAACATGTAACGTATCGCTTTGCTCCCATATTAACTGCACAAGCACTTTACTTACCACGGTGGTATACTACAAAGCAGGATTACTGAGTTAGTACTAGCTGGATAACTCAATAAAACACAGAACAGCTCTTTCTACTTCAGCCCATGCATGTTCCAGATTTGGGAGGGTTCCGGGGTTTACTCTGTAATTAATCTTACTTCGTACGTATACCCCCCGCGATACTCCTTATAATATTTGTTTATGTTGGTATTATTAGAATAGAATATAATAACTTTTATTTCCCGCCAGGGAACTTCAGTTGTAGCCCCAGCAACAACAAAAAAGACATAGACAGTGGGACCCACAACACACAAACAAACATATCAAACAAAGATATCCAACAGAATCATTACATCAATCAAGTGAATGAAAGTGCAATACAGCCATGATTAAAAATGGCCCCCGCTGTCCCGAGATGTCCAGTGTCACCAAGCAGTCCAACGCACAAACTCCACATCCACGAATTTCCTCCATACATGCAGTGCCGCGGTCTCTGTACACCGCCAAACTGAGAAATTGTTTCGTTATGTTGTGCACTGTATATTTTGTATATTGCTGAGCTACCTGTAAGCATTGCGCAAAAGCAAATTCCGATGATGGCAATAAAGGGAAATTAAGCAACCTCCCGATTAAATGTGATAGCCTATTAGTTTGGTTTGCATAACGTTATGGAACACCGGCATTTGGTCTTCCAGTAAGGCGGTTTGCGTTAAAAGTGGGCGTGTCTGGTCAAATTGTGACGTAGGTGACAGGCCTCCATTGTAACACATCATCCACTGTGATGGAATAGAGGTTAACAATACTGAACATTCTAACCTACTCAAACATTCTATTGTTTTGGTTGTTTTTTAGACAGAATTCTTACTAGTTTCAAGGCCTGTACAATTTGCTTTCATGCTTTCAACAAAAGATAATACACTTATACAATCACACCAAGCATAAATGCATCCCTAAATACTTACAGTACTTGCTGAAATATTTTTTTCTGCAATAATGTTAAAGGAATATGCTGTATTATCGAAATGGCAAGCTGCAACAAAAATCTATCTATATGTTTCACAGAAACTAAAACAATACTACCCCATGGTTTTTACATTTGTTTGTGCAATTTCTCCCTGGGCTTCTTCGTCTTGCCATTTCAAATGAATGTATTCTCAACACTCAAATAATAGTGATCTCAAGAAACAAGTGGTTATTGGTTTGTGACATCATTTAATATCACTCAGTCTGTAGGCAGACAGTTTTTAGGGAGTGCTAAATACAAGGTGATATATGGATATATGGGGTGTACTTTCTGTATGAGTACAATATTTTTAGGAGATAATATGAGAGTACCGAGCTGACTTTCTAAATCTTATTTTTGTTCCAAGATTATTTCAACAGTTATCCTATTTATGAAAAGGAGCCAAGAATACAATGTTACCTGAATTCCACTCAGCAGATAGGCAGGTACAGACTAGACATGCTGTCTGTGGGGTAAAGAGAACTCTTGTACCCACAGAAGGGAACAAGAATACGTTGCGGACGAACCGCCCATTTGCTCAGATTGTCGTTTCAGCCCCAATCTAACAGAAACATTTGGTTGTGGTTTGTCCTGAGTATGTCGCTTTTTCAGAATCCCTCGGACCGATCCCCCCTGAAATTGAACTGAAAGTGTGGAGAGTTTATATGAGGTTATAATGAGAGACTGTTCTGCAGCTGTGCTGCTGGTATGCAAAGCTATATGCTGTGCTTTGTATGCTGTGCTGTTCCTGTGCAGGGCTACAGGCAGAAGGATTACTACATCGCCACTCAAGGCCCACTCTCCCAGACGGTGGATGACTTCTGGAGGATGGTGTGGGAGTGGAGGTGCCACTCTGTTGTCATGCTAACAGAGCTGCAGGAGAGGGAGCAGGTAGGAGAACAGGGCTGTAGTCAGTTACTCTTCTATTGTCTCAGTTCACTGCAAAAAAAAATGCTCATAGAAGGTTATGGTCATTGATTAATTAATTTAAATGAAATCAATTTCCTGAATTGAAATGGAATCAACCTCCCAGCCCTGCAGACAACGCAGTGTTTCCACTGCATGGGGAGAGACCATTCCCAAAGTGCAGTGGCATTCAAGTGCAATTGTGTGCCTTAAAATGTATTGTGTAGCTCTTAATTTGTCACATTCTGTTATGAGTTTTGGTCCTGGAGTGGATCTCTGTCACAGTGGTCCCTTCTCTCTTTGAGATATCTTAATGAATACATCAGCATTCAATCAAATAAAAGACAAAAAAATTATGAAAAATAAGTGAAAAAAGCATGATAAATAATAAGAAAATGTGACGCATGCTGGTAAAACAGTCCGCAAGTCGCACTTCTGCAATTCACGTCAAGCGTAAAATAGAGAGGAAAACAATTTTTTTTAAAGTTATAACAAAATATATAGTACATAACGAAAGTTTAAGTGTTTTAGAAGTCGCTTCATATAATATACAATGTATTTACAATCTCCAAATGCCTGTAATAAGTAACACATATATCTAACTATAAAGGAAGAAATCTCGGTCCTTCTGTCTGTCTGTATTTCGCTTTGCTTGACAACCGGGCTCTGTATGAAGTTGAAATTCGCTAGGTGTATTGCTCTGAAGCCTAGGAAGTCCAGGGCCAACTGTGAAGTTGATTGGATGAGCGGTTCTCCAGAAAATAAGCTATTTGACCTAAAAACTGTTGGAGGATATAATTTGATGCAGCTAGAGGGTACTGTGACATCATCAGCAGCAGAGGCTGCTGGAGTGCATTGGAACATTGTCAATATTCCACCATTAATTTAAATGTAACATAAATTGACTTTTAAACTTAAATCTAACTATAAAGGAAGACATTGTGTCTGTGTGCCTGCTGTCTGTGTTACTAATATACTAATAACACACGTAATACTAATAACACAACCGATGATTGGTGCAAAACGAATTCCATGACCAATCATTTGTCATGTTATTGGTTTTTATGGGTGCAAAAAGGTTTTTCCCCCACTAAAAAGGGCTATGTCCCAATACTAAAAAAAAAAAAGCTCCCTCATTTCCTCCATTACCACCTCCTCCCCTCCGTGCCCCGGAAACAGATCTTTGTGTTTCAGGCAGTTTTGCATACTTCCGGGTAGGAGAGGAGTGGTAGTGGGGGAGTTGAGGAAAGGAGGTGGGGAGTGAAGAATATTGGGATGCACCCCTGGTCTTAGTAAATCAGGCTTTTAGTGATTAGACTGGTCCTGTGAATGGGGGACACAGACTAGACAATCCCATCAATAGACAGACTGATGTGGACGTTTCAATTAAATTTAAGCACTTTGTATAAAATAACTTTTTTTCTTCAAATCAGATAGTGCTGTTATTATTGATGCATGTTTATGTTTGTTTTTCAGGGTGTTACCACAGTAACCATTGTACCTGTATAGCAAGTATGTGTGTGCCTACAGAAATTGTTAAAACAAAATATTTGACAATTTTTTGTTGTTTTTTGTTTTTTTGTTAACAGTTAGAGGCCTTTTAGATATTTCATATTTCAGTTTATTTATATTTACATTACATTTTAGACATTTAACAGTGCACTCGTATCCACATTGATGCACACAACATACATTATTTTTAAATACAGGATATTTACTGAATTAATTCAGGTTAAGTAACTTGCTCAGGGACACAACAGCAGTGGCCCCACCTGGAGATTGACCCTACATCCTCAGAGATGCAAGCTTAGTTCCCTAACCATCATACTACACTGCCGTGTATATTTAATGTGAGAACGTTACTATTTTAGGATTTCATTGCCATTCCTACATGTAATGGTGTCTGTAACCTCCATTCCACTGTCGCCTTAATGATAACTAATGGCTCCGTTCCCCCTTTATACTGACCTGACAGAGCCCACTCACATAGATCAGCGATGAACTCCGGGTCGAGTTTGACCATAATAATGTAGCTTGGCCCAGCGGACCGAACCAGGCTTTGCGAGTCCATTAGCAAAAATAAGCAACTTCTTTAAAACTTTCTTTACTGAGGCTACAGTTAACCTGATAATTAACTCCTCAAAGAAGTACTCAACATCTTATCATAATGAACTTAGCATCTCCCGGGCTGTTCTTTTCACTGACCATCACCCTTTTACCAGCCTGACTCATTGTAAATGGCAGGACACAACAACGCAGATGTAAAATGTGCTCCTATTTATGGGGTGTTCAAGTTTTACATTTTTTCCCTCTGCCTTTTGGTCATGGTGTCACCATCTCACACTGACTCCAAACATTGCGTGCGTATGGTGTGCAGCATGTGCAGAGGTATACAGATGATCTTATTTTATACATCTGAATTTGTGCGTGGAAACTCACTTACGCAGCGTTCTGAGGACATTTTTCTGCTCAGCACTGTGTATACATGTGGCCCCAGGTGTGAACGTCAAAGAAACTTGGGAAAGATCTTAAATTAAGAAAGACAGTTGTACCATTTACAATACTAATACTACGTTGTACCATTTAGATTAGTTTATTTTCATAATTTTAGGTCAAAATAAAGTGCCACAAATGCAAGGAATCTTTGCAAAAATGCAAAACAAAGTTTTCTTTGATTAGTTTGCAACAAAATAATAAGAGCTATAAATGTAAAACGGATAAAACTATACATTTACTGGATCATAAACTCCTTTTCCACAAGTGTGCAAGCTCTGAGGGTGATATGCAGAACTACCAAAGATCTAAGATGCAAAATGTAAGCAGTGTACCCTGTTGTCCCTTAGTGTCTCCAAAATGGCTAAATTGTGCACTGCAGTAAATCATAAAATAATTATATGTGACTGGTGCTGGTATAATGGTCCACAAGTAGCACGGGTCATTTTTAAAAATAGTTTATGAAAGTACAAATCCTGATATGCAAATATTTGAGGAAAGATATGCTTCTTTGAATGATGGCACACACCTTAAGACACGTTCCTGTGAAAACAGCTCTCAAAGATTTTCAATGATTCACACCTCAGGCTGGAACACTTAATGGACATGAACAGTAGCTGGTAACCCCACCCCAACCACTCCCCTACTAGGATATCTGTCACTGGTTGTAAGCTGTAGTTGAGGCTGTAGATACACAGCCTCCAATTGTAGCCACAATCTAATTTGAACTGATCAAAATAAAGGCTGAGGTGAATCAATAGGCTTCTAATTAGTGAAAGTGTGGACACATGGCCACTAAAACAAACCATTTGGTAGATAATTAAGAATGGAAGGATAATGCAAATGACAACATTAAAATAAAAACATTAAAATAAACTATAATGGTGTATTTAAAGTCCAAAGTCAGGTGTGCAACAGTGCAATATCAGGGCCCTGCTCTGGTCAGGTATGCAATAGTGCAGTGTTCAGTGTTCAGCTCTAATGTCCGATGCAGCTGGAGAGCTACAGTTGAAGTAAATCTACAAACAGAGAGTTTTGTTTTGAGCTATTGTGGAGTTTGGTGGGGGGCATGTGATGTCTTGTGCATCATCAGAGCAGAATTCTCTGATCTTTTCAAAAAGATATTTCTGCCTGGCTGAGGTGGAGTCCGGGTGGAGCTTGCACAGGATAACCATCTCTGGGCGGTCAAACATTAGCGTTGTGCAGCAGCTGAATTTCTGTTGCTTCTGCATCACAATGCTCTCTGACCATAGCCACACCAGGTTTCAGAGAGACCAAGCTGTAAAAGAAAGAAGACAGGACATCAAACATTGCACACTTCATTATGCACTCACTGACTACCGTGTTCATAAAATAGAAAATGGACCATAAAATGACAATTACCTGAACTTTAATTTCCTGCTATAAGAACCGCTCCTTCACAACACGATCGAGATGTTCCTGCTTTTTCAGCTTGGCTGATTTCACCTCGTCTGACAGGTTGTCACTTCGGAACACCTGGTAGTTATTCTTCTGGCACTGCCAGCACAGATCTGTCCTGGGTTTGGCTTGTTTGGAAGCTGTATAGACTAACTACACAATCCCCACAGAAGACATTTCTACTACCTATTGCACCTGTTGGTCAAACCTCAGATTCAGGAGGAACAATGTGGCTTTCGCCCTGGCCGTGGAACAGTGGACCAGCTCTTTACCCTAGCAGGGTTGCTCGGAGGGTCATGGGAGTTTGCCCATCCAGTCTACATGTGCTTTGTGGACTTGGAGAAGGCCTTCGACCGTGTCCCCCAGGGGATCCTGTGGGGGGGTACTGCGGGAGTACGGGGTACCGGGGCCGTTGTTGCGAGCCATCCGATCCCTGTACGACCAAAGTGAGAGCTGTGTCCACATCCTCGGCACTAAGTCAGGCGCGTTCCCGGTGGGTGTTGGACTCCGCCAAGGCTGCCCCTTGTCACCGGTCCTGTTTGTGGTATTCATGGACGGGATCTCAAGGCGCAGCCGAGGTGAGGAGAGTGTCCGGTTTGATGACCTCAGAATTGCGTCTCTGCTTTTTGCGGATGACGTGGTTCTGCTGGCTTCATCGGACCGTGACCTCCAGCACGCACTGGGGCGGTTTGCAGCCGAGTGTGAAGCGGCCGGGATGAGAGTCAGCACCTCCAAGTCTGAGGCCATGGTTCTCTGCCGGAAAACGGTGGAATGCTCCCTCCAGGTTGGGAATGAGTCTTTGCCCCAAGCGAAGGAGTTCAAGTATCTCGGGGTCTTGTTCACGAGTGAGGGTAAAATGGAGCGGGAGGTCGACAGGCGGATCGGTGCAGCGTCCACAGTAATGTGGGCGTTGTGCCGGACCGTCGTGGTGAAGAGGGAGCTGAGCCGGAAGGCGAAGCTCTCGGTCTACCAGTCGATCTACGTTCCTACCCTCACCTATGCTCAACTTTGGGTCGTGACCGAAAGAACGAGATCGCGGATACAAGCGGCCGAAATGAGCTTCCTCCGTAGGGTGGCCGGGCTCAGCCTTAGAGATAGGGTGGGGAGCTCGGACATCCGGAGGGAGCTCGGAGTAGAGCCGCTGCTCCTTCGCATCGAAAGGAGCCAGCTGAGGTGGTTTTCTGATTTGGATGCCCCCCGGGCGCCTCCCTTTGGAGGTGTTCCGGGCACGTCCAACTGGGCGGAGACCCCGAGGTAGACCCAGAAGCCGCTGGAGAGATTATATATCTCTCCTGGCCTGGGAACGCCTCGGGATCCCCTAGGAGGAGCTGGAAAGCGTCGCTGGGGAGAAAGACGTCTGGAACCCCCTGCTTAGCCTACTGCCTCCGCGACCCGACTCCGGATAAGCGGTAGATGATGATGATGATGATGATGATGATGATGATGATTGCACTTCAACAATATACAACAATTCAATACACAACTTTACATAACAAGCTTTTCCACTGTGTCTTTGTACAACACACGGAGGCTTTGGAAACATTGGATGGCAGCAACTTTGCACTCAAGTCCCTGTGACCAGGGTGTCGGCCAGGCAGGACAATGGCGTGGTCTTCCGCGTAGTTTGTGATGAATGCCACAACTCTTTTGATGTCCTCATGCTTGAGGAAATTCTTGTTTACCCATGAACCTTTACCCCTTTGACTTGATACTGCACCATGCTCCTTGTAGGATTGGAGAAGGGCAGAGAGCTGATGTTTGCTGATCCTGAAAGGAAAACATACATTGGTTTATATCACGACAAACATGCTTGCAAATTATACGTTGTTTGGACATCCTGCTAGTTAAACAAAGACTGGTAGATAGGAATATCACAACAAAATGCGTCTAGACTTTGTTTGGACACGGGACTAGCTAGATAGCTAACTGTTAGCTTAGCCAGAAAATATTTTGTTTGTGTTATCGAAACAAAGGCTGTGTCCGAATCATAGACTATATAAAAATATGGACAAATTCATTGTGACGTCACCCATTGCCTTCCCACGGCCACGTAACAACAAATTTGAGTCTCCGGAATACTTTTTCACCGCCGGTTTGAACAAATTGTGTCTGCTCCGTGGAGCCGAAGTGACATTGTCGGGAGCAGGGTCAACCGGATATAGTCTTCATGGTTCAGGCACAGTATGATTGACAGTTCGGGGTGGAGAAGCCGCAAAGACCATGACTTGACCAAACCCACCATTTTGCAAAACAAACTTGCGGTAAACTTCCTTAAGTCGCTAATGTTATATAATATAACATTTAATTTTCATCCTTGAGTTTACTGTGTCATTTATTCACATTGAATGTGTGGTATTCCTCACATAATTAACATTCATTCAGTTATCTTCAATTTATATTCAGCAAACATCAGCTAATTCACTTAGCTAGGGCCCGTCGTAACTACCTTACGCCACTGGCTCGGAGTGAAGGTTAAGCGTGATGTATTCCGCTATTGCTGGGGGAAAAGGTTATGGTGAAATATCACTGTTCTTGCAACCGGGTGAGACTGCTCTTTAGATTCACGGGATCAGCTAATAAGTGACCACGTATCAAAGGTAATTGTACCACATTACCTTCTACGCTGACCCCAGTTTATCCAAAAGGCAGCCTGTGTACATTACATTGACTATCAGCCACCAACGCTGCTTCTGTACTCGTTTATCTGACTCCAATTTAATTATTAATATTCATTTGATATGTAAAATTTCCACTTGATTCGCTAAAGGACTCCCATACTTTTAAGACTGTTCTCTGAACTGGATCTGCCGGTTCCACGGCGCGTTACATTCGGCCGTTATGTACACGATTCACAGCTGGCTAGATATCTGCGGTTATCTCAGAGGTTGCGGAAGAGGCCACTTTGTGAGGTATATTCTATGATTAAGGCTCAGGTACCCGATAAGGGAATATTGGCGACCACCGTTCTTAACATATATATATATATATATATATATATGTATAAACGCCATGCGAAGATGATCTCATTTAAGACATAGTTCTTCGGGTGCAATACTCTGTGATACATTAAGCTTAAATAGACAACCTCCCTAGACCAGCAGATGGGGTAACCAAGACTGAAGAAATTAATCAAATCATTACTGGAGAACAGCGATAGTACGTCAACTTTCAGAGAAACCACACAAATCAAGTTTAACTATTTTATTTACCAGGTACGTCATTTACTTAAAATAATCAATTTACAGTTACAGATTAAAACATCACATATTCAAATATAGTACAGAGAAAAATACTTTATCATACCTGGCAATCGCTACACACAACGACCTGAGGTGAGATGCGTGGGAAAGTCTGACTACAGCTTCCCCTAGGTCTTTGTTTCCTCTGCTTAAATGCCCAAATTCTGCATTTGATCTGTCTGCAGACGGTCGTAAAACCATAAACTGGCCATATAGTTAAATTGCACTTTTTGTCCCCCTCCCTTCCAGGGGGCTTCACAAAAGGGTTTCCTGAGAGGAAATTCCACAGCGGCAGTTTACTCCTGAGTTATGAAATATACATTCCATCCATGTTGAACATTTAGAAAATGTAGGCCATTGCACCACTCACCCCGAGACCATCACAACGATATTAAACATGAGTAGGTCTAAGTTTGTGTTGTCATGAAAATCCATCTCTGCATATTTTTTTCAGATGTGATTAATATTAATGCCACAAAGGTCCCAGAATTCCTGTTGAGAATATTACATTACACCCGAGTTTTCCCTATTACGTCAGGTACAGTAACTGGGTGTATTTGCTAAAGTAACCCTCAAAAACTGAACAATATATGATTATCCCTCTAGAAAAAAAGTATATAATGTATGTTCCAGTGTGCAGACTAGTTTCAGTGTATACTGCACAATCTGTATGCTTTGAGACTTTTTTGAGGACAAAAGCAGTCTGCACAGTCATGTTGTGTTGTTGTTAAAAAGGCCCTCAGTTAAATTGGTGCCTTTCCCTTTAATTAAGTATTTTCCTGTGATGATTCATGTTAACTCATGCTTTATTGCAGAACCACTATAACTCTGCATACTAAAGTGAAGGTAAAGTGTGCTGGTTGTGGTAACAACAATAAACTAAGTCAACTTCAAGCCGATGTCGTCAGTTCTTACCGGGCTGCCTGGGGCGGTACAATAGCAACAAGAATTAGCGACTGGCGCTATCTAACAGTTGTGTATAAGATATTTTAAGAAGGGGGATGTGGCCTGCCCTGGTGACGTCAGGTGGTGTCACTGTGACGCTGTCCATGTGCTTGTTTTTACGACAGTCCAAGCGTTCCTCCCAGAATCATGAGATCCTGAGACATTCTTTGACGTCATAAACCTCAGGCCAGATGGTCCCAGTAAACTTCCTGGCACTGGCTTTACAGCCCGGCTGATGAACAAACTTCCACCCCCTGTGTGTTCAGGTGTCAATTCATGTCTTACAGTAGAAATGCAGGAAATGAAAGGCTCAAAATCTTCTGGGGGAGGACCCCCAAGCCCCAGCTACTTCATCCCGCCTTGTGCCCCACCAACATCTCTTCATGCCCCCCTAATCAAAGCAGTCTAGAAACAGCCCTGTTCTAGCCAGCAATCTATAAGTGGTTTTATAATTTTCTATGTATTTGTTCAATTAGCCTGTAAATAAATACAATATTGACGGCTGCCCTTTCGCCGTGAGAGTGATAGAGAACATAAGAGAGAGAGAGAGAGAGCGAGAGTGATGTGATAGTGTATTTTAATATATGTGAAGTATTCCAAAGATTGAGGAAAGAAGGTTGACTAGCCAACACGCAGCAGTAGGCTAGCTAACACACATACACACCGGCGCACACACACACGTGCAGCCAGCTAATGCAATACTGTATATGTTTCACAGAATTGCAGCTATAACAACTAGGCTACACGCAACATGTAATCAATCTATTTAAAATCAAATCTCCCAGACGGAGACTCTGGCCACTATCCTCAACTTACTGAGTAAGCTAGGCTAGCGAATATTATATCCTAAAGCAATGCGTAACAGTTAAAGTTATCAAGAAGAGACAGCATAGATTGATCAAAGAAACGGACCTCTCGCTGCACTTTTTATATGGCCAAACCAACCAATCTTATTTAGATGCGCTAAGGTTAACCACATAAAGCAATTCTAGCTTTTAGTCCTTCAAGCTTGCTAGCTAACGTTAGAAAAAAAGTGTTGTGTGCTACTGTTGGCGAACATTATATGACAACGTCTGGAGACAAGGCTGCATGTTCGGAGGGAATTATGAGACGTGGAGCGCTGGTATGTTCACAAAAAAATACTAAAACGTTAAATAATCTTGAAGCTGGTCCAGAAAAACCTTTGTTTGCGAACGGGCGTTACATTGAACAATCCGGGAAATTGACGGTAAGACATAATCAGTAGAAATGGTTTAAAAGTAAGCTTTAGTTAATGTCTACGCTCTAAACGAATGGGAAATTTACTTCCGAAACCAGCGTGACGTAGTCACATCAATACTCTATGCCATTGCATTTGAATTATGTCACTATTGTGCCGCAAAGCATGAAACGATATGTTAAATGGCGAATTGAATTATCATTTCCTTTTTGTCATGGATCATGCAACTACAATAAGAAACTGCTAATGCAAATGTAGTTTTATTTTCATTTAAATCATGGCAGGGTTGTGTCATAGAGGGCGAGAAAAAATAAATGTGAAATGGATTTGCATTACCATTTTCAAATTGTCAGATAAAGTGCGTACATTAACTTGAAAATGAAAAAGCAATATGGCCTTTTTCATTTGAATTATGTCATGTTTTTTGCGCACATCGAATGTAAACAAAATGCAATCGCCGATTTTCATTTTCATTAGATTGGCTCGGATATGCTTCCATAATGCGTAACAGCATTTTTAGTTTTATCAGTTTAGTAGACCTATTACGCAAACAGCTACAGAAAACGCATTTGCTCAGCAAGGCGTAATTGCTGTTTTCCTGATATTTTCGCAGGATTTTACTAATTTAGCCAATCGTCAGCATGGCTAGAGTAATCCCTGCCTTGTTTACATGGATTTTGGGAGTGGGTCAAGAGTATTGATTCTATCTGAAAATATGATGGGAGTTTTTCGATATGCAAGTAATACAGCTTGTAATATGTGCTTGGTCTCGCTGGCTACATATGTACATAATAGATTTTCCACTCGACCACCGTCTTGTCCAACATTTGATATTATTTTCACATTTTGAGTGCATTTCACATACTGTAGTGCAAGCGTTCATTGGTGGCTCAGTCATGTTTTATGTACTGATGTTCATAGAAGCGCAAACATTTGGCAGCATTTTCCTGATGGTGGAATATACTTTTACTGTAATCTTATCATACATAATATAGGCTATGGCGTATTAGTATCTCCTTTAACTATACTTGTCATACTGCAGAGTAAATTTAAAAAGTGGTGTTTTATTGAGGTCCAAGATTGAATGATTAGGCTACATATTTAGGTGTGTCCCAGTGCGATAATGTTTTCATCTTAAACCATTATAAGGGGCAAATTAATATGCTTTATAATGGAGTATTACTCATTTTATGACAGGTAGATATCTATCCTGCTATCTATCCTGAAAATTGTCGATTTGTACTTCAATATATGATTAATTTATGATTTACAGCAATGCATAATTTAGCCATTTTGGATAGATTTGGAAACACTAAGTTGAGAAATTACCAAATTTAGCATCTGCGCAAAGGGGCAAAATATGCATGTCTATGGTGCCTTTGTTGTCTCAGTTCTGGTGCACAATGTGTGTAATTTTGCATCACTGTGTAATTTTAGGCAGCTTTTGGTTCTGCTAGTAGAAATGTACAGCTTAATTGACTTGTAAAAATGTGTCATTGTTATGTCCTAGTTTGTAAAAAGGTGCAAGATAAAATAATTTTTGTCAAAAGAATTACTGACCCTCAATGTTTTCATAAAACCCAACTGATTGTACCTTCCTGAGTCACTTTACATTTTTAAGTTTTATGAATTTCATTAACAAAGTAGTTTGAAATAAATTTTTGAGTAACTAGCTTGCAGTGCTACAACTTATTTGGCCAGTAGGCTAGTAACGGGCAAGAATGTGCCATGTGAATACAAACACACATACGCAAGTGATAGTGTTGTATCCAATAAGGGGTCGATGCATCATAATGCCGACAATTTTCCTATTGAACTCCATGGAAAAATATGTCAGGAGAAACGATCCTTGAAGTGATCCATCCACATCTACTGCATATCTGGTAGAAGTGATGTTTTGAGGCTCGTTTGATATCTCAGACCCTTGATGACATAGCCATTTAGCCAACCATGTGTTCCATACTGTTCCAGCGTAATGTACAGCTTAATCTAGTCCCACCCCCCATTTCTACAGAGATACAATCAAATGCAGAGGTTATATTATCACTGGTAAGAGTACCTGAAAATAAGATATCAAGTCTTTTGACTTGGAAGTCATGGCATGCAAAGGATATGCAACCATATTAAATATGATGACTAAGTATGTCCAATTTGTTTATTTTTGGTATAAAATAATGTATAAAAGGACTACGTATAAAAAGGACTGCAATTGCTATAGTTCATCCCATATGGATGTAAATACCCTCAAATTAAAGTTGAAAGTCCGCAATTTAATCACATATTCAGTGTTCCATTTCAAATCCAATGTGCTGGAATACAGAGCCAAAACAACAAAAAAATGTCACTGTCCAAATACTTTTGGACTGCACTGCATGAATGCTTTTTCCAAAAAAGGGTAAAGTCAGGAGAAAAAAAATAAATAAATAAAATTATTTTTAACTCCAACACTGCCCTTTAACAAGTCTCTGTCCCACAATAATATGACCCCTTCCCCCCAAACCCAATACCAACAGGGAAAAGTACTCACCTTGAATGAACCGTAATACCAGCAGGGTTCTCCACAGAATTTTTTCCACAAAGTGGCGCTCAGGCCCTTGGGGTGTGTGTGGGGGGGGGTTGTAATGGACGGTTATATATTAAAAAAGGTTCCGCACCTGCATTAAAGCTGTAATGTAATGCTGATTGCAATTGTTCGGTGCCAAACCGAAAGTCCCATACGAAGAAAAGAGGACATTTTCCCCAGCCTTGACAAAGTAAGTGGTGATACTTAGAATGGCAAGGTGACACGGGCTATTATTTCGGTTACACAGTGCACAAGTGAGGGAACAGAGTGGCACACCGCCTCTGTTATATTCATTGGGGAAAACCCTATAGGATCAATACCAGAATTTTCAAAGTAAATGATAACCATCTCCCAATTCTATGGTGAGTGCAGTACATAGAGGCAGCATCAATTCAAAACAGAAATGAGGTACAAACACAGTTTCAGAAAATCATTGTAAAATATATTTGGTCCAAAAACTGATTTGCAAAAAAAAACAAAAAACAAACAAAATAAATCTAATTTTAAAAAAGCACAATTATAAGGCATGTCACATCTACCCCACTCCTTTCAGTGCAGGTCATTTCAATACAACATGGTCCTTCAATGCTTAATCTACCACTAGTCGCATATGATGGTTAACAATCATTAAGTAGCCTAATCACGCTTCACAGACTTTGATCGTGTGAACTCAACAGAGAAATTCTATAAAGGAGACCACTCTCCTGTGTTTAGGGTTGTGGTGTCAAACCACATTGGTAGAAGACCACAGTTAAATACTACTAGCCTGTATTTGCTTATATTTGTGAAGAATCAAATCTAAAAATTCCATGAAACCCAACTACGCAGGAAGGCTGAAAGCTCCAAACCGAATCCCAGGATACCTCTATGCAGTTTTTATCAGCGTGACTGGTGTAGTCTACAGGAAAAGTACAACTGTCTTTAAATCATTGGAGCACTTCCGTCACATCTTGATGATGTCACAGTCAGAACACTTGGAAGGTAATGAAGAGGATGACAAGAGTAGACTAAAGAAGCCCATGGTTGCAACCACTCTCTCTTACAGAGGAAATAAAATGGGAAGTCTTGGGGGTACGTTCCAATAACCTTCCAATCTGCTCATCAGCAATGAAAGGTTTCCAGATTTCCAGGGTCGTATCGTCTTTGGTCCGTTTGTCCACCCAGGCATCAAATTGGCTGTCTGGACTGAGGAACCACTCCATTTAAGCCAATGCAACTTTTTCCAAATCATGAAACACATTTGCGTTCATGAACTTGGTTCATTCCAGACTGAAGTTACTCAACTTAGTGTTACGTCATCGCTACCTTTACGAAGAATCGGCAATAAATATCCACCTGTAATACATTACATAAATACAAACACCCAACTCTTCTTTTTTTCTTTAAGATAAATTTTAAATCCTTTGCATGTTTTGCACTCGAGGATGAATTTGGTAAAGGAAATGTACATACTAAAAAAGAAAAACAACAGAAAAATAACCCAGCAGAAAGAGGTAGGAGGATAAAGAGAACAGAAGAAAACAAAAGATAAAAAAACAAACAGAAGTAGGGGGTTGGGGTTGGGGGTGGGTGGTCTCAGTGTAGAGTTGGCTTTAGTACCAGATGGGCAGATGCAGCTTCGTTAGGCGAAGATGTTGGCGATGAAGTCGCGGAACCGTTTGGCGTACTGCTCTGGGTGAACGGTCGAGATTTCAGCGCCGGCCTGACAACACAGAGAGGCTTATCAGAAGTGGTCCGAGGGGCACTGGAAACCTCCAGGAAGAGGGGGGGGGGGTCTGTTTAGTTATGATGATGTCACCATTGCTGGGAGACCCATGCAACAATGCACATTGGTTGTTAGAAAAATGGAGCTGGAGAAGAGAGTGAGCTTGAGGAAGAGGGATAATGCAGTTCCTATATGCTGTTAGAACCTGTTGAGGCACCTTAAGAGTTTTGATTTGAAAATGGACACACGCTGTCAATATTTCCCTCTCTCCTCCCCCGGCTACTCCTCAGACTCACCCCGTGTTTGACCGTTTTGGCGGCATGTGCGGCTTTCTTCTTGGTGTCGTAATGCGTCAGCACGTCAATCAGGCCCATGAAGTACACCTCCCTCTGAGGTGCACCTGGAACACAGCAGAAAGTGACACAACGTCACAGGCGCCACCCACTCGACCCTGCCAGCCAATTGCATGGGTCGGAAATGCTTCCTGTCCTAAACTGACACACAGCTTACTTCCGTTCAACAAAGCTGCTTGTTTATTTGGCGAATTACGCTCGTAGAAGGCATGACTCTATATGACATTCTATCACATTCTATGTGAAACCAGTGACCTTAGGAGTAAAACATAAGAGTATTTCATTTTTTTAAAAACATCTTCTTCACAGTAATATTCCAATGAAGTACATTATATTTAAAGGCCCACTCAGTAATTTTGGCTGCTAATCGACAGAAATTATGTGCATGGCAACCAAGTACCTCAGTGGAACATGGTTCTCGTAGTTTAAAATAAATCTTTTATTTATTTTTATTTTTTTAAACCAGCCACAATAACCAACAGCAGAAAACCATTTTTAAGGTTAATAGATAGGTATAACTTCACTTGGCAATGAATATAGACTGAAAACGAGGGACAGACAACAAAGCCGGACGACAAATGTTCACAATTGTGGTGTAATCTCTGACTAATTGATGATATGTTGCATTTACCTCAGTATTAAGCATATTAGATGGATTATGTAATTACACCACTTAGTGTGTGTACCCTTAAGAGTGATATAACAATGAAATAAAACTGAAGCGTGGGTGTGAGCAACAAAATCTGACACCTAAGAGGCATAATTGTGATTTGAATCGTATAATTTATTAATGAACCCCATAATTATGCTAATTATGTAAATTATGTGGATTAACCAGTTAGTGAAAAAGTTAATGAGTAACTATAATGAAAACAAACTTGGTTGTAGGCATCGAAATTTTAAGTGTATAGGGTACAACTGGTGATTTTCTGAGTTTGCCTCATTAGTATGCAAATTAGGCTAACCATGCAAAAACCTAATTGAGGACTCTTAGGGACTCATCAGCTGTGCAATCAGTCATCATCCAGGAATGTCTCCTGAAAAATTCAGCTTTCCACATTTTTCCCAACCCAATGTCTAATGCTCTTGCACTAAGAAGCTCACATCTGGAACAATGTAAATAGCTTCTTTATTTTTTTTTCTTTGTACGTACAATTTTTGACTAAAAGAGCTCTGGTTAAGCACCTTGTTCAAGGGTACAAGAACAGTGCCCAACCAAGGAACCAAACCTGCAACCTCAAAGTTACAAATCCAGTTACCCATCCATTATACTATACAAATTTGATTAATAAATAATTGCAAATTCAAAATTGACATTATTCAGATTAATTAGCTACATGACACTGTTCTCTCACATTCATAATCTGCTCTGCCAGCACCTTGCTCAGTTTTCTTCATTATTCTCCAGAAAATTGTGCATCACCGTAATTCGCAAAGAATTATGGGAGATCTGAAAGAGTGCGTCTACCAGAGTATATGGCTGAGCAGCGAAGATGAAACTGAACCTCCCTTGAAACAGAGGAACAGGCCACATTTTCCCCTGAGAATGGGGGAACAGATAATCTACTACAAATTGGGGATCAGAACAGAACACAGAGTGGAAAAGAGCACATTAGACACAAACCGCAGACTCCATTCCCCAGACTCACCAGGGATGCTTTTGACGGCATACACATCCACGTAAGGGTCAAACTCTCCTGGGCCGAGGGGCTTGTAGGAGTTCATGTACCCAGCAATGCCCTCTGGGGATGTCCCGTAGGATCCCACTTGTGCTGCAGGGGCCAGACCGTTCTCAGGCTCCGCCTCCTCGTCAAACGATGCCTCCTCCGTATCCTCCTCCTCCCTCTCTGCCCGCCCCACATCATGAATCCCCAGCAGGAGACTGTAGTCCATGATTTTTAGCTTCACTAGAAACTGAGGACACCCACAGACATGCACACGCATATGTATGTGCACACAAGCGCACACGCACACACACACACACACACACACAAGCGCACATAGCTTGTTATACAAATTTGTGGTGAAGGGATGTTGGCATACTTTTATTTATAAAGTAGGCCTAAACAGAGAAAATGCTTAGCAGTATGTATATTAAGATTAAGATGAGAAAACGTGATTTTCGCAGCTAACGTTAGTCATCTCCAATCAGTAACGTTAGCTAGCATATAGTTTTATGCCCGCCTGCTTTTTAAATTTTAATTTGAAACTGAACTGTGTACTTTCTGGACCCAATCGTAACCATTGAGCACTTGTTATATTTATGCCATTCATCTAAACAGCTCTGGGTAGACATTCATGGATGGTTACCATTAAAAATGTCTGATATACCATCTATATCTATCTATTGATATTTTCCTTTACATGGATGGCTTATCGGGGAACACTTCGGATTTAATCATCTTGCTCATTTTATTGGGTAAATATCACGTTTATATCACGTTTACAAAACAGATCAAGCCAAATTTTACCAATTTTTAAAAAATGATTTAATTTGTCAATGAGCCCATTTTAAATCAATGAAAAGCATTAAGACTTGTATAACTGAGTTTTTGCATGCTTGAGTTTGGGACGCACTTGATCAAGTGACCGTTTACTACTTCATATATGCACTAACTAGTATGCAAGTATGCAATTTGAGACACAGCCGCAGAATAAATCTAAATCAGGTTTTAGTCAGCTCTCAATCGCATTCCAACATGAATCTAACCTGCAGCCGAAACGGTAATGTTTAGAACAGGCACGCAGCCGAACACAATCCCTTGCAAGCACATGCTCTAGGCAATGCCACTACTGTCCGTCCAATTGATCGATTGACTGACTGACTCATTAATTTATTGATCGATTGCTTGATTGGGTGAGTGCACGAGCGAGCGAGCGAATCAGGGGAACAGCGAGACTGAGACAGAGATGGAAAGAGACAGGCCCTTTACTACAGACCTCACCTCCACATCCCTGTTCAGCTTCTCCAGAACCTTTTCCTTCTGCTCCTCAGTCACATACACCTTCTGCATGTTGTTCCTGAAGTCCATGTCCTTAAAGGTAGGCAGCTCCTTTACCTGTGGGGGAGCGGTCAGGTGTGGGGGGAGAGGATCAGGGGTCAGAGGTCACCAATAAACTCAGCACAGAATTCACTGAGGTCAAATAGAAAATGAAGCAGAAATTCCCTTAAACTGAAACTGAAACTTCCCACCCCTCTTCCAAAATCAAGTGTCAAATATTTTTTTTTTAAAAAAGGTTACATTTCCCAACATACCTTCTCTTTGTCGCTTGCCTCCCGGGACACCATGGAACCCTGTAAAAATAAGTGATTTATTCTCTCCTTAAACTGCCAAACAAAGAGCTGATGCAAAGTCATTCGAGTCACAACCAGCAGAAGTTAATACTCAACTTACTTTGAAGTAACGAATATATACACCTACAAAATCAAGTGTTAAAGTGGGTGCAAGAGGGAGGCTGAGAATGTAGTCCTTCAAGAAGCAAAATGGTTTGAGGATATACAGTAGTTTAGAATAAAATACAACTTATTGCCAATCAGGGCTGGAAATTTGTATTTGTTCTCACATCAGACAAGACAACATCAATTAAAAAATACACAGGCACATAGATGATACAATTACAATGATTTTACATGTAGCATAGGTGGTGCCAGAAAGCCATGATAAATGTTCACCATTAGGTGAGCCAAGATGCCTTTTAAACAGGTGCGTTTTCAGTCTGGGCAGAAGATAAACAGACAGTGACTGTACAGATATAAAGAGCACCGCTCTTGGAGGTTTCCATAAAAACTTGCAGCTTGTGTGTGCTCTCTAGGGAAACAATCTGGCCACCACAGGGTTTTGGCTCAATGTTTCCCCCAATACCTATGCTGGTGCTGAAAACAACAGAAGTTCTCAGAAACTTGGGAAAACAGTGAGCGCCCCCTGGTGGTGTGCTCACATTACAACAACACAGAGCTGCAAAGTAACGGTGAAGAGCCAGGATTTTGGTGGCATCTCTTCAAATGCGTTGACGTGGTAAAGGTCATTAAATAAATAAATACATTTAAAAAGTGCAAATTAAACAAGGGGAAAGAGAGAATTGGGATGGTCAGGTAGCCATGTCGGGCTTTCATCCTCACCTTGAGATCGTACTTCCTGTGAACTACGAGCCTGTGGCTGAACATGTTCCTCATAACCAGGAGGTAGGTGTCCTCATTCTCCACACTGACTCTGTACATGGCCAGAAACTGGGGGAGGAGGGTGCTGCCATGACATTTCACTATGTGCTGGGAGAGGGAGAGAGACAGAGAGGGAAAGAGAGAGAGAGAGAGAGAGAGACAGAAAGAGAAGGAGAGGGGGGGAGAGAGAGGAGTGGAAAAAAGAAAACACAGGTTTTCCCCAAATTTCCAACACTTCCTGATCATGAAATAAAGCAAATCCTGGGAGAGAATGTGAGCTGCTCAAAATGACCAGCATGATATGCAAATGCCTACCATAACCTGAGGGACAGTGGAACAAACTAGTGCGACATCAGGACAAAAGAAATTTGCATGTGTGCACATACTGTAACTGAATATAAGAAAGTGATCCCTATAACACCTGTCCAGGGTGTATTCCTGCCTCTCGCACAATGCATGCTGGGATATGCCAAAGCCGCCCCGCGACCCTGACCAGGAATAAGTGGGTTACATTATGGATGGATGGATCCTTTTAACTCAGTGACATGTGCTAGCTAGTAGCACTGCACAGCATCCTCACAGCTTCATGAAAGAAGTTAGACGAATAGACCAGGGGCCAGTTGCATAAAAACTTTACGCCTGGAACTATGGACTAATGTCGAACGTCCAGTCAGGCGTAAATTTCACATCAGTTGCACAAGTTTGGGCGTTAACAAACGTCCGGCATTACCACGTTACACCTGGCTTATGCCTACCCCCGATTAGGTGTACATTTTAGTCCTGACTTATTTGGAGTGAGCTAGCAGCAACGTCGCCGCCAATCTATTGCTTGTGGCTGCTCCCAGCTCCCTGCAAGGACACAGTAATTCAGCACGAGATACAATCTTGGGTGGAAGTGGCCGCCTCATCGCTAAGCCTATTTGTAGGAAGTTTGATTGTTTACCGTTTTAAGCAGGAAGGTCAACTGAGGACTCGGTTCTCTTGTTCAATAAAGACCCAGCGGATGGGGAATGCCAAGGATTGTGTGGCCAATCAGCTGTAGGGGGAAATGACGGAACCACCTACAGCACAGTGTCCCTATCCCTGTATGGAGGCTCTCAAGTAACTTGCTCCAGAGCCCTGGGGGGAGGGATGACACACTGCACTGTAGGTGGTTTCTAGGGCTGTCCTCAAAAGGACTTCAAAAGCTTTTGTGTAATTTATTTGTATTGTTCTTGGCTGGTATTATATGGTCACTGTTCACAATAAACAACTGTTGTATTCAATTACAATTTCATCACCGACATCTGATTTTGTTTTAAAAGCAAGCCACATCATGTGTATCTGAATATGTATTTTACCGTGATGCAGTAGACGGCCCTAGCAGCAGTTCCTCCTTTCAAGTTAACCTGAGGTCGTCTCCCCGTGTCCATTGAAGACCCAGTGGTTTCATCACAAACAGGATAGATGTCGGTCCCGGTGGGTGAAATACCTACATCGATCCTCATGAAATTCCCCACAATTGCTCTGTATATATGGCCACACCCCAATTGATTGGCTGCACAATCCCTTGCATTCGTCACCCTTCAGATCTACAGGGGACTAACGCCTCAGCTGATCTTCCTGCTTAAAACAATAAAATGCATCAACTCATGGGCGTAGGAAGTAGAGCTGCGGCCACAGCCCCCGTCAGCGGGCAGCGAAAACTATTGTTTGATTTAAATGAGAATAAAGTTAAATAGAACGAGTCTGAACGTGTCATGGCAGTAACATGGGGATTTTTAATAAGATGATTATTTGATAAAGTTAGCATGGTTAAACTTAGTGTCATTTTAGGCTGTAACAATACATGCACATTGCGTAGGCTTAGCCTACTACATTCCAAGCCACTTTTCTGTGCTTTTGGTCTGTTTTTTGGTGGAGAGGGGGGCAAATAAAAATAAGAAAAACAACAAAAACATGGTCATCATGGCACAGGCCATCCGAAGCGAAGGATGAAATGACAGAGAAGCCATGCAAATGTTTTATTACATACTTGAATTAATCTAAAGAAACTAATCCCATCCGAAAAGGGATATAGCCTATAAATAATTTAATCTATTATGATACTATAACAATGACGTAACATTATGTAGCTAGCTGAACCTATTGGTAGTAGGCTAACTGCTTTTTTTAAAAATGCTAAAACATTCACACAAAAAAACATGCCCCTCTGTGTTATTCTCCCTTTAAAGCTCAATAGAATTATCTGCTTTAAAAGCTGTACTGGGGGAAAAAAAAAATATATATATATCTCATTCACCTCCCTTCTCCTCATAAACATCCTCACGCCATGGTCAAATATACTTCCTACATCCCTTTACAAACTTCCTCCCAACAGGCTTAGCAATGAGGTGGCCAGTTCCATACCAACTAGTCAAGAACACTTTCCGACAGAAACCTTGTTTTCCCCAGAAAGTCTGCCAGTCTCCAAGTCCCTATTATAACTCTTTAGATAGCACATTTCATACATGTCTGTAACATCATAGTACATTTCATACATGTCTGTAACATTAAGTACTTTGCAGAGGTAGAACAAAAGCATCAGAACAGAGGGTTATACCGTACCAAGTAGAACCAAACCAAGCCCAGGTCTATGTGCCTGCAACTGTGGCACCCAAAGGCTTGGACAGTAGTGGGGAAAGGAGTGCGGGAGTACAGAGGGGCAACAGCGCCACTCCAGTGGTTTTGTTCTCTCTTAATTACACGCTATGGCCAGAGAGCGCCCCAGAAAGGGTCGGTGTTGGGCGTGTTAAAATGCACCGGGTCGGTACCTGATGGTATTCGGACAGGATGTTGTGCATGTTCTCCACATCCTCGCTGGATATCTGCTTGACCACCAGCGTACGGTCATAGGAGGTCAACAGAAGCCCCTCCCCTAACCCCTCCCCTCCTCGGACCGGGGGACTGCGGGCCAAAGAGACCTGTTGAAAAGCAAGGGCAAAAAGTGCTCTGGAATAGAATAGAATAATTTTTATTTTCCCGTTAGGGAACTTCAGTTGTAGCCACCAGCAACAAAAAAAAAAAAAACATAAGACAGTGGGGCAGACCCACGACACACAAACAAACATATCAAATAAAGACATTCAATAGAATCATTGCATTAATCAAACTAATTAAGTAAATTAAAGTGGAATAGCCTACAGCCAAGCGTCATGATTACAAATAGAAGTGTAGAACTCATTTTAAAGTGTAAACACAAAACGAAACCAAAGACATAACGGATGAGAAAAAAAAAGCTTGCTTGAGTGGCTGTACATTATAAAATACATATACCTTTTATAAAGATATATAATATGGTTAAAATGTCATTGCAGTGTGGTTCAGGACCACCAGAAGACAAAGGCTGGTGTGTTCTAACCTAAGAACATTAATCTTATCTGTAAGATTGTGCATGCGTCTCTGTGTTCTAACCGAAGAACAATGCTTCCTGTGTCTGCTTTCTAACCCAAGAACCAGCACGTGTCTGAGTTCTAACCTAAAAACAAGCACATGTCTGGATTCTAACTTAAGAACAATCGTGTCTGCTTTCTAGGGCTGCAAAAATAATCGCCATATCGCAGTCATGGGAGGCTTACCGCGGTTTTGGGCACGTTGCAGTCATGACCGCTCATAGAAATATTGACGACAAATTCACCAAAATTGAAATATTGAATATATTGAATATAGCATAAATATTGTTTCCATATTGGATAAAAGCGTCTGCTGAACGAATGTAACGTAATGATTACACATCACATGAGGTACCCAGGTAATAGGCCAACTAGTCCAGTGTGAATAGGGCATTTGTAAAATTCACAGAAATTAAAAAAATTAATAATAATAAATAAATAAATAAACAAACAAGTTCTGGCAACCCCCACCACCAGTATGTTATTTTACTGAAAAATGTACAATTTATTTTCACTGTAGGAATTACATAGTCAAACAGCCATTAAGCTACATAAAGTCCCCGCCTCCGCTGCAAAATCATCGTAAATCACGATGAAATCTCTCTGCCACCGCGGTATGGGAAATTCCATATCATCACAGCCCTACTGCTTTCCAACCTAAGAAAAATAATGTGTCTGCTTTTCCACCTATGAATAATCATGTGTGTGACCTAAGAACAATAATATGTCTGCCTTCTATCCTAAGAACAAGAGTTCTCACCAAAGAACAATAATTTGACTCCATTCACCGAGTGGTCACAGATGTCTTGAAATTTACGTTAACATTTAAAACATGTTTTAAATAACCATATAAAGATTTATATAACTATTTTCAGTCGCCGTACAGCCATATATTTGTAAACTTCCAGTCAATTGATTTAATAAAATGATAAATAAAACCCGATACGAAGCAAACTTTGCAACGATTTTTGTGTCGGAACATCAACGGACACCAGTGACCACTCGGTGAGTTTCCAGTCTTTGAAAACGAGAGTTTATGGTGTTTTTTGAAAGATTTTCTATTCGCCAGTCCAGATCCATTGTGTAAGTTAGCTGTGACATGAGCAATAAACATTATATCTCAAAACTGCAAAGTTCGTCAAAATGTTAATATGGACCATTGTACTGTATATGATCGTAAATAATCTTTTAACAGGGCTTATAATGCTAAATACCGAACTTCTCCTTTAAGAACAATCCAGTGTCTCCATTCTGACCGACGAATTGCCTACTTGTGCATTAACTCAAGTTTCTCAAGTAAATGAATCTTGCCGAGAAACTACTAAACTGTGTAACTCAGAGTAAGAGCAGCTGCCAGGTAAATAATGTAATAAAACAAATGTGAGTTTACGGGGAGCCGTCTGTGGGAAATGTAGTTTCTTTTTACATACATGACTGATTGCATTAAACGATACACTGACCATGTAGAGAAATTGTGTGACAGAAACTGACAGCTGCGCTGCACTTTAAAATTTGCATGACTACAATACCGCCACCATAGCTGCTCACAGCAGTTAATCTCGCTAATCAGAACAGATCGGCATGTGAACCACGCCAGGTGGCCTTCAACATCCCCGCCTAGTCTTACATGCAGTGTATGTGTGTACCAGAGGCAAAGTGTGCTCGTGCGCATTTCCGTGTGTGTGTGTGTGTGTGTGAGAGAGAAATACGGTACACCCTCTCTCATGCACGGATACACAAACACATTTTTATTCTGTATCTGCAGTTATAGCAGCCCATCCCCAGATTATGAGGCTATCCTCAATGGCTGAAACAGAGAATTTAGCAAGTGGCTTTGCTTGCTAAGATTGCAATCCCCTCTCACACACATACACACACACACACACACACACACACAAACATGTATACACACACAAAGTAGCTCACCCACCTGATAATCCAGGTCCTCGATTCCAAACCTCTCCCTGAGGTTCCGGAAGACTTGTGGACAGTACTCCTTAAACTTGAAATGGCCTGGTAGGTTCTCTCTGAAAAAGAAAAATGTCACTCTGTCACTCTGTCACTCTGTCACTCTGTCACTCTGTCACTCTGTCACTCTGTCACTCTGTCACTCTGTCACTCTGTCACTCTGTCACTCTGTCACTCTGTCACATAGTTGAGGAATTTCTCACGTCATTACTTGTCTGTTTGATTTCAGACTCAAAAAGTGACCCAACTCCTCCAGTACGCTAACATGCGAGAACACACTTGGCATGAAGAGTACAGACAGCTGCTGGATATGACCGAACATGCTATTAATGAAGAAAGAATAAGGTCAGTCAGCATTGTTTGAGGCATCAATTCATGTGTTCTTTACTAAGGATCCTTCCTGTTTCCTTTTTTTTTTTTTTGGTCAGCGCATAGCTATTCAGGTGATATTACACCGTTTTAGAGCGCATAGCTAATCAGGTGATATCGAGTATCCGCATAGCTATTCAGGTGATATTGCACCATTTTGGTCAGCGCGTAGCTATTCAGGTGATATTGCACCGTTTTGGTCAGCGCATAGCTATTCAGGTGATATTGCACCGTTTTGGTCAGCGCATAGCTATTCAGGTGATATTGCACCGTTTTGGTCAGCGCATAGCTATTCAGGTGATATTGCACCGTTTTAGTCAGCGCATAGCTATTCAGGTGATATTGCACCGTTTTGGTCAGCGCATAGCTATTCAGGTGATATTGCACCGTTTTGGTCAGCGCATAGCTATTCAGGTGATATTGCATCGTTTTGGTCAGCGCATAGCTATTCAGGTGATATTGCACCGTTTTGGTCAGCGCATAGCTATTGGGGTGATATCGCACCATTTTGGTCAGCGCGTAGCTATTGGGGTGATATCGCACCGTTTTGGTCAGCGCGTAGCTATTGGGGTGATATCGCACCGTTTTGGTCAGCGCATAGCCATTTGGGCGATATTACACCGTTTTAGTCAGCGCATAGCTATTGGGGTGATATCGCAGCGTTTTGGTCAGCGCGTAGCTATTCGGGTAATATTGCACTGTTTTAGTCAGCGCATAGCTATTGGGGTGATATTGCGCCGTTTGTGGCCGATGGTTCTGCTCCGGTGCCTTACTTGTTGAAGAGATGATTGTTGACTTTTATCTTGGTGTTGGCTTTGAAGTCATCAGGGAGCAACATAACTGGAACCGGGACCTGGCTCAGATCATTTATCTGCAAGCCAAGAAAAAAAACACTGTTAAACAAACACAGGGGGGGTACGATTCATCCCATAGGGTGGCCAACTCAACACATACAAATCCCACCGTGCGGATGGGGGTTCGATTTCCTACCATGCCTCTTTCTGTATAAGAATCATCTCCGTTTAACCCCCTGAATAAAGTTTGAAATACATGAGGGGGGGGGGGCACAGACTGTCTGACAAAAACGAGCAAGAACACCAGAGGTGGAACGTAACGAAGTACAATTTATTTATTTATTTTGTCTGGGACTTTTCACTTTTACCCACTACATTTTAAATAAAAAATAATAATAATTGGTACTTTCTACTTACTACATTTCTAAAACAGTGTCATTACTTTTTGCTTACAGCGTTTTTGAATAGAAACATTTTCGTCCATTCGTTTTCATTTCATTTCAGAAAGCGGAACAAAGTTGACCTATGCGCGCGCCTTCAAAAAAAATATGTTTTTCTTCCTTCTCAGCTCCTTGGCTGCTCATCACTGAATCTCTTGTAGCTGAAAAGAGTGCAGACAGGGACCATCATTTGTTGCAGTGCAGAGAAATATTTAATCGTATGTGGTTGAAACCATTCACCATCCATGGCCTTATTTAGGCGAACTGCTCGAAGTTCTTGGTACAAAAAATGATTCCTACAGATTACCCTGTCTCCTGTGGTTCTCAAACTCGGTCCTCGGGGACCACCGTGTATGCTGGTTTTCGTTCCAACCACAATTGCAATCCCAAAATTCTAACAAGCTGTTATTTTTTCTTAATTAGGTGCTTTTCATGTTTAGAGGGATTATTTACCCTATTTAAAGGTCCCATATAATGGAAATGGGAGATTAGCTACATTTAGCATTGATATGCAGTGTAGCATGATACTTATGTGCTGGTAAATTACACTGCTCAAAAAAGTTAAGGGAACACTTAATCATCACAGTATAACACCAAGTCAATTAAACCAAACCGGTCACGCTGGATGATGTTGCAAACAGCATAACATTCACCACAGCGTCTCCAGACTCTTTCACGTCTGTCACATGTGCTCAGTGTGAACCTGCTCTCATCTGTGAAGAGAACGGGGCGCCAAAGGCGAACCTGCCAATTCTGGTGTTCTCTAGCAAATGCCAATCGAGCTGCACGGTGCTGGGCTGTGAGCACAGGTCCCACTACAGGATGTCGAGCCCTCATGCCACCCTCATGGAGTCTGTTTCTGACAGTTTCTATGTAATTTGCATAAACCCACCCTCCTTCAGCCTCTAAAGAACAGGGTAGGTGGACAGTTCTGTGGTAACACCAGCCTTTCTTTACTTAGCCACGATCACCACAGAGTATAATTACGAGCAAGTGGAGAGTTCATGACTAGCAAAACTGGCCATGTTCAATGTGCTGTGTCAGGGCACTTTTAATCTTCCCAGCTACAATAGTAAGCGCGTTTGACATTTACAGCTTTAACGTTAGTCTACAGCTCTCTAGCCAAGCTGCCTGGTTGCGAACGGAGGCTTGTAACGTTAACCCATATGACCTATACCATTAATTAGTACTGAACAGAATCCAACGCAGATTTCGGTGCCACTGTAAAATACAATGCACGAGCTTCAGATTGCTAAAGTTATTTAACGACGGCTCAGTCAGTGACCGCAGGTAGCCTACTGTTAGCAAGCCAGCTAACGTTAAACTCGGTCAATTTTCTAAAAGCAAAACTGTCTAAAGTGTGGCTGTATTTTACCCAAAATTATTCAGACGAATGCTTAAAAACAATAGCTTGCAAAGGGGGGGGGGGGGGGACGACACACGTCAATAATGTCGCATTTGTTGACCTATAGGATACATTTGAAAGCATGCAGGGATGCATCTTCGACTGCATGAAAAGTAAAATGTCAGAAAGTGAAACTCATATATTATATAGATTCATTACACATAGTGAAATATTTCAAGCCTTTATTTCTTGTAATTTTGATGATTATGGCTTACAGCGAATGAAAATCCAAATTCAGTGTCTCAGAAAAATTTAATATTACATTTTATTCAATAAAAAAAAAGATATTTTAAACAGAAATGTCAGCCTTCTGAAAAGTATGTTCATTTCTATGGACTCAATACTTGGTTGGGGCTCCTTTTGCATGAATTACTGCATCAATGTGGCGTGGCATGGAGGCGATCAGCCTGTGGCACTGCTGAGGTGTAACGGAAGCCCAGGTTGCTTTGATAGCGGCCTTCAGGTCGTCTGCATTGTTGGGTCTGGTGTCTCATCTTCCTCTTGACAATACTCAGGTCAGGCGAGTTTGCTGGCCAATCAAGCACAGTAATACCATGGTCATTGAACCAGCTTTTGGTACTTTTGGCAGTGTGGGCAGGTGCCAAGTCCTGCTGGAAAATTAAATCAGTATCTCCATAAAGCTTGTGAGCAGAAGGAAGCATGAAGTGCTCTAAAATTTCATGGTAGATGGCTGCGTTGACTGTGGACTTCAGAAAACACAGTGTACCAACACCAGCAGATGACATGGCACCCCAAATCATCACTGACTGTGGAAACTTCACACTGGACTTCAAGCAACGTGGATTCTGTGCCTCTCCACTCTTCCTCCAGACTCTGGGACCTTGATTTCCAAATGAAATGCTAAATTTACTTTCATCTGAAAAGAGGACTTTGGACCACTGAGCAACAGTCCAGTTCTTTTTCTCCTTAGCCCAGGTAAGACGCTTCTGACGTTGCCTCTGATTCAGGAGTGGCTTGACACGAGGAATGCGACATTTGTAGCCCATGTCCTGGATTTGTCTGTGCGTGGTGGCTCTTGATGCACTGAATCCAGCCTCAGTCCACTCCTTGTGAGCTCCCCCAAATTCTTGAATGGATTTTGCTTGACAATCCTCTCAAGGCTGCGGTTATCCCTGTTGCTTGTGCACCTTTTCCTACCACACTTTTTCCTTCCACTCAACTTTCTATGAATATGCTTGGATACAGCACTGTAAACAACCAGCTTCTTTAGCAATTACCTTTTGTGGCTTACCCTCCTTGTGGAGGGTGTCTTTTGCGAAAAAGAGTTAATGCGCAAAAACGTAGATGGAAAACACACAATTTTGCCGATAAGTTGACGTAGCGAAACATTGAACTCACGTGACTGATCAGCGTTTCCGCTGTCGGCGCGTCTTTCCGGATATCAATTCGCGGGCGACAACACACATGGCTGGTAGCAACAACAACAGTTGTTGCTACCCATTTTATTGCCAGCGTTTATTCTTCCACGTGTATTATGTACCAAGGCAACTTGGTTTTGTTTTCAATATGCTACCTCTAACTCTTTCTTCTTCCAACTCAGTTGGGAGGAAACCGCATTCTTTTTTTTTTTTTTTTTTTTTTTTTTTTTTTTTTTTTCAAAATTTCGACTGACATTTAGATGACATTTAATAATGACAGTCTTCTGGACATCTGTCAAGTCAGCAGTCTTCCACATGATTGTGTAGCCTACTGAACCAGACTGAGAGACCATTTAAAGGCTCAGGAAACCTTTGCAGGTGTTTTGAGTTAATTAGTTGATTAGAGTGTGACACCATGAGTTTCCAATATTTAATTTTCTGAGACACTGAATTTGGGTTTTCATTGGCTGTAAGCCATAATCATCAAAATTACAAGAAATAAAGCCTTGAAATATTTCACTCTATGTGTAATGAATCTATATAATATGAGTTTCACTTTCTGAACTTTTTCACGATATTCTAATTTTTTGAGCTACACCTGTATATGTTACATGTATTTGCCTTTGTTCAAATATGTTCTTTAATGTCTTAGTTTGCTTAGTTTTCGGACCGAAAGTGTAGTGTAGATAAGAGTGTGAGTGTGATTCCGGGTTAGTTAGCCAATGAACACAGAGCATGTGAAAAAAACCTGAACCGCCCACCCAAAACCGGCTGCAAGAGTAAAAAAACTCACTGGATTTATATATTTTTTAAATATATTGCAAAACATTTTCCCTTAAAAAACATTATCAATATGTTTTGTTAAAAAGGCTGTATATTCCTTTAAGAGTGTGGGGATTGAGTGGCCAATCACTGGCCAGTAGAAGGGAAACCAGCTCGCAGTCTAGTACGGGAAGCAGAAGAAGAGAACCAGCTCGCAGTTTAATCGGGGAAGCTAACGTTACCAAGTTTAAGAATATTAAATTAGAATTCCTGAGTTTAGTAGTAACAGTGTGATTTGTGCGTCTATGAGAACCGTGAGTTATTATTATTTCCTGTATTTCCTAGCATTGACAGTGTAGTTCTCTTCTGTCGCTAAGAATTTAGCGACTGTTAGTCTGTTTGCCGTCGGGAATGTCGTTTATGTATGTAGCTATATAAGATGTTTAGCCTACACAGTCGATGGATCACCCTTTTCTGTTATATATCAAAGTCAAGTTAGAGCTGTGTTTAGGATAATTAATGGGCATTTGATGTGTATTGGGATGTGTGGCGTTTTGTTAGTTGGGGAGATTGACCTACTTCAGGACTCTGGCAATAGCGCACGCGCACTAACGTCCCTACGTTTACATGTGAGAGTGCATGCTTTAGCCTCGTGGACAGTAACCGGACAATATGCACCTAGTTAGAGAGTAGTCTGTATCTGTTAACCCTAAAGCTGTACTAACAGTTCAGTTGATGTTTATATTATTTAGATTATTATAAATATGTATATTATATATATATTTGTATTCTGTTTGTTTGCAGAACCACTAATTGCACAAGTGCATTAAAGGAACCCTAAATTGGTAACAAGGCCTGGTTATTGAACTCCTCTCCTAAGACCATAGTTCTAACTGGACTATCCACAGCGATTTGAACTGTCCTATCAGCATAAAGTAGAAAACATCTTTTCAATGGTCCTTCGAGCCGGATGAGCAAACTGCTGTGGAATGATGCATAACTCTGAGTCAGATGAGACGGTCGACCGACCCAAAAGACAGGGAATAGTTCCCTCCCACCTGTCGGACTACGACCTAAGCGGACCAGGGTCCCAGAGACGGACCAATACCAAAGTTCCCCAGAACAGACGAGAAGCCGAGCAGGACCAACTGGGGGCAGAGACGCCCTCTAGAGCGCCTTCTCCGCCGATCAGCCAAGGCGGTGCACTAGACCAGACAGAAGAGTGGGAACGGATGCTGGAGCATATGGAAGATGATAATGATGATCCGGGCCACGACTCGTCCACCAGGCGGCAGCAGATCGACCAGAATGCAGCTCTGAGGCACCAGCCTGGCCAGGTATCTGAACTCGTTGCTGCACTAAAAGAGATGAAGCAACAGACTAACGAGCTCCAGCAACAATTCCAGAGACTGGCGGCAGAGGTAAGAGCCCCACCCAGACCTGCTGCCCCACAGACACATCCACGTACCCGCCTGCCACTAAGCCTACATGATCGTGGTCAAGAGAGATACCACCCTGCACCTGTTCTGATGCAACCGAATGTGTATCGAGCTGGCCGTCGAGAGGAGCACCTCTCCCCTCCTAGACCTGGTGATGAGCTAGCAGAGGATCTTTCCCACCTTAGAGTTTCACACCAGGTGAAAGAAGATCCCTTTTATACACCATACTATTCTGCCCCTCCTCGATCAAGCTACCCCCGTGCAGACCAGTATGGCCAGAGGACCCAACTGCAGTCACGCTATGCACCACGTGAGCCATGGGATGGGTATATGGATGGAACAGAGAGAGCATACACCCCTCATCGTTCCTACTACACAGACCCGCCACGCACCCAAGAGCGCACATACAGAGGGCCCAAGCCATCGATCCCACCACTGACGTCACCAGATCCAAGAGAGTTCTCTAGGATGAGGATTGCGTTGGAGAATATCCTCCCAGACGATGCCACGGAGCGATACAAGTTCCAGATCCTCACAGATCACCTGAGATGTGAGGAGGCCTCGCTTGTGGCAGATTCATATAGCAACTCCAGGCAGCCTTACACAGACACGATGCTGGCCCTCACCAAGATGTACGGGCAGCCTCACAAACTGGCTGTGCAACGCATTGCAGAGGTGATGGATGGCCAAGATGTCCGCAGTGGAGATGCTAAAGCCTTTCGTCTGTTTGCTCTTCGTGTACGTTCACTGGCGGGTATGCTGGAACAGCTGGGGGAGAGAGGCTGGGTGGAGCTGCAATGTGGTTCCCATGTGTCCAGACTGCTGGGTAAGCTACCCCATGACCTCACTGCCAGCTTCAAGAGGTTTATCCACCCCATGAGGGTAGCTATCCCCACGCTCATTGACTTTGCTGAGTGGCTAGAATATGAGCTCGAAGTGCAAGAGGAAGGCGTGAAGTGTGTCAGCTACAATAGAGAGGAGTCATCCAGCCGGAAGAGAGAGAACCGGAGAGACTCAAAGCAAACCAGCAAGACCACCACCATTCTCCTGGGTACAAATAAGGCTGCGGAGACAAGCACCCCAGCAGCCCCGCCCACATCGGAGCCTTCAGCCAGCCACCAACGCAAGATGGAGAAAGGGAAAGCATACTGCCCATACTGCGACAACGACAGACACTTCCTGAACAGCTGTACCTACATCAAGCAGCTGAATAAAGAGCAGAAGGTGTCGTGGATCAAGACTAACAACAGATGCTGGCGCTGTGGCCGTGGCCATCAAGCAGCTAAGTGCACACTGAAGGCCCCCTGCCCGACGTGTAACAGAAGACATCTGCTTGTGCTGCATGAGGTGAATGAGAGAGCAGAGGGTGAAGCACCAGCGACAGCCACGACGGAGATCTGTCATGTGAACACAGTCAGTAAAGTGCTGTATGTCGACCGTCCAGCATATCATTGTAAAGTGCTCCTGAAGATCAGCAAGGTCATCATAAGGAATGGAGACAGGTCATTGGAGGCGTATGCTGTCCTAGATGACGGATCAGAGCGGACCATACTTCTCCATACAGCAGCAAAGAAGTTAGGCCTTAAAGGCAAGCCGGAAGAGTTGGTCCTCCGCACAGTTAGACAGGAGCTGCAGACGCTTCACGGGGCGGCCGTATCCTTCACCATATCTCCTGTTGCTGAGCCAAAGGTGAGGTATAAGATCCAGAGTGCATTCACCGCCGAGCAGCTAGGGCTGGCAGAGCACACCCATCCCATCAGTGCACTGCAGCAGAAGTACAGATATCTAGACGGGTTGCCTCTCCAGCCGCTGAACAGAGTTCACCCAGTGCTGCTGATCGGTTCTGACTGCACACACCTCATCACCCCCATAGAGCCTGTTCGATTGGGCCCGCCAGGTGGGCCAGCCGCAGTGAGGACGCGGCTGGGATGGACCCTGCAAGGTCCAGCTCAAGATATCAGGCTCAACCTCGACCAGCCACAGTGTCTCTTCACCTCCACATCGTCCCCGATAGACATGTTCTCTCATGTGGAGAAGTTGTGGCAGATGGACGTGCTTCCGTACCGAAGTGAGAAGTTGGCTGTGAGATCACGTCAAGACCAGGAAGCCGTGCACCTCCTTCGAGAGCAGACAGTGAGAGTGAACGTTGATGGCATTGAGCGCTACGCCACACCCCTCCTTCGGGTCAAGAACATGCCTCAGCTACATGCCACACCGGAAGCTGTGCTGCCACAGCTGAGAGGAATCGAGAAAAGGTTGGCTAAGGCCCCGGAACAAGCTGCTGCCTACCAGGCAGAGATTCACAAGCTAGAAGAGGCAGGCTACGCTGTGAAGTTGGAGCCACTTCAGGTGGAGAAGACAGAGGAGGCATGGTATATACCACACCACATAGTCCAGCACAATGGAAAGAACCGGGTGGTGTATAATTGCTCCTTCCAGTACCAAGGCCACAATCTCAACGAGCTCCTACTTCCAGGCCCTGCCTTAGGTCCCTCGCTACTGGCTGTGTTGCTGCGCTTCCGAGAGCACTCCATCGCCTTCAGCAGTGACATCCGCGGGATGTTCCACCAAGTGCGGCTGCTCCCGACAGATAGACCACTACTGTGGTTTCTCTGGAGAGATATGAAGAGAGACAGCCCGCCAAGCGTGTATGAGTGGCAAGTTCTCCCCTTTGGAACGGCCTGCAGTCCCTGTTGTGCGACGTTCGCATTGCAGAAACATGTGTCTGACCATAGCCAGCCAGAGGAGGATGTCCAAGATGCCATAACCAAGTCATTCTATGTGGACAACTGTCTACACAGCCTCAGCTCACGAGAAGAAGCCAGGGCTCTAGTGGACAAACTGCGCCACCTCCTGGCTGAAGGGGGATTCGAGTTGAGGCAGTGGGCAAGTAATGATCCATCCATCATCAACCACCTCCCCTCCGAAGCCAGGTCAGACAGCTGTGAGCTGTGGCTCAGCCAAGGTCAGCCAGATGTCCAGGAGCCTGCCCTCGGTCTGCACTGGCACTGCCAGTCTGACACCCTTGCTTACAAGCATCGCCTGGTTAATTGTTCGGTAGTCACCATGAGGAACATATATAAAGTATTAGCCAGCCAATATGATCCTCTTGGCTACATAGTGCCGTATACAATCAGAGCAAGGGTCCTTGTGCAGCGCTTGTGGGACAAGAAAAGAGAGTGGGATGACCCGCAGTTACCAGAGGAGTTGCTGCGTTCATGGCACTCATGGGAGGCTGAGCTGGAACACCTGCAGAAGATAACGCTGCCCAGGTGCTACTCCAGCCCCGAGATGGACCACCCCAGCAGTGTGAGAGACATCCATGTGTTCTGCGATGCCTCAGAGCAGGCTTACGGATCCGTGGCCTATCTCAGGACTGAGAATCTGGAGGGCTATGTGGAGGTCTCCTTCCTTGCTGCACGGTCCCGTGTCGCTCCCAAGAAGCAGCAGTCCATCCCTCGCCTAGAGCTGTGTGCGGCTCTCACTGGCGCACAGCTCCTCAAGGTCATCACCACCGAGTTGACCCTCCCTATCCGTAGCTGCATATTATGGTCTGACTCACTGACTGTTCTCACATGGTTGTTGTCAGACTCGTGTCGCTACAAAGTTTTTGTGGGCACTCGAGTGGCGGAGATTCAAGAGCTAACAGGATCTGCTACATGGCGATATGTGCCATCGGGAGATAACCCAGCCGATGACATCACACGAGGACTTGCTCTCCAGGACCTGTGTGATGGCAGCAGGTGGACCCATGGCCCAGCATTCCTGAAGCTGCCACCAAAGGAGTGGGCTGAGCAGCCGTGTTCACCCAGCAACGAGCCTGACAGTGAGGTGAGACCTAATGTTGCTGTTCTGACAATCTCAGTTTCATCCCTGCCAGATCCGCAGCAGTACCAGACCCGGCGCGACCACCTGGAAGCCACGGCGCGCCAGCTTCATAGGGCGGCGGACCCTGCAACCCCCATGACAGCTGAAGCCTATGCTGTTGCCGAACTGGAAGCCCTGCGACAGGCACAGAGAGACTCCTTTCCGGATGAGGTAGCCCAGCTGAAGGCCAGTAAACCAGTGGCAAAATCCAGCCGCCTCATGTCACTGGCCCCAGAGCTCGACGAGTCAACAGGACTCATCAGAGTGGGTGGACGTCTCCGCCGCAGCAGCGACCTCACACCAGACGCAATTCACCCTATCGTGCTTGACGCTCAGCATCCCCTCACCAGGTTGATCATACAGGATTATGATGACAAGCTACATCATCCTGGGCCGGAGAGGGTGTTTGCAGACATCAGGAGACGATACTGGGTGTTACGCGGGCGTGAGGCAGTGCGTCGCCACCAGAGGAAGTGTGCTGAGTGCATAAAGTGGAGGGGGCGTCCAGATCCACCCAAGATGGCCGACCTCCCCCCAGCGAGACAGCGCATCTTCAAGCCCGCTTTCTACTCTACGGGCGTTGATTGTTTCGGGCCATACATAATCAAGGTCGGGCGTAGGAATGAGAAGAGGTGGGGAATACTGTTCAAATGTATGACCACCCGGGCAGTCCACATCGATGTTCTCACCAGCATAGATACTGATGCGTTCCTGATGGCTCTGAGACGTTTCATCGCCCGACGGGGTACGCCTCACGAGCTTCTGTGTGACCAAGGCACGAACTTTAGAGGAGGAGATAGAGAGCTTCAGCAATCCTTTGCGGTCCTCCAACCCGAGCTCCGAGATCAACTTGCCAGTCAGCAGATCAAGTTCACCTTCAACCCACCAGGATCGCCACATTTTGGAGGTTGTTGGGAGAGAGAGATTCGCTCTCTCAAAGCTGCGCTCCAAGTCACCATAGGAGCCCAGACAGTCACTGAGGAGGTGTTGCGCACTGTTCTCATCGAAATTGAGGGGATCCTCAATTCAAAGCCTCTCGGGTACACCTCATCAGATGTGGCGGACCCTGATCCCATCACCCCCAACTGTCTCCTCATGGGGCGGCGGGACGGATCCCTGCCTCAGGTAGTTTATGAGGGCCCCGAGACTCTGGGTCGCAGAAGATGGCGACACAGCCAGATACTGGCTGATCACTTTTGGAAACATTTCCTCAAGCACTACCTTCCAGGACTACAGGCCCGTCAGAAATGGCGGACAGAGGCAGCGGACATACAGGTGGGGGACATAGTCATGATTGTCGATAACCAATCGCCTCGTGCCCTCTGGCCTGTAGGAAAGGTCAACCAAGTCTTCCCTGGAGCTGACAGCCGAGTCCGGTCAGCTGAAGTGCTAGTAAAGGATAGGGCATACACCCGGCCCGTGGCGAGACTCATCAGTCTCCCTGCCCTTCCTGAAGAGGCGTGACCGTCGTTGCTCCCGGGGACCCTATGGCCTTTTCAGATGATACAATTCACTCTGTGAATTGGGGGCGGCTGTTAAAAAGGCTGTATATTCCTTTAAGAGTGTGGGGATTGAGTGGCCAATCACTGGCCAGTAGAAGGGAAACCAGCTCGCAGTCTAGTACGGGAAGCAGAAGAAGAGAACCAGCTCGCAGTTTAATCGGGGAAGCTAACGTTACCAAGTTTAAGAATATTAAATTAGAATTCCTGAGTTTAGTAGTAACAGTGTGATTTGTGCGTCTATGAGAACCGTGAGTTATTATTATTTCCTGTATTTCCTAGCATTGACAGTGTAGTTCTCTTCTGTCGCTAAGAATTTAGCGACTGTTAGTCTGTTTGCCGTCGGGAATGTCGTTTATGTATGTAGCTATATAAGATGTTTAGCCTACACAGTCGATGATCACCCTTTTCTGTTATATATCAAAGTCAAGTTAGAGCTGTGTTTAGGATAATTAATGGGCATTTGATGTGTATTGGGATGTGTGGCGTTTTGTTAGTTGGGGAGATTGACCTACTTCAGGACTCTGGCAATAGCGCACGCGCACTAACGTCCCTACGTTTACATGTGAGAGTGCATGCTTTAGCCTCGTGGACAGTAACCGGACAATATGCACCTAGTTAGAGAGTAGTCTGTATCTGTTAACCCTAAAGCTGTACTAACAGTTCAGTTGATGTTTATATTATTTAGATTATTATAAATATGTATATTATATATATATTTGTATTCTGTTTGTTTGCAGAACCACTAATTGCACAAGTGCATTAAAGGAACCCTAAATTGGTAACAAGGCCTGGTTATTGAACTCCTCTCCTAAGACCATAGTTCTAACTGGACTATCCACAGCGATTTGAACTGTCCTATCAGCATAAAGTAGAAAACATCTTTTCATGTTTGGTAGACCTTGTAGAATAATATCAAATTGACAAAAAAAATAGTATGATATGGGACCTTTAAGACACATGTCAGAAATAGCTATGCATGCCATGAAGAATAAAATTCCAATGTTCCTACTGTGCTTACTGGGCTACATTGCAAATAGGTAACATTTTTTAACCTAATTAAAGACTGGGGTGAATCAATTGGCTCCTAATCAGTGGCGTCGCCAGACCTATTTTAGGGGGCTTTAGCCCCCCTAAAATGTACTGTAGCCCCCCTAAATATTTTTTTAAGCCACTCGTTTTAAAATGCGCCATCAACACTCCAGAATCATAACGCACACGGAAAAGTCTGGCGCTAGGACCCTGGGGAGGCTTAATCTAGTGCAGCCACTGGTGCGTGCACGGAACCGCGTGACCGCTAAATTCAAATGACCGCTACAGAGACTGGGTTGTAGTATGAACGTTCCAATGCTGCTGTAACAAGCACTAGTACTTGAGTAACTAGTACTCGGTAACAACATAAACTAGCTTAACGTTAACGGAATTTAAAATTACGAAAGCGTTTGCTCCAAGTGCTGCTGCTAGGCTGGATCCATACAATGTAGACAAAATAAATAAGTTCAAACTACTTATCAATTGTAGCCTACACTTTCCACTACACTTTCAAGCAAAATCATGCTTTGATTCTTACTCTTATATTGTATGTATTATGGGTATAACTGGGTTGAAAATATGACTGTAAACCCCTTTCTTTGGTAGAAGAAGGCAGGGGTTTCTTCATTATAGCCTATGGGAACCATATTAACGTTAGTGCTAAAACCCCTGGCTCCTCTCGCCTCTCCAGTTCCTATAGCCTATAGCGTAACAGTTACTGGTTCAAGTTTTAGGTTTATATGAGATAGCCTAACTATAGTTGTTCAACTAAAATGCCTAAACGGAATTTGTGAAGCTTGCCTGTTACCATTATACCAGCTAAATAAATGTAAAAACGGAACCAGCTAGCCTCTCTGGTATTATGTCCGCAGTTGGCTACTGCGATAGCCTGGATAATACAGACAGATAATAGTTTACAGTTAGCTACGTAGGCAACTAATTTGACTCATAAAGTTAGTAAGTTTTGCAAAACTGTGCAAAGTTTTTATTTCCTAATGATAGGGAGAAGTTTACGGGAGAGTATAATTCTGAGGGAAACCCTCCCCCCACCCCCCAACATGATTCCCTGCTCATGAAGGGTGATCATAAGTTAAAATTTTATCAATGCGTACATGAACATTTAGATCTATGCTATGGAATCTGGTTTTTAATTGCAATAAAAAAAAATGAATCGCTAGTTAAATTTAATCTACAGGACAGGCCTAAATTAACTCCACTGCCATTGAGGCAATTTGCTATAAGCTGTCAAACTAGAATAGGCTACACATGGTCTTTGACATCACGATGTGTCAATCATTGCCGATGCCGATAGACGATGGTAGGGTATTGTACATCAGCCCAACCCTATTGCTATATATCAAAGCAATTAAAAAATAATTATTTGCAACAACTAAATTATTTATTGATTTTAGGCTTATTTCTGCTCTCAAAACTCATGGGGAACAACCATTTTGTGACTGCTTTTAAAAATAAAAATAAACTGGGGGTGCATGCCCCTAGTAGAGGCATAGCCCCCCTAAACATATATCTCTGGTGATGCCCCTGCTCCTAATTAGGTAGTTGAACGCATGTGTTTTTAAGTTCCCTCATAATTTTTTCCTTAAATGTATTAACACTGCAGGTTTGGCTCGTTATCATTTTCTTTGTCTTTTCTTCATTATTTATCAAATGGTTAGTTTTAGTGGCCATATATCCACAATTTCACCCATTAGGATCCTATTGATTCACCTCAGTCTTTCATTTGATCAGTTCAATTTTATTTATTTTTTTGCCCCTCTTTTTGTAATTATTTGCAATATAGCACAATGAGAATATTGGACTTTTATTATTCATGACGTGCACAGCTATTGCTAGCATAATGTGGCTTAAGAGGGTAAATAATCCCTCTAAATATGACTTAAGAACAATTGACAGCTTGTTAAAATTCCAGGATTGCAATTGTGGTTGGAACGAAAACCAGCATACAGTGTTCCCCCAGGACCGAGTTTGAGAACCACTGACGTAGACGACTATAACATTCTATTTTCAAATGTTATTCATGACATCATAATGTATTACCTATACTACCTATATCCCCAAATACCTCGCCTCGGATGACTACTTTTACTTTTGATACTTAAGAACATTTAAGAGCATGTACTTATATACTTTGACTTAAGCATACATTTCCAAGTGGTACTTTAATTTCTACCTGAGTATTTTTTTATGTGGGTATTTGCAGTTTACTTAAGGTATTTGTGTACTTCTTCCACCTCTGAAGGACACACACGCACACACAAATGAATAACCACACAGCTACATATACAAGCAAGTACAAACTCATACCCATCAACGTTTAAATCTATGCGCACACATACAGAAATGGGCATACAGAACCAGGACAATACTGAGCACAGTAGCTCAAGTAACAATTCATAATTTAATATGAACTGGTGTATTTTTACTTCTAAACTGCTAAATGCTTTCATAATAACAATACTGGGTAACCCTTTATTTGAACCACATGCAATAAAGCCGACATTACACTGCCATAAGTGTAGCATAACACCAGCCATAACCGGTCATAACATACTGGTCACTGATGGGCCAGGTCAAGGGGAGGTGAACAGTAGGGGTAAAATGTCATCTTTACCAATGGGCCTATCTTTTTATTTTAAAAGATAGTGCTTATTTCAAAGTTTATGGAGCTTTTTACGGTTCTTAAATATCTCGACTATGAACAAATTGGTGGTCATTTGAAGTTCGGTCTTTATCAAAATGCAACAAACTTCTGATAGTACAATATTGGATGAAATTAAAGCCATATACACCACCATAAACCAATACATAATCTAACTGTTTTTGTGTCCAGTGGACTGGGAATGATCATTTTACTCTATTTAAAGAACGTTTTGGTACTAATTGTTGTTATTTTATAGTTTACATTGTTCGGAAAAAAGGCGTTCTTCAGATTTTGCAGTGTCCTTCCGTTACCAGAAAACTCTCTTTTCACTGTCATATCACAGATTTCAGCTTAAAACTAATGAAACTTTCAGAAATAGCTGTTATTGGGTTGTAAATTCCACTACTAATATTGGGAACATTGAGTGCAAGGGCTGCCTTATACACAAGAACTAATAGTGTGTCCTTCCGTTACTTTTACCAATTGTCCTTCCGTTACCGGAACCACTGTGGGAAAAATGCTATAAAAATTTATTGGACCATGCCCTTGGTCTAATATTTGGCATGTTCATAGATGGATAGTCAATAGACCATTATCAGTCAGAAAAATACCAATACTTTGCCTGGAACCGCAGGTTTTGCATTGTTGAAAAAAAGGCAAAAAACAGATGTTGTTTTTGAGTCCTTCCGTTACCGGTGGGTTTTTGGCAAAATTACCCATGAAAATGACCCTTGATAAAAAACTTAGTGGATTTATTTTAAAGTACTAGGCAGCCCTCACTTCTCACAAGTGTTCTTTTCAACCTAACTGGTATAGCCTAGGAGCTAGAGCCAGCGTACAGCAAATTTGTCCTTCCGTTACCCCTTGACCTGGCCCTGATGTAATGTATGCCGCAATCACTTTGTAGTGGCTATTTTGACATCTGCTTTGTAAAATTTGTTGCATAAATTATGACAATAAGGCGGCACTTGTCGTGAGCTGTAATATGCTGTCATGGCTGGTAATGACAGGTCTTATGTCATGACTATGGCACTGTCATGACTATGGCACTGTCATGCAGGCCTTATGGCATATAGTTGAAGTAGAATAGTATAGTTGGAGTAGTTATCCAATGTTGATCAATCATGTGAGAATTTCTCTCCGAATTGAACTGAGAGCTAAAATCATTCATTACTGTTGTGATTTACTAGCCTTTACTTGTCATCAAAAGAAACATGGCTTTACTTCACATTAACTAAATATATACTGTACAGAAGTATACCTTATCCACAAATAGAAAGTATTCCAAGTGGGGCCCTCACACTCCCACCAGCCAATAATTAACCAACATCAAATAATTTCTCCACAACGTTTCTCTGGATTCGGCACAGAAGTGTTAGTGTTAGGAAGCAAGTTAACTGGTAAGGTAAAATCAGACAAGTGCATAGGCCTGAGGCTCATTGTGCCGAGGAGATAGTTTACTGAATAACGGCAGACCCGGTTCTCCGACTTAGAGAGGCCTTCTTCAACTACAATTGGTAAACATCCGCAATATCGACTGGTCTGCAGTTTGGCGGCCACTTCACTTAGTCACCACTCACAACCTGATGCAAAAGCATCGTCGCTGTTATGCGAAGTCTTGATGTCCATGTCATTCAGATAGCCACAGTAGGAGGCATGCAATGCATTCAGAAGGACAGGGTAGTTAAAAGGCCCGTGAGAAACAACCGAGTCACTGGAATATTTTCATGCTTTGCTTGATTTAGAGAGAGAAAAACAACAACCCTTCGCTAACATTAAGGAATCCAAGGTCCTTGTTTTGTTTCCAGTAGAAACTTAGAACATTGGAATTACCCCCGAGGGACCATATAAGAACCACTGACATCTTTCCCGAGTTGTGCAGCTATAGCTTACTAGTTTTGTGTTTTAATAAGCAGGCAGCAGCTGGTGGACGTGCGAGACGCAGTGGAACATTCAATCGGGCGCTTAGTTCATTCATTTCACTAACGAATGCAACATGTCATAACGTCGACTCAGCCTACATGTTGCAGTTCATTCGTTTTGAAACCGCGATGGCGTGAAAATCATATTATCGCAAACACTCGCTTTGATGTATCGCTAAAAGTTGAGGTAAAAGTGACAGCCTTTAAAAGTTCTCTTTTCTCACACAGCTGTCAACCCGTCAAGGAATTTGCGTAGGCCTATGCATCAAATTAAAGCTGACCTAGTTCAGCGGGCGCCAGTTTTTCTGTGAGAAACTCACTAAAGAAACGAATTTGTTAACAAGGCCGTTCGCCTTTTAGCAGCAAGCCGATTTAAAAAAAGAGAACGTCAATGGCAATGTTGCAAGTCTAGCTGAAACTAGGTTGCACTTCTGGATCCTAAAATAACAAACAATGGTCTAACGGTGTTCGCGTCCCTCGGGTCACGCGCTCCCTGGCACAGGCTACATTGCAACAACGCCTCGTGGTTCGATCATAAACCCAGAGAGAATATTGAGAATCTTTGATCATAAACCTATGCGAATCCATACACGAAAATGTAGCTACCGCTGCCGAATACCGACAAAAAGGAGTGACTTTGCGAGCAACAGTGGTTCAATGGTTTACGATCAAGGCGAGCTTGCTAGATTGCAAACCCCCCACTGGAATGTTGTTTGAAAAACATAATAAAGGACATTACGAATGCGTTGGTGGCTTCAAATTCGATTTTATGCTTCTAGAGTAGGCTATACGCCAACTTGCAATGAAACCAACGGTGTCAACAATGTTGCTTCAAATGTAATAACTTGACATAATAACGTTCAGTAACGTTAGCCTACAAATGAATACGTTTGATATATTAGGCTGCTGCATAAATGGCTTGCTAGTTGCTAACTAGCTAAATAACGTTACACAGCGTGACATTTTAAACAGGATTGTAGGCTATTAGGCGAGACTTACCGAGTGATTTACACCCCACATAAAGACGCTCAAGACTGGATCGCTGGCTCGGAACACCTTCACCTTCTGCTGGACAAAGTGTTTCTTCTTCGTCTTGGTTTTAGGGGCCAGGATAACCATCGGACTCGAAGCGGTCCCGGAGTTACCGACTGACGCCATCACGGTGTTTGCTTGCAGTTAAACAAGGAAGAAGGCCAATGGGTTCTCTTATCAATTTGATTGTTGTCCTTAGTAGTCCCTTCTGAACCGAGATTGTCACTCTGCCATTGAAGAAACCAGTCGCAAAAACGACTACCTCCTCGAGTGGCTTCCGGACGACCCGTCGTAATCGTCTCTCTCCGATTAGCGTGCACTAGCTCGTGTGCACTGGGCTACTGCTCAGTCAGTTATCTCAAAACCCTCCCACTAGTGAAAGGGAAAAAGATCCCCACGTAAAACAAAAATGATAATGCCTTATTTGTGTCGATTTTCACAGTGTCAGCTCACCTGGTCACCCGTCACGTGTTGATTCGTGGGACAGGTGTGTGAAGCCCCGATGAACAGGTACGCAACCAGCAACATGTGATCAAGCAGGGGCGTAACTTTAGAATGACTCACGTGGTTTAATTAAGTTAGGTCACTGCCCTGCGCAAAAAGTATGTTCCTTGACATGGGCCGTGACCGAATACGACCACTGTTCCCTGTCCCCTCACTTTGCAAGCAGGGTGCGAAATATATCCCACAAAACTCTTTCCAAACTAGTGAAGAAGTAGTTCGTAATATTTATTTTTATTTAGAATATCAATCAGTTCACATATGACGCTTGTTACAAAGTGTAGATTATGAATAGATATCTTATACCATAGATAAATATATATGCTCTATGTCTTTTGTGTTTTTACTTCCGGGTTACTTACTGAAATTGTCGGATGAGTGTACCGTTTTGCAGATGAGTGTGCTCCTGAATTCCCTCAACAAAACAGCGGAAATAATGGGTTCATTCTGGTATTTGAAGTGCCCCCATTTGTGAGAAAAAGTCGCCCACTCAAAAGCTTTTTGACGAAGTGGACTCAAATATGCGCCCTCAAAGGGGTATAGTGTCCTTTGACTATCAAATAGAAATTATTGTGAAATGTTATCGAAGGTGGTTGTTCTTACATTTTCTCAGTTCAGACAACATGTAAATTTATTTAATGGCCTTTTCCTATCCTCATGACACTTTAAACTATTTACATTGAATTATTATTGTTTTTCAGTAAATTGCTATGAGATCCATTTTTCAGGATTTCAATGGTTGCATCACAATGTGTGAACTGTAGAATTATATGATGTGCCTTTCTATGGATTTCACTCAATAATCACTTCACATGCAACCAGGGGCCGGCGCCAGGGAAATGGTTGTGAAATTAATTTGCTTATAATTTTTAAGAGATACTAGCGATAATTTGAACAAAGTAATATATATTGTATTAAGACTTGAAGGTTAAACAGTCTACGAGTATTCTGCCAAATTTTGCACAAGATAAAGCCATAGCATAAAATAAGTAACACTGTCAAAGTTTGACTTTACAATTTATTCAAATGTGCATTAAAAAAAGAATTTTTAAAGTAAAATGTGTTTTCATAAATAATTTGAATAATAAAGGCTACACATGTATATAAATGAAACTATGGTAAAATATTATATCATAGCTACACAGCAGTTTAAATAGCTCAGAGGGTTAAAGATTAAAGCATATTGTTCCCAGTATGGTTTGAGTTTTCCCTCAATTTTATATATAAAATCAACATAACACATGATTTTTAAATAAAGACAGCAATATAAAAATACAGCATCGTTAATTAAATAATGAATCAGATTCATACACAATTTATATTTATTTATATATTTATAAAAAATATATATAAAAGTATATAAAAATATGTTTAAAGACTTTTCAAAAAGGGTCGCAGTCTCTAACACTGACTATTGAAATTTAAGCATGAAAATAACGCTTCAGAATAAATTACATGAAAAACATACATATATTCATTTTTATTTTGCATTATTTTATCAGTGTCATTTTGGAGGGAGGACGGGTGTGGGATTTGGTTCTAACGGGACGGGATTTGGGGGGTTCAGACCCTTGGGTCACATGATTCTTTGACTTCATCCATTTTGTTTTTGAGACTGGTTGTCAAGCTTTTACAGTCTGCAGTGAAATCTCAAAAAATTGCAATTAGAAAGTGATAGGAAGGCGTCGGTACAGGATCATTCTCAAAGTTGACAGCCACAGAAATAAAGAAACAGCTGCTAAAGAATAAAAACGTATAATTTGCTTAAACTCACACTCCACAGTAAAGTAAAAGGAGAAGCGAGATAGTGGTGATGTGTCTCCTGACAACATATTTGTATTCTAGTTTGATGGAACCTGCTCGGGTGACTACACACAGTATTTGCCCTCCAAAAAGAAGCCAAACTGAACTGAAAATGTCCGTTTAAATGAAGGACTTGGACTGGCTTGGAATGATGGGTAACTGAGTCCTAAATGGAGCCCAGAGAGACTGAAAGACATCTGTTCACTCAGCTCAGAGCAACCTGCTTGTTTCATGTGCTTTCTGCAGAAGTTCTTGTATTCTGAACATTTCCTGTACATTTCCTATTCTGCTCGCCTCCTGTCTCTAAAATGGCAGCTTTGAGCCACGCTTATTAATAGACAAACTGGTATGAGCGACCTACAAAACCAAGCCGCTGGTGGGCAGAGTGGCTTCACTGTGCCGACTGAAAAGAGGTCTTTCTAAATGACAGCTCCCTCCAGTTCCTGTGCCTTTTTAAAATGTGCTTTGATTCTGTAAAAATAAAAAAATAAAAGAGACCACTTAGACTGTGGTTTCTTTTCGAACATTGAAAAGGGAGGGCGCAATCTGTGATTCCAGCAATGTATGACAAGCAGAGTTGGACGTTTGTTTTTCATCGCCAATAGTTGCTGTCGAGATGCGATTGCTTTCTAATCGCAGCAATATTGTTGGAGTCCGGACAAGCCTGTGTACCTGTGGAGAACTGATACAGAGATCGCCTCACAATTATTTCAAATGAAAGGACACCAGCAGAGCACATCTCGGGATGCGACTTCTTCAGTCAGACAGGGAATAAATCAAGCCTCATCAAAGCTTCCTGCATGCAGATACACATGTCAAAGGAATCTTGCAGGCAAATGCGATTTAAAGCCCTCCAATTTGTATCATATTTAAAATTCCCAAAAAAATCCAGGCAGAATTCTACCTACTGCTGTGGAGATGCAGGCAGAATTCTCTCCCCCAAATTAATTTGGCAGAATTTACTATTAAAAGGGAGCATCACATGATCAAACTTACCATCAAATTGAAAGCCTAATTACAGAACAGGGATTTGAGGGCAGTACCAGCAATCATACAGCAAGGTGGCTAAAATATCCTGTACGCAGCGTTCCTACAAAATGATTAAGGGGTAAAAATATAGATTTAGTGTTGTACTGGTCATCGTGGTTGCTGAAATTTTCTGTTAGGTGATTAAGGTAGGCGCAACATTGGTGTGTTGGTGAGTGAATTGGAGGTGGGGTGGGGTGGGGGAATTGTTGCGAGTGCGGTCCCTTGCAGTTTTGTCTCCGGCCTGTTTTTGGCCAGGCAGTGTCCAGCATACTCCTTCTGCCCGCCTCACAGCCTTCCTCCTCTTCGTCCTCCTCCTCCTCGGTGACAGGGGGCGGAGCCTCACTCGCCATCGCAGGGTGGCGCGCCGTCCTCGGTGTTGCGCAGGGGCGTGCCGTGCTCGTCCACACACCAGCACATGCCGCGCTGCATGCCTTTGGAGGAGTGGCACTGTGATACGGAGAGGGAGACCCAGTCAGCCGCCTCGCGCTGGAGAATCTCGCTCGGCCGCCGACGCAGCGTAATCGAGCCTCCTCTCACGCCCCTTCTCTCCCTGTCTCATTCTCTCTCTCTCGCTCTCTCTCCCATTCCCATTCTCTTCCTCTCTCCCTCACTTCCACCTCTCTGGCTCTCTCAATTCAATTTAAGAAAGCTTTATTGACATATTACACTGCATAGCCAAGGCTTTACATAAACATTAAACACATTAAACTACAGTTCACTTTGAAGTGATGAACACAGCCACAAAAAGAGGGGGAATGTTAATGGGTATTCATACATAATACACACGTGCACATGTGTACACATGGAGATTTTCTTTTCTCCCGATGACTCACAAGTTTGTCCCACTGCCCCTCAGGTCATGGTAGGCAGTTACATATCATGCTTTCATATCACTTTCTCTCCCAGAAGGATGCAAACCTTGGGACAAACCTGTGTGTCTCTCTTTCTCTCTTTTCTCTCCTCTCTGGCCCCCCTCTCTTTCCCCTCCTTTATTGTCTCCTCTCTGTCTCTCTCTCATGCTGTCTTTCTCTCTCCCCCAATTGCCTACCTATGACTGTCTTTTTTTGATTTTTCACACACACACACACACACACACACACATTCTCACACACACACACATTCTCACACACACACGCTCACATGCACACACGTTCACACACACACATGCTCTCACACACACACGCTCTCACACACACACACACGCTCACACGCACACACGCACACAAGGCACACACACATGTCTGCACTCTTAAGTAGCTCTTAAGTCTCTTAAGTAGCTACCTGCTTCTTCCTGTAGAAGCCACGAGTGTCACAGTTGGGGATGTATATGTCACGGTTCGCTGGGAAATGAGTCAGCTCAAGATGGCGCAAAACGGTGTTTAGCAGCTTACGGCAAGGAGCCTACAGAGAGGGAGAGGTGGAGTGAGGAGAGAAAAAGAGAGAGAAAGAGATCTGTTTGAAATAAATTGACGTCAGCACACAGACGGACACAGAGCTGAACCAGATCATGAGCTTTGTTTGATCTAACAAGCAGATAGCTCGTCATACATTTAGCACCTTGTCAACTGTTTACACTGAGTTTTTACATTCCGTGTTACAGAGTGTAAAACAATACAAATGGAGAAAAGGAAGACGTAGGAAGGGCCATATTTTAGGCTGTTGCACTGCAGTTTGGCCGTAACCATTTTACGCACGCATTCAACACTTCCTCCAAAAGAAATGCATCAGCATAGACGTGCATTTGCATGAAATCACCGCTCAAAGCCAAACAGACAAAGCCAAGACAAAATCAGAACAGCTGAATTCTGGCTGTAGATATCCTGACAAATCAGAACAGCTGAATTCTGGCTGCAGATATCCTGACAACATCTGCGTATAAGTTTTTGATGCCCAATGTGGGGCTGAGTATGCCCAATTTCTACCCTAATATGGAATATCCAATTGACTATCTGTAGCCTGCTTGATCCCTGCCGATTCGGGAGAGTGAAGAGAACCGCAGTTCGCCCCATTCAGATAGCAAGGGTCACAAGAGAATGAAGAAACACAGACCCCTATCACTGAACCCTCCCGTACCCTGGGCGAAGCAATTGCCAATTGCACGTTGCCCTTTGGGGCTAACGGACAGTCGGCATTGACACGGATTTGATCCGAGACCGTGGTGCTCATCCACGTATAACAGTGTAGGACCTTAACCAAACGAGCCACTCAGCAGTCCCTATATTGATATGTTGGATTCTGATTTGGTGTGTACAGTAAGTGAGACTGAATATTGACTTGAAAATTTCTGTTTAAGTGAAAGACTTACTTTCTCAAGTTCACCACTGTGTGAAGGGTGTGGACCTGAAAAGCAACAACAAGTTTTAACAAGATAAGGAAAATAAAAGTAAAAAGAAGAAAACACACAATAGAATCAGATCTGCAGCTTGAGCCAGTTTGTGTCACTAATGTGGCAAAAATAGTATTTCTTCTGAAGGAGGAAATCGTCAGTAAATGATGTGCAATGGCTACGGTTGAACAGAAGATGGAGACACATGCCTTAAAAAGCTCCATTGCTGGAACGTCACGGTGAATATAGACATAGATATATATATACAGATACACGAACAGACAGACACACACACACACACACACATACAGATCAACACACACAGATACAGAAACATATACAGATGCACACACATACACACAGTTCTACACATGTGCGCATACACACGCACACATAAAGATATGTAGATATATGCACAAATGCACACACAGGCAGACACACAAACACACACACATGAATTGATACACAGATGCACATACATGCATGAACATATATATATATATATATATATACTGTATATATATATCCGCACAAGCATGTGCACATACACAAACACGCACGTGTACACACACACACACGCGCACAGGTGCACACACTGACACACATAAGACACACACTACCACATAACTATTCTCTGATAAACACAAACACAGTCTTTTTATCAGAGAATACACATACATAAACACACACACATAACCCCACACAAAGGTGGCAGGTGCTATTTGATTTACATAATGGCCAATTGTTCTTAAATATTTACCATTTAATATTAGCACTAATCAAAGACAAAAATATTTTTGAGAAATACAGTCTACGGGTCAGTTTTTCCTCTATGCTGACACACCCCATAGAAACAGACACTGCAGAACCTCGCTGGGAAAGGTTGAGAATGTTTTAATTTATGACTCCAGTCTATTTCCTCCAGGCAGAAGGATCAGAGAACATCGCCATCAAAGCCCTTTCATTTAAGTGTTGCAAAAAAAGCAACAAAGATCAGCAACAACAAAAATAACACTGGAGCAACTCACATCAATCACAGTCATAATTCATAACGTTTTATCTGAAACGGCTGTAATTCCACTTTCACACGTATAACGCCTCTCTCGCTCTTTCTTTTCTCTCTCTCTCTTTTCCTTCAGTGAATTCATTTCCGGGCTCTGGGTATCCAGTACCGTCTGACTGACCGTTAACAGCTCTCTGTGTCCTGCAGCCTGCCTCGCCCCAGCTGTTCCTGTAAGCCAGAACGTGCTGATGGTCCGTTCACTTATGGGATCGGCTGGCCTCCCGCATTCCCTCCGTCAGAACCTGTAGACCCCTTGTAACGGCGAGGGAAAAATAATCGCGGCGATCTGGCCGCGCGCACACTCATGCGTTCCCCGGGAAACCCTGGCGATGACACTGTGTCAGAGATGCTCTAAGTAAAAGGCCCTCTGGTCGGGAGTGTGCGGAGCGGGGCTTACCTGCTGGGAAAGGCTTCTCCGTGGGGCTGGGCTTGACGTACTTGGTGCAGACGCCCCTTCCCTGCAGCAGCGCCTGGAGGGGGCTGTGGTCCCGGTGGGGGGGTACGCAGCGCAGCCCCCGGACACAGCTCAGGGTGTACACCCCGCAGGGCACCCCCAGGGCCAGGGAGGACGTGCCGGCTTCCACCGGAGTTTGGTCACGGAGGCCCCGGCTGGCTCCCGCGGGACCCCTGCAGGAAGCGCACCCCTTCTGGGGCGCCGGGCGGCTGGCGGCGGTCCAGGAGCCCGGTCGGGCCGCCAGGAGGAGCGTGAAGGCCAGCAGATCGCACAGCTGAAGCATTCTGTCCAAATTCCTCCCTCTCTGTCCAGTCTCTTCCTCAAGACGCCAGAAGATTTATGGCCTTTTTTTGCTTTACTTTTTTTTTGTTTTGTTATTTCTGGAGGGCTTTTTCTCTTCCCCCTCTCTATTTCTCGCCTCTCTGTTTCCTCCCTCTCTCTCTTTCTCTCTCCCTCTGCTTGCAGGCTGTGACGGGTGCTTGGCGTGTTCTGATGAGAGGCAACCAGGAGTCCCCCTGCAACGGCCAAGGAGATAAACCAACGAGAGAGACAGAACAAGCAGCGGCTTTTAAAGATCTGAAAGGTGGAGAGAGAGAGAGAGAGAGAGAGAGAGAGAGAGAGAGAGAGAGAGAGAGAGAGAGAGGGAGAGAGAGAGAGAGAGAGGGAGAGAGAGAGCTATGACACCTTCAGGGGCTGGGACTCACAGGGGAGAGAGAGAGAAATATAGATACAGAAAGAGGAAGAAATATTGTTTTCCTTTTTCAGTGCGACCAAGTTTGCTCACATTCCCCTGCATCTACATTTCTCAAAAATGGCACCCCTCTCTATTTTTCTTTTTTACTCTCCTTAAGGTTTTTCTGCTCACATATCACATTTATCATGTGGTTTACAATATGATTCACCTGTTAATCATTGAGCACAAGTCTGACAAACAGTGCAGGTAATGTGCACCATGGTAACAATAAGGGTGAAGGACCCTGTTGCCAGGGAGATTCTTACAGTATATAAACCACAATGTATAAACCTCCAACTTCTCATTGCCGATGAGTGATTTTAATTACTTAATCTTTGCTGAGCACCTGTAATTACATTGGATATGCATAAACTTTGCTTTGTTCAGTCTAATACAATATATTTTACATGCAAAATGCTGACATGAAAGCTGTGATGTTTAGCTGTCACAGTTAAGAGAGAATAATGTAGAACTTCATCCAGAAAACCCTTCAGATCAAATGCAACTAGCTCTTAATTTTACTGAAGCACATTTATCACATAAATCACTATATCTATTTTAAAATATATATATACAGTATATACACTGTATATTTATTGTTGATTCTTAACAACAAAGGAAGGAACAAGGAACAAAAAGTTAATTATCAGTAAATCAGTATTAGCAGTACATCGGTAAACTACGGCATCTAGTTTGGATCATTTCTGCTAGCTGGCTGTGCATTAAAGCCAGGAGGTCCCAATTTTGGGCCCCATGTAGGTTTCCTAGGGGGTTCTCAGCAAATTACTGCTATTTCAATTTCTTTAGTAACATGTCCTAAACTTTCAGGCAAAACAAACCATCTCTGGTATTTACACATGCATAGTAATACTGTCACGTTTTAATTATTGAGCATTTACTGTATAGCTCACTGTCTTATTTAAACATTGATATAACAGCATCCTGGTTTAGACATGATTCGGCTTACTCATAATACTAAATAGACTGAATTGCAGCCTGTTCTGGGTGTTGGGTAAATGCCCTAAAACGTTATTGTTTGGTGAAAGGGTGTGTTCCCATCCAGAACGTAGTCATTTAGGAGTAGCCTACTCTTGATTAACAAGTTTAGGAAGCCCTGCATTAACGTGCAGCCTCCAGTGGAGGGCGCAGCCCTCTGTGCTGTCCGACTCTGTATGTGGTGAGCACTGTAACTGTTTGCATGGGCACTAAACACGGAGCAATTCTGGAATAACACGAGTAGAATGCACGACTCTCAGGTGCACGGTCCTAACGCGTAAGTACCAGTAGTTTATACTAGAATGCGCACGGTGCGCACTGACAGTACAGTAAAAACCTATTTAAAGACTCATGTTTTGGCTGGACTACTTCTATCCCACACCGAATACCGCAGTCTGTGTCTATTAACACTTAAACATTTCCATACAGATTTTTTTTGTAGTCCGATGTTGCTACCCATTTGTAATTGGTGGTTGTTTGTGAAAATCAGTAGAGAAACGTTTTCAAGTTTTTGATAGGATACGCATGCTGTGGGCGCAGTCGCTGGAACAGGCCTTTTAACAGTGAAGTGCTAACGAAAATAATTTTCTGCGGTGAGCTGCAAAAGTGGTTTAAAGGGGCAGTTCAGTCAAAAATCTCATGTTCATATGTTTTTACATACCGGGAGTGTTGTCTATCCAACCAGGTGATTTAGCTGAGAACTCACTAGTTTTGTATATATACGCTGCGACTCACCGTCATATCACCCTGAATGAATGGCGCCCCCCTCAAAGCGCCAAAAATGTAGCCTACATTCGAAAAAATCAACAGCATCCTCTACTCAGGAACATCCACAGACCTTGTTGTGCATGGTTTTTGGAAAATTACTTTCTACCGAAGTCCACTAACTGTGTATATCCGCGCAAAGTAGCCTATCAACCAAAGCATGCCAGTATTCTAGGGCGTAAAGTGTTGACACAAGGTGTGCGTCCCAATACTCGAAACATGCATTCTCCTTTCTCCCACTACCACCTCCTCTCCTCTTTGCCCCGGAAACTGATCTTTATGTCCTAATCTAATGTTGCTGATTTCATATTCATGACATAGTAATTGTTACATATTAATTAATGTCTCGACGAGAACCACAATGTGAGGTACATTGTATACTGTACACGCAACTACTTGTACTTGAAACATACTGGCAGTTTTGCATACTTCTGGGTCGGAGACGAGTGGAGGAGAGGAGTGGAGGGAAGAAGGTGAGGAGTGAAGAATATTGGGACGCAGCCATGGTTAAGGCCCAAAACATACCTTATGTAAATATGCAAACGTGGAAGCTTCTAGCTAGGCAAAGTTGATTTCAGTTGTCGTTGCGTTCTAAAATGTGTCATCTGAAATTCTTGGGGAAATTCTTAATGCAAGCGTGAGCTGCAGTGTCAAGCATCACAGTGAGGGAAGGCTATAGCAGGCAACAACAGGTTGTCCTCCGCTGTCTTTCACTGCCATGGACCGAGTCTCTCGCTGAGAATGTTCCTCACATAAACATATTTATGATACTTCGTAACCTCTTGATTCAAATAGAGCAGCAATGAGTATAATGTGAATATGGGACTTGTATTATTCATGGCAGCAATGGCATGCATAGCTATTTCTGACATAATGTGGTTTAAGAGTGTAAATAATCCCTCAAAACATGAAAAGTGTAATTAAGAAAGATGAACAGCTTTTTAAAATTCTGGGATTGCAATTGTGGTTGGTACAAAAACACATGCAGCGTACGTAGTCGGTTTACCGTCTGATTGGTCCTGGATCTGCCCCGCGAGGACTCAGGTTGATTACCTTCACAGGGACATAACATGTTGGGTTTGTATAACCAGGCCGTGTGTTTGCAGTGCATAGGCCCGCCATTGTCATTTGCATTCACATACTTATGTGAGGTCTGTATGTCTGTCTCTCTGAAACATTGGCCTTGCAGTAAATGTTGTTGCACTGCCAACCAATCCAAAACAATGCCGCTTTAGATGTGTTTTTTTTTTTAAAGTGTCATGTTCTTTTCTGTCTTTCTGAAAAGCAGCTCATTGTAGCGGTCTCAACCCACCCAATTCTTTTTGATAACAGTATGACTATAGGGATGTTACAAAGCTTGAGGCTTGGAACAGAATTGCCGAGACCCTCTGCATGTCTGGTGAATGTATTGTAGTTTGCAATCAACTGTTTACAATGGGTAAGTTATGTGGTTAATGCTGGCTGTAAAACAAATTGCCCCTTGGGGATAATAAAGATAACCTTGACCTTGTTATTGGCGTCTCGCCAAATGCACTAAAACGCCCTCCTTATCGCTGCATGTGACGATTTTGTAGCTGTCGCGAGTAGATGCTATGAACCCGGCGTAAGGCCTGTTATTACATACTGTACACGAGGAATGTGCGCATCGAGCTATAACCGATCATTTCTATACAAACTAGTGACTTCTTCAGTACACCCCCTGGCCAGCGGTGTCAGTGCTGAGCGCATGTGCTGCAGCGTCAGAGCAAAGAAGTCGGTGGCGTCCATGTTTATGTTTCACTAATTTGTATAGAAATGACAAACTAGTGATACTTTGGATGCCTGAGCACCTGCTCCTTTTGCCCCAAGTGTCCGACGTGCCCCTTTCAGGAGCATAGGAAGCGGAAGCGGGAGAACATGTCCCCCCCAATATTGGAAACAGTTAAACTTGTCTGAAATTGTAATTGTACCAACAACAAAAAACATTTGCCATTTACTTTTAGTTTTAAAGGCATGCTGCGAGCGCACAGTCAACAAGTCATCATTCATCTGAGTGTTAGAGCAAGCAATCACAACGCTTGGAATGCTACGTCAGAGGTCCTCTGCCCATAGACTGCCCACAACTCTGGTGGGATCCGCCATTTGAGTGTTGGTGACAGTGCTGCACTGCGCAGCCTCCGGGGGGAAGAAAAAACACTCAACAGTGGTGAGAAAAAACTCCCCAATGGGAAGAAATCTCGGAAGGAACCTGGCTAGAGAGGGGGTGCCCATTCTTCGCTGGCTGGCCCGGTTTAAACTAAACTAAACCCGCCCTCGACATCTTTATCTATAGGATTGACTAAAGAGGTATGTTTTTAGCCTACACTGTCTGAAGCCCGAACATACATAGAAAGATTGTTCCATAAGAAAGGAGCTCTGTAAGAGAAGGCTCTGCCACCCATTGTAATTTTAGATGTAGTAGGAATTTTCAAATAGCCAGCACTTTGAGAGCAAAGTAATCTAGGAGGATAGAAAGGACTTGAGTTAGTCACTAAGATATTTTGGAGCCAAACCATTTAAAGCTTTAAACGCTAAAAGTAAAATCTTGTAGTCAATTCTGAATTTGACAGGCAGCCAATGAAGAGTTTTGATATGCTCCAATTTCTTGGTTCTAGTAAGAACCCTAGTAGCTGCATTCTGTACAAGTTGGAGATGATTCAGGGCTGAACCAGTGCAACCAGACAATAAAGCATTACAGTAATCTAGTCGAGAGGTTACAAAAGCATGAACCCTTTTTTCAGCATCCTCTAAGGACAAAACCTTCCTTAATTTAGATATATTCCTCAGGTGGAAGAAGGCCATTTTTGTAATATTGTTAATATGGGGCTGAAAGGAGAGGTCTGTATCAATAGGCTATCTGTGAATAAGGAATACAGAAGCGCCGGAAACAGGAAACACGGGCCTTAAATAGAGAACAGGTAACAAGGCACAGCTGAGACGGATGAGCACCTTAGAAAAAAGAAAAACTGGAACGGAGTGGAAAAAACGAAGGAACACCAGCGCCCTAGCGCTGCTCAGACAGCGAATGAAAAATAAAGGGGAAAGACTGCCAAACCCCATGACAGAAGCAGTCTAAATTTAAGGAAAACTGAGAATTTATCTCAAAGAGATTTGGGACCTAATACTAATATCTCCGTCTTATCTGAGTTCAATAAGAGGAAATTTTGGGTCATCCGGGCCTTTACATCTTTAAGACAGGTCTCAAGTTTAGATAACTGGTCAATTTCACCTGGCTTAACTGATATATAATGTTGTGTGTCATCTGCTTAGCAGTGGTAGTTAACACCATGTCTGCTTATAATGTTCCCAAGAGGGAGCATGTACAAAGAAAAGAGCAAAGGACCCAAAACTGATCCTTGTGGTACTCCAAAGTTCACCCTAGAAAATCTAGAGGACTGATTGTTTACTCTAACAAACTGGGATCTATCATAGATCATAGAGACAAGATTTAAATTACATAAGAGAATGCCCGGTGAGACCAACAAAATTTTCTAGCCTACAGAGGGGAATATGATGGTCTATAGTATCAAAGGCAGCGCTCAGGTCAAGTAAAACAAGAATAGAAATACAGCCACAATCCAGAGAGAGGAAGAAGTCATTACGAGGGCAAGGGCAGTCTCAGTGCTATGGTGCTTCCTAAACCCAGATTGAAACCTCTCATACACGTTATTAGTGTGTAAAAATGAAGAAAGCTGTTGCGCTACGCATATCTTAAGAATCTTTGATAAAAATGGGAGGTTTGAAACGGGTCTATAATTAGCCAGGACAGTGGGATCCAAATTTGGTTTCTTAAGTAGTGGCTTGATTTCTGCCAATTTAAAGGATGTAGGAACATGAGCTGATAACAATTATGAGTTAATTAAGTGAATAATTGGTTTGATGAGCATCGGCAATAGCTCCTTCAGTAACTTTGTGGGTATGGGGTCTAGAAGACAGGTGGACGATTTAGAAGAAGAAACTTAAATAGTTTGCTCTCAAGTATGGGAGTAAACGATTCAAGTCGTTCAGTGTGACTATGAGGCAATTCTATATCGTCAAAACCACGATCGCTAACTTGTGTTATCTTTTTCCTAATTCCAATTATTTTACCACTAAAGAAATTCTGCTACATGAAACTGGAAATTGAGGGCTAGTTGCTGCATGCTTATTAGTTAGTTCAGTAACTGTTCTGAATAGAAACCGGGGGGACCTAGCATTGGAGAGAGCATGCTTATAAGTACTAAGACTCTTTCCAGGCCAAGTGGAATACCTGCTGTTTAGTGGAATGCCATTTGCGTTCAAGCTGAGGAGACTTTTGTTAAAGAGCCTGCGTGTGGTCGGTGTACCAGGGGGCAAGCCTCTTCTCAATTACTTTTTAATGGAGCAACTACATTTCAGTAGCTAATCCCTCTGCCAGATTGTCGGTTGACAGGGAGCTAGCTGAAGTGTCTAAATCAAAGTAATCAGGTCGCACATGAATAGAGTTTCTAGTCGTGGAGGTAGTGATAGTGCGACCTGTACACAGGTAAGATTCACTTTTTTCAACCTGGACCTTATTGAAAGGTTGTTTGCCATCATGTACAATCGTGCATAGCACAACCTCAGTGATAGCTTTATTTACCTTTTAAGTGCAGCTTCTCAGTGGGTTTAAACTCATTCCAATGGGGCAAGTAGTTTTGCTTTCAAAAAACGTGATAAATCTCCTTTTAAAAAATGGGAAATGCACACTATACTCACTTTACTCAGACAGGCGTTTATATGTTCTACCGAAAAATAGAATTAAATGAAAAATATCTAAATGCTTTATATCAGGTTTTATTTAATAAATTCTGCACTTCCGTAAATGTGTTCTCTTGGCTACATCCACGCAGGAATAAAAGAGAAGCTAGCTGCCAACAAAGCTGAGTTCGGGTGCATCCCAATATTCTTCACTCCCCACCTCCTTTCCTCCACTCCCCCACTACCACTCCTCTCCTACCCGGAAGTATGCAAAACTGCCTGAACGTTTTGAGTACAAGTATTTGCATGTACTGTATACAATGTACCTGACATTGCGGTTTGCTTCGAGACGTTAATTAATTAGTAACCACTAATATGTACTTAAGATGTAATCAGCAACATTAGAATAAAACACAAAGATCCGTTTCCGGGGCACGGAGGAGAGGAGGTGGTAGTGGAGGAAAGGAGGGTGCATTTTTTTAGTATTGGGACGCACCCAGGGTCTTTTTCTATAGGGCTGCCGGAAATCTAGTGCAGAAGTTTACAAATGGTTGGGATGTACTGCGGAAATTGCAAGTAGTTCCAAATAAAACATGACTGTTCTTCAAAACTGGCTCTGAATAAAGAAAGACAAAATGAAAATACACAACGAGACGTGTGAGCATACTGTTTCCTGTGTTTCCCACAAAAAGGGGATTTATACACAAGCATACACAGGAACCGAGGTTGAGAACCACTGGCTAGCACTGAAGTGTCCCCCGCAGGTGCCAAACCGCTCCTACGCCCTTGGCCCCTTTGATTTGATTTTAAAACATAATATTTGTATTAATATTGTTGTTATTCATTTGAATCATACATTTTGGTAAATATATATTCTGTACAATAACTGGGTATCGAAAAATTGTTTTTGTAGGTTGACGTGCCCTTTTCTCACCTCGAGCACCTGCCCCTCAAAAGGTCTCTGCATGGCCCTGTATCACAGAGGATATCTACAAAACTAGTGCGTTCTCAGCGAAACTACCTGGATGGATAGATAGCAGTCTGGGTATGTAGAACCATATCAAAATAACATTTTTGGATGACCTGCCCCTTTGAGCTTATGTAACTATTTGTTTATTTTGTAATTTGTGCCCTATGCAACACTGGTAGTTAACTGAGAAACCGTTAAAAAACATCCAGTCAATGGGATTATGCAGGCCACGCAGATGTGCGGAATGTAAAGAAAACGTACAGCGTTATCCACTGTCTCTTGTGTCAAAATGCTGAGCATGGTTTAGAATGTTCTGTACCGCGAGGCGTTCTGGTATTGTAATTAAGACTTCCTGTGCTTCCACCTTCCCCCGCTTTGCTTGGGTCGTGGCCAGGGTCGAAGGCCCCAAGTCGATCGAGCAGTGTTTGTTTGCAGTTGTCATGATGCTGTATTAAAATTATTATAATAATATGGGGGTGTAATGATACTACAAGGAGCAAACAATATTATTTTTTCTTCTGTGTTTACCTTGCAATGTTGACGTGCATGGGCAGAGTAGCCTACTTTCAAGAGGAAGCTTAGGCGTGTTGAGTAACAAATTTCTTCATGACGATAACGCTTTTGTGACACAACCCCCGCGCATTCCATTCGGTGACTGCAGAAGCCTACGATCAGGAGACACAAAGACAACTAAACCTAAACACTTCGGTGAGCTAAGGGGAATCCTAAACGGTGAAATATATGCATAAATCCTTAGAGGTTTTGGCCATGGGACGAGCAGAAGTCACCTGCTGCCTTGTGTTCCCATCAACACTGCGCCCCTGTTCTGTTTCCGCTTTCTGTCCGGATAATATTCTGTGCACCACGCCAGGCAGATGGGGGCTGTCTTTTTCCAAAAAATATTTTCCAAAAATGATTCCTCATTTTTCCTGTCGATCCCTACTCCCACCTTGTCTCTTACCGGCTTCCCCAGAAAAAGGGAACTTTTCCCTCAATTAAACTCTACTTACTACAACGTACCCATGAAACCCTCGGCCACCATCCCAGAAGTTACTTGCCCTATTGTGTACTTAACTTCAAATTATTCCAATATGCTACAAGTAGGGCCAGCAATATGTCTCTGTTTGTTGTCTCACATGTAGGCCTTGGCTACTTCAGGCCTCTGCTAACTCAAGGTTCAGTTAGTAGTGTCAAGCCACATGTCAAACAAGTATCCCGATTGCAGCATCTCAGTCCTCTACGACGGGAAAACATAACCACAAATTAAGCACAGGTAATAATCGACAGCAATGTTAAATTATTTAGAATGTGGACATAGGCTACAGCAGTGTTTTGAAATGTACATGGCGAGATTAGCTTTTGTGTGAAGCGATGGCAAATAGACTACTCACGTTGAAAACAACAACCGTTATATAACATGTAACTTGCACAGAAATAATTGGATAAGAAATGTTCATAATAAACTAGTTTTTCTAAGTGCACACTCTGCTTTTAACACCACAGCCACAAGCCAAGCCGTGGAGGAAGATATTCATGTGCAGCTTCAGTAGACTGTAAGTGCCCAAGGCTGCTACCTATTATGCCTCACCTTGCGGGCTACCAGCCACAGTTGTCAATGGCATAGTTGGGATTCAATATCACACCCTGGGGGCACATCACTAGAACATTGTATTAGGATGAGCCACCAACAGTCCCCAATGTTGGCAGTGCTGGCACTGACCTTTTCTTACCAATCTAAGACCACGTTTCCAATGATAGCATGGGGCCCAGCAGGTGATGTTCAACTGTCCCAAGTAGAGACAAATACTCTAGATTGCTCAAATGTGCTGTTTATTTGCCGTTTTCCCTATTATCCAGAACAGTTTAATAAATGGACATTATAATGCCTTTTGATAGGCTTTACTTTAAAATAATAATTACAACAGATTTTTTCAAATAAATGATTTCCCTGTCTGTAAAAATGGCTATAGTTTGGACCTTGTTCCACTGCATTCTGCTGCCTGAGCAGTGAGAAACCTAATGTAATTATGACATTTTATATGGTCCCAACGAGGCGCTCCAGAAGCACGGAGGCACGCTGTGAATACGAAAACTACAGCCCAAGTTAATCAACTCTGCGCCCACACTCCACGTTCCTATTGGTCAGGCTCACAGTCAATCATCCTAAAAGATGCCATTTATTGGCTTTTTGTAATTAGTTGGTATGACATCCACCACCAGGAAGTGCCTCCACCTTCACTTTGGCGGAGTTTGGTTTATATATGAGCAATGTAGCAGATAACCCGAATAAGTGCAAGTTCCAGTGAAAACACATTCATGTCAGCCAACACAGTATAAGGTAGGGAAATTAAAGGTATATGAACGTGATTGTGTTATAATGACACGTAACAAATACGTTAGCTAGATAACTATCTCGTTCTGCAAGTTGTAGCTCGGACGTGGACTAACGTTAGGGCTCAGATAGTTAGAAACCGACTAGCAAGACAGCTAACTTGCTAGCTAGTTAATTAGCGCTATCTGACAATATACTTTATACTATCCTCATGTCGCTGACTGCATTTGTCCAGTCAGCTAAACAACCGTAGGCTATGCCCTCTACGTTACTGCTAGATTTGAAGGCTATCTTGTTAACATAATCATAGTGATGGTTTATTTGGTGCCTGTCAGTTGACTATTCAGTTAGCTACTAAGACAGCAGGCTAGCTCCCCACCCACACTGGTAGCCTAAGGAGCAGCGCATCTAATTCGCTTCTCATGTAGGCTCACTTTTTATCATTAGATTTATGCCATGCCAAAAACTGGATTGGATTGTCGTGAACACTCGTAATGTGTATTAAAACATGAAATTATGGACAAGAAGTGAACAAATATCAAACTTGGATTAATCAGTGTATCTAACGGTTAACTTTGTTTTGCTATCCTAAACATAACACATATAACGTTACTTGAGAGATTCTTAACCCAGTATTGAGCTAAAAAGATAATGTTTTAAGGTTAACTATGGGAAAATCTTACGACAGTTAATGCACATCGATATGAGATTGTATAGCCGAGGCTATATGAGGAAACTTAAACTGTAGCCTATTGGATTCATATTTTTCATGAAAATGTGAATAAATTCAAGCAAGAGCAATAGGCCTATATGCTATTTTTACACAGCATCCATAGTGCTGTGTAAATCAGTTAAAACTAGATTTGTAATTCTAGTACAAATCTAGATTATTCCTTTAGTTGGCTATATCTGACACATGTTTTTTTCATACACAGCTGGATGTCAGTCCAGCAGCAAGCAGTTGTCCTTCACCTTTAAAGGGACAGTTCACCCAAAAATGGCATTTTCATAAGTTTCTACATACCCGAAGTGCTATCTATCCATCCAGGTGGTTTCGCTGAGAACTCACTAGTTTTGTAGATATCACCCTGATAGAGCGGACCTCAACGGGTCCAACGTTTGTGGCGTTCAAAGCACCAAAAAATGTACATTCGAAATAATCAACAGCAACAGTCTCTTTCCAAATATAATGACACGATTACTTACGAACATCCACAGATTTTATGTTGAATGCGCGGTTTTTTTTGATAACTACTTTCTACTGAAGTACACCAACTGCATATCTGCACAAAGTTTCAACCAAAGCACGACAGTATTCTACGGATTACTGTGTTGACACAAGCTCCAGAATACTGGTGCGCTTTGGTTAATACTTTGCGCGTATATTCGCAGTTGACGTAGAAAGTAGTTTTCGAAAGAAAAATAAAACTGAGCACAACAAGGTCTGTGGATGTTCCTGAGTAACCCGTGCCATTATATTTGGAAAGAGACGTTGATATTTAATTTATTTGAATGTACATTTCTGGCGCTTTGAACGCCACAAACTTCAGACCCGTTGAGGTCCGTTCTATCTGGGTCACGGTGAGCGGATATCTACAAAACTAGTGAGTTCTCTGCAAAACTACCTGGATGGATAGATAGCACTCCGGCTATGTATAAAAATATCAATATCAAATTTTTGGGTCAACTGCCCCTTTAAGAACATTCTGGAAAAAACTGGCAGGTGAACGTGGCGCATGAACTAGAAAGAAAAACAAACTTGACAACACAAAATATTATGCCGACATTGTAGTTGCATAAAATCATTAGCAATAGGCACAGGAGGACATTGGCCGAGTATCAGTTTTTAATATATAAAGATGGATATCTTGCACTCCGTCATATTTTCCATTCTGTTTTTTTTTTTCCCATTGGAAAAGTTTTTCCATTCCTCTGGTCAGTACTATCGTGTGAGAGTAAGGTCAAGGCTATGGTTGCATAGCAAAAATTCAGGTATGTTAAAGTGTACCAAACATAAATCGTTTAAATGATAACTGTTTATAAGTTGATTTTATTTTGTTATTAATGAAATAGGCCTACTGCTATCAAAACAAAGAGCAAACCGGAGGGTTTAGCAAGTATTTTTTTAATTAATGTGTTGTATTCATATTTAAAAGTTTAGGGAAAAGTATTAGCACTCGCAGAATTCTTAAATTTCAGACAGTATACACACTAATTATACTTATTTAATCGGTAGTCCTACAAAGTTGGTAATGACTTTGAGCTCTTGATGCGGACCCTCATTGATTTGATATAACCCGGAACACTGCTGTTTCTTGCCTCGCCGGCTGAGTTGACATTTAATTCGGAAAGGCAGCATTGTACTGCCAAAAGGGATCGGCTGCATTTTAAGCTGCCAATCATGGTAATGCTAATAATAGCAGATATTTATCTCCATTTAGAAAAAGATCACCAAATATTAATGATTACTTACAGCCCTGCCCCCACACCAATGTTCTGCCCACACCCCATGCCCCGCCCATGCTCCACTGAAGATGCCACTGCCAAACTTTGTCTCTGCAGCTGCTTGATTGGCTGATGATGGATGACATCAACCTACACTACAGGTTACTCAACTGGCGTAGGAGGATTCGGGAAATCCGGGAGGTGCGTGCGCCGCACTTTCAGGAACGCTACAAGAGGATGCTGAAGGAGGGCGACACCTTGAGGTGAGCTGGTGGGCGGGGCATGGGGGTGAGGCAGCGCCGTATTTTTTGCTTTTAAGGTCAAGCAGGGCTCTGGTGAAACAGGCTACTTGAGAGCTAGTGATGGGAGTGTGTGATTTAATTCCGCCACCAGAGTTTAATCCCAACTGCACGGAGGCACTCATGTCCTCACTAAGTTCTTGAGGAGAAAAAACAGAAGTATTTCCTAGAATTTCTTTCCAAGTACTAACCTAGCCCAACCCTGCTTAGCTTTGGCCATCAGGCCGGAGTAAGATATGGGGGGGTGTTATGGCTACAGGGACTGGTTTGGAAATAGTCTTTAATAGTTCAGTAATTAGTTTGCCCGGGGCTGTCCAATTCCAATCTGGAATGTCCAACTGTCTGTAACCACAGCCGCATTCCATGCGCAAACGGCCCTGCCCATTCGGGAGAGCTGGGACTTCCACGGTTCTATTCCAACTGCTGCTTCTTTGAGCATCGCAGACTGCGGCTAACCTTGCACAGAGAGGCGTCCGAGGGGGCCGCCCAAGAGCGATGAAACGCAGAGCCCTGTCTGACTGAACCGCAGTCGGCACTGGTACGGTCCGGATTCAATCCGAGGCTGTGAGGTTCATTCATGCACCATACCTTACATTACATTAACCGAATTAGCCGTCTGGCAGCCGTGACATTAATTAGCTTTTTTGAGGTAAAATAAGATGCCCCCCCCCCCACTTGAAGTGTCTTGAACTCCAGTCTTTTGGAGTGCTGTTTCTGAATGGCCTTTTGCTGTTGAGCGGTGTTGATGTTTCCGTGAGTGTGAGTTCTCTGAAATGTTGCTGAAAGATTTGTGGAACTTGGCTCTGTAAAAATAAAGTGCAAGGACAACACGTATGAATATTATTAAAGTTGAAGAAAAACACCATTGCATTTTATACGTTTAATACTTATTAGTTCCATTACTTGAAGGTGTGAATAATTGCGGTTTGTTGATTGAATACTGATCTGAGTTTTGACATCTGACAAGTGCTGTTATTCCTGTGTGGAATGAGTTTCTGCGGACAAACAGCATTGAAAGTCTTTCTTCTTTTTTTTGGTCCTTTTGTGTTCAGTGTAAATGATTGTGTTGAGTTGATCAGTTGCTCAAATTGATTGTTTTAGGGACTAACTATGATAATAGGAACTAATCAAAGGTTCTGGAGACAACTTGCTCATACTCGTATTTCTAGATAAAGTTGAACAAACACTGCCGACTACTTCACCTGAAGTTCCCCCTGTGAAAAAGAAAGTTATTCTATTCTAAAACTGAAAGTCTTATTGTGGCTTATTGTTGCTAGCTTCACAGAGCTTTACAGCAGCACGGTAGCTTTATTCTTTGTCGTCAGCGTCTTTTCCCCGGGGCACGTTAGGGTCGATTACGCTACAGCGCCACTCTGGAGTAGTGCCACCATTGCATGTTCAAATGACAGTAATCCACTGTGCAACGTTCCAATCGAGTTTTAACCTGTTATTTTAAACACTTTTGAAATCTGCCTTGGATTGCCGACACCGGCCACATTTTTGTCAAAACGGCACAGGAAATGCCTTGGAATTCTCCGTGCAGGAAATACCCTGGGGGAGCATGTGCCTGTTCGCTCTCTCCGGAATCGATAGCACAGGTTGCGGCAGCGAACGCTGATGAATGCAGTTGGACATTCCAAGCGGGGGAGAGAGGAAACCGCTTTAAAACTTGATTGGAACTAATACCAGCACGTGCAGAGGAAGGATTGGGAAGCCCTGGTGGAAACCGTATATATGACTTCGGAAAAGGCAGAGGCTGATAGATTTTAATGTTTTTATCGCCTTTGGCTAATTCACCCTTGGTGTAAAATATGGGTATTTGATCAGTTTCATGATTTTTATTTATTTCTTTGCGTGTTGAATAAGAGAGAGGAGCTTTAAGTGATCATGAACATGTCGGATTCATACAGACTCAACAACACGACGAAGAGGTGAGACTACTTTTGTTTGCTTAGCACCCTTTAACTCTAATCACGGTCCTCGAGAACCGAAAACTGCTGGTTTTCCACCATCCCTGTACCTGGGAGTCAGGTGAAGACAGTGGCCAATCGGTAGCATTAATTGTTCATCAGTTAATTACCTTTGAGAAGAGAAAACCAGGGCTGTATTTGGATTGGTCGGATTTATGGATCCATGAACTAGCAGGTTATTTTTGCCCTGTAACCACGGGGCTGGTGGCACTGGGTGGTCGCGCAGTCGGCCGGTCCCACGCCTCGAAGCATCTGCTGCTGTTCTTCTTGGGAGTGTGGCGTGGGGGTGAGAGGGAGCTGGACAAAGGTCTCTGCACGCGCTCGGTGGGGTCTGGCGTGCGTGTGCATGCACGCTTACATGCGGCCCAAACCCTCTACTTCTACCCCCGAAAACACAGACTCCTTTAACCCACTGATTGAAACAATTATCATCGCGGGGATTGTCAGTAGTGGCTTGGTCTCCCGCCAGTCAGAGATGAAAGACATGCCGTCCACAAGAATGTTCTTTCTCCATGGGAAAAAGAGGGCTTTGTACAATTCAGGGTCTTCAGACTTTCGTAGGCTGAGGAGGGTTGGGGAGAGGATGGTGGACAGGGCGTTTAGGAAATGGGGGGGGGCGGGGCGTTTGTGTCCTGTGCGTGTTTGTGTGATATCCAAGTGGAAAATTTGTGAATAAAGGCTGACTTTTGTTTGCCTGGAACTGGTGTGTGACCGTCGGTGGCATTGGATACCCCTGGGCCACTCGGATCAATGCGCAGATCATAATTGCCCCTTTTGTTTGTTTTGAGTTCTCATCGCGATTCAGTTCCGTCGATGTGTCGGCTATAGCAGGGCAGGCATCTTAAGAAATTGAGATCAACTATTGTGTTTAAATTTAAGAAAATGAGATAGGGCTCTATCTTTGACAATCTTAGGACATGGTCTAAAACGCATGGCGCAAGTGAATTCAGGGCGTGTCCAACTCCACGTTTGCTAGTTAGACAGCGGATAATTAGTGCGCTAAGTAAGTAAGGCGCAAGGTTCAAATGGGCTAAACTTCATTGGTGTGTCTTGGGTGTAACCAATCAGGCTGTCATCTCCCATTCTCTTTAAAAGCCACCTCCATTTGCACCTTGGCAGATTGCTAATATAATGGCGGATTTAACAAGACTGTGAAAAGGGAGATTTACAGCTGGCGAAACAGACCTGCTCTTGCGCAAAGTTAAAGCATGGATGCAGAGATTATATGGCATTAAAATTCTCAGAATTAATTGTGTAATGTGATGCAAATTTGGTTTAATTTCTAATTGTTGAAAATGTTTATGTTCCTCAATTAGATGAATCAATTAGATTAGTTCTCTTTAAAATAGTTTTGTTCATTGTAACACATTTTTTTATCAGCATAGTGGGATAGATATGTATGGGTCCTATCCTAAACCTGTCATAAAATTAATAAAATATTTTTTGTCCATTATAAAGGATATACATTGGCCTCTTATGATGGTTTAAGATGAAAACATTGATATCACACTGGTACAGATACCTAAATATGTAGCCTTATCCTCTTGTCCCTCAATAATACATCACTTTTTTCTATACTCTACAGTATGTAATCTTTTGCTGCATGCCATGGGATGACATTTCTCTGTAGTTTTTTCAAAAATGTTTCCATTCATAATCTCTCCAAGGGAAATTTAGCATCTAGCACTTACAATACATGGCCAAAAGTATATGGACACCTGCTCATCCAACATCTCATTCCAAAATCATGGGCATTAATATGGACTTGGTTCCCATTGGCTGGGACAGCCTTCACTCTCATTGGAAGGCTTTCCACTAGACTGGAACATTTCTGTGTGGATTTGTTTCCATTCAGTCAGAAGAGCATTAGTGAGGTTGGGCACTGATGTGGGGCTATTAGGCCTGGCTCGCAGTCTGCTTTCCAATTGATCCCAATGGTGTTTGAGGTCAAGGCTCTGTGCAGATCAGTCAAGTTCTTCCATACCGATCTCGACAAACCATGTCTGAATGGACCTCTATTTGTGCACAGGGGCATTGTCAGTCTGAAACAGGAAAGGGCCTTCCCCCAAACTGTTGCCACAAAGTTGGAAACCCAGAATCGTCTAGAATGTCATTGTATGCTGTAGTGTTAAGATTTGCCTTCACTGGAACTAAGGAGCCTAGCCTGAACCATGAAAACAGCCCCAGACCAAGGGGTGTCCACATACTTTTGGTCATATTTTTCATGCCCTAAGTGACAAGTATAGTCGAGGGAGATACTAATATGTTAAAGTCGATATTTTGTATGATAAGGTTACAATAATATAATATTCCACCACCAGGAAAATGCTGCCATATGTTCTAGCTTGACGGCAAATCAAACATAAAACATGACTGAGCCTTCTAAGAATGCTTATACTGGAGTATGTGAAATGCGGAAATAACAATGTCAAGCAACATATGGTGCAACATTGTGGTGGAGTCGAAAAACTAACAAACATATTTGAAATATTACAATTAGTACTACTTACATATCGAGGAGGAAACTCTCCGTCATGTTCATAGGCCTATTCTCCAATATAATACTATGTTATCTTCTTCTGACCCACTCCCCAAAACCATGTAAGCACCATTTTCTCACCTGACAAGTTGGCCAAATTAGTAAAAAATTGCAGGAAAACGACAATTACGCCTCAGCGAGGGAATGTACATTCTTAGTTGTTTGTGTAAAACTAAACTAATTAAACTTGAAATGCTGTTATTCTCGGCTGTAATTTATTGTTTTCAGTATCCAATAAGACTCTGCAAACAACGTTGCCATGGTATATATACGTAAAACCAATGGTAGGATTGTATATTTATTTTATATTTAGTAGCAGATATTGATAATAGAATGATGTGGTATAATTACAAAAGAACTTGACTTGTTTATTTTGCAATTGAATGAACATGGCTGTTTTGGCATACATTCTGGATGTTGAATTTTGAATGCGATAGTGGTGAAAAAATATTTTTATGAACTACTCACAGATAGACGCTATTTTCCACTGTGTCACGCATGGGTCGGTGTAGTTGCAGGTGAGACTGGGTTTGCTTGTTAAATGGACTATAGTGGTACTTAGTGGTATGACAATAGTGGTACTTAGAAACTATGTATTCAGCAGAGTTGTCAGGAATCCTGTACTAATAAAGAAAGAACACAGAGTTTGTTATTTCCAGTCATATTTTGGTTGCAGGAGCAATGAATGTCTGAGTTAAGCAATCTCATGGCACTGGCGCCATGGCAACTAGGGGGTTTGTGAGAAGGGCTTCAACTTAAAGCTGGAGCATGCAACCTTTTTTAAAGAAAATATCGGGGAACGGTCATGCTTAGTTGGTAGCAATCATAGAAAAAACAGTTGTAAGAGAAATCCAGCACCAAAAACTGTGTTTATTTTGTTAACAAAGTTTTGTTGACAAAGTGACTCATGATGTAAACCAATCTAAGAGATATGTTGGTTCACGTCACAGACCAATCAACAATGCGATTGAACTTGCGTATTCACCAGCTAGAAATTTCACCAATGACCCGTTACACCGGCGCCATTTCACGCAAAGAAAAATAATTGGATAAAGCTAGCTCGAAAACTAGAATAAACATAGGTGCTCATTTTAGAAGGTGGCGAGATGTTCGGGAGCGGATTGGTTTAAAGACGTGGAGCTCCCATTGTTTCTACTCGACAGGTAGATTAAAAATTTCAACACTAATTTACCTGGACTTTCTGCTTGCCAGCCAGTTTTAATTACCTACAATGACTAGTAGCAAAGTTGCTATTATTGATAACGTTACTTAATTCGTTCTTGGAAGAAGGAAATGTTATCTGTCGTATAGATCGTGTTAGCTAGTACCGACTACTCGGCTCTAACATTGCATGCTAGCTGTAGCCAGATAATGCCTAGTTCAGTCTGTCATCTTAAATTCAGCAAGTTTTACGATGCTTTGATCGGCAAATCTGACAGTGGGACAAACCTGTCTTGTAGCCTGAGCCAGGCTAATCTTGTTCGGAACTAGAGCCCGGTATGAGTTTATATATCCAGGGTCTTTATAAAAATTAGCTACCTATGCAATTAAGCTAGCCATCACTGTCAATAGTAGTGTTTGATTAAAATGGTTTAATTGAAAGTTGGCTTCTTTATTTATTTTCTTCTTTATTTATCAGTTATGAAAACGAGCCCGCAATTTCAAGCGGCATGTTTTGCCAGCCCCACCATCTGCTGTCAGAAAGGACCTACTGTAAAATATCTAACTTAGCCGAGTACTGGGTAAGTCTGGGATTGAGGTTAATGTTAGCCTTGTTCAACAATTTATTAAATAAAATACTTAGCGAACTTTAGCTATCGCAAACCATCAGGAAGATAGTTTACTTTATACTTACAGTGCGGTGCAAAGGTTTGGCACCCCTGGTCAAAATGCCTTTTACAATTAATATCTAAGTGAACAGAAGCTAACCTGACCTTTAAACGGTGCAAAGTTAAACATGACACATTTCTTAAAATTTTAAAGCAAGATTACTTTTTGTAAAACATTTTTACAGTTTCAAAATAATAAAAAAAAGAAGAGGGATCAGAAAGCCATCCACGAGAGTGGAGACCACTAGAGGGGCAATGAGAGTCTGCAAACGGAGCAGAAAGAAAAATAAAGAACGGGAATAAAACCTCCTGGCGTAAGGCCAAACCAAAAGCAACCAAAAACGTGGGCAAGACTCGAAGGCACGAGTATTAGAACAGAAAAGAATTACCTCTCGCTCTCAGATTAGAGAGTGCACAAACGGAGGTAAGAGGAAAACAAATAAACAATAGCGACCCAGACTATAGGGCGAAAAACGAGGAGATGAGGAAAAAAGAATGGCATGCCTCTAGCTCGAATAACACAACGAGCTAAAACAAAGAGGCAACTGAGAGAGGAGTAAAAAATGAGAATACTCCAGAGGGAAAGGCAAAGAAAGAAGAAATAAGGAAGACGAGTCACAAAGGGAAACAAAAAGATCCGAAGATCTAACCCTAACCAGAGCTTGCTGCTTAGCTTTTGCAAACAAAAGGGAAAACAGTGTTTTAGTCTTGTAATGAGACTTAAAATATAATATTTTTTTCTCAAAAGTGGAAAATATTAGCTTGTTTGTTACTTTTTGCTTGACAAGGGAAATCATCTTACCCCACTGGCAAATCTTGAAATAAGTAAAACTATCTCACCCCACTGGCTATTTGTCTTATTTAGCAAAAAAGTAACAGAAATAAGATTCTAAAGTCTACATATAAGATTAAAATGCTTGTTAAGATTTGTTTTTTTGCAGTGCGGTGGCTGTTCTGTCTGAAAAAATACCATAAAAACAGCAACATTGCTTTTCATCATTTTCTTACAGTATAACCATTACAAACACACAAAAATTCTCATTCAAATATGGCTGATTCCGGCTGGAGTAATTTACATAATGACTCTTAGTTGATCACCCACATAGTGTGAAATGATAACGCCTGCAAATACTTTGGCTGTGCAAAATAACACTTTTTATTTGGGATCTTAGTAAATCGACCCCTGAGAGTACTTCTGACTCATGGAAGACAAAAACAAATGTTACCTTACAGATGAGACAAAGATTATGTCTGTATCAAAGAGGATCAAGAACAGTAATCATTTTATTATCAGGCTTGTGTTCAAAAAAGGTGAACACAAGCCTGAAACAGGGGCTTATTGCCTAATATGTTCAAGCTCTCTAATCCACCTTGGATAAGGGTGTGAACAGTATGGCTGTTTTAGAGGTCTTTTCTGGTGAGGAGGCTTTTGGTACTGTTTTAGGGCAATTGGGGGTAAGAATAATACACTGGGGCCGTGGATATATTGGTTATGCGCATCCTTCAGAATGTCATTCTAAGCACAATGCCTCCTGAAGTCTTGCTGTATCAGAAACTGGGGTTTATGAATCGAAGACATAAGTATGAAATCTCTGAATTTCAATTTGTTGAATTTTCTGCTTTGCTCCACCTACTACCTCTCACTGTGTCTTTGCACAGAATCCCGAATAAATATGATATTAGACAGCAATGTTTCTCTTACATCTCCTGCGGCGGTGGAAATACAACTGCATTCAACCCGGATTATGCATGGCTATGCGGCAATCATTTTTTGCCGTGTCCGAATCAGCGCACTTGCTTACTATTGAGTATGCCAGTTGAGTATACTTTTTAAAGAAGCTGTTAAGTACCCGACAATTTAGAAAATTTGAGAGTTTTTTTAATGTCCCCGGATGATATAGCCTCCTTATTTCTGGGTTTTCGCTGATGATAGTCTATTTTCGCAAACTGCATGTCACTAAACGGTATGCAGTAAGCAGTATACAGTAGTACACACTACATGACGCAGTAGATAGGGCTCTGATTCAGACACAGCCTGAGTATCATGCTGTCACCAGTTAGCTAGCTAACCTTAGCTAGCTGGTAGCAAGGAGGCTTTTAACATTAGCTAACGTTAGTGTCATGTGTGCTGAGTGTTTAGTGCATGCTGAAGCCGTATAAACGCTCTTTGGCTAATGTAGGATGTGCAGAGTAGCTAACAGATTTGTAAACAGTGTGTGCACCGATGTTGATGTGATGTGACTTCGCTTGTCAATCAAAGTGGGAGTGTCTTGGTCACTTTGGGTAGGTTTTTATAGCTTCCGTGAAAAATAGGCAGTAATACATGCTTATTTCAGTGAATTCTTACAAAATATGTATCGAAAACATTAAGAAACATTCATGCATGAGTGTTTTGCAGGGTTTATCATATTTTGAGCCCTCGGATTAGACCTTTAAGTATGGTGCCTGTTCTTTTTTGCAGTTTTTTTAAATCCACTATGTGATCTGATTATTCTGAATGTGTGAGATGCATTACTCTATAAAATAAGCATAAACTCTTAACAATTAAATGTCAAAAGACTTATTTACATTCTGGTCCTATTTTCATTTGACAGTTTTTTTCTGTTTGGATTTCTGTTGTCCTGCTAGCTGGCAGTGACCTCTAACCTACTAAAGCCCCTACTGTCAAGACCCTTCTGTTGCATGAGTAAATGGTGTCTCCATTTAATGGGAGGTTCCTCTGCAGGGGAGTGATATGGCAGTAAGAGGTCCAAAACTGAAGGGCCACCTCCTTTTTACCACATGAGGCAGTAGTGTTGCTCTTGACTTAAGTTAATCTGAAGGCTCTTACTCACTTTTCTGGTAGGTTTCTCTGGATATGCATGGCTGCTGGAATGTGATATAATGTTAAGTGACACACCGTTCAATGAAGAGCCCTTTTTGTTTTGGGGGAGGGGTGGGTGGATAATGTGTATTTTTTATGCTGTGGGGACTGAAATCCTTCTTTGAAGGACAGTAAACCTGAAATCTGGAAATTTGAGATGTTTCTTTTTTGAAAACCCTTTTGCAGTTACCAAGGGAACTCTGATGAAGTTGGATGCTATGTGGCTCCCAGGCCACTTTCTAAGGGAAACTGCTACTTTGAGGTAAGACCTTGATACCTGTTTCCCATTGGTCAACTGTAGCTGGAACATCCATTTCCCTGTTGCTCTAGCTCTAATGCTCATTTCCCTGTTATATTTGAATTTATTTGAATCTGAGCAGAAAGGATTTGTACTGACTGTTCCTCCGAAGCTCATGTGGATTTCCATGGCCCAGCCAGTCACAAGAGCTCCAGAGATGTTTTTTATAGTTTTGTTTTTTGTTTTTTCAGTCTCTGAACTGGGCCACATTTTAAAAAAATTCTCTCAATTTGCTAGCCAATTGTACCCTATCTAATTCAATTTCCCGTGTAGCAACCGCTTTGTGAATTCACCGCTAAACCCTGTCAGCCAGTAGTAGTAGGAAAGAGGTTGCCACGCCCTCTTCAGGCCCTGACTCCTGAAGCTCCTGACTGTGATTCCAGCTCGCCCGAGGTCATTTTGTATGCGACGATTCTCACCCACCAAGTCCTCCCCCCACCCCAGGAGCGGCCGCCAATTGCCGCTCCCTCAAGGCACTGACCATACTCGGATCTGGCAGGACCGGGGATCAAACCCCCGATCCTCGGGGCGCAACCGCACAGACAAAGTCTGCACCTTACCTCAGCCCCAAGGATTTTTAATTAAAAACAAACCGACACAAATGTTCTCCTGACTGTTGTTTTTTTAAATTAAAAGTAAACTAACACAAATGTTCTTCTTACTGTTCTTGAGGTCAGACTGGTCTCTAGGTCACGGAGGCTCCTAGCAGGAGTGTTGCTTCTGGATGTCCCACGAGAATGAAGGCGGCCTAGTTTACAGCCTAAACAGATGTCAGGTTATTCCTGTTCAGTGTCTGTATTTTGATTGGACGGTCCTCCAGCCTCTGGGCCAGTAAGGATGCCGCAACCTGGTGTCTGACCCAATGTTTGGGGCTTCCAATCTCTAGCTTATGGTTTCCTTTTAATAGTACAAACTTAATAGCCTTGCTTTAAAATGGTGCTCCGCACATCCTTCTGTACCAGTTCGGCCAGGTAGGACAAGAATAGTCTTTTCGGGGGAGGATTCATGTTGTGGATTCAACATGGATAATCCTTTTTTAACTTGAACTAGTGGCCCCATTCAGGAGAATTCGGTGCACTCTAACTATTTTCCCATGAAGGCAAACATTTTAATCAAATGCTGTTAAGTAAAGATGCAGATGCACACATAAACAGTGTGTTTACCTCAAAAGGAGGTGGGTTTATGGTGGATAAATATTTTTTCACCATAAAACCAAGCTTACAGAAGAGAGGGAGGGAGAGAAAACCTCCCAGTGATTTAGTAGGGGTAAACCTACGAGGAAATGGTTGTAAATTATGTGGGGGCGGGAGGAGGGACGAGTGTTTAATACATGCGGGTGGGGTACAGAGCAGGTGGGTTCTTCACTGCGGAAGTGAGGCGAGGCATGGAGTACCTGCCTGTCGAGCCCGGGTCAGTCTTCATCAAGGCCTTTACGGTAACTCTGGGGAAATTGGCTTCTTTTCAATCTTGACCTCTTGAAAGTAGAGATGGGTAGGCCAAAAGTGGAGTTCAAATGGACACTTTGCGCCTGATATACTAAGACCTTTAGCATATGCAAGACCTTTCAGCACGCATGAAACTAATAACAACTGATGATTGGCGCAAAACAAACTAAAAGTTGGCTGCAGGGCTTCGTAAATCAGGCCCTTTGTCCCAAATTTTCTTAATGTTGTTTTTTCCTCAAAGGTATACCAATGGTCATTACTCCCAGGCTACATTATGGGTGTCAAATATCTCAGAGGTCCAAGATTGAAAAGGAGCCATTTTCCCCCAGGATAACCCGATAGCTGCATGTTTCTTTCCCTGTCTGTTCTACCGTATGTTCATAAGAGGACTGTAACTTGAAAGATTTAGGAGGGGGCTAGGCGGTGGCAGGCCCTGCGGTGGGTTTTCCACGGATGCTGAGGGAGGCGTGAGCCCAGTCATTTCCTTTGTTTTTTTTTGCAAAACCCGGCGGCTGCATCCGTTAGCTGGTTTTCGCACGCTTGCAGGGTGACGCGCTGGTTCTGATTCAGCGATGAGGCGCCTATCACTTGCTTGCTTGGGGGGAGAAGATGTTGCGTCAGACCAGACGTGTTAGGATCTGAACGGGCCTTGTTGCTATGCTCCTATAGCTTTGAGGTCTCACATCCTGCTAAAGCGCTGGCTCGCGAGACTGAACGGCCTGTGGTCTGGAATCAAAAGCCCGACCAAGACAGTGCTGATGGTGGCTGGTCTGCGCGGTGAATCTGCAGTGGAGAAGAAAAAAAAGAAAAGCGACGACTGGCAGTCCCAGCACACTCGGCCAGCAGAGCTATACTTGCGCCTCTTGCACCTGTTTTACAAAACAAAACCTATATTTGCTTTCTGTGTGTTGGCTGAAAAAAAAAACGGTTCATGTTTGGAGCGATTCCTGCCATCTATTTATTTTTCCTTGGCGACCCCCACAGGTGTATGGTCTGTTCTGTGTTCTCTATTGCCGAATCTTACATTGGAAGTAGCTGATATAATTTGAGACACATCTACGAGGTGATGATGTTCCATTTACACTGCGCTGTGCTAGTTTTGTCTGATTCCCACCCGCGCGGATGCAGGAGAGATGTTCTCACAGCACCGGCATGGTGCAATGCTTTGTTATGATCTAACTAGGGGGTCTAGGGTCACGTTCCCCCATGAGAACTTTTTTCCAAAAGTCACTCTGAAATGGTTCATTCTGATGACTTCTGAGAGTAGAAAATTAGTTTATTCAACAGTTGTCAGGCTGTCATGGATGCATTTTGCCAGCCTTAACCCCTTTGCGCAGATGCCTTGTGATAATGATGCCGGTGTCACTATTTTGCTCAACTGAGACATTCGTTGCTCCTGCAGCCAAACTATTCGTGGAAATCACAAACTTTATTGGTAGACGATTTGTGACAACTCTGCTGAATAGAGTTTCTAAGTGTCACTATTTTTCCGTAGCAATAGATATCAATGTTTTTATCTTTACCACCAGAAGCAGCAAATGTATATGCTTTATAATATACAAAATGTTTTTTATTCATTTTATGACATGTTTTGCATAGGCGTTTTGGACCCATTGATATCTACCCCCCTATACTGATGAAAATATAGTATTTCCCACTTGAAAAGTGGGTTTTATGAGTCAAAACTGTTGATTTGTAGTTAAATATATCATAATCTTTTTTATTTAGAGCAGTGCACAATTTAGACATTTGGATAGATTTGGAGACACTTATGGAAAGCAGTGTACACTGCCTATATTTTGCATCATAGACCTTTAGTAGTTCTGCATATCATCCTCAGATTTTGCACACTTGTTGACATAGAGTTTATAAATGGACTGCCCATAGCTACGGGTGTGCCCAAACCACCACTCTGCAGCCAGATATGGAGTAGATGTGGATGGATCCCTTTAAGGGTGGTTTCTCCTGACTTTTTTCCCCATAGAGTTCTATAGGAAAATGAGTCAGGAGAAATAACCCTTGCAGTGATCCATCCACATCTACTCCATATCCAGCAACCGAGTGATGGTTTGGGGCTCGTTCCATAGCTCAGACCCTTGATGACTTACAGCCATTTCGCCAGTCATGTGTTCCATACTGTACCAGTGTAATTTACAGCTGAATCTAGACTCACCCCCCCCCCCCCCCCCCAGATGCAGCTACTTTACTCCAATCACTGTTGAGTATATTCACATATAATCACACGATTGGAGACATGCTTCGGCGAATCGGCTGCAGCCAGACAGGATGCGCTTTGTAGTCTTGAAAATGCGAGTAACTGCAGTACTTCACCTCAACTTGTGAATAGCTAGACTACCAAGCCTGCCAGCTTGTGCATTGACCCCTTTTATTAGTTAAAGGCATACTGAACTTTGTTAGAGCATAATGTTGTATAGCTACCTGGCCCCAATATGAGTTGTAATATTCAAGCTCACCTTCATGACTTGTTCCAGTGGTCAGCAACTGGCCGATGAAGAATGACGTTTTTTTCTCTTCGTTCACTCCCATTGCACAGCGAAAGAGGTATCGAAAGCACACTTTTAGCACATAAATGAATGCAAACAACGCAGATTATGCAACATTGTGTTCTAAGGAAGTTCAGTATGGCTTTAACGAGCTAACTACGCTGTACCTTCTAAACTACTTTGCTAAATTAACACAACAATACATAAAACAAAATTAATTGAAACTGGATTATATTTTACTTTATCGTTAGCTAGCTAACGTGCCTTGAGTGAAGCCAGCTGCATGAAACAAGCGTGTGTAATGATTAATACATGGCCGGATGCACGCAAAATTCAGGAATGCCAGCCGGCCTACTCTTTCCCGAAAAGCTCATTTTAAGCGCTGCTCTAGGTAGCGCATCACAGGTCACCACACCACAGAAAGAACAGAGATTTGATGAAGACATTTTTAAGCAGGGTTGCCAGATGTGCATTGTTGAGCCAGACAGTCCAGCTGTCCTGGATCCTGTGCAGCACCAGACACATATTGGTCCAGCTGACTCCGGCATTCACGAAAGTAATGTAAACAAATGTAAATACAGCATCAACATGTTATACTCCTAAATCTTATTGGCTCAGATTTACATTAAATGCATTTGCGCGTTTGATTGGTATTTTTAAAAAGCTGGTAGCCAGTTTATTGACTATGTTGCTAGTCTCCCATACTTTATCATAGCCCCTCCTACCGTTTCATTGAATGGTTCCTGTAGAGCAGGACTGTGTGTGTGTACATGAGTGTTTGTGTATGTGTGTGTGTGTGTAGAGCATGCTGGTGCCAACAGTGAAGAGGGGTCAGAGAAATCTCAGTCCTTGTGGGAAACGCATTACATTGACGCCCACAGACAGTGGGAAACGCATTACACCGACCCCCTCAGACAGTGGGAAACGCATTACACCGACCCCCTCAGACAGTGGGAAACGCATTACACTGACCCTCTCAGGCAGTGGGAAACGCATTACACTGACCCTCTCAGGCAGTGGGAAACGCATTACACTGACCCCCTCAGGCAGTGGGAAATGCATTACACAGACCCTCTCAGACAGTGGGAAAGGAATTACACAGACCCCCTCAGACAGTCCAATTTGTCACACAGGACCCTGCAGTGGAAGCACTATTCAGCAAAGAACATCCATGCCCTCTGCATTACTTACAGACTTACGTTCCCACTTTCCTAAATATCAATTTTTTTTATCAGTCTCTTCCTGTTAAAATGTTTGTATAATGTGCATTCCTGATCTGAGACTGTTAGCCTTTTCAAGCTCCTACACGTTATGTACTGTACTTATGCGCCGGCGTACATTGCAGCGTATGTTTAACATCAATTTGCTTAAGACACTTTTTTTCTCAGATAAGTAATGTCCTTTCTTCCGGTTTGCCATAACTATTTACTTTGAATAAAAATAACTTTTTTGTCGTCCAACTATGATGAGCAGCATCTGAGAATTTGTGTTTTTAAAAAAAATTAATAAATACATTTTCAGATTTTTTTCCCAAATTTGACCCTATGCAATTCAATTCCACCGTGTAGCAACCGCTAGAGAATCGTCGCTACAACCCCTTTGGTAGCTGGAAAGAGGGCACGACTCCTCGAGCTCCTAACTGTGATTATGTACGACGATTCCTCTCTGAGTCCCTCCCCCCACCCCTGGAGCAGCCGCCAATTGCCACTCTCTCAAGGCACTGACCATACTCGGATCTGGCAGGACCGGGGATCGAACCCCCGATCTTCGAGGCGCAACCACACAGAAAAAGTCTGCACCTTTGTCCACCTGCACCACCGCGGTGCTGAGAATTTGTGTTTGAACCGACATTTCTTTTACTGTTTGTATCCAGTGCAGACTTTTTCCGTTTGGATTTTGAGCAGTATTTTGTTTGCGGTTAGGTGCCAGGATTTGAGCGTCATCATTAAATCCGTTCTGAGAGTGGATGGGCTGCGTTACTCTGTTGGTGATCAGCAGTTTCGGGAGGGAGGCTGCATTCCTCTAAGGTCACGGGAGATGATGTGCCTCACCGCGTTGACGCATCTCCCCGTCATGCTCTAGGAATGAACATCACCCTGGGCAGACCTGTGACAGCGTGCTCTGCCCTGTAACGCTGTGCCGCACCCTGTAACACTCCCCCGGTAATGCCGTGCACCGCTCTGCAACGATGTGATCTGAACTGTAATGGCACACTCCACCTGAACCTGGAGAAGATACAGAGAGACGGTGTGAATGGGAGTGACCAGGGCAAGCTAAGCTCACTTTTTCCAAGCTGTTCTTCTCCAGTGGCTCACAGGCACAGTGTCGATGTTTTCCAGGGTTTTTGGGTTTCCAGTGACCCAACTTCTCCTGTGGGGACCTGTGAACCCTCCATGACATGGAAACAAACAGACACTTGAGATAGTGATACAATAGATACCCGTTCTCTACTGTCATCTTTCCAGATTATAACATGAGGTGGCGCTGGCAAGCGCTTTTATTTATTTATTTTTAATAATTTTTTATGAGTTTGGAATCAGCGCGTATACCTCTCGTGTTACTTTTACATTACACACACAAATGTTCCAGGAGCACTGGAGTTGAATCACACAGTCCTCCGATGCACTGGCCTGTGGCTGAGCCAGTGAGTGTTTTACATGGGCCTCGCAGCCGTAGAGAGGGCTAGTGCTGATCAGAGGAGAACCTTTACTGACTGAGCCGCTCTATAGGGCCCAGCCTGTGTTCGTGTAAGAGCCTTTCCTGACTGAGCCGCTGTATAGGGCCCAGCCTGTGCTCGGTGTGAGAGTCTATTGACTGAGCCACTCTATATTGCACAGCCTGCACTATGTTAGAAATAAATTTGCAGTGGCCGCAAGCTATTTGTTTAGTGGTTTCCCTGGTGACTGTTGTGGACTGTGCTGTTTCAGGTGACCATAATGGACACAGGAGTGCGGGGGACGATCGCTGTGGGCCTGGTGCCGCAGCGCTACAAGCTGGACCACCAGCCCGGCTGGCTCCCTCACTCCATCGCCTACCACGCCGACGATGGCAAGTAAGTCGGCGGGACAGAGAAGTGCGGGGCGGGGCAGATTAGAGGGAGGCAGGAGGGGTTTGTGAGCAGAGCCTGTGGTCCCAGAATTACCAGAGACCTTTATTGCCTTTCTTCTCTCTTCAGTTTGGGATCACCAGTGGCTCCCAGTGTGCTCATTTTTGTACATGTACTTGTGAATCAGACATTATTACCTTTACAGAAAGGAGTTGGGAACCTGTGTGATGGTTGATGTCTGTTTATTTGCATACGGTGTAAGGCATGATATTGAATGTGCCCCAAACAGATGAATGCACAACCAATCAATGGCTTTGGCTGCTTGTATGCCACACTGTTTCGCTCTGTCGCTGTATGCCACACTGTGCCGCTCTGTCGCTGTATGCCACACTGTGTCGCTCTGTCGCTGTATGCCACACTGTGTCGCTCTGTCGCTGTATGCCACACTGTGTCGCTCTGTCGCTGTATGCCACACTGTGTCTCTCTGTTCCTGTATGCCACACTGTGTCATTCTGTCCCTGTATGCCACACTGTGTCTCTCTGTTCCTGTATGCCACACTGTGTTGCTCTGTCGCTGTATGCCACACTGTGTCGCTCTGTTGCTGTGTGCCAGACTGTGTCGCTCTGTGCCACATGGTCATTAGTTGACAATTCTGCCCCCCAGGTTGTACAACGGGAACACAGTGGGTCAGCAATTTGGGCCAAAATGTAATCGTGGCGACCGGATCGGCTGTGGGGTTTACCTGGAGAGGATGGAGGCGGGCCTGGTCACTGTCTTCTTCACCAGGAATGGCAAAGAGGTACGGCCGCACCCTCAAACCCCTCCCATAGGTGTGCCGTGGTGATGTGGCACAACAGAGCAGAAGGAATCAGTGACAGAGAAGAATCACTTATCAAAAAGAGCCAATAATCCATCGTCTTGGCCAAAGGGGAAGAACAACAACAGATGACTGCTGATCATCATAATTACACAAACTTTGGACTGACCATTGATTAAACTCACCAATTACTGACTATAAGAGAGAAACCAACAGCCCAACAGACAGACTTCTGCAGGCAGAGGCTCCGGGGCTCCGTGACGCTGGTATAGCATAAGAATAAATTATTCTGAACCTATGCTGGCCTTGTGTTTTACACCCTTCCTTCCGTCTTCATCCCTGAACCATTTCTACTACACGTTGGCAATGAGGATTGGATGCATCGTGGTTTGACCAGACTGGACGAATACTCCCGGACAGGTAAGAATGTTCATTTCTACCTGAGTAGTTAGGAAGGGAGGATTGGTCCAGATCTGTAAATGACACGCGTGCATATTTTTGTTAAAAGAACCAAATGGTAATGATTCAGGAGTCGTAGGTCGGTGGAAATAGATGGGAGGTGTTTGGGTCTTGTGCTTCTTTATGTGGTAACTGGCCTCTTTCGGGTTAAGGGTGTCCTGTGATTAACTGAGAAGTCCCCTCTGGGGTTGAGGGTGTCCTAACTGCCGAGTCTTGGGAGTGTTCCCCTACTGAATCAGGGTGAGGGACTGAAAGGCCCCTCTGGGGTTTAGGGTGTCCTGACTGGGGGTTCTGAGAGTGGCCCATTTTTGGGGAAATTCCAGTGACCCATTGCAGGTCTTAAAGGGCCCTCCTGTATGTTTGTTTGTCTGGTGGAGATTTCCTAATCGCATGTATGAAACATTAGTTCATAGGGATCTGGCAGCACTGTTGCCTCATAGCAAGAAGGTACCGAGTTTGAATCCCCACGAGGGCTTTTTTGTGTGGAGTTTGCATGTTCTCCCCTTGTCCGTGTGGGTTTCCTCCGGGTGCGGTTTCCTCCACCAGTCCAAAGACATGCTGGTTAGGCTAATTAGAGACACTAAATTGCCCATAGGTATGAGTGTGTGAGTTTGTGTGCCCTGCGATGGATTGGCGACCTGTCTAGGGTGTATTCCTGCCTCTCGCCCAATGCATGCTGGGATAGGCTCCAGCCCCCCTGCGACCTTGACCAGGAATAAGTGGGAAAATACGGGAACTTCAAATATGGCCAAGGGTAAAGTACACAAAGAACCTCAGGATCCCCCTAGTTACCGGGTTCTGTAGTCGTGTTAATGAAGCAAGACACAGTAAGGTGTGGCATGTTAAAGGGGGACTGTGATTGTGCAATCCCAGCCAGGTAGAATGGTGGCGAGTTCGGAAGAGACATAAGGGTCAAAAACAAAAAGCAAGTATAACTCGAAAAGGAAGTTTGAAGACAAACTTCACGGTGGCTTGAAAAAGCAAAGCCTAAAGAACACTACGTTTTGAGAATTGAAGTTAGGCATTAGACAACAGACAATATACACGGTTAGCAATGGCATGTACTAGTATGAGCTTGTTGAATTTAAATAGGCTCTATGAACCGAAAGCTGAATAGAACTGGATGAATAAAATGTAGCAGAACGGAATTTTTCAGTGTCATTAAAAATGATCATTCATTTATTTATTTCAGTAATGAGCGACGAAGGGAGTTGATACTGGCACTGCTTGAGGGGAGCAGTCAAAGTAGTTAACGCTGTATCAGTTGCAGGCTGTAGTCACGGTGATGAAGTAGTACAACTAGTAGTAGTACAAAGATTTAAGAGTTGGGGTATTTGAAGAGTTGAGGGACTAAGTATTGAAAGAATTTCTCATTTAAACGACATCAAAGTTAAATAGTACTATACATTTAAATACTGAAGAATTGCGTCGTTTAGTGATGAGACGTAACAACACGAATAACTAACTATAGGCTATACTGTGATTGATAGTAGATAAAAACTGATGTTGCCAATAAATAAACAAATATGTGCAGAGCAGTGCATTTAACTAAGATAATATTAATTAACACAAATAAGTGTATATGAATTTGAACTAACAAATCAAATAGGACAGAGGATTGCATTTGGCTGGATAGATTGAAGTGGAGTTGAGCAGAATCTGTATTTGGGTCAGGAGACTAGTATGGACATGGAATTGTGTTGACTGGTGCGATGCTGATGCTAATGACTCATATTGGTTGGTGTGGTTGAGCGGAGGTGAATGTGAAATGAACTGACAGCAAACTTAAGCAGGGGATTGCATTACCAATGTGTCAGAATAGGGAGATAAAGTGGACATTTTGTGAATGATGCTTCCGGTATACTCCTCCCTATTAAATAGAGTGGCGAAAGCTAAATATAAGCAAACTACATAGCGTTGAAGTCTGGGTTCACTAATGTGTTTCATAGTTTAAATGTATTGCTTCCCCCTTTATGTTGACAAAATGTCCTCTTTTGGACCGTTGTAATGCCGCTGGCAGGGGTGTCTGTAGTGATCTGTTGACTCTACCTGCATGATCTAAAAGCCCAATTACAGGCAATGACAATTTTCCAAAAAAATTATTTGTTTGACACTGGGATTAGAGGTAAAAATAATTATTGATATGGCCATGTAGAGAAGACTAGCAACCCGCAACCAATGTCAAGCTAGAGGAGAAAAAACCTCATGGCCGCGATTATTTTGGTACGTTCCAATAGCAGTGAGGCCAGCCGGGCTAGTATGCTGTTATGACATCATCAACAGCAGGCATTCGAATTTTCAAACCTTTTGAATTTTATTCACATTTTATCAATGCATTTCAGTGGGAAGATTTTGTCGCTTGGAATTTGAATGACTTGAAAGATATGAGGAGTATTTACACAAAACGGCACACGCAACTTGTTTCCCAACTAGGTGTGGGTGCTGACCGAGTTTGGTGAGCCTGGCTTTGGTTGGATGGGAGGAGATGCATGTGGACGTTGTTTCACGTGGACGTTTGGGTGGAGTAAGAAGGAATATAATAGGAAGAACAGTAGGTTGGCTTTTCCATGCCATCATTAAGTTGGCTTGGAAAAGCCAACCTACTGTTCTTCCTATTATTTCCTATTGAGTTTCTTATAAGACAGGGGGAGAATACATGTTTAATCTACAGGAACTGTAGTAGAAATTAGGAAGGTGAAGAGAAAGGAAGAGAAGGTAAGAGCAAAGTTAGAGGCTACGCTGAGGTTAGTTGCAGCCATAGCAACCGAGGGCTGTGAGAGTGAGGCAAGACAATTGCATAATAGTCCTACTTTGTTTAGCCGAGCCATGGCTGCTTGCTTACAAGAATGTGATTTTGTGCAGTTCCGCAGTTTGCGCATACAATATGTAGATGATTTGTTACTGGCTAGCGAAACAACCCAAGAGCTTGTATCTACAAAATGGGCGGTTTAAAGCAAATCCAACACACGCAATCACACAAAACGCACAAGGGACACCACACATCACGCACCCACCCCCCCAAGAACTGATAATCACCCCCAAGACTTATGTTAATTCCCTTTGTTGTTTTCATTTATTATTTTTGCCAGAAGTCCAAAACACATGACTGCCGATCATCGTACTTACACAAACTTGGGACTGACCATTGATTAAACTCAGCACTTACTGACTATAAGAGAGAAACAACAGACAGACCTCTGCAGGCAGTCTCCGGGGCTCCGTGACGCTGGTATAGCATAAGAATAAATGATTCTGAACCTATGCTGGCCTTGTGTTTTACATTCTTCCTTCCGTCTCAATTCCTGAAACTATTTCCACTGCAGTGGATTCACCGCGGGATCGGGTGCCAGCTACTCTGAAGGCAGAGAAAGCTGTGGTCATAAACAGCCAGTGGCTCTCAGTCCCTTATCTCTCGCTGTTTGTTATCTCTACTGGAGTGTCGAAAGCCAACAGAAACATACCGCTGTAAAGAAAAAGACTTTCTGAGTCTAGGCCTTTCTTAGGACGTGCATGTGGAATAATGTGGTGTTTGAATGTTCTTTTGGTCCCAGGATGTTGTGTTGGAACAATCAAAGCCCGCTCTCTGAACTACTCTCCCCCACAGGCAGGAACATGAATACTGCTCAATTTGTCATGAATATTGATGAGAAAGAATGAAACTCTTTATGGGTTGGTACTTCATTTTGTTTTTTTCATCGTGAGGATTTGAATACTGATCCAGGGACAGCGCTGGTGATCTCCTGGTGGTTTTTAATAGAGAGATGTACTCAGAGCTGGATTAAGACCCTATAGTGCCCCCTGGGCATCAGCACCCCAAAATACCCCCCCCCCCCCCCCCAACACACACACACACACACACACACACAACATACATGTGTGCCCAATAGAATCGGCAAATTGTGGTATGGTAAACTGAATGTAACACAATGTACTAAGGTATACCATACACTTAGACAAGCCAGTATCAAGTATTAAATGCAAAATGTGAATTAAATGAGGATGAACTAAATGTGAGCATACTATCAGATACAAAAAGAGTGTGCAGGTCTCATAGCTAGAAACTGCTTAACCAATCACATTACTTATGATTTTTGAATCACAATCTTGCTGTTGATACACAGAAAAAAATCGAAATGTTATTACCGGGAAAATAAACAAAGTAAGGCCTAGGGACAGTACATTTTCTGCACAAAATCTGAACATAGTGTCTAACAAGAAAGAGACATCAATAGAAAAATAATGTTCCATACTGTGCCAGTGTAATTTACAGCTGAATCTAGTCTCACCCCCCAAATTTCCATAGAGATCCATTCAAATGCAGAGAGGTTATTGTATCGCTTGTAACAGTACCTGAAAATAAGATATCGAGAGTCTTTTGATGTTGATGGGTCACAGACTTCAGGAAGTAACAGCATGCAAAGGATATGCGACCAAATATTAAAAATACATTAAAGCAAAGGGTATGCCTACTTATGTAAATGAGAGATTTCAGTTTTCGATTTTTAATACATTTGCAAAAATGTCTAAAAACATGTTTTCACTTTGTCATTATGGGTTATTGAGTGTAGATTGATGGGCAAGAATGGCAATTTTATCAATTTTAAATAAAATCACAATAAAGTGTGCAAAAAGGTGAAGGGGTCTGAATACTTTCTGAAGCCACTGTATGCGAGTGTGTATGTGTGTATATGTGATATATTGTTGTGTTTGTACATTGCGTAGGTGGGCTCAGTGCTGGTACCCCAGTCTCCAGACGGGCTGTTCCCTGCAGTTGGGATGCACTCTCTGGGGGAGGAGGTGAGGCTGGACCTGCAGGCCGATTGGGGAGACCCGGCCGAAGACGACAGCGCCATGGTGGTGGACAGTGCCGAGGAAGACTGGGGCCGTCTGCACGACATCTGTGTCAGCGGCGCGGTAAGGTCTCCAATCCCTAAGGGGTCCCCCAACTCAGGGTCCCCTAAACTAAGGGGTCACCAAACCCAGGGGCCTCCAAACTGATTTGTCTCCAAATTCAGGGAGAGGGTGCTACGGCAGACCCACAGCATCGTCAGCATCGTGAAACAAAATACTTTTCCTCTTCGAAGGTATTTGTTTATGTGTTCATGTTTTTTTAATTTACATATTTAGGATTTTCAGACAAAATACACCCTGTCTGGTTTACATATCTTTGGTAATATTATGACCGTTGTAATTTATTACATATTTGTTTGAACAAATGCGTGCCGGATTTTAGATGCATAGTATGTGACATCACATTTTACATGTGCCGTTCTAAATCGCTGCAGCTTTGCAGCCTATAGTGAGCGTTGGATAAAGGTGTCAGCAGTGAAGCGTTGTACTGGGGTGGGAGTCACCTTTTTAAGGGCCCTCTGTGAGGCGCTGTGAAAGCCAACAGAACTAAAAGATCACCTTCTATGGCAAACGTCTGCTGTTAGTACAAATTCAAACCCTTTATTGTTTGCATCAAGTGTCCTTGTGATGGAACAGATGAAATACCTGGATGTGTACCTGAGGAGCCACTCTCTGTGCCAGTGTCGTGTGAAACCGCCCCTATGAAATACCTGGATGTGTACCTGAGGAGCCACTCTCTGTGCCAGTGTCGTGTGAAACCGCCCCTATGAAATACCTGGATGTGTACCTGAGGAGCCACTCTCTGTGCCAGTGTCGTGTGAAACCGCCCCTATGAAAATACCTGGATGTGTACCTGAGGAGCCACTCTCTGTGCCAGTGTCGTGTGAAACCGCCCCTATGAAATACCTGGATGTGTACCTGAGGAGCCACTCTCTGTGCCAGTGTCGTGTGAAACCGCCCCTATGAAATACCTGGATGTGTACCTGAGGAGCCACTCTCTGTGCCAGTGTCGTGTGAAACCGCCCCTATGAAATACCTGGATGTGTACCTGAGGAGCCACTCTCTGTGCCAGTGTCGTGTGAAACCGCCCCTATGAAATACCTGGATGTGTACCTGAGGAGCCACTCTCTGTGCCAGTGTCGTGTGAAACCGCCCCTATGAAATACCTGGATGTGTACCTGAGGAGCCACTCTCTGTGCCAGTGTCGTGTGAAACCGCCCCTATGAAATACCTGGATGTGTACCTGAGGAGCCACTCTCTGTGCCAGTGTCGTGTGAAACCGCCCCTATGAAATACCTGGATGTGTACCTGAGGAGCCACTCTCTGTGCCAGTGTCGTGTGAAACCGCCCCTATGAAATACCTGGATGTGTACCTGAGGAGCCACTCTCTGTGCCAGTGTCGTGTGAAACCGCCCCTATGAAATACCTGGATGTGTACCTGAGGAGCCACTCTCTGTGCCAGTGTCGTGTGAAACCGCCCCTATGAAATACCTGGATGTGTACCTGAGGAGCCACTCTCTGTGCCAGTGTCGTGTGAAACCGCCCCTATGAAATACCTGGATGTGTACCTGAGGAGCCACTCTCTGTGCCAGTGTCGTGTGAAACCGCCCCTATGAAATACCTGGATGTGTACCTGAGGAGCCACTCTCTGTGCCAGTGTCGTGTGAAACCGCCCCTATGAAATACCTGGATGTGTACCTGAGGAGCCACTCTCTGTGCCAGTGTCGTGTGAAACCGCCCCTATGAAATACCTGGATGTGTACCTGAGGAGCCACTCTCTGTGCCAGTGTCGTGTGAAACCGCCCCTATGAAATACCTGGATGTGTACCTGAGGAGCCACTCTCTGTGCCAGTGTCGTGTGAAACCGCCCCTATGAAAATCGTAGTCCGCTAGTCACTTTCAGTACACAGTCCGAATCATTTTTCATCACTTTGTGTTCATGTCAGGAGCTCAGGTTTAGACTAGCAAGCTAGGTGGCACATTAAGTAGCATATAGGAAACTGGTCAGATTTAGTGACCAGTAGCTAGCTAGCTATGAACACGGCCTGCATACTGGCCGCTCAGCTGTGATCCTCCCATTGAATTTGCTCAGAGAGCTGAGAGAGGGGGTGGGAGATGGGTGGGGCTGAAAGAGGGGGTGGGAGAGGGGTGGGCTGAGACAGGGGGTGGGAGAGGGGTGGGGCTGAGACAGGGGGTGGGGCTGAAAGAGGGGCTGGCAGAGGGGTGGGGCTGAGAGAGGTGGTGGGGAGAGGGGTGGGGGTGGGAGAGGGGTGGGGCTGAGAGACGGGGTGGGAGAGGGGTGGGGCTGAGAGAGGGGGCGGGAGAGGGGTGGGGCTGAGAGAGGGGGTGGGAGAGGGGTGGGGTGGAGACAGGGGGTGGGGCTGAGAGAGGTGGTGGGGGTGGGAGAGGGGTGGGGCTGAGAGACGGGGTGGGAGAGGGGTGGGGTGGAGACGGGGTGGGGCTGAGAGAGGGTGGGAGAAGGGTGGGCTGAGACAGGGTGGAGCTGATAGAGGGGGTGGGAGAGGGATGGGCTGAGACGGGGTGGGGCTGATTGAGGGGGTGGGGAGAGTGGCAGGGCCATCTTTTAGAGGTAGTAGAGTGGATCACAGAACGTATTTTGACACTGGGTACTGTGGGAGTGAGTGTTGGCGGCTGAGAGACTGCCTCTTCACACTAAATAAGGCGGCTAAGAGACAGACCGTGGGGGTGGGGCTGGTAGAAGAGGGTGTGGCTTCCCCTTTCCCGCTGGCCCGCGGCGCAAAGAGCTTAAAGGGGCGTTTCTACAGCAAGGGGCAAGTTGGAGCTGTTGACAGCACACTCCCCGTGTCCCCCCCAAAACACTTCACTCGTCTCTCATCGCCAACTTCACACTAATGCTAAAACAAACAGGGCAAAGCCGTACAGAACAGAAAACACTCGTGCGCGACACCCCGCGGGAAGCGAACCTTAGTCGAGATTTAGCCTTTCTACCGCTCTTCTGGAGATTCTTTCTCTCTTTTTATAGGGGCGCGGATGGTCACCCATTCCCCTGTATTTTTCCTGCTTTATTCAGATGGGGGAAAGCAGATCTAGGTTTACAGATACAGATGGGATCATAGTACATAAAGTTCCATGGCGGGGTATGAAACCCCCACCTGCACAAGGAGATTAGTTTCTTGGTTGAGAGTGCAGTCCTTTGGGTTGGGCCACACTGTCTTTCCTGAATGGGTATTCTCAGAAGAATCTGTCCATCGGTACATTTTACCCCCTGTGTCTTTCCTTCCTGGTTACTCACCAGGTCTTCCAAAAAACCTGCCAGTGTAACTAACGGGACATGCACCAAAATGTTGTTTTTTGTCTCCTCATTCAGTATTTTTTTAGCCGTTCAGAAGATGATTTTATCCAGAGTGACTTAATAGACTTATTTTAAAGAAAATTGTCAAAATTGTAATCCATTTATGCAGCTGCACATATCCTGAAGAAGTTTGGCTAAAGTCTCTTGTTGCTCAAGGGTACAATGGCAGTGCCCCACCTGGGAATGAAACCTGCAACCTCTGTGTTAGAGGCCAGGGAGCTGTGCCCCTGAGCTGACTGGTCCCTGCGGTCTTATAATGCTGGACGTATCTGAGGAAGCAGCTGTGGCTGCAGGAAGCTGAGAAGACAGGATAGCATTTACTCTCCATAAAAGATTTACGGTGGGAAAAAAACCCGGCCAACATTTTTTTTAACGGTTTGTGAAACTCTGGATTGGATGGTTTCGGTGGCTGGGGGGGGTATCGGTTTTCCAGAATGCCGGCGGTTCGTCACCGAGGGCCAGTGTGAAGTCGGCAGGGTTAAACGGTGGGCACTCCCCCGCCCCGTGAGTCACGGAGCTTGGCAGCTAAACCCCCCCTTGCTGGCTTCCTTCTTGGCAAGGGTGGTTTACGTGGAAACGGAGTGAGGGAAGTGACTCAGATTGATCGTTTCTGTGGAAGAGTTTGGAGAAACGGGAGAAGAGAAGAAGAGGAGATAGCAGCTGACCCGCCCCCCCCCCCCAACCCCCCAGGACTGCTCCCACTCCTCTGTCACCTCGCCGCACTTACACCTTTAGCCCCCTTTCAGGGATCTTTAATAGAGTGCAGCTGTACATACACACACACACACATACACTCAGGTACACATACACCCGCACACACATATGACGGGCCATAATTAATTTTGGACCTCATATATTCTTTCTCTCCACATACATATAGACAGTGACAAATGTTTTCAGTTGTTTTGGCTCTACTCCAGCACATTGGATTTAAAATGGAACAGTGACTGTGAGGTTAAAGTGTTAAAGTGCAGACTTTCAGCTTTAATTTGAGGGTGTTTACATCCATATCGGGTGAACCATGTAGCAATTGTCCCCCTTTTTATACGTAGCCCCCCCCCCCCCCCCATTTTAGGGGACCAAAAGAAATTGGACAAATGAACATTCATTTAAAGTCATCATATTCAATATTTGGTTGCAAATCCTTTGCAATCAATGACTGCCTGAAGTCTGCGACCCATAAACACCACAATACTCTTGGTATCTTCCCTGGTGATGCTCTGCCAGGCCTGTACTGCAGCCGTCTTTAGTTCTAGCATGTTTCAGGGGCTTTTTGCCTTCAGTCTCATCTTCAGCAAGTGAAACGCATGCTCAATTGGATTGAGGTCGGCTGATTGATTAGCCAGTCAAGAACATTCTGCTTTTTGGCCCTAAAAAACTCCTTGGGTGCTTTGGCTGTATGTTTGGCATCATTGTCCTGCTGCACGGTGAAGCGCCGTCCAATGAGTTTTGATGCATTCACTTGGATCTGAGCAGACAAGATGTTTCTGTATATTTCGCCATTCGTTCTGCTGCAGTTAGCAGTGACATCATCAGTGAACACAAGTGAGCCAGTTCCAGTGGCAGCCATACATGCCCAAACCATAATACCACCACCGTGTTTGACAGCTGAGGTGGTATGCTTTGGATCATGAGCTGTTCCTTTTTTTTCTCCACACTTTACTCTTTCCATCACTCTGGTTGGTACAGGTTGATCTTTGTCTCATCTGTCCATAACACTTCCAGTACGCTACAGGTATTTTGAATGTTCTTTTTTGAAAACTGTAACCTGGCCGTTTTATTCTTGAGGCTTAGCAGGGGTTTGCATCTTGTGGTGAACCCTTGGAGATTTTGCTGGTGTACTCTTCTTTTGATGTCCGTGTTTGACACATCTACGCCTACGCCTACATCCTGGCGAGTGTTCTTGATCTGTTCAACAATTAAAAAGGGGTTTTTCTTCACCACTCCCAAGTATTCTTCTCTCATCCACTACACTGGTCTTCCGTGGTCTGCCAGGTCATTTTCAATTCCTGAGCTCACCAGTGCATTATTGTTTCTTAACAAATGTACCAAACCGTTGATTTTGACACACCTAATGTTTTGGCTATGTGTCTGATTGATATATTCCGATTTTTCAGCCTCATGATGGATTGCTTTACTGGCATTGACACTTCTTTCGTCCTCATGTTGAGAGACAACAAAAACAGACTCCAAATGCAAATGTCACATCGAGAATCAACTCTAGACCTTTTGTGAGATCTTTTGTGCATGAAGTAAGGATGAAACGAAACACCTGCCCTATAAACAGCTGAGCGGCCAATTGTCCAATTACTTTTGATCCTCTAAAATGGTGGGGGGGGACTATGTATAAAAAGGACTACAATTGCTACATGGTTCACCTGATATGGATGTAACCCTCAAATTAAAGCTGAAAGTCTGCACTTTAACCTCATAGCTATTGTTCAGTTTCAAATTCAATGTGCTGGAGTACAGAACCAAAACCAAAAATGTGTCTTTCTCAAATACAAGGTAGATAGTTTATGGAATTGTGATTGGATCAGAAGCTGGTACAGGCTCTTGTCCAGCTCCCATGCACCATGGAGGGGGAAGACCAGAGACACATTTTACAGCAAGCAATCGGAGTAATAAATAATATAGTCGTAGCCTAAAACAGTCAGTGCTTTGTCCACATCTCTTAAGAGGCTACTATTGTCTGCTGTATTCTGCGCCTACTCACAGCACAGTTGACAGCGAGATGAGAGCGAGGTGTTCTTCCAAAATATGTTCCCTCGTCAAAATGTTTTATTCTGGGGGTGTATCTTTTTCTTACATTGTCTACTCATGGCTTTGGCTTCGGCTTCTTTGCCTCTATCTTGAGTACACCGTGAAAGGAAATAACAAATTAATTCTGTTTACTGGACAGTTATGCCTATCACTGGCGATATGTTGTGCAGTACCAGAAATGCAGACACCTGATTATGGTCACATCAAATTATAATAAACCCAAGAATTAGTAATTAATTCAAATGAAGATATATGAAAACTTAAGTAAAGGATGTGGAAATCAGTTGTGCCCTGTGTGTTTAAAAAAGAAGAAGGGAACACCGCGCACACGGCTCCATATATTATTTGTTTATTTATCTTTCCAACGTTTCGACTTTCCTCTTCATCAGGGCATTAAGGTTCACGTTGCAAACATTGCTTAACACCAATAAACAGCCAAGCAGTCAAGTCATAACAATAGATGTTGATTGTGGAAATGTTTATTTCATATTCCACTGCTACAGAATTCAGCATGCATGACCCATTTATAATTGAATATAGTGGAGAAATGTAAAGGGATTGAAAACAATTCTGTCCACTGAAATATCCCCCCCTCCTTATTTCACAGTATCACAGAAATAGCAGACATGTACTTTTGGGGTGATTCTAACGCTGCGTTCTCACAGCGAGCAACTGGTCGCTGAGTCGGTCAATTCTACTAGGCTGGGGGCGGGGCAAGAGCTTCCCGTCCAAGTCAGTTCGTGCAGCTACAATTTTTTGATGAAGAGAAACAACGGCAGTAGCCTACGTATAACAAAGACATATTTGCGATACATCCTGTTCTTTATAGTTATGTCAGGACACTGATAATTATGTATTCTCGCTAGCTAGCGATAGGCTAGCCTATATCTATCTATGTTGCAAGCTAGCGATCTTTATCTATCTATCTAGATACATAGATTTATGTATAAAACTCAACATGTAGTTTGGGTTGGGTCAATGTGATATTGGTAGAACAGCCACATATATCATTTAAGGTTATGTTACACATTGAACAGGACGTGGTAGGCTTGGACCATTATGATTATCTGCTCCTCCATTGCTGCAATTTGAGTGAAATCGGGCGGAACAATTATTCACGAAATGGTCGGCTGGAAAAATATGAAGCGTGGAACTCTGATTGGCTCTTACAGCCGATGGTCACTCAAAAGTTAAATTGTGGGCAACATTTATTGGCCGATTTTGGTCGCGCAGTTGCCTAGTTGCTCAGGTCGCTGACCGTCGCTCAGCTTCATAGAGAATGAATGGAATTCCGGCGACTGGGCGACCGAAGTTGCTCGATGTGAGAACGCAGCGTAAGAAACTAGGGTGAGAGTGCCACCTTCCTTGCCTCAGTTCAGTTAATATCTGCATGTAAGAGTGTGTGGAAGTGAGAGCATAGGTATGTGAGAGAGTATGTGAGAGTAAAAGGAATGTACGTGAGAGAGAGAGAGAATTTATTTATTTATGTATTTATTTGACAGAGAATACAGTGTGCTCCAGAAATATTGGCAGCCCTGACTGGAAATGCACGAAAAGAATATGCAATATAATTATTGAGATAAACTCAAAATGCCAAGATGTCAAAAAATATTGTTGTTCAGTAATGTTTCACATCTTGGCATTTTGAGTTTATGTCAATAATATTGTTTTTAATATTGTCAATAAAAAAGTATTATTTGTGCATTGCCATTCAGGGGTGCCAATAATTCTGGAGCCCACTGTATGTATGTGAGAGTGAGAAAATGTGCATGTGAGAGAGAATATACAGACGAGGGACAAATGAAACGAAAAACCAGCATAAGGGGCCCTATCTTACACCCGGCGCTAAGCATCGCTAACCCAAACGCAAGTGTCTTTGCTATCTTACACCCGGCACAGGGTTCATAATAGCCCCTAGCTTAAATTTACTTTAAATTTAGCTTAAGACACGTATATATACGTGCCACCTAACTAGCAAAAGTGGACTTGGACACGCCCTAAATGCACTAGCGCCTAGCGTTTTAGACGATGCGCCAAGATTGTCAAGATAGAGCCCATGGTGTCTTAGTAAGGTGTTGGGCCACTCTGTGCCACCAGAACAGCTTCAATATGCCTTGGCATTGATTCTACAAGTTTCTGGAACTGGAACACCATTTTTCCCAAATATATTTCTTCATTTGGTGTTTTGATGATGGTGGTGGAGAGCGCTGTCTAACACGTCGATCCAAAATCTCCCATAGTTGTTCAATTAGGTTGAGATCTGGTGACTGTGAAGGCCATAGCATATGAAATGAGCATATCTCATCAAACCCTTCAGTGACCCCCTCGTGCCCTGTGGATGGGGGCATTGTCATCATGGAAGAGACCACTCCCATCAGGATAGAAATGTTTCATCATTGGATAAAGGTGATCACTCAGAATAACTTTGTATTGATTTGGAGTGACCCTTCCCTCTAAGGGAACAAGTGGACCCAAACCATGCCAGGGAAATGCCCCCCACATCTGCATTCATTATGTTTCTCCACTCAGTCAGGTTTTTTCTTTAATGCGTCACCCGCTGTATGTGTGAGAGTGAGAATATATTATGTACACTGGGGGAAATAAGTATTGGACACGTCAACAATTTATTATCAAACATATTTCCAATGTAGCTATTCACATGAGATTTTGACCAGACATTGGTATTAACTCAATAAAACCACACAGCTAAAGAAATTGTAACGTTCCAATTCTTATGTGCAATAAAGTGAAATGACACAGGAAAAAAGTATTGAACACGCTAAATTAAATGTATTTAATCCTTGGTAGAAAAGCCATATTTTTTATATTTGGTTGCAAATGACTTTATGATGTCTGTGACCCAACAACATCAAAAGGCTCTTGATATCTTATTTGCTGGTACTCTTACAAGCGATACTATAACAGCTCTGCATTTGAATGGATCTCTATGGGAATTGGGGGGTGAGACAAGATTTAGCTGTAAATTACACTGGAACAGTATAGAACACATGGTTGGCTAAGTGGCTCCAAGTCATCAAGGGTCTGATGTATTAAACAAGCCTTTAACCATCACTCTGCTGCCAGAAATACAGTAGATATGGAAGGATCACTTTAAGGGTTGTTTCTCCTGACAGATTTTCCTATTGAACTCTATGGAAAAATAAGTCAGGAGAAGAAACCCTTCAAGTTATCCCTGGCTAACTTTGCGCTTCCTAGTCATTTTGGAGCAGTTGTGCTGACACACGTATGCAACAAAATCGTCTCTATTAAACTGAATATAATCCAGACACTGTCTATCAATTATTCCATCTAATATTGGTGTGGTATGTAGATCTCCAAGACCTACCATCAGACCTCTATGCCAATAACCTTTTTGTAAGCATAAAAAAGCCTCTATTGAGAGCAATCAACAAAAATAAGCATCTGGAGTTTGCTAAAGGGGCTTGGAACTTTTATTGGAAGCAGGTGTTATGGTCGGATGAGACCGATATGGAACTATGGGTTTGAGTTTGGTGTGGGTTTGGCGTTGGAATGGGGGGAATGCATCAGTTCATCTTGAACTTTTATTAGATCTGTCATTGTGTCCAGAAATGCATTAAACGTGTGTTATATTGTGCGTGACAAATGACCGTCGTTTAATTTCTCCTTTATTGCTTGCTGTTTCCGTTAATCTTGTTTTATGACTATCTTCTGGATTTCATTGATGAAAAAGAAAACAATTATGAGGTGGGCTGATGGCACAAAGGTATGTATTTGCCATTCCAGTGTCTGAGAAATTTTCATGAGGATGTGCCTTGAGTTTAATTTCGTAACTTCATATTTTTGTGATTATGACTGAAACGTATGTATTTGGGGAAAAAAAGTCATTGAAACTTATATGAAGTTTTTGAACAATTCTTACAGAAACCATAACAGGTTAAATTGGCCTCGCAAATGCTAGCTAAGACTGAGAGTATTTACCTGCAGATATTAGGGGTGGGACAATGCACCGATGCATCGCGATGCATCGATCCGAATGTGTAAATACAACTGCATCGATCTGTAAGATTCGAATCGATAAGCATCGATTAATATCGCATTTTAAATGAATGTGCACATGTATTCATTTATTCAAAAATGATTTAAAATATATATTTCTGAGACACGACTACTTTTAAAACTGTTTTGACCAGCTTCAATCCATGTTTCTGCTCCAACCCCCACGTAAGCGTGAGTTGAAAGTAGGGACAGGCGGGAATCAAGCGACAATGAGACGGACAGATCTGAGCGAAATGGCTAGCTGCGTGCTCGCTGAGTGCGACCAAAGAGACAGAAACTTACAGAATTTGCGATGTTCCGAACAGAAAATCAGTGGTATGGAAGCATTTCGGGTTTAGAAAGAAGGAGGATGTACTTGACAAAACCGCTGCAATATGCAAGATCTGCCAAGTAGAAATCAGATACACAGGCAACACCACAAACATGATAAACCATTTGAGCCGACGATACACAATTGACGTGAAGGACAGCAAGCGCGTTTGCAAGCTGGTTAGCAAGCTAAACTCGGGAGTCATTGACACTTCCCCTGAGTAGTTTCCTGGAGAAATGGCCAAACAGTTCTATTTTTTTGTATAATTGTTTTTATTAGTTTTTATACACATACCGTGTCCAGACAGTTAATTGTAAAGTGCTTTCTGATATTTAAATTTAAACCATTTTCTATTCAAAATCAAGTAGATGTTAGAGACAAAAAACAAAAATAGTAAGACTATTTCCAATGTCTTATGTTCAATTAATTATTACGACGTTAACTGTCCGATTCACAAAATGAATGTCGTGGAACCTAGATACACCATACCATGCAGAAAATATTTGAGTGAAAAATGTATACCTGCTCTGTATGAAGAGGTGAAGTAAACTGTTCGACTGTCCTTGCAAAACGCTACGAGAGTAGCTTTAACTACGGATGGATGGGCATCTTGCTCCACCGAAGTTCTAGATCGTACTAAGATTTATGAAAGTACTATGCATGACACTAACCTATAGGCTATTACATTTTTCTTGGCCCAGTTTAGTAATTGTTATACATTTTGCCATTTTCATTTTGTAAATAAAGGAAATGTATTAGGGTACCATGTCTGACACTGAAAAACAATAACCTAAATAGGGCAACTTTAGAAAATACACTGTTAGTCATGTTTATTGCTGCATTATTTGCTGCAGACAGCTGCAAAATGTATGGCATGCTTTAACAATAAACATAATGCTGTGAACTTGGTGTAAGGTTCTAATTGAATATTTAATTACTGCTGAATGTATCGGTATCAAATCACATTAGCATACCTATTACATTTTTTTAAAGTATCTAAATTAATCGAACCGAATCTTATCGAATTGAATCGTGGTCAAACGTAAGATATTATGATGCATCGAACCTTTGCCTAAAGAATCATAATCGAATCGAATCGTTATGGGATTAAATCGTCCCACCCCTAGCAGATATACCTGAAAAAATGTACCAGATGGAAAAAAGCTCTCTCAGTCAAACCATATGTATAGTGTTGTCAGTCCTTTTTAATCCCATCAGTGTCGCAAAAAGTAGAAATTGGAATCATTAGCTAGAGCTAGCTATCTACATAAGCAACGGGAATAGGCCGATACTTAAGCTGCCATTGACAGGACAAAAATGAGACTATAGCCTAGGCTACTCGCTGTTGTCCCCTAGACATACCTGAGAATGATCATTTACAAGAAAATAAACACTCAAATAAACAGTTCAAATAAAGCTCAAGATGCGGTTTAATAAAAACCATCCCTGCAAAAGCTGAAATGTAAAAATAAGTGGTGATACTCTAGTAATGATTAGTTCACTTTCATTTATTATCAAGTAGGCTAATATTTTGAGTATGAAATTGTGCTTGATCAGTGAGTCCTTGCCATACGAGCACTCCATTCCTGTTATACAGTCTTTGTGTTCTTTTTCAAGGGTGTGAATCATTTTGGAGGGGGCTGTACTCTCCCTCTCTCTATCTTTCCTTCTCTCTCTCAATTCAATTCAATGATGTTTTATTGGCATGACTGCAGTTCGTTACAATGCTACCAAAGCAGGTAGCAGTGAAATTTTGTAATTTGTTGTTAAAATGAATTAAAATGGAACCGGTAGAGATGGTTATAATTGGTTATAATAGGGGTGGCTGTGGCTCAGGAGGTAGAACGGGTCGTCCGCTGATCGCAGGGTTGGCGGTTCGATCCCCGGCTCCTCCTGACCACATGTCGAAGTGTCCTTGGGCAAGACACTGAACCCCAAATTGCTCCCAATGAGCAGGCTAGTTCCTTGCATGGTGGTTGCCGCCATTGGTGTGTGAATGTGTGTGTGAACGGGTGAGTGAGAGGCCATTGTAAAGCGCTTTGGATAAAAGCGCTATATAAGTGCAGTCCATTTACCATTTATAATAGCGAAAAATATAGAATAGTAATAATGTAATGTAACAATAATATGAATCTCTCTCTCTCTCACACACACACACACACACACACACACACATGCACAAGCACGCATACATACGCTCATAAACTCTCTCTCACACACACACACACACACGCACATGCACAAGCACACATACATACGCTCATAAACTCTCTCTCTCTCACACACACACACGCACACACAAGCATAAGGAATTTAATCAGCACAATTTAGTTCCCGGGGGTCTTCTTTCACGGGAAGATGACACACAGATGCTCCCCAACACGTACACAGAAGATTTCAAAGAACCCACGCAAACTTAATTTTTTCCTTCTCAACTTGGCAGCAGGAGTAGACTTGCTTGCAGTTTGTTATTTAAAGACCGATCGCGCACATCTGGAACGCGTTCTAATGGCGTGTAAACAGGCGCGTGTGCGTGTTTTAATGGCGTGTAAACAGGCGTGTGATGCACCAGCACTCGCTGCACAAATGTCATGGAAAAAAAGAGGAAAGGTGTCGTTGCCCAGGGGCTTGGGAAACTGGAGGAGCCTGAGACAGAGGTCGCGCCCCGCCTCACGGACAGCGTGCAAGCATTGAGGAGTGAATCTAGAACTTTCTCTGCCTCCGACCTGAAAACTATTTTGGTAAACTTCTACAAATCTAACATAGCTTTTTGATGGAAAGCAGTGACAAGCTGCGAGTTCTTTTAAGGGGGAATGGCAACAGCCCGATTCACAGCTCAGCAAATCTATTATATATCATACATTAGATTAAATTAACCAATTATATAATGTATACACTTTGGTCTATTGGTATACAGTCAGGCTATATTAAAGATTGTCATTACAATGTTTAACTTTCATACATGCTCATTGGTTTCAATACGTAATACTAAGTCAATTATTTCCATATTGACGGCTACGATCAGTTTTTACCCGAATGACATAGCATCAGCTCTTTGTTGCCTAAATATTTTTATATGACATCACGTGGCGCTGTAATGGTGACTCTCGTGTTCGTGTTTGTTAATTTGAATTTGTTTTGTTTTGTTTTGTCTGGCTTTTGTTTTTGTTTTTGTTTTTTTATGTGCTGTGTGTCTGTAGTGGGACGGGGAAGCGGGCCGGAGATTTGTCAGGGCACTCCTGCTGCTTGTTTTGATAATATTGACGAATTGTCTAGTCGATATAATTTTGTTTGAGGTCGTCACCATGGAGACGCATTCGCAACAATTGCTCGGGGAATGTCCGTTGGATCTGCAGACTGCAGCAACAAAGTTACCATCGCTCTTCACTGGAGTTGAAGATGTCGGGACTGATCCGGGAGTGCAGGCAATCTTCAAAAGGCAACCAGGGAAGGAGAACGTAATGTGGGGGAGGAATGAGGAGACGACTGGGAAGATTGACGCAGTTCGGTGCTCCGTTTTGGCGGTGTACAGAGACCGCGGCGCTGCGTGTATGGAGGAAAGTCGTGGAGGCGGAGTTTGTGTGTTGGACTGCTTGGTGACACTGGACATCTCGGGACAGCGGGGCTATTTTTAATCATGGCTGTATTGCACGTTAATTCACTTGATTGATATAATGATTTTGTTGGATGTCTTTGTTTGATATGTTTGTTTGTGTGTTGTCTACCCCACTCTCTGTCTTTTTTGTTGTTGCTGGGGCTACAACTGAAGTTCCCTAGCGGGAAATAAAAGTTATTCTATTCTATTCTATATGCACTTATGTAATGCACTCTGGATATGAGTGTCTGCTAAATGGGGGGGGGGGTCGTAGTTGAGTTTAGTTTCAGATGATTGGTTGACAGGACATAGGTATCTAGGAACATTTGCAGTAGTTTTCAGGTTGCAGTTAGAGTTAGCCTATCATAGTCCTAGCAAAGTGACGAAATATTAAATAACATTGCTAATTAACTTACGTTTCAGCAAATGGGCTCGCTGTTTCTCTCTTTTCTCAAAACGTGCAGCAGTACTCACCAACTGTGCGTGAGTGAGTTTGGACGTGCATGCGTGTTTGCTTGAGGGGACGGCGTTAGAAATACGAGCGTGAAACCGTATCGTTGGTAGCGACAGAGTCAACATGCAAACCCGGCATTGCTAACAACCACTCAGCAGACACCCTGAGTGTTACATTTGAATCACATTTGAGTCAAAGTGACTTTTCTCTTCTCTGACCATCATTGAGGGGGAAGCCTTCATTTTTATTTCTCATTAGTCTGATGGATATCAGTGAGCCAAAATGGAGGTTTGCTTGATATCCATCAAACTAATGAGAAATAAAAAGAACTTTTGGAGCTTTCCTCCAAAAGAACCGTCAGTACTGTCTTCTTGGCGGATGTTGAGATATGGTGGCCCAGCAGGGGCCTGTCTTCAAGAGGTTCAGCAGCCTTTGTGAATCTGCCAAATTTAAATTTGTTTGCTGTCCGGTACTGAGCAGTAGGAAAATTGCGCATTGAAGTAATCCAAAATGTACTGTAGTGTAATATGTAATGTATTGGTGGGGAACGTCCCGGTTTGCTCTGAGTGAGCTTTCTATGCAGCTTAGGGGAGAAAAAAAAGATAGGAATTTGGATACCCTTACTGCACCTGTTTCCCAGGCAGCAGGTCAACAAAACAAGCTCCTGTCACCTACCCCCTAACCCCCCCCAGTTCACCCCACTCCACTCCACTCCAACCCCCCAAGGCAGCAGGAGAGAGTGTGTCTGTCAGCGCTGTAGGTGAAGTGTGCTGAAGGCTACTAGGGGAGTTAAGATAGAGAGAGAAAGAGAGAGAGAGTGGGAAAGGTGTGACTCAGGTGTAACCCCCCCTACAGGTTGTGTGTACAGCTCACAGGTTGTGAACAGCACAGAGGTTGGTTCTGTAACGCTGTTCCAGTACAATGTGTGTGCTAATAGGCAGCTCCTGGCCATTATCACGACTATCACTATGCCTTCTATGCAAATTCAGGTTTGGGTTCTATGTGGCATCACCTTACCGTCAACAAGACGAGGGGAAAATGTGCTTTGATGCCAGCCCACAAATTTTCATGTGCACGCGTGCCTGGTGGTGATTAAGTCACTGTGCGTGCTGAATTTTTTATTATTTTTATATATATATTATTTTTTTGCTTCTGAACATAAGTCTTGCTTTTGTGCCGCCGGGTCCAAGACATCGGTTCCTTTACTCCAGTCACCAAACATTCTCATCCACCCCAAACTCCCCACATCGTCTGGAGAAACAGCATTGTCTGACCTGTGCCTCATATATTTTTTTCTTTTTTATTGAGATGAACAAGAATGCTGAAATTTGTAAACGACGGACCAGAAATGTTTTCCGTGGCCGTTAGCAGCTGGCATTCTTTTTTCATTCTTTCTTCTTTTTTTTTTTTCTTTTTGATTCTGCGCACGGAAATATCCGGGTAATTAAAACGGCGTGTTGCTTATTGGAAGTGGCGGCTTTGAAGAACAGGGAGGGCTGGGCTGGGGTGGAAAAACTGTGTCTGCGCCCCAGTGGCTGGATGGGGGTCAGTTTGGGGCTGCACGCTTTTCAGAACCGTGCAAACCTGAGGCGCAAGGAGCCTCCATGTCCTGACCATGCCAGCGTGCCGTCCGGTGTGTAACCGCCTGTTGATTTGTACCTGCAGCTGTAGGGTTCAGTCTGCAGCTGTGGATGCCAAATGTGGACCAAATTTGGACCCCTGGTCAAGCAAGTGTGCCACGAGGGCCTCCTGTATATTTGGTTTAGAATTATGGCCTGATACCAGATTTATATTAGATGTACAGTGGTGTTAAAATACATAGCAGTGCGTTAAAAAAAGTGAATAAAGTGCTAATATTTTTTAATAGCTTTTAACAGCCAGCAGCTGTTGTGAATCACTCCTAAAAATGGGACTACTGAATGTTAGATCTCTTGCTCCTAAAGGAATTCTTATAAATGAGTTGATCACAGATCATAATCTCAAGGTACTGTGTCTGACTGAAACTTGGCGAAGACCTGGTGAATATGTCGCACTTAATGAAGCATCTCCTGTAGGTTTTTTAAGTACTCAGGTATCGCGCCAGTCAGGAAGAGGGGGTGGTGTTGCAGTGATCTATCAGTCCACCTTAAGCTTAAACCCTAAGTGTGGAAATACGTTCTCATCTTTTGAAGTTCTCTCTATGAATTGTGTACAGCATGACCTAGCTAAAATAAGGGGCAACCTGCAGTCCTTTCTCTTAGTGTGTGTTTACAGACCACCTGGGCCCTATTCGGATTTCCTAATAGAATTCGTAGAGTTTTTGTCCTGCCTTGCTATTTCGGCAGACAAGGTTGTAATTGTTGGTGATTTTAACGTACATGTGGATAAACAGGGTGATCCCCTAGGAACAGCCTTTGCCTCTATTATTGACTCTTGGTTTTAAACAAAATGTCTATGGGCCCACTCATTACTATAGCCGTAGAGATTTAACATAATCTCTTCAAGTATTTTGATGTATTCAAACTGATCCATGATCCCTGGTATACGATAAATAGGCCCAACACCGTAGTGTCCCCATATCATGATTTTTGTGCCACCATGCTTCACTGTCTTCAGTGTACTGTGGCTTGAATTCAGTACCCGGGGGTCGTCTGACGTACGACCACTGGACCCGAAAAGAACAATTTTACTCTCATCAAACCACAGAATGTTACGTCATTTCACTTTGGGCTAATTGATGTGTTCCTTGGCAAATTTTAACCGATTCGGCACATGCCGTTTTTTCAACAATGGTGCTTTACGGGGACTTCTTGCTGATAGCTTAGCTTCGATCAAACGTCTTCTGACTGTAACAGCACTTTCAGGTAATTTTAGATCATCTTTGATCTTTCTGGAGGTGATGATTGGCTGAATCTTTGCCATTCTGACTATTCTTCGATCTGTTTTAACAGTAGTTGCTTTTCTTCCGCGTGTCTCTGGTTTTTGTTGCCATTTTAAAGCATTTGAGATCTTTTTAGCTGATCATCCTATAATTTGCTGCACTTCTTTATACGTTTTCCCCTCTCCAATCAACTTTTTAATCAAATTACGTCGTTCCTCCGAACAATTTTTGGAACGGCCCATTTTACTTAGCAATTCAGAAGGAAATATATTTTATAACAATGTGTGAAACATTTGCTTCCCTTCTTCTTTAATAAAGGACGATTAAGGACACCTGTTTTTTCACAGAATTAATTAATTCTCTAATTAAACTCCACACTGCTATTATAACACGCCCCTTTCAATGAATGAGTCAATTACTCAGAACAGAAAGTGTGCATGTCATGACAGTTGGGTCTGTTGTTTTTCTATTACACTACTACATCTAAAAGTAAATTATTTGCCATGCAGAAATATCACTACTACTAATAACAGTGGTTCATCAGGTTACTGATGTTGTACTGCAATAATTTTTTAACACAACTGTATGTAGATCTATAGAACTGACCCTTTGCATAATTGGCTTTCTTTGGTGTTGATTGCAGATCATTGTCATAGTGTATTATTACACTAACATGACTTGGTCTATCATTTCTCTATTCATAACTGTTTGCATAAAAATGCATTTTTTTTCATCGTTTTCACTTTGAGTAGATGATTGATACCCTCATTTTTTCCGGCTGTTTTGGCTCTTGAAACATGACTGTCCTGTGTGTAGGTTTGGAACTCAGCCTGCCTACATTTGTCCTTTTGCATCTTTCTTGATTGGCTTGTTTTGTCAAAAACACATTTGTCACATTTCAGCTAGAAATAGCTTAAAAACTCAGCATGGGTTATTGAATTCCAGGCACAGTGTCCTTTTGTTGGTTTGAATTTCACTGGGTTTTCATTAGCCCCCTCTGCAGTTTTTCCAGGGAACTGCAGAATATCTCTGCTGACAGCTGCTGAAAAACTCATGTTCTCTAGACTACAAACCATTACATTACAGGCATTTAGCAGACGCTCTTATCCAGAGCGACTTACACAACTTCTTATTACATCTTTCCATTTATACAGCTGGATATATACTGCAGCAATTCAGGTTAAGTACCTTGCTCAAGGGTACAGTGTCCTCTCTGGGAATCGAACCTGCAACCTTTCGGTTACAAGTGCAGTTCCTTACCCATTATGCTACACTGCCGCTGCAGATCCAGCCCTCCATGAAAGATGCTCTGGTGGGGGAGGGGTCAGTTACATTTATTTGTGGATCAGTTACATTTATTTTATTTTTTTTTGCGACAATAATAACCCCATACCCCCCACCGCCACCACCGTATGTGCTGGAAATTGCCGGAACAAACAAGAAAGGGGAAAACGGAATACTCCTCTCTCCTGTCGTCCACGGCGGTACAGTGGGTGCCGCCTCGATCGCAGGTACCTGCCTGGGCGCAGACCGCAGTATCGGGGGGGGGGGCGTGGTCCGGCCCCAGATTGCGGAGGCCTTTGCCCGGTCTTGTTCAGCTGGCACGGTCTGAAACGGCTCCTTCCCTTCCGTCTGCCGTAAGGCGGAGCGCCTCGTTGCCACACAAACACGGGCCCAAACAGATGAGCCCGTTGCCCCGCGCTTCGCTCATTACTGTTAAATCGCCCCCAGAACTTGCGCTGACTCACGCCCAACGCTGCCTCTGATAAATGCGTCGGAGGCTGTCATGGAAAAGCCTCGCTGTTTGCGTGCGTGTTTGTGTTTTTCTCTCCTTCTCATCTTTCCATCTCTCTCACTTCCTTTCTTTGGCTCTTGTCTCTGTTGCTCTCCCTCCCCTTCAAATAAAAGTTGAAATTAAGTTTGATTGGCATGACGACTGTTGAGTGCTGTGTGAGCATCCGTGCCAGGCCAATCCCGTGTCAAGGTTTCAGTCCGTACACGCTATTAGAGAACCTGATGATCTCTCTCTCTCTCTCTTTCTGTATTGAAAGCAAAATATTTCTAAATTAAAACAAGAATAAATTATGAAATCTAAATAATTCAATAATTTGGTCATAATAAAAATAATATAGTTATTTATAACAATAGTATAATTATAATATAATCAAAATAAAAATGGAAATAATTCAAGAATGGAAAATAAAGAATGATTATTAAAAGGCAGATACTCTGGTTAGTGGTTAGTTAAGTGATAATTTTTCTCTCTTTCTCTCCTTCTGTCATATTCTCTCTCTCTCGCTGTTACAGTACACAGGAAAGGGGGCGAGTATAATGGATGTGCTCTTTCTCTCTCTCTAGCTGTTACAGTACACAGGAAAGGGGAAGAGTATAATGGATGTGCTCTTTCTCTCTCTCTCTAGCTGTTACAGTACACAGGAAAGGGGAAGAGTATAATGGATGTGCTCTTTCTCTCTCTCTAGCTGTTACAGTACACAGGAAAGGGAAAGAGTATAATGGATGTGCTCTTTCTCTCTCTCTCGCTGTTACAGTACACAGGAAAGGGGAAGAGTATAATGGATGCGCTCTCTTTCTCTTTATAGCTGTTACAGTACACAGGAAAGGGGGCGAGTATAATGGATGTGCTCTTTCTCTCTCTCTCTCTAGCTGTTACAGTACACAGGAAAGGGGAAGAGTATAATGGATGTGCTCTTTCTCTCTCTCTAGCTGTTACAGTACACAGGAAAGGGAAAGAGTATAATGGATGTGCTCTTTCTCTCTCTCTCTCTCGCTGTTACAGTACACAGGAAAGGGGAAGAATATAATGGATGTGCTCTTTCTCTCTCTCTAGCTGTTACAGTACACAGGAAAGGGAAAGAGTATAATGGATGTGCTCTTTCTCTCTCTCTCTCTAGCTGTTACAGTACACAGGAAAGGGGAAGAGTATAATGGATGCGCTCTCTTTCTCTTTATAGCTGTTACAGTACACAGGAAAGGGGAAGAGTATAATGGATGTGCTCTTTCTCTCTCTCTAGCTGTTACAGTACACAGGAAAGGGGAAGAGTATAATGGATGTGCTCTTTCTCTCTCTCTAGCTGTTACAGTACACAGGAAAGGGGAAGAGTATAATGGATGTGCTCTTTCTCTCTCTCTCTAGCTGTTACAGTACACAGGAAAGGGGAAGAGTATAATGGATGTGCTCTTTCTCTCTCTCTTTATAGCGGTTGGAGTACACAGGAAAGGAGAAGAGTATAATGGATGTGCGCTCTCTTTTTTTTCTCTAGCTGTTGGAGTACACAGGAAAGGGGAAGAGTATAATAGATGTGCTCTCTCTCTGTCTCTCTCTCTCTATATAGCTGTTGGAGTACACAGGAAAGGGGGAGAGTATAATGGATGTGCTCTCTCTCTCTCTCTATATATATATATATATATATATATATATATATATATATATATATAGCTGTTGGAGTACACAGGAAAGGGGAAGAGTATAATGGATGTGCTCTCTATATATATATATATATAGCTGTTGGAGTACACAGGAAAGGAGAATAGTATAATGGATGTGCTCTCTCTCTCTATATATATATATATATATATATATATATAGCTGTTGGAGTACACAGGAAATGGGAATAGTATAATGGATGTGCTCTCTCTCTATAGCTGTTGGAGTACACAGGAAAGGGAAAGAGTATAATGGATGTGCTCTCTCTTTCTTTCTCTTTCTAGCTGTTGGAGTACACAGGAAAGGGGAAGAGTATAATGGATGTGGGCCTGGCCCAAGCTCGGGCTCCTCTCAGCACACGCTGTCACTACTTTGAGGTGGAGATCATGGATGCCGGAGAAAAGTGTTACATCGCCCTGGGCCTGGCACGGAGGGTGAGTGAGCTTCATCATCATTACCACCACTATGACCATCATCATCGCCTTAGCAATCATGAAGACTTCACGTCATCGTAGTGACAATTCCTGTGGTCATCGACATCAAAAGTGTGACCGTTTTGGTCGCATGTGCGGCCTAAATTGAAACTGTGCGACCTGGAATTTTTTGAAAAGAAGTGAACATTGATATTAGTGGTTCGGAAGACCGTGACCTCCTCGACCGGCGGCAAAGTTGATTGGGACCCAGTTTGCAACACCGCAGTAAAGATAGCTTGCTCGACATTCAAGTTCGCTATTCAAATTCAGTTGTTTATAACTTTTTATTAAATTAATTGCGCTCTGCATCATTCGTGAATTTATCACAGGTGATATATTTTTTTCAGTTCTCCTACACTTCAATTACAGTTATGTGCATTCATTTTCAAAGCCTCAAAATCTCATAATTCAGCTTCCAAGAGATTTCAGATGGGTTGCAATCTGCTGATTTGTGATTTTTTTTTCACTATTTTACTGTATCTCCCCATCTTTTTTACGTCGATGAATAATACCAACAATGCCCAGCGATTTTTCATTCACTATGTTGTCAGGAGAAGAAACCCTTAAAGTGATACGTCCATATCTACTGCATGTCTGGCACCAGAGTGATGGTGTGAGGCTCGTTTGATACCTCAGACCCTTGATGAATTACAGCCATTTAGCCAACCATGTGTTCTATGCTGTTCCAGCATAATTTACCACTTAATCTAGTTCCCCCCCACCCCCAATTTCTATAGAGATCCATTCAAATGCAGAGAGCTTATAGTATCGCTTGTAAGAGTGCCCAAAAATAAGATATCAAGAGTCCTTTGATGTTGTTGGGTCACAGACATTAGGAAGTCATGGCATGCAAAGAATATGCAACCAAATATTAAATATGATGACTTCATTTATGTTGATGCTAATTTGTCCAATTACTTTTGGTCCCGTAAAATGGATGTGCTATGTATAAAAAGGGCTACAAATGCTACGCGGTTCACCCGATATGGATGTAAACAAATTAAAGCTGAAGGTCTGCACATTAACCCCTTCGCACATATCCCTAAGTGGCCAAGGCACCGGCGCCAAGATTTTGCTGAACTCAGATATTCATTTCTCCTGCAACCAAACTATGAATGGAGACAACAAACTCTGTGTTTTAGCTTTATTAATACATGATTTGTTTCAATATGTTGTGTAGCTAGTCCATTTAACAAGCAACCCCCCACCCAGTCTCGTCCGCAGCTATACCTACCCGTGTGTTACAGCATTTCTAGTTTTATGAGTTTAGTTTTACGCAAACAACTTAGAATGTACATTCGCTCACCGAGACGTAGTTGTTTCCTGTTATTTTCTAATTTACTAACGCATCAGCATGGGTTGAGAAAATTCTTGCCTGCTTACATTGATTTTGGGAGTGGGTCAGAAGAAGATACCGTAACTAAGATAATCATAGATACCATAGCATTGATTCAGTCGGAGAGTATGCCTGAGGGATATGCATGAGGGACAGTTTCCTCCTCATATGTAAGTATTACTGATTGTGATATTTCAGATACGTACGTTAGTTTTTCCACTCCCCACAGTGCCATATGTTTGATATTGTTATTTTTGAGTGCATTTCACATACTGTAGTTTAAGTGTTCATAGCTGGCTCAGTCACGTTTTATGTTTGATTTGCCGTAAAGCTAGAACATTTCCCAGCATTTTCCTGATGGTTTAATATTATTTTATTGTATTATACATACATAGACTATGGCGTATTAGTATCTCATTTGGCTATACTTGTCACTTAGGGTATGGAAAATACTCATTCAAATTTACTGTGCATATCTGCTAGATTAATGTTACATTTTTCTTTGATTATGAATGTGTATGCTTTATGACAGGCTTTGGATAGGTTTTTTCACTGATAGAAAAGATAGTAATACACAATTGAAAATGATGCAAAAGTGAGTTTTATGAGCCAAAACAGTTGATTTGTAGCTAAATATATGATTATTTTATGATTTACAGCAATGCACAATTTAGCCAGATTTTGAGACACAAAGGAACAACAGGGTACACTGCCTACATTAGATCTTTGTTGGAACATAGATCTTTAGTAGTTTTGCATATCACCCTCAGATTCTTCAGAGTCTGTGATCCAGGAAATGTATAGTTTTACCTGTTTTAGATATGAAGCTCTCAAAATTTCATTGCAAACTAAAGAAAATAATTTTTCTTAAATTCTTTGCATTTTTTGCCAAGATGTCTGCATTTGTGGCACTTTATTCTGACCTAAACTATGAAAATAAACTAATCTACCTAGAGAAAATATACTAATGACACCTGGGGCTCTATCTTGGCGATCTTAGCGCTTTGTCTAAACGCATGGTGTAAAGTGCATTTAGGGCATGTCCAAGTCCACTTTTGCGAGTTTGACGCTGTGTTTTTTGAGCACTAAGCACGGCGCAACGTGCAAATGGGCTGAACCCAGTCTCTTCATTAATTATAGGTGTGTCTTGGGCGTGACACGCAATAAACCAATCAAAATGTCATATCTCATTCCCTTTAAAACCCGTTTTTTCACCTTGGCGGATTTCTTTTATGATGGTGAAACAGACAAGCTTGTGCTTGTTTAGTGCGATCAAGGAATAGGCTATATGGATCAATTGTATGATCAATATTATTCGGACTAACCATTATGAGTTCTCGGTAATTCCAGACAGTGCTGTTATTTTACAAAATATATGTGGTTAAATTTTGTTAAAAGCACCTGCAACAGCTGAGAATAAGCTACCAATGGCTTCCGTCTCACCTTAGAAAATGCCAAATTAGCCTGCTTGTTTAATGAATTTTGTTTGATTATGCAATGAAGCATTGTCAAGCATCAATTCCATGAGGATGTTCTCATGGAGTTGTCGAAGTTCGAGCTTCATCCAAAGTTCATTACCTGCATTCTAATATTGATTAATAACATAAATATTGTTATTTTGCCTTAATGATGACACTGAATACAATAAAACTGTCAGGTTGGCAACCCATAGGTTCACGCATATTTTCCATTGTTTTATCATGTCCTGCTTATGGAAATTTGACCAACCTGTTTTTTTGGTAGCGTAAATGAATGCTTTAAAACAATCCACTTTCCCAGGAAGACCGTGAAAAGTGTGATTTACAGCAGGGGAAACAGACCTGCTCCTGCATGAAGTTAAAGCGCACATACAGAGAATGGCATTGAAATTAATTGTTAATTAATTGTGTAACGTGCTGCAAATTTGTTTTCGTTTCTAATTAGACGCTTAGTTCTTTTTAAAATCATTTTGTTCAGTTATGGAATAACAAGTGAAATCAGTAGGGTTTTAATAAACTGATAGTATGGAAACCTTGTCACTGTAATTTAAAAAATAGGAAGGACGAAGAATAAGGTTCAAATTAAATTAACTTATTTATTTCCGTTTTTTAACCGTAGGCTATCTAAAAAACCTTATGCACAGTGAATCCGCTTTAGCCTAAGCTATTTAAAAAACAATAAATGCAATATTCCCTGGACAAGTTTTTGAACTTTTTCAGTCAAAACCATTCTATTTACTTACAGGCTGTAGGCCTAGAGAGCTGTATTGTAATGACATCTGAAGCACATTTTCAGAACTCAAATGTTCATCTATGCAGTGCGCGGGTTTTCGATTGAATGACAATTCACGCATTAGGTGTAAATGACAATTCGCGCATTAGGCTTGATATAGGTGTTATCAGCAAAGTTTTTAATGGATAGCCATTGTCCCGGAGAAGATTGTCCCCCCAGAAGATTACAGGAACTACTGGCAAATATAGGCTAAGTCATAGCTTGATCCAGGACAATTGTGAATATTCTATATGTACGTAACCTTACACGTACCATCGCGCATCGCCTGGATGTTGAGGGAGTGGGGCTGAAAGCAATTTAATGCGCCATTCCCCTTCGCCGAGGGACAGATGTGGGCTTTGACTTATGGACCCTTTTATTATGCATTTTTTGATACACCCTACACAATAATAATATTTCACATTGTTATCTTGATATTATAGTCATGCTTGTGCGCGCCCTTGTGTGTAACAGACAGGAGGGTGTACGCACGTTGCGCACACGCCAATGTAGACGCACTTATATGCGCCATTAAAATAACATGTAAACAACTGCGACATGACTTTAGACCAGGTTTGTGGTTGTTTTAGCGCAAGCGCTTTCTGCTGGCTCAAGATAGCAATACGCCAAAAATAATCCTGGCCACTCCTCATCTTACGGCCAACACGCCCAGTTCACTTGCAACGGGCACAAGAATACATGGTATTTAAATGACGTGAGCGCTAGTTATAATGAACCCTGCGCTGGGTGTTAGATAGCAAAGACACTTGCGCTTGGGTTAGCGCTGCTTAGCACCGGGTGTAAGATCGGGCCCCTGGAGTTATAAAGCCTTAAATAGAACACCTAGAACACCCCCTAAATAGGTGAGAATTTACCAAATCTGGCATCTGGGGTTAACCTCATAGTCACTGTTCCATGGGTGGCAGTGTAGTATAATGGTTAAGGAACTGGACTTGTAACTGAAAGGTTGCAGGTTCGATTCCCAGGTAGGACACTGCCGTTGTACCCTTGAGCAAGGTACTTAACCTTCAGTATATATCCAGCTGTATGAATGGATAAATGTAATAAGAAGTATGTAAGTCTAAATGCCTATAATGTAATGTAATGTAAATCCAATGTACTGAGCCAAAATAACATAAAATGTATTACTGTGTTACGGAGTGCACTGTCTGTTGGCCTATTTAAAACAGGCACATACTGTATAACAGCAACGTCCCAAACCCCCCCCGCCTCCTCCCCCCAAATGATCCTGGCCGCCGCTGCAAAAGACATTTCTAGCGGAAACGCTGTTCTTATATAAGTGGTCTTATGTCACTGTTCTTCAACTACTTCTGCTGGCCAGGTTCTTTTAAAACGGTGCAATAAAATGGTGCATACCTCAGTTTGTGAATATACTAAACTGTACATGTGTGTGAGGCAAAGAGAATGCCTAGATAGAAAACTGACGGCATGAATTATAAACAGTTACATATTTTTCAGTAAAGGCTGCTCATATCTCCGCACTGCTACATGTGATGTAACATTAATACTGAGTCCAATGAGATTCATTATGTCTCTAATGTTTATAATTGAAATTTTGATTTCTTCTATATCAGACAAGTAATATATATAGTAATGTTTTCTTTACCTTGACATGTTTCGACGGAAACTTCCGTCTTCCTCAGAAGTGTCACCTGATGGTAGTGTGACGTGTCATTATCAGCTGATGTTACTGAGGCGTGACCGCACTGTCAGTTTTGACAGAGCGGTCACGCCTCCTGCTGTCTGGTCACTCCTTTAGGACGGTGCTCCAGGTAGATATAAAGACATATCAAATAAAGACATTCAATAGAATCATTGCATTAATCAAACTAATTAAGTGAATTAAAGTGAAATACAGCCATGATTAAAAAAAAAATATATATAGCCCCCACTGTCCCGAGATGTCCAGTGTCATTAAGCAGTCCAACACACAAACTCTGCCTCCATGACTTTCCTCCATACATGCAGTGTTGTGGTCACTGTCGAAACGGAGCACCGAACTGCGTTAGCCTTCCCAGTCATCGTCTCACTCCTCTCCCGCATTATCTTCTCCTTCCCTTCCCTGGTTTTGAAGAAGTGCCTGCACTCCCGGATCAGTCCCGACATCTTCAACTCCGGTGAAGAGCGATAGTAAACTTGTTGCTGCAGATCCAACGGACATTCCCGAGCATATGTTGCGAGTGCATCTCCATGGTGACGACCGCAAACAAAATTATATCGACTCGACAATTCGTCAATATTATCAAAACTAGCAGCAGGAGTGCCCTGAAAAATCTCCAGCCCGCTTCCCCGTCCCACTACAGACAGACAGCGCATGGAAAAAAAAAGACAAAAGCCCGACACAACAAAACACATTCAAATGAACAAACACGAACACGAGAGACAGGCCATTACAGCGCCACGTGACGTCCAAATACTAAATGTAAACTTAGGGGTTTTGTATACTACTCGGCAGGGAAGCCGTTCTTCTACTCACTAGCAAGCTGGCCATGAAATAATGTACATTTCTGGTGTTCAGTACAGTTTACTTTTGTGCTTAAGTTCCACTGACGAGAAAAGGCCGCTTCGTATGGCAAATTGCAAGGGCTTAATGTCGGCAAAGGAATACATTTATTAAATTTTTTTCGCAAGATGAGGGTGAGAATCAATGCTGACTGCAATTGGGAATGCTAAATATCCTCCGGATGCACCTGAGACACAGCTAAAGAATGTGCTGTGCGTGCTGTGCATACTGAGCAACTATCTGTCTGTCTGTCAGGTCGGTCAGTCAATGCCCCCTTCGCCTAGTATAGGGAGTTATATTATCACCAGATTCTACTTACCCGCCCCACCCACTGTAGTTTTGCAAAAATAAGGAAGGGTAGAGGTGTACGTCATTATGACGTATACCTCTACCAAATTAGCATCTTTCACTGCCAATATGTCTGTTCAGAGATTGTTTCGGCCAGCCACAGAGAGACTTAATCAGTTTGATCAGCCTTGATCTGTTAATTGAGGTTAATGTTGTTTTTGGATGGAAATCCTCTTTTAGTTATTGTGTTGTTTGGCCAACAGTTTGCGGCACTTCCTAGTTACTGCGCGTCGCTAATATCTCACACATTTAGTGGACGAACTGAACCTGACCCGGACGTAATGACCATTTAAGGGTCACCCTGTTTCCCACTCCAATTGCTCCAATTTTTGTACAACATGGCAGCACTTCTGTGGCTTCAAAACGCTTTTCACAAGCACATGGAAAGTTAATGGCTGTGTCTCAAATGGCACAAATGCTGCCTTCGAAGGCAGCATTTGAAGGCAGGAAGGCATCGAGGCGTGTCTCATTCCAAAGTTTGCATAAAATGCTGCCTTCTAAGGGTGATATCACAGTCACTTTGACTGTTGCCCACAGCAACTGCAGGAAGTGGGGCTGACACCCTTCTCTGCTTTTCCACACTGTTTTCAGTCTTTGTATAAATTATTTATGTGTATCTACATGCATGTACATAAGTGCATGTACAGTGCCGTGAAAAAGTATTTGCCCCCTGTCTGATTTTCTGCATATTTATTACATAATACATAAAAGGGACCCTGAGTGAACAAAGAACACAACAATGTGATACCCATTTCATATATTTATTAAAGAAAGGTATGCAACACCCAATGACCCTGTGTGAAAAAGTAATCACTCCCTTTGACTCAATAACTGGTTAGGCCAGCTTTAGCAGCAATAAGTGCAACCAAACGCTTCCTGTAGTTATTGATTAGTGTCTCAACGAAGTACCTAATGCCGTGGAGGAATTTTGGCCCACTCTTTCAGCTCAGTGATATTTATAGGTTTTTGAGCATGAACTGTGCATTTCAGGTCCTGCCACACCATCACATTTTTGTTTCAACCATTCTGGTGTAGACTTGCTTGTGTGTTTCAGATCATTGTCTTGCTGCATGACCCAGTTGTGCTTCAGCTTCAGCTCCAGCTTCAGCTCATGGACAGATGGCCTGACATTCTCCTGTACAATTCTCTGATACAGAGCAGAATTCATGATTCCTTCAATGATGGAAAGGCGTCCAGGTCCTAATGCAGCAAAGCATCCCCAAACCATCACAATACTTTGCAATGGATCCCATTTTTGCTTAATGTCCTTCTGATATTGGAGTCATGAACACTGATCTTAGCCAAGGAAAGAGAGGCCTGTAGATCTTTGGATGTTGTTCTAGAGTTTTTTGTGACCTCCTGGACAATTGTATGCCTTGCTCTTGGAAAGATTTTTGCAGGACGGCCACTCCTGGGAAGATTCACTACTCTCCCACTTTCTCCATTTGGACAATATGGCTCTGACTGTAGTTCGGTGTAGCCCCAGAGCCAAATAGCTTTGTAACCCTTTCCAGACTGATAGGGATCTTCAGGAATTTTTTTTGTTTGTGGCATGATGTGCCTGTACAAACTGTGTGCTCTCAACTTCACTCTGATGGTAAGGGCCAAAGTTAGTCAGATTTATATTGAGCAGGGCTGGTCCAAATCAGGCCTAGTCATTAACCAAAGCACTCAAACAGCTAACCCTAATTAACCCTTTAATTCCGTTGCATTTTCTGGGGGGGCAATAACCTTTTCACACCTGAAGATTGCATGTTTGATTACCTTGCACACCAAACAAATTAAAGAAGCAGCAAACTTTTGTGTAAATTTTTCTGCCAGACTCCCTCTATGTACTGATACAACCTACAAGACAATCTGACCAAATACAATGTGAAAAATGTGCAAATATTCTGAAAATCAGATGGGGGGCAAATACTTTTTCACAGCACTGTATATACTATATATAGACTTGATGTTCATGGTTATGGATAGCTGCTACTTTATGATAACTGCACTGACCTGTTTGTAGTTGTTTCAGTGGCCTTCGGTATGCACTTATTGTCCGTCGCTTTGGATAAAAGCACCTGCCAAATGGATGCAATGTCATGTAAATGTTAAGTAGGGTAGTTGCCAGTAAAGTCTGCACTTGCACCTGGCGTGTCTCTTGGGGCTACACTTTCCCCCTCGAGGGAATTACTGCACCTCGAACCCTGAACCTCGCACTCGTGTTTGCACTCAGGTTAAGAATGGCAGTAAATGGAAGTTGAAAGGCAGGGAGCAGGGAGTGTTTTTGCACTTTTTCACATTTTTTGTTTGTTTTGCGTTTAAAACCAGGGCCCATTTGAATGGCTGCCTATTTGCCTGAGTGTAGCATGATAATGAACCGTGTCACTGAATCGGAGATATTAACACCTGCTGGACAGGAAGTGATGAAAATCGATAGGAATATGATAATAATAATGATACATGTGCATGTTTATTATGTACTGTATTGTATTTCATTGTTTTTTCTCCTCTGTTCTATTTAAATGTTGTAAGTTTTATTTCCATATGCTTGGGGGCATAAGTGTCAGCTTGGCTGTGGTCTGGTTCAAGCTTTTGTACTTGAATTTAAAAGAAAGGGGATAATTATTGTCAGGTTCTTTAACAGTGTACCTGGACATAATTCTGGACATGTGATTGGGCTGGCGAGGTGACAGTCTCCGCCTTTTCACTTTTATTTTGAATTAGAGTGCCCCACGCTGTCTGCCCAACTTGACAGGAAATTATTTTGAGAGAATGTGTGTGTGTGTGTGTGTGTGTGTGTGTGTGTGTGTGTCAGGGCATAAAATGATAATGTTTCACTCACTGGCCTGTGGCTTGTGCATTCTAAAAATCACCAGCCATTTTCAACATCTTTCCAGCAACATTACCTTTTACAATATAACACAACCTGGTTGGTTACATGCCAAAGTGGCTGCTAGAGTAGAAAATCTTACCAACCACAATCAAATTTTTACCAGCATTTGGCTGGTGGCAGGTGTTAATTTCACACTCGTGTGTGTGTTTAAAGTAGGCATGTTTAGCCTACTTTATGGGGACTAAATGTCCCCATGAGGATAGAAAAGGTTGTCAAATTCTCGGGAATGGTCCCCATGAGGGAAAAGTCCATTTTAGGGTTAGTGGTTGGGTTTAGGGCTAGGGTTCCAATTATGGTTATGGTTAGGATTAGGATTTAGGGCTAGGGTTATGATTAGGGTTAGGTTTAGGACGTCCCCACAAAGATATGAATACAGGACTGTGTGTGTGTGTGAGTGTGAGTGTGTTGCGTACATGTTACTGCACACTGGCACATGCATACATGTTATTGTTACGCAAGGCCTACAGTGTTGACACAGGGCAGCAAAAACAATAGTGGGAGGGGTGCATGTTGGAGGGGGGGGGGGGGGCGTATGTCTGTTCCAGCAGATGGATATCGGCCCCCATGTGGATTCGGTGGAAAAGCAGGCGATATCGGCCCCCCCTTCTCCCCCACGCATCAGATAGGGCCCCCAGCCCCTCTGCGGTCCCTCCACATGCTTCTTGGAAACACATTATTTATTTACACTAATAGCTTTTGCAGCCTGGAGAGATGAGGGAGGGAGGGGGAAGGGCGGGGAGGCGAGGCGAGGCTGGCGTTTCGCGGTCCAAGCAGATTTTATTTATTTGTTTGTTTAAATAATGAGGGTGACTTTGGGGCCACTCACTTATACTTTATTTTATGACTTTTGCCTTTTTTATGGCCTTGTACATATAATGCACACATGCTGTATGTGCATGCAGTATATATAAACACATATGAATGTGTGTCTATACAGTATAGTTTAAGATTTAAAAGCAGAGCCTCACTCTGAACTTCGGTTCATTTTGAAATGAGGCCTTGTGGAGCCATTTTGCTGGTCTCATCGAATCTGAAAAAATTATGGAGGTAGTGGAGGGAGAAGAAAATTAAGAAATAACATAAATCTTTTGTGTGAACTTTAGACTGTGTTTAAAGATTAGTAAAAACCTGTGTGTGTGTGCTCGTGCGTGCGTGTGTGTGTGTGCTCGTGCGTGTGTGTAAGAACACTTACTGAAAGTTAAATAAGCTGCAGCTGGGGTGTTTGCCAGCTGTGTGTGCAGGGGTCTCCCGTTTGTGGGGTGGCTGAAATAAACGGCTGTGTGTGTTTGGAATACAGGCATATGTTGCAACTATCTTAATTAGCAATCACATCTGGTAATTATCTCTGAAATGAACAAGCCCGATTCACTCTGGATGTGCGCAGTGAAGGCAGCACCGTGATTGGTTTATTCACATTAACGGGGGTGTGTTTTTATACCATATATGCTTAAAAAAAATGTGCCTGTTCAAAGGGGTGACGGACATTTGACTGCAATCGCCTCCTTAGGTCCGAAACATACGCTCCATAATTACACGAACTGAAATGACAACGCCGGGCCTACGCACTGCAAACGCATGGCCCGATTGTACATTCTCAACATGCGTTCTCATGTCTCTGTGGAGGTAATCAACCCGAGTCCTCCAGGGGCCGATCCAGGACAAATCAGAGCGCCTGTAAACTGACTGCGTATGTTGATTATATGATTATATACACTCTTAAGCCACATTATGTGAGAAATATGCATGCTGCCATGAATAATAAAACGTTCCGTATTCACATTATAGCCTACTCATTGCTGCTCTATTTGAATGAAGTCTCATAAATAGGCTATGGCTGCGTCCCAATATTCTTCAGTCCCCACCTCCCTTCCTCCACTCCTCTCCTACCCGGAAGTATGCAAAACTGCCTGAACGTTTTAAGTACAAGTATTTACATGAACAGTATACAATGTACCTGACATTGCGGTCTGCGTTGAGACATTAATTAATATGTAACCCTTAATACGTAATTAAGATGTAATCAGCGACATTAGATTAAAACACAAAGATCCGTTTCCGGTGCACATAGTAGAGGAGGTGGTAGTGGAGGAAGGGAGGGTGCATTTTTCGATTATTGCGACACACCCAGAGCAGAGGAAAGCACAATTCAAAGACAGCTTCTTCCTGTTGTTTCCTGCTATTATTATGTAAGGTATGTTTCGGGCCTTACTTCCCCTCAGCGAAAACATTTAGAATCCGTACAGCCTCAGGCCAACTGCCGCATTGCCCGCGACGCATGGAGGAAGCCGCCGCTGTTCCCGCCAGATCGTGCGTAGCTGTAAACCTGGCGGAGAAAAGGTGAAATATTGCGAGCGTGGTGGTGACGGCACAAATGCTTGGCGGTGCCCCCGTATGCTTGGTCGCGCTCGCATGTCGCGTTCGTGTGAATCACTCCTCGTACGGCGATCTTATCGAGCTGCTGGCCCACCTCGATACTTGTGTTGGCAAAGCATGTGTATGTTCTCAGCTCAGGTGGAATTTGTAAAAATGTGAGCTGTCCTGGTTTCCCTAGATAAGGGTTCCTGCTACGAAAATAAATGATGTAATCTAATGCACTTAAAATAACATAAACAATACCTGTAAAATCTGATGTGAAGGTTAAAATGTTGCTCTGGAAGAGGGTGCCATGATTTCACTTCTCAGCGCGTAGCTGCTATCTGTATAATGGTTTCATCACATTCGTAGGTATTTTCAATATCAGTTTTTTTAAACAGCGGAGCCGAAATGACTGATTTAGGGGCCTGTGGCTGTGTGTCTCTGCAGGATTACCCCAAAAACAGACACCCCGGGTGGAGTCGAGGATCTGTGGCATACCATGCGGGTGAGTCTACCGATCTCTCTTTCTTCCCATCTCACTCACTGTCCTCTGTCTGCTCTCCTCTCTTGCTCTTTCCCTCTCCCCCCTTTTCTCTTCATCTGTCTCTGTCTTTCTCTCTCTCTCTCTTTACATGTTACAGACAGGTCACATTTGACTACTGAAAACAGGCATTTAGCATGGCCATGTGGACAGGTGTTACGTGCCTTACAATCGCGTGACGGACATCTGCACTGTGAAATATTTAACTTTTGCATGCTAATTAATCTTGTCTTTCTTGGGGTTTATCAGGTATTTGATATAATAAACAATGAATTGATGCTAAAAGAGGAGCACTGCTAATCCCCAATCAGCTGAAAGGTGCCTCAAGGCTGTGTATCGCCAATCGAAGCTCAGATTGAAAGTGCCAAAAACAGTGAATGAAGTGTTGCAGATGCTGCCCTTGGCTATGAACCCCCCCCCCCCCACACACACACACACACACACACACACACACACACACAGCCTCCTCCTCCCACAGCCCCACTATAGGTCTCCCAAACAGGAGACTGAGCCCGGGAGGGGATGCATTCATCAAAGAAGACTGAGAGATCAAGATATGAGCTTTAAGGAGAGAGACCAGCGGGTGATAAGAGGCTGTAATCTAGCGGAAGCTGTATCTCCCAGAGAGAGAAACAGAGATAGAGACATATAGTACTGTCCATAAATATTTGGACAGTGCCACAATTTTTGTTGTTTTGCCTCTGTACTCCAGCACATTGGATTTGAAATGAAACAATGAATATGTGGTTAAAGAACAGACTGTCAGTTTTAATTTGCTGGTATTAACATCCATATTGGCATGTAGGAAATGCAGCCCTTTTTATATATAGCAAGTCCTTTGCATTCGATGACTGCCTGAAGTCTGTGACCCATAGACATCACCAAACGCTGGGCAGAGCCGGATTAAGGTTACCTGGCTGTAATTCAAACAGGGGCCCTTCCATCAAAATTATTACTAGTGTAAGTAAACAAGAAATTAATTGAATTGTAATTATATATAATTTTTTCATCCATACTCATTTTTATTACATCATCGTTTACAACTTTTTTTTTCTCATTTTCGATAAATATCATCAGTCAGAAGCTCAGTGAGCTTACATTTATTACAATTAAATCATAGAGTGAAGAGTGAGCAGATGAGGATGAAACTGAGATGAAAACTACAGAAGCCCGAATGCCTTCGATAAAAAGACAGCATGTGACAGATGTGATGTATGTCTCTCAAAAAAAAAAAAAAACGGGCGTCTCATTCTGCGTCTCATTTTGCCGAGTTTGGCGAACGTATTTAAACCTGTTTTTTTTTTCGGTTGTTGTTTTTGTTTTATTTTGTTTTTGTTTTTTATGCATATTTTTTTTTAAACACAACTTTTTAAACAGGACACAATAGGTTTTGAGTGTGTGCTGCTTTGTGATTCATGCTGCTATGCTTGTTGATGCAACTAAGAAACGGCGGGGGACGAAAAAAAGACTTTGTTTATTTAAAAAATCATTTTTTTTTTTTTCGCCCCGCTTTTTATTTTTTTTTCTTTTGGTGTAATTTGTATTCTAGTCTACATAGGTAATTAGTTTTTTGAAAGCTTTTGTTTTGGAGTAATGAAAGGAGTCCTGACGTCAAAAAAAGCTCTAAATGGTTCTAAATATTTCAAAAAAATGCTTTTGCCATAGGCTTATCCATAAATAGATAGCAACAAGTATCATTAATTTTATAGATAACACAATACCTACAAATAAGTAAGGTTCGTTTTTTTTGATTTTTTTCCAAGTTCTTTATTTAAATCGATTTTTTGTATTTGGAACACAGTTCTTATTTTTAGAACCATTAATTGATTTGAACCACAATTTAAAAGTAATTATTAGCCATTTTAAAATTTTAATTATAAAAATTAATAATAGAAAGATATAATAATTGATATAATTACATTATATGTATACAGATATATAGAAAATATTAATAGATAATTCTATATATTGATATTATAGCCGGAGACCAAAATATGATTTTTATAAAACAAACATTAATTATTATTAGCATTGATTTCATTGATTTTTCATGGCATTTTGGCTGACAGTACATTTGTTGAAAGGAATGAGCATAAAAAACAACAAGACACAATAAGACTGCTAAAGCACACTCTTTCGTCAGGTGCTTCTCTCGTCCCGATTCCGTGTATCTTTCTTCCCACACGGCAGGGACGAAAGATACATTGATTGCACTCATCCGGTTTGCGGCCAATTTATATTTGACTCGTTTATGCTGGAAACAAAATTCCAGTTGCTATTAGTGAGGGACACAGACACGTTGTTTGTCAAAAAATATGGCCTCTCTATCTCTACTGACTTTCGAGTAAACCGGATGAATGTAAAAAGTGTTTCTTTTGTCCCGGTTCTCCCTACATGTCGATTTGCAGGCATTCAGGCAAACTTTTGCACACTGTGGCATCAAATAAGATCTCAGTACAAGGTCTAGTTTATCCCACACACACACACACACACACACCGCATTGCTGGCAGTCGGCATCCCTCCCTCCTCATCTGGTCTATCTAGGTATGAAATTTATTTTACACACAAATAATCGTTTTTTCTGTTAACTAATTTTGGGTGCATTCTTGCATGTGCCAAACAGATTTTGACACGCCCAATGTTTTGACTGTGTCTCTGATAGATTTATTCAGATTTCTCCACCGTATGAGGGCCTGCTTTAACACTACTTTGGTCCTCATGTTGAGAGACAACAGCATCAGACTCCAAATCCAAATGCCACACCTAGAATCAACTCTACACGTGTTGTTCACTTTCTTGCTCATGAACTAATGATGGCCCCACAGCTGGCCAAGAAACAACTGAGCAGACCATTGTCCATTTACTTTTGGTACCCCAAAATGGGGGGGACTATGTATAAAAAAGGCTTCGTTTCCTACATGCTTCGCCCAATGTGGATGCAAATACCTGCACATTAAAGCTGACAGTCTGTTCTTTAACCTCATATTTATTGTTTAATTTCAAATTCAGTATGCTGGAGTACAGAGTCAAAACAACAAAAAATTTGGACACTGTCCAAATACTTACGGACTGCACTGGAGGTACTGAGAGATATAGAACGAGAGAGCCCTCCCCATTCCTAAATGGTCGCATCTTGAGAAGCGCTGCTTCAATTATGTATGTTAGTTTTTTCCACTCCACCACTGTCTTGTACCATATGCTTGATATTGTTGTTTTCTTTTTATGTGTGTGTTATTTTATTGTTATGTTTGATTATAGTGTGTGCATGCCGGGGGCCTATGGTGAAGTGTATTTTCAAGTGACTATTGCGTGCGAACACGTGCGCAGGGGGTGCCCTTTTTTCCAGCTTGAAACCCTGCCCTTCCAAAAGTCTGCAGGGCTTGTGTTACCAGGACCGTTGGAGCGGGGGGGGTGGTCCGCTCCATTTCACAATAATGAGCCACACCCCGCGGAAGTGTAGGGGCTTAATCGTGTCAATCTCAGCAGGGCATGCGGGATCTAACCCGCCATGTTGTAGGAAACATCTGTATAGCGGAGGGAGAGAAAGGAATAAAAATAACTCTGGAAGTTTCCTTGTCGGAGATAAAAAAAAATGGGGACATCCCACTAAAAAGAGGAAGCGACCATGTTGCTTTGTAATTGTTGCTGTTGTCGTTGTTTCGGTAAGGCATATGGTAAATGGGTCTTTTCAGGTGCCATTATTTTCACTGTAGCCTAAAAATAATTTTGGTGTATCGCCTATACGTTGGACCATCCAAAGAGACCAGTCATATACAGTAGCATGTAGACTTACTTTCCTGTTTTAATCGTGGCAACGTCGGTGTCCTGTGATTTAGTTGTTTCTGTAACAGGTTAACCGCAATTGGAAAGAGCAAGGCTTCCTAACCCCGGAAATGGGTGGAGCTTCTACATGCTCTCAAAGGAAATTAATATGTAACCATGGAGGAGCCAATCAGTTCCTGCTCTTGGTGTGATGTCATATTCTGACCAAGTACCTAGTTTGCCTGTTCTCACTTGGAGTTGCCATTTTCAGTTGAAATTTACGTTAAAACTGCTCTTGACTTTCGGAATTGCCAAAAGCCGCCGTAGTCAACAATTAACTCATTTATAAATGCAGCATTCACCTGAGGGCGGGTGTTGGCGCGCGTCTTGGCGGTGACAGCTGCTCGCTACCCCACACCAAACACGGGAGCAGGCCGTGCACATCACACAGATATACGCGCTTGCCAGGAAAGTTAGTACACAGGTTTGGACCACAGAGGTTTCGACTAATGAAACACCTGCTGGACCGCGGAGGCGTTTCGCCCACTGGTCGGCTAAAACTGTACTCGCATAAATCGTGGTGTCACGGGTTGACAGACCGGCGGTTTTTGAGGGAAGCCGTATATCAAAAAGGAGATAAAAATATGCGCGGTTCTGCTAAAGTGTAAAGATTTATCTGCAAGGAAAGACTGGATCTGGACAAGCGTGGGGTTTAGAAAATGATCTTCGCTGTATGTTCGTCCAGAAGCTTTCAGTGCGATTTATCTCTTAGTAAATTTATCTCTTCGTAGAATATCTCTCTTCGCTTATCCAGCCTGCCGCCTCTGTGACTATTTTTAGACTCTTGCCGATAATCATCCGTCCGTGTTTGTTTAGCACGTGTGTTGTTGTGACAGCGACCTGCATGGGAGCTGTAATGATACAGATACTTCATCTCGCGTGCCCCCTAACAGTCTCATCCGCTCCCGCCCCTTGTGCTCGCCGTCCAGAATGTTTAAACAGTACCCGCTGTCTCAGACGGGTCCCATGACAACTCCATAAATATTTACTGGCTGCGCAGTCGCTTTCGTCTGCAGGCCGCCGTTTGCATTTTTTCCCCCTTTGTTCTTTATTTTTATTTTGTAATTAAAAAAATATTATTCTTATTGCTTTTTGCGATTTGTTTTGTTTTTCTGGAAAAAAATGTTTACATGTAGAAATTGGGTTCACTTTTATTTTTCGCTGCACTGCATTAACAGCATCTGTACAGGCGTGAGACGCGCGTGCCGTTTTGTGAGCCGTGTCTGTTTTGGCATGTCAGTCGTCTGCACGTGGATGTTGTGATGGAACACATTATAAACATTGCACGCTCGCTAGGGACATCGAGATAAACTTGGGGTAGGCAGCCACGGAGGTCCACATAAACCTGTACAAACTATACAAGTTTACACAGGAATTTTAATTAAGGTGACTGTGCAAAGTGTTTTTCCCCTACAGACTTTATTAATGTCAGTTTGAATTCACTCAATTGGAGGTGTGGACACAGGGAATGTCTTTTTGTCACGAATCTTTATTCTTTACTCCCCCCCATTTGGAGGGACATGATCACAGAGCCGTCCCAACGCAGTAACACGCTCTGTTGGTTCTCAGTTTGGCCAGCTGTCACTCGTTTTCCCTGCACACTCTCCAATGCAGTGAGAGGACTGCACAGCTGGAGCAGATGGCACCATGCAGACTGCAGATGCCCGATTAACCCCTCGGGCAATGGTAGATTTTGAGGGGTGTTTTAAAGCATGAGATGAATATACCTCAGGGTATCGATGATTGTTTTTCTCACCCACCTCATGAGGAAGTGTTCTTGACGTCTGTGTGTCTCAATGTCCATCAGTGTGTCTCAATGTCTCATTGTGTCTGTGTGCATCTGTGTGTCTCAGTGTGCATCTGTGTGTCTGGGTGTGTCTGTGTGTCTTAATGTGTGTCTCAATGTGCATCTGCGTTCCTCAGTGTGTGTCTCAATGTCTGTCCCAGTGTGTCTTTCTGTGTGGATCTGTGTGTCTCAATGTGTCTGTGCATCAGTGTGTCTCAATGTGCATCTGTGTCTCAGGGTTGGCTCGATGGATGATGTCATCCTCCATCGACGATGATTGATAGCCATCGACGATGGTTGAGACATGGTTGAGACATCGTGATGTTTGTTTAAATAACAGTGCACTTTTTAAACATTGTAGGCTATCAAAATGAACAGTTGGTATTATATTTATATGTAAAATTATGTAATTAGTCCCTGTAACAGTTGTTTCCCATATTGGGTCCCTTGTTAAAAAACAAAAAAATAATTAATAAATTTTAAAAATTGTGAAGAATTCACGTTGGCAAACTGGAGCGAGATAAACTGCATGTGCCCTAAAACCGACGTCTATTAGCTAAAAAGTTATTGCTTAATTAAACACTGAATAATCTTAGAATGACTTAAAATTACTTGCATAATTTTATACTTATAAACTTAGGCTAACATTTCACGGAAACGGAAACATGTCTCGGGTCTCCTGGCGAGGTTGTGCCTTTTTTCGCGAGCAAGTCTAAACTCCGCCATTGTGTTGTCTGTTCACTGCAGTTTTTTTTTTCCCGACTTTTGATTAATTTTCTGAAGCTGCGTTACCATGAAATAATGATTCATATTTAGTTTAGAATAGATAAAACACACGTTAAACGAATAGCCTACCTGATATAAATAATAAGCCTATAAAATAATGAAAATGAGTATTTTATAATAATTTATTCATTAAAACAAACCACAATAGGACGATGTCATCGTCCATCACGATGTTTGGATGTGCACATCATGATGTCACATTTGAGTAGACATCGCCCAACCCTAGTCTCAGTGTGTTTGTGTGTGTCTCAATGTGCATCTTTGTGTCTGTGTGCATCTGTTTCCATCTGTGTGTTTCAGTGTGTAGTCTCAATGTCTGTCAGTGTGTCTCAGTGTGTCTCAATGTCTGTCATGTATGAGAGACGAGTGCGAGCTTAAAAGCGCAAAAATCTCATCGGTGGGTTTTTAGTCGTGTGTATGTCTGCGGTCTGGAGTATTGGTTATTCAGTCCATTGTACCTCACTCTGCATTTGTGTGTCTGTGTGTCTCAATGTGCATCAGTGTGTCTCAGTGTTTGTCTCAATGTCTTATTGTGTCTCAATGTGCATCTGTGTGTCTCAGTGTTTGTCTCAATGTCTTATTGTGTCTCAATGTGCATCAGTGTGTCTCAATGTGCATCTGTGTGCGTCTCAATGTCTGTCTCAGTGTGTCTCAATGTGTGTCTGTGTGCATACGTGTGCATCAATGTGCATCTGTGTGTCTCAGTGTATCTCAATGTGCATCTGTGTGTCTCAGTGTGTCTCTGTGCATCCATGTGTCTCAGTGTGTCTCAATGTGTGTCTGTGTACATCTGTGTCTCTCGGTGTGTCTCAATGTGCATGAGTGTGTCTCAATGTGCATCAGTCTGTCTGTGTGCATCTGTGTGTCTCAATGTGCCTCTGTGTGTGTCTCAGACATTTGAGGAATCATCCTCAGTGTGGCTGAGAGACCCTCACCTCCTGTCTCCTGTCTCAAACAGACGATGGGAAGGTTTTCCATGGCAGTGGTGTGGGCGACCCCTTCGGACCCCGCTGTTTCCAGGGGGACATCATGGGCTGTGGAATCATGTTCCCCCGGGACTACATCCTGGATGGGAAAGGTGAGGGGGGTAAACTCTTTTATACCATGACAGATTATTCTGTTATGAGATGTATGTGCTCCTCACTCCTCACATTATTTTGGTTTTTATTTTGTGTGTGTGTGTGTGTGTGTGTAGATTACAGTGATGATATGGATTCTTTAGAGGTGCAGAATATTCTCTACCTGAATGATGAAGACGAGGAGGAAGACGGAGAGGAGATGGAGCAGGAGAGTGAGGACAGGAAGGTTATGGTGAGCAGCACACACACACACACACACACACACACACACACCCATTAAACACACACACACTAAACACATTAAACACACACACACACATAAACACACACTAAACACACAAACACAAAAGTACACTAAACACACAGGTGCACACACTTACTAAAAACAAACATACACATTAAGCACTTATGCCATACACACAGGTGCATACACACACATACTGTATATGCACACATGTAACACACACATGCTAAACACATGGGCGCATACACATACTACACACATATTAAACTCACAAAACACACACAAAAGATTAAAGGCTTATTGAAATAGGGGCTTAGGTTCCATGACTGCAGAGAACACTCATAAAGTCTAACAAAGTTACCTGTTCCTTCACTAAACACAAAAAAATAATAATAACCACTAGAAACAATACCTGGGTGTGTATGTACACATGCACATAATGTGATATTTTATATTTCTTGTGTGGAAACATGACTGCTGTTTGTGTGGAAACATGATTGCTATTTGTGCAAGTCACACAGTGAATGCCACTCGTTCTCTGTCGCCCCCTTGTGTTCGCTCAGGTGTTCTTCACCCGCAACGGACAGGTGATGGGGAAGCGAGAGGTGGGGGTGCCAGCGGGAGGGTTCTACCCCACCATCGGCATGCTGAGCAGCGGGGAGAGAGTGAAGGTGGACCTGCACCCCCTGAGTGGCTGAGGAGGGGTACAGAAATGCCCTCTCGCCAAACCTCAGGAGACCAGCTGTCCTACAGCCAGACACAGGAAAAGAGATGTTCTGGATCTGGATAATCTGAAGACATATATTCATCATTTAATTTAATTTTATTCATGTTCAGCTGCTGCAAGCTTTGAAAAGCTTTCTGACCCAGGAAGCAGTTTGGTAGTTTTACCATGTGACTGGATGGCAAGGCCTTACTATTGCAGCTTTGCGGTTTGAAATCCCGCTGGTTTTACCTTTTCTTGCCACAAGGAGTCACTGTTTCACGCAACAAACAAAGAAAAAAATACAGTAGAACCTCAGAGAAGAGCCCTTCAGGAATAGAAGGTCGTTCAGAATTTGACTCATATTTTCATTTGAGTCATTTATTGGACTGGTTACTTGCTTTACTCTAGCCTTATTTTTTTAAAACATGCTCTCATGTTGTAGATATAAATCATTTTAGAAGTGAATTACCAATAATCAAACAAGCTGTAAGCTGGATCTCATTACAACATTGATTTATTTTGATTTTTGTTCAGAGATGCAGCATAATGGATAGTAATAGCATGTCTGTCAATAATTAACAACTGTCTGTTAACAACTGTCTGTTAACAACTGTCTGTTAACAACTGTCTATTAGCAACTGCGAGCAAGAAAAAAAAGAAGGTACCTACCGTTCATTATAAAAAAGAAAAATATAACCAACAGTTAATTTCATGAAGAGTCTAGCTTATGATGCTACAAAGAAACTGAAAGCTATTGATGAAGAAAAGCCGAGAAACACACAGGGCGAAGTGCAAATGCAAGCTAAGCTAAGGATGTTTCTGTCCCTGCCATAACAGGCACGGCATCAGAGAGGGACCGCTGAGATGGGAGCACCGGGCTGCGGATGCACCCAGCTCAGTCTGTCTGGAAATGCATGCTTTATTGCGTCCCGTCTTATCGCGGCATTTTTTTCCCCCCATGTCATGCTACTTCCGCAGAGAGACAGTTATACAGGGAGGGGTGTGTCTCTAGTGTTAGTCAATAGAAAATGTGACTTAATTTAGCCCTTTGTGGAGTAGGCTTTTTTGGAATGTTTTTTCAAAATTCTAAGTTAGTGTTCTAGAACTCCATTGCTTTTGTTACATTGGAATGTTCAGTTAAGAACATTCTGATCACACTTTAACGTGAGGGCACAGACGGGAGGAGGGAGGAGTTACAGTTGTGGGCAGAGGCTATACAGGTGCAGCTCAAAAAATTAGAATATCGTGAAAAAGTTCAATATTTTTTGTCACTCATTTCAGAAAGTGAAACTCATATATTATATAGATTCATTACACATAGAGTGAAATATTTCAAGCCTTTATTTCTTGTAATTTTGATGATTATGGCTTACAGCTAATGAAACCCAAAATTCAGTGTCTCATAAAATTAGAATATTTTGCTTTAACATATTTTTAAAGTATCATATTTAATATTTGGTCGCATATCCTTTGCATGCTGTTACTTCCTGAAGTCTGTGACCAATCAACATCAAAAGACTCTCGATATCTTATTTTCAGGTACTGTTACAAGCGATACTATAAGCTTTCTGCATTTGAATGGATCTCTATGGGAATTGGGGGGTGAGACTAGATTCAGCTGTAAATTACACTGGTACAGTGTGGAACACATGGCTGGCTAAATGGCTGTAAGTCATCAAGGGTCTGAGCTATCGAACGAGCCCCAAACCATCACTCTGTTGCCAGATATGGAGTAGATGTGGATGGATCACTGCAAGGGTTATTTCTCCTGACTCATTTTCCTATAGAACTTTATGGGGGAAAAAGTCAGGAGAAACAACCCTTAAAGGGATCTATCCACATCTACTCCATATCTGGCCGCAGAGTGATGTTTTGGGGCTCGTTTGATACCTTAGACCCTTGATGACGTACAGCCATTTAGCCAGTCATGTGTTCCATACTGTACCAGTGTAATTTACAGCTGAATCTAGTCTTACCCCCCAATTCTCATAGAGATCAGTTCAAATGCAGAGAGGTTATAATATCGCTTGTAACAGTACCTGAAAATAAGATATTGAGAGTCTTTTGATGTTGATTGGTCACAGACTTCAGGAAGTAACAGCATGCAATGAATCTATATAATATATGAGTTTCACTTTCTGAAATGAGTGACAAAAAATATAGAACTTTTTCACGATATTCTAATTTTTTAAGCTGCACCTGTAGATACATTCGATAAAGCCTCATAGGTACGTAGGCGGAGCCAGTGAGGGGGGAAACAGTTTGAAATGAGTGGGGAAACAGTTTGAAATGAGGGGGGAAACAGTTTGAAATGAGTGGGCTGACGGTAATTTGCGCAATCCGAATACCCATCAACCAAGAAGACAGGGGAGATGGGCCATTGACTTGCTTGCATGGCAAAAAGGTCATAGTTGGAGCCCCATACCTATGATGGAATGGGGTGGGGTTCCAACAAAATCTTTCAGTTTGGGTTCCAGCGAATGGCTCTTTTTTGCACAAAACGCGGTGGCACGGCTTTCGATTTTTTAACCATAGGATTTATGTGTTTTATGAAATGGAGACCGATAGATACTTGGCTTCATAACTCAAAAAACTGGATTTAGTGTTTATTACCCCTTTAAAGGGTTAATGCTCTTTATTTTGCATGAGTGATGATTACGAACAGTCTATGTGCTCTGTGGTACAGAGCTTAAAAAGACGGGGCTGCAACGGATGCTAGTTCCAGGTCCGTAGTTCATACCCTGTTTGGCTGAGTGGTTAGTTTCTCTGGGGTTCTACTGTACTACTCATCCAGGCTCCAATGCTGTGGCATCTGGGGGACAGTGAAAGTATCAATAGCCAATCAGGAGCTTGCATGTCTGGCTACTTTAAACAGTCAGACAAGAAACCTACTGCAAATTACATTCATTTCATTCACAAATGAATGCCATTATTAAATTGGTATAATATATTGTCTATATATATTGAATATATTTTTGTTATCTACATAAATCAACTTGAAGCAAAGCATGTATTATTTTTTAGCATGTATTAATGATCAATATTGTTCTCTAACACATTTAGTCTTAAAGGAATGAACACTGTATCCCGCGGTCATAAGGTTGGCTGGGAGATGATATCCTAAGTAGAGCCGAGTTCTGCTGTGTGCCGTCACAGATTTAGTAGACTAACCAGATATTCAGCTCCATGTTCATATCATTCATTGAATGTTCTCTCTCCCTCCTGTTGAAGTTGACACTGTGAGGCATCTCATGAATATTCATGAAGGAGCACAATACCTTTGGCAATGGGTGCACTGTCTTGGCCATGCATGAATATTCATAAACTAACCATAAAAGTCACCATTGACAGAAGGAACACGGGTGCTTACTGTCTGGCTACAATGGAGAATTTGGCGTTATTCCTCCTATTGCTGATCTACCAAGGGAAGGCTAGTCTTTCCAGGAGGATTATGGTTCATGGGGGTTACTTTAGTACTCTTCTGCACTCTGCCTGAGATGCCTCCTCCTTGGAGAAAGCCAGGTTGGATAGAGCGGCCTGCAGCCCTTATAACATAATTATTTTAAACTGCATAGGTAATAAAGCTTTATGAACGGTCCAGCCATTTGAAAAGGAATCCTCAGGAAAATGTGCAAAACTTTACACGCCCTCCACCCTCACATACCTGGCAGGGTTTTCTCAGGGGTGTGTGTGTCCCTGCGTGAAGCCACACGAGAATGAGGAGTGTGTGTATTCTGGAAATCAGCCAAGGCCCACGTAAAAAAAGTGTTAAAAATAAAGGTGGACATTGGCTTATCAACTAGGACTTTCTGTACTGCATTTCCCCACTCTTGCTCATGTAATATGCAAATTTATGTTCCTGTTTGGCCAGTCATGTCATTGTGGTTTTTAAATTATTTAAATGTTAGTGCATAAAATAAATGTAATGCCCTCAGGTCTACATCTTCATATCTGAAGGATAAGCCTACATTATTTTTTTGTATTTTTTTGTATTTTTTTTTGTATGTTTGTTACCTGCATAACATTGACTGGCGAGTGCCTACTAATTGTAAAGAGAAATTATTGTATACTGTACACAGGGAGTTCAATTTAGTCACAGCTTAAGGACAACATACGGAGTTTGGAGGCTTAGTTGACAGCAGTCGGTTTCCCACTTTTTTTGGTCACAGCGATGATCCCATGTTTGTTTGTCGTACGATCTTGGATCTGAGAACGGACTGGGCCAGCACTGTAATGCAGTGTGAACAGAACCAGCCATGTTGATGCACCATAATAAAGATGGCTGCTTCCAAAAAGTGTTTTCTGGGAGCCTTTTATTTCACAACACATTCTCTCCAACACCAGATAATACCAGAAGGTGTGCTATCTCGGTGATGCATCACCATGATTAATGTCCAGTCAGCTTGGGGGGTATTTCACAAAGCAGGATTACAGAATTAGCTGGATGACTACTGAGTAAAACCCAGAACTGTACCAAATCTGGAACATGGACTGAAGTAAATGAGCTGTTCTGGGTTTTACTCAGTGCAGCTATCCAACTAACTCCATCATCCTGCTATGGGAAATACCCCCCAGGAGGACTCTAGTTCAGATGATGTTGAAATAATGTGGCTGAGTGTGTTTGCATGTATACTTTGACAGCACGCACTGCAATCAAGCCAAAATAATAAATAAAAAAAACATTTAAATCACCAGACCAGTATGCATAATTCATTTATTAATATCGTAAATGGTAACATGAGGAAATTTAGTTTGGACCACTTTAAAAAACAAAAAAATTCAGCTCATTCAAACCGCCCTTCCCCCCCCCCCACCACCACCACCAACCAATCATACAGATTGTAGCTAGCATTCCAGCAGTTAATCAGGTCCGCCTTCTGCACCCAGTCTGCTGATCAGGACTATACGAGTGGCTATAAGGACGAGTTCAGTGGTCAAATCTCTCTTCTCTGTGCAGTGTGCAGGCTTCACTCAGTATCTGAAACCACCCCTAAAAAAGTGAACGTACCTCTACAAAGAACGGGATGGGGGGGGGGGGAATCTAAACAAAAAAATGAATTCTCCTCCCTTCCTCCGACGGGAACATCCTGGTTTAACTGCAGGGTGCTCCGCTCAAGTTAAAACGGGTTTAATCCACTAGACCGCGGAACTGCTTGAGCACCGGAGCGGCTATCCGAGTCTGAAACAAGGATAAGCCCATCCAGTTGTAATGCAGTTCTGTGGTCGAGGGGTTTAAACCTGCATTTTAAACTCCAGACAAGTACCCTGCAGTCGAACCACTGTGTCTACCCACCTGTGTGAGGAGTGTCGTATCACACCAGAATAGCCAATGGCTGCAACAGCAATCGCTCAGGCAACACCCACTCTGCCCCAAGCCCAAGCCCACCCCCCGGACACAGAACCCACCTACCAAGAGTTTACTCTTGCAAGGGTTCTCCATTTTCATATATGAAAATTTTGAGCGTTTCTGCATACATTAGGAATTATTTAAGGGAGGTGGGGACAGGGTTGATCATAGTCAACTCTTGTATATCAGTCACTAAACTTGATTAAACCTGAGAATGACCATGGTCTTGTTTCATACGACTGAGAAAATGTAAATTTTACAAAATGTCAATTAAAAACCACTTCATTGTGTTTTAGCCCTTGTTCTGTCTGAAGACAGTGTCTACTTAGTACATGTATTTTTTTTCTCGCCATAAAATCTTGAAAATGCATAGGACAATCATTTAAAAAGGCACAAAAACAGACACCTGGTTTTGGCCTGGGTCGACATTTAAAACGTACAAAAAAGTGCAACAACAAAAATATGCAAATGTTCAAATGGAATGTAGTACCAAAATTCAGAAAAACTTTCTTAATCTATCCTTGGGTTCAGATTATGGATAAACTATTCTCTTAAAAAGCAGTCTAATTTGATAGAGCATTTGGTACATAAGTTGAGAGCCAAGAAAAAAATGAAAGCTCAAAGATGAAGTGGAATTGCACAGAACAAAAAGACTAAATGAAAAAATGAAAAAGACTAAAGCAGCGGTGTCGGTTCTGACTGCGCCGGTCAGGGTCAGAACTCGGACCTGGTCTCGGAAGAAGAGGTTTGGTAAAAGCTGCTGGACGGCTGCTGAAGTGTTCGGCTCCGTTCAGCCCTCCTGCTCATCCACCGTTTCCTCTTCCTCCTCCTCGTAGTAGCGATTCTTCTTGATCATCTCCTCCACAGATGCGTCCCCCTCGTCCCGCCCGTCGCCCTCCTCCCCGTCCCAGAATCCCACATCCTGGGACGTCCGATTGTGCTTTCCCTCCGCCGGCAGTGAGGGGGAAGCCGTCGGGCGTATCAGAGGAGACAGCTCCTCCTCCTCCTCTTCCTCTTCCTCTTCCTTCTCTTCCTCCTCCTTCTCTTCGCCCACTTCATCTACTTCCTCTTGTTCTTCGGGCAGAGTTGCCTGCCTCTCTTCTACTTCCTGTCCTGGGCCATACCTTTCCTCCTCCTGTACTTCCTCTGCCGGGCCGGCATCACCGTTAATGGCACTGTCGTCGGGTGTGGGTGCCACGCTGCTCTTGGCCTCTCTGTCCTGGACGTCGGGCAGGGGGGTAGTTTGGCTAATCTTTGGCTCTGCCTGCTGGCAGGGCTGTTTTACATGGCCGGCATCTAGGAAGGGGGCGGGGCCTGCCTTGGAAAAGGGGCGGCTCCGCTCCTTGAGGGATGAGCACTGGCGCAGGTCGGTGAGCTCGCTGTGCTCGGGACTCTCCGCGGTGGGCGGGACGTCACCCTCGGGGGGCCACTTGGCACGAAAGGGCTTGACGGCTCCACTCTCCGGGGCGGGGACGGCCCCTACAGCTTCCTTCTCCCTCTCGGAGGATGGCGGCCAGGAGATCTTCAGCCGCCGCGTCTCCATGGGTCTCTCTGATGTCTCGGCGGCTTGGGCCTGCATTTCCAGGGTGGCGGCCAGCACGTTGACCTTGGCAAGCGGCAACTCCTCCACCTTGGGGCTCTGCTCTGCCCCATGCCCTCTCTGCCCCACCCCTGCCATAGGCTCCGCCTCCAGCTTAGCCTGCTCCGCCACTTCCTCGTCCCTGTCCTCTCCCCGGACTGCCCATAGCTCTTTGTGTGGGCGGTGGCCAAAGCCCTCATCATAGTTGCCCTTGGCTTTGAACAGCTGGCTAAAGTGAGGCTTGCAGTAAACGTTGCTGTGCAAGGAGGCGTAATTCCCCAGTCTAGACAGCAGAGGGAGACAGAGCCCAATGATTAGAAGCACTTCATTTTTCCAAAACGAAACTACAGAGTATGTTTATCAGATACACAACATAGTATGTTTATCAAACAAAAAACCACATAAATCTGCCACCAGAGAAATAGGAAAACACTGTAGAGATTAACAATAAGAAAGTAGTTTCCATAGTCTGCTTCTCTCTAAACCAGGGCCATCAAACTCCTGTCCAAGAGGGTAGCATCATCAGCAGGTTTTTTATTTATTTTTATTATTATTTTTTTTAATTTTTACTTTAAGAGCCAAAACACACCAAAACCCAGCGGACACTGTGGCTTTCCAGGACTGAAATGAGGACTAACATCCCAGCTCTAAACCCATAAAATGTCTCAAATATGTGTGTGTATATTTAAAACAAACAGACAGAGAGGGAAGTGAGGTCAGACGGGAGACAGAAAAGTGAGGTCAGACGGGAGACAGAAAAGTGAGGTCAAACGGGAGACAGAAGTGAGGTCAGACGAGAGACAGAAGTGAGATCAGACGAGAGACAGAAGTGAGGTCAGACGGGAGACAGAAGTGACTTCAGACGGGAGACAGAAGTGACGTCACATGGGAGACAGAAGTGAGGTTAGACGGGAGATAGAAGTGAGGTCAGACGGGAGACAGAAGTGAGGTCAGACGGGAGACAAAAGTGAGGTCAGACGGGAGACAGAAGTGACTTCAGACGGGAGACAGAAGTGAGGTCAGACGGGAGATAGAAGTGAGGTCAGACGGGGGAGAGGCGCTGACCTCAGCTTGGTGCCGCAGTGCGAACAGCGGAAGCAGGATTTATGGTAGATCTGCTGACTCGCCACCAGCCGCTCCAGGGGATACACCGTCTTCTGGCAGGCCACACACGTCTCCCGCACTGGCAAGCCAAACTTCTGCACAGAAACACACACATGCCATATACACAGTTACACACAGAGAAACACACGAAATACACATACACACTCTGTGCCATCAATTATAAATTCATAATATTTTTTCAGCTTTTTTCTGATTTTCACATATAGTATATAGTCAAGCCGGAAAGTCTGAATACCCCCTTTCACCTTCTCCACGTTTTATTACATTACAGACATATTCTACAATAGATTGAGTTCATTTTTTGTCTCAAAATTCTACACAAAATAGCCCATAATGACAAAGTGAAAACATGTTTTTAGAAATTTTTGCAAATGTATTAAAGATCAAAAACTGAAATCTTTAATTTACATAAGTATTCATACCCTTTGCTTTAACATATTTTTAAAGTATCATATTTAATATTTGGTCGCATATCCTTTGCATGCTGTTACTTCCTGAAGTTACTATAAGCTTTGTATAAGCGATACTATAAGCTCTCTGCATTTGAATGGATCTCTATGGGAATTGGGGGGTGAGACTAGATTCAGCTGTAAATTACACTGGTACAGTATGGAACACATGGCTGGCTAAATGGCTGTAAGTCATCAAGAGTCTAAGGCAGGGGTGTCAAACTCCGGTCCTGGAGGGCCATAGTGTCTGCTGGTTTTTGGTGTGTTTCAGCACAAGTGATTAATTTAAGTCACCGATTGGCTAAGAAGTCCACACACCTTGTTCTCAATGCTTTAACTGGGTGCTAATTGAAAGGAAACCACAAATACCTGTAGATACTGCGGCCCTCCAGGACTGGAGTTTGACACCCCTGTTCTAAGGTATCAAACGAGCCCCAAGCCAACACTCTGTTGCAAGATATGGAGTAGATGTGGATGGATTACTGCAAGGGTTATTTCTCCTGTCTCATTTTCCTATAGAACTCTATGGGGGGAAAAGTCAGGAGAAACAACCCTTAAAGGGATCCATCCACATCTACTCCATATCTGGCCGCAGAGTGATGCTTTGGGGCTCGTTTGATACCTTAGACCAGTGGTTCTCAAACTCGGTCCTGGGGGACCCCTGTGTATGCTGGTTTTCGTTCCAACCACAATTGCAGTCCCAGTATTTTAACAAGCTGTTAATTAATTTTAATTACATGCTTTTCATGTTTAGAGGGATTATTTACCTTCTTAAGACAATTTTAGCAATATGCATACCATATGCTATGCATACCATGAATAATAAAAGTCCATTATTGACATTGTGCTATACTGAAAACAATTGCAAAAAGAGAGGTAAAAATATTTTAACTGATCAAATGAAGACGTGTGGTGAATCAATAGGATCCTAATTGGTGAAATTGTGGACACATGGCCACTAAAACTAACCATTTGTTAAATAATGAAGAATTCAAAGTCAGAGAAAATGATAACGAGCCAAACCTGCATTGTGTTAATAAATTTAAAGAAAAAATTATGAATTAACTTAAACCACATGTGTTCAACAACCTAATTAGAAGCCAATTGATTCACCTTTTTTTTTCAATTAGGTAAATAAAAGAGTTAACTTCTCTTGTTATTGTTTGCAATACAGCACAATAAGCACAAAGTGAACATGGGACATTTATTCTACATGGCATGCATAGCTATTTCTGACAATGTGGCTTAAGAGGGTGAATAATCCCTCTAAACATGAAAAGCACCCAATTAAGATCATTTAACAACTTGTTAAAATTCTGGGATTGCATTTGTGGTTGGAACGAAAACCAGCATACACAGGGGTCCCCCAGGACCGAGTTTGAGAACCACTGCCTTAGACCCTTGATGACGTACAGCCATTTCGCCAGTCATGTGTTCCATACTGTACCAGTGTAATTTACAGCTGAATCTAGTCTCACCCCCCAATTCCCATAGAAATCCATTCAAATGCAGAGAGGTTATAGTATCGCTTGTAACAGTACCTGAAAATAAAATATGTTAAAGCAAAGGGTATGAATATTTATGTAAACGAGAGATTTCAGTTTTCGATTTTTAATACATTTGCAAAAATTTCTAAAAACATGTTTTCACTTTGTCATTATGGGCTATTTTGTGTAGAATTTTGAGACAAAAAATGAACTCAATCTATTGTAGAATATGTCTGTAATGTAATAAAACGTGGAGAAGGTGAAAGGGGGTATTCAGACTTTCCGGCTTGACTGTACACGTGGACACCACACACACGCACGCATATACACACACACACACACACACACACACACACACGTACACACACATGACCATGTTGAGAGCTCACTCTGACAGGCTTGGGCGGGCCCTTATCCTGTTGTGAAGAGGACACAGCAGTGCTGGAGCTGGAAGTTTCCACTTGATCCCCTAAGAGGGACAAGACAGGAGTTACACTGTTCTAACACTAGGGGAAGTCATTATCAACCAAACTCTTCCATCCTCTGCCATTTCAGATATATAGACCAGTACATAGCATTTGGTGCAAAGCATGTTGTCTTGCTATGCTATTGAGTGAAATATATGGTACACTCCCAGGTTTTTAGGAAAATTCATGAGCACAAAGCCCCTTATTAACTGAGTTTAGGCTCTCAGACCCTCATACTTGCTGAGGAGCTCTGATTGGTTGGCTGTGGAAGTGATGTAATAAGTGAATATGGTGACTCACCTTTGCTGTCTGTGGCAGAACCCAATTTGCCGTTGGACTCAGGGGCGGGGCTCTGACGGAAGAGAGGCAGCAGAGTGTCAGAGCTCATGTAGGCACTAGGGTCAATTTACTAAAGGTTTACATGTACAAAAACACGTGTAAAACTGTTACCACACGCAAAGAATCATCCGAGGTGATCAACCCTAGGCGTAGTTTTTAGTATGGACGCTAGGGACATGTCCCTAGTACCAATGTCAAAGAAACACAAAATGTCCCTACTAAAAATTGCATTGAATTGAGTGAAAACCCCAATTCCAAAAAAGTTGGGACAGTATGTAAAATGCACATAAAAGCAGAAAGCAGTGATTTGTAAATTCTCTTTTACATATATTTAATTGACAACAGTACAAAGAAAATATATTTTATGTTTTACCTTCAACTTTATTGATTTTTGTAAATATACGCTAATTCCGAATTTGATGCCTGCAACACGTTCCAAAAAAGTTGGCACAGGGGCAAAAAAAAAGACAAAAAGTTAAAAAAACACCCGTTTGGAACATTCCACAGGTAAACAGATGATGCTATTATGACTGGGTATAAAAAGATATCAATATCTGATATATCTCATTTTCAGGTACTCTTACAAGCAATACTATAACCTCTCTGCATTTGAATGGATCTATATGGGAATTGGGGGGTGGGACTAGATTAAGCAGTAAATTACACAGGAATAGTATGTAACACATGGTTGGCTAAACGGCTGTAAGTAATCATGGGTCTGAGGTATCAAACAAGCCTTAAACCATCACTCTGCTGCCAGATATACAGTAGATATGGATGGATCACTTTAAGGGTTGTTTCTCCTGACAAATTTTCCTATTGAACTCATGGGAAAAATAGGTCAGGAGAAGAAACCCTTCAAGTGATAAATCCATATCTACTGAATATCTGGTTTAAGGCTTGTTTGATACGTCAGACCCTTGGACAGAGCCATTTAGCCAACCATGTGTTCCATACTGTTCCAGTGCAATTTACAGCTAAATCTAGTCCCACCACCCAATTCCCATAGAAGATATAGTCTTTTGATATTGTTGGGTCACAGACATCAGGAAATCATGGCATGCGAAGGATATGCGACCAAATATTTAAAATGATTACTTTATTCAACATTATGTTAAACTGTCCAATATTTTTTGATATCTAAAAATTGGGGGAGGGGCCATGTACAAAAGGTTCTATAATTTTTAAACGGTTCATCCGATATGGATGAAAATACGTTCAAATTAAAGCTGACAGTCTGCACTTCAACCTCATTATCAAACTCAAAGTGCTAGAGTACAGAACCAAAATAACAATAATAAGATATTGAGACTTTTGATGTTGATTGGTTTATTATATATATATAATGTATGCCATATATGGAACTTCCTCTTGCAGAGCTGCAGACTCACATTGCGTGTGGATGTGGGCGTGTCCTGCTTGGACACCGCCGCCTGGTACAAGGCCATCCTGTCCCGAAGGGGCGTGGAATCCAGAAGGTCGTCCAGGGGCGTCACTCCATCTGGGACCCCTGGGAACCGCAGAGAGTGTGTGTAAGAGAGAGAGAAAGAGAGAGAGAGAGAGAGAGAGGAACAGAGGGACGGAGAGAGTTAGTGTTGGGGGGATGTACAGGTCATTCCCACCATGTAATTGAATAGAGATGATGCAGTGTTTCCCATACTTCAGATGTACCGCACTAGCGCTGTACGTTTCCACTCTTCCGCTGTACAAGGTGCTCTTTCCTCTTGCATGCAAACATCTGCATGTGATCATGTGACCTTATCCCCCCCCCCCCCTCTCTCTGCATGTAATCTTTAACCCACCCCCATATATGATCTTTATACCCCCGTATGTGACAGAGTTAGATGTATGTGTTTGTGTGTGTGTCTGTCTGTCTTGTATGCGAGACCATTCTCTCTATTTTGGGTCGTACCTCTGTCTCTGTCCGGCGTATCCGGGTCCTCTGAGCAATCGTTGGATGCCTGCAGAGAGGAAACAGAACCAGGTCAGGCCAGGTCTTCAGTAAAATAACTAGTTTTGTCCAGTTCTGCAAGAACACAGCTTTGTGGGAATCGAACCGGTTCGGTCCGGTTCCCTGAAAACAAAAACTCGCCCTCACATCCGAACTGTCCCTCCTACACCCACAGCCAGATGAGTGCAGGTGAGTCTATGTGAATGAGTGCTTTAGTCTACATTACCACAGGATTAATTTAGCCTGAAAACACATTGCATGTGAGCCAGAGCATTTACATTGCCACAGTTAACATTGGGTTAACAGGAAATAAAATTTAAAAAAAGGGAATCACATGACTAAACCCTTTCCTACGACCCCCCATTTGTACAGAACCATAACCGTCTGTGGGTGAGTCAGAAAAGCAGCTGAACTTGTCCTGCTGTGTTATGGATGATAGAATCCCTATGGAGATTTGCGTGGGATGTGGCTTTGATTACAGAACTTTATGTGGAGTACATTTTATTTCATTAATGCGTCTGTTGGCCGTGGCGGGGGTCTGTTTGGCTGCCCTCTTCATCCCCGTCTCCGCCCGTCTCTATGCCCCTCGGGTGTAATCTCCTAATGAGTTCACCAGGAGAGCCGCGAGGCTGCACCGTACGTCTCCGAGTCACACCCCCGCCACTCTCGACGGCAGCCAGCACAGACATACAGCCACCCCCACCCCCTGCGCCCAAATGTTCAAATGTACGTGCACACACACACACACACACACACACTTGCACAAACACGCAAACGCACACACACGTACCTACAGTTGTGTTCAAATAAATAGCAGTGTGTTAAAAAAGTGAATAAAGTGCACATTTTTTAACAGCTTTTAGTTACATATTTCAAATGTAGTGGAAACATTACACATTCAATTCCAAATCAAAGCATTAACAAATTTTATCAAGTCTGCGTTATTATTTTACAGGAAGCAAAGAAAAGGAATATTAATCTGTTAAAAAAAAATAGCAGTGTCGACATTTTTCTCTTCAAACTCAAACACTTACTGTATAAACTGAATACATTTTTCAAGATTTAACTTCACTTTAAATTACTGAACTAATATTTAGTTGCATAACCATTGTTTTTGATAACTGCTGCGCATCTGCGTTGCATCGAGTCAACCAACTTCTGGCACCTAGAAACAGGTATTTCAGCCCAGGATGAATCAACTACATTCCACAGTTCCTGTGAATTTTTGGGTTTTGCTTCAGAAACTGCATTTTTAATGTCACCCCACAGGTTTTCAATTGGGTTGAGGTCGGGGGATTGAGCTGGCCACTCCATTTGTCTGGAACCAAGATGTTGCTCGCTTACTCGTGTGCTTGGGGTCGTTGTCTTGTTGAAACACCCATTTCAGGGGCATTTCCTTTTTGGCATATGGCAACATAATCTCTTCAAGTATTTTGATGTATTCAAACTGATCAGTGATCCCAGGTATACGATAAATAGGCCCAACACCGTAGTGTTCCCATATCATGATTTTTGTGCCACCATGCTTCACTGTCTTCAGTGTACTGTGGCTTGAATTCAGTGCCCGGGGGTCGTCTGACGTACTGTCGACGACCACTAGACCCGAAAAGAACAATTTTACTCTCATCAGTCCACAGAAGGTTATGCCATTTCTTTTTGGGCCAATCGATGTGTTCCTTGGCAAATTTTAACCGATTCTGCACATGCCATTTTTTCAACAATGGTGCTTTACGGGGACTTCTTGCTGATAGCTTAGCTTCGATCAAACGTCTTCTGACTGTAAGAGCACTTACAGGTCATTTTCGATCATCTTTAGATCTTTCTGGAGGTGATTATTGGCTGAATCTTTGCCATTCTGACTATTCTTCGATCCGTTTTAACAGTAGTTGCTCGTTTTCTTCCACGCGTTTCAGGTTTCTTTTTAGCTGAGCATCCTATAATTTGCTGCACTTCTTTATACGTTTTCCCCTCGCCAATCAACTTTTAAAATCAAATTACATTGTTCCTCCGAACGGCCCATTTTACTTAGCAATTCAGAAGGAAATATATTTTATAACAATGTGTGAAACATTTGCTTCCCTTCTTTCTTAATAAAGGACAATTAATGACACCTGTTTTTTCACAGAATGAATTAATTCTCTAATTAAACTCCACACTGCTATTATTTTGAACACGCCGCTTTCAATGAATGAGTCAATTACTCAGAACAAGCAGTGTGCATGTCATGACAGTTGGGTCTGTTGTTTTTCTATTACACTACTACATCTAAAAGTAAATTATTTGCCATGCAGAAATATCACTACTACTAATAAGAGTGGTTCATCAGGTTACTGATGTTGTACTGCAATTTTTTTAACACAACTGTACATACACAACACAATCCAATCACACACACACAACGCAATCATACACACACATACGTACACATGCACACACATGTACACAACACATACAAACATACATACACACACATGAACAAACACAACACTTCAACACACTTACACACGAGCACACGCATGCGGACAGACATATGGTGAAGCACCCGGGTGTGGCGGAGAGGCCCAAAAACATCCAAACAAGATCTGCCTCCTGTTCATCGAACCCAAATGTGCCCCCACACCTCCACCGCGCCTGCCCCGCCACAGAAATGCCACCGCCTCTCCTTCCGAAAATCAATTAGGTCCGACCAGGACGGAGAGAACACACCGGCAAGCGGGATGTAAGGAAGACGACGGAAGTCACAGGAGGGATCCTGGCTCTGTGGGATCTGGGAGACGGGAACACTGTGACATCCTACCTGCGTCTGTGCACAGATTACCGCCATCAGATCCACTACCGTTTTGCCATTTTTGCTTTAAGCTGCAGCACAGCTTTACGGTGGGGTTGCTAAAACCCTTAAACACTGACAAAAAAAACTCTCCTGTTTGGCTGGGGGGGGGGGGCAAGGAGTTAGCAGTCAGGGGCCTCTGCACTTCAAAGGGTAGGCAGTAGGGGGGCGGGGTGGGCTGGTGGCAGCGGAGCAGAGCACTTTTGCCTGGACCCAACAGATCGGAGCACCAGACAAAGGTTCAACCTTCAGCCCCACCAGGAATACGAACAATAACCATCACACTAATAACCATGACTACAGTGGTAGTGCATCATGGGAACACTGGCTATATCACTACAATAATCAGAAAAACAGCCTCGACTGAAAGTTGGATGCATCTTCTGATCACTTTGAAAGCGACTTTCCTGCGTTCCAATTATGAAAAATACAACTGCGGTCGATCACAATTTGCCGTTAAGTGAGGATGTGACAGATGTGAGCGCTGGAGAGGATCAGAGCGTTAGGATGTGTGGGATGGTTTCTGGAGTACTAGTTTGGGCAAGGGGGGAGTGTGATTGGGGAATCTCCGTGTGGTGGGGAATGCACGTTAATCCTGGGACAGTCGAGCCTCACGCGGGGGGCTGCAGAGGGGCTGCGGGGGTTGCATGGACAGAGGGGCTGCGGGGGTTGCATGGACAGAGGGGCGGAGGGGCGGGCTCCCCGGAAGAGCCTCGGGTTCGGCTATCTGATTAGCTGATAGCGGGTCACGCGCCACTGGAGATGAGAGATGACCTTGTATGGGCCAGAGCTGGCCTGAGATTCTCCTCAGTGGAACAGAGCCGAGTTACAGGGGGGTAAAGAGGGGTCAGTCAGCCCCCCTCAATTAAGCACCCCATGCAGAGAGAGAGAGAGACATGCGTTGTGTTTCATGATTATTATTATTATCATTGTTTTCTTTGTTACACAATGCATTTTGGCAATATGTATTTTAAAATATGACATGCCAATAAAGAAAATTGAATTGAGTGTGAGAGTGAGTGAGTGTGTGTGAGAGAGTGAGTGTGTGAGAGAGACAGGGAGACAGAGAAAGTCTTTAAAGGCTGTGTTAAAGAGCCCTGGGATGATTGGAGTTTGTTGCCGGTGCATAGCTCAGCTATGACATCACTCCTGTAAGGTATTCATACAGACCAGGCTGAGGTGGAAAGGTTGATTGTGGTGTGTGTGTGTGTTTGTACGTGCCTGGGGGGGTGTGGGGCTTTGCCCAGATTCAGGCTCCATCCTGCCCCGCCCCCTCACCCTCACCCCCATGGGTACATCAGCCACGCCTTAAATCCTGGCAACTCAGCCAGGCAGCTCAGCTCCACACCCAACTCCAGCCCAGACAAGAGAACAGCACAGATCGTCCGTCTCCCTGCCCTGCTCCCTGGGGGGCGGGGCTTACAGAGCGTCCGTCTCCCTGCCCTGCTCCCTGGGGGGCGGGGCTTACAGAGCGTCCGTCTCCCTGCCCTGCTCCCTGGGGGGCGGGGCTTACAGAGCGTCCGTCTCCCTGCCCTGCTCCCTGGGGCTGCAGTGAGCCGACCCGTGTGCCACTGAAACAGGCCGACATTGTTTACCAGGCCCCATTAGATTAAATATAGAACCCCTTCGGCAGCACAGAATAAATTAAATCACGCATTCTCAGATTCAAACGCGCTCTAGGGGTCAGAGTGCTCCAGAGAGGGGTGGTGTGTTACACCCCTCCGGCCTTACAGCTCTGGGACAGCATTGCCAGAAGATCTAAATTCAGTTATTACGTTATTGGCAGGCCCTTAATAGAGAGTTAGGGAAAGCATAACGTTAATAGGGAGGCTGTGTAGTATAGTGGTTAGGGAACTGTAACATAGAGGTTGAAGGTTTGATTCACAGACGGGGTGCTGCCTTCGTGCCCCTGTATAAATGGATATACAGGTATGCATAAGCGAGATGTTTGAGTGTCAAAATGAATGGTATTTGGCTGCACTTTTTTACACCCCCATTACAACACTGTAGGAAACTACAAACCCTGGAAAGACTGTAATTGGAAACAGGCTTTTTTGGACCTCCTGGGTGTGGAGCCCATCTAAATGGTTTTACTGCAGTGACATGAGCGCCAACACGACGTGCAGGCACGTGGGGGGGAGGGGCCAGACGCCCGCAGCTGTAGCTGAACGGAGGGGGCTGGTAGGTGCACAGGGTCCGATGATCTTTTGAAGATAACGGGCGTTTGGGGTCAACAGTGTAGGAGTGAAGGAGAGGGCATGTTTAAAAAGGTCATTCATTTTTTGGCCTGTAGAAAAGCGGGGATGAAGGCCAGAGAGGTGTGGAGGAGCCAATCAAAGGCCAGCTAATGACCCACTTCCTGGTGTTTGTGCACAGAGGGAGGGAGAGGGAGAGGGAGAGGGAGAGAGATGGAGAGAGAAAGGAAGAGAGAGAGAGAGCAGATTGAGTCCAGCTGTGTGCACGCACATCTCACAAATGTAGCAAATAACATTTCTGGGTTAGTCAGAACCCCTCCCTCCTCCCTTTGCAGAAAGACTGGAAACCTGGGGAATATTTAAGAAAATTTTTGAGTTCCCCCTAACCCCCCCGCCCCCCCCACACTGAGGGCACGCAGCAGGAAGTAGACCCCAGCGGAGGGGGATGGGAGGGGCTGGGCATTACCGGCGCATGTGACAGGCCCGTAAACAGGCACACATGGTATCCGTTTAGCCGGCTCGCTAGCAGCCTTTTATCCCCCCCATTCAAACAGTCTCTCATGGACAGCGCAGTGTGGCATGCGACGGAGTGAGCACAATGCAGCCGTCAGTGAGCGCAATTTGCCACCAATGCAGCCATCAATTCAACTAAACCCCCGGGCAGGTCGTGATGTTCTTACAGCTTGTTGTTCCCTGACATAAAGACAGTGTAATTGACATAATAATAATACATAGTGGCCTGCTTTTATATCCTTTCTTTCAGGTTCTCAGGGTACAGTGGGGGGGGGGAGGTGGGGGAGGCATGAAACAGTTCCATTGTTTGCTTTCAGTGGCTGTGATGCTGCACAAATTAAGCCAGCCAGTGTTCTGCAACTGGAATCAAGAGAAGAATGGCCGGAGGGAACCATAATTAAACAATAAAACATTTATCACCGCATGTGAACGCCGGGCAAGGTTAACGACGCACAAAACATGACTCGAAGGCTAAGCACTTCTCGCAAAATAAAAACAACAGAAGCTGCTCTACGCGCGGAGAGAGAGAGAGCGAGCAACGCGACGCGTTTCAGCTTGTCTCTGCATTCAGGCATACGGCTCCACAGGCACAAGTCAAAACGTGTCGTGCACCGACATCGCATGCTTGGAGCTGGGTTCTGTCATTTCTCCAAAGGCAGCGAGCCCAGGCCTCCTCAACTCCTCAACGAATCGAACGTCGGGGTCGCTTGTTTAACGGCTCTGTGTTCTTCGATCGCACGCCAGCATTAATCCAGGAGCTGCTGGATTCTGCTGGTTTTTGTTATCGCTTTTAAAATCAGCAACCTGAGAAACCAGGTGAGGTGAGTTACCTGTATAGCCGGCTGCTTTAAATTTTCAATTAAGTGTTGAGTAGCAACAAAAAATTGCGGCCCTCCAGGACCAATGATCACTGAATGAATCCCTTGAAGTCTCATTGTTTTAAACACATAGCATTCAAAAACTAAACTAAACTGCACTGACATGGAGATGGATAACCTGTGTGTGTGTGTGTGTGTGTGTGTGTGTGTGTGTGTGTGTGTGTGTGTGAGAGTGTGTGTGTGAGAGTGTGTGTGAGAGTGTGTGTGAGAGTGTGTGTGAGAGTGTGTGTGAGAGTGTGTGTGTGTGAGAGAGAGAGAAAGTGAGCACGTGTGTGTGTGTGTGTGTGTGAGAGAGGGAAAGTGTGCATGTGTGAGTGTGTGTGTGTGTGATAGAGAAAGTGTGCATGTGTGTGTGTGTGTGTGATAGAAAAAGTGAGCACGTGTGTGTGTGTGTGTGTGTGTGTGTGTGTGAGAGAGGGAAAGTGTGCATGTGTGAGTGTGTGTGATAGAAAAAGTGTGCATGTGTGAGTGTGTGTGATAGAAAAAGTGTGCATGTGTGAGGGTGTGTGTTTGGTTCTGTACAGGGAGTGTGATATAGAGGCATGTGACTCAGAGCATGACCACAGCCCCCCAGGGAAAGCATCTGATCCAACAACACCAACATTCTCTGAGGGAGGGACGGCGAGCAGACTGACTGACTGACTGACTGACTGACTATGATCCTGACCAGAGCCTGGGAGGCAGAGGGGAGTTAATACACGCCTGCAGACCCGTCCCCCTCCTCCCCAAAACCAGCCAGCGGGGAGCAGGGTGTCAGGTGTGCGACAGCGACGCAGCTTACATCACAGCTCGTGACCAAATCACTACACTAGACCCTCAGAGAGCCAGGAACCCGTGGTGTTCTTTAAAAATTTACAAGCGGTTCACGTTTCCATATCTCAAAGTTTCATATTTAAGAGATATAGCAACAAACAAAAAAAATAAATAAACATTATTAGCGACTTCGAGCTCAGTTCTGATGGGCAGCCCACTAAACGGTCACACCATTGATTGGTTAAAAAGTAAGACACCGTGTTAACTAGTGACAAATAAAAGTTGTCCTATTCAGGGCTTTTTATGAACGTGGAAGTTTTCAGGGAAATAAAACACTTCAAATCTCAAGTGAATTAAATGGGCTTAATGTTGAAATATTCTTGTTTTCTTTGCTTTTTCATGTTCCAAAGAAGCATTCAAAAGAAGGATTTTGATTATAAAGGATGTTTAACCCTTTGTAGAGTAGATTTTTGGAATGTTTTTTGAAAAATTTCAAGTCAGTGTTCTAGAATTCTATTGCTTTCAATTAGCAGTAGCGATTGTTACGTCCGCATTAGAATGTTCAGTTAAGAGCATTCTAATCACATATTTGTGATCTTATAGAGCAGACTCACCCTGTTCTGGAGACTCTCCCCCTTCTCAAACATCTGCTTTAGGCTGCTGAGGGGCACGGTGGGCTTCTCCATGTGGGGACTGGGCTGCCCTGTGGCCTCGCCCTCCGCTTCTGCCTCCACTTCCTGCTGCGCCTCACTCTGCTTCCTCCTCTCCACTCCTCCCTCCATCTCTCCGACGGCTGGGAGCTTGTCCAGGGCAATCGGGGGCTGGCGGGCTGTGGGGCCGTCCTGTGCTTCGCCGGGTTTGGGTGTAGCGGTTGTTAGGGGTGGAGGACGAATGCTGGGCGTGGCACTGGGCTTGGTGCTGGGCGTGGCACTGGGGGGAGAGGCAGTCGGTTGTTCCAGGTAGAGGGATTGCTGCTCCCAGCGCTTCTTGAGAACGTTCAGGTTGCCACGGCAAAGAGCGGTGGGTGTGGTTTCCACAGTCTGGGCAGGAAGAGAGAGAGAAGTGGAGGGAGACAGAAGAGGGTGGTGATTAGATGTCATCATTCCATCACCAAGAAAATGGTGACAAAATGGTAGCAGCTACAACCTTCACCTATTTCTGTGGATCAGATCAAACATCACAATCAGCATTACTGTCTGTCCATCTCCTCACATGAAGAGCAGGACTGATAAAACTCCAGTACGTTTTCTACATTTAACCCAACTTAGTTAACTAACAAGAGTGTTGCCTATCCTTTTCTGCAGTACCGTGTGCTACTGATCATTTCATTTGAACACACTCATGTTCTTCTCATGTTCACTCATGTTGCAGGTAAAGTCATTTAATGCACAAAGCTGAAACATGCTAACGTGCTAAGGGCTATATCGTGGATACGATCAGTGGGTAGTCTAAAGATTGGGTTGCACAGGGTGACAGCTTTAGCACCATCAACAGCACAGGCAGGGAGCCCAAGGTACTCAACACAAAGCACTAAGCTCAAATTACACCCATTTTATCTGCACTCAACACAGAGCACTAAGCTCAAATTACACCCATTTTATCTGCACTCAACACAGAGCACTAAGCTCAAACTACACCCATTTTACCTGCACTCAACACAGAACACTACACTCAAACTACACCCATTTTACCTGCGCTCAACACAGAGCACTAAGCTCAAACTACACCCATTTTACCTGCGCTCAACACAGAACACTACACTCAAACTACACCCATTTTACCTGCGCTCAACACAGAGCACTAAGCTCAAACTACACCCATTTTACCTGCGCTCAACACAGAGCACTAAGCTCAAACTACACCCATTTTACCTGCGCTCAACACAGAACACTACACTCAAACTACACCCATTTTACCTGCGCTCAACACAGAGCACTAAGCTCAAACTACACCCATTTTACCTGCACTCAACACAGAACACTACACTCAAACTACACCCATTTTACCTGCGCTCAACACAGAGCACTAAGCTCAAACTACACCCATTTTACCTACGCTCAACACAGAACACTACACTCAAACTACACCCATTTTACCTGCGCTCAACACAGAGCACTAAGCTCAAACTACACCCATTTTACCTGCGCTCAACACAGAGCACTAAGCTCAAACTACACCCATTTTACCTGCGCTCAACACAGAGCACTAAGCTCAAACTACACCCATTTTACCTGCGCTCAACACAGAGCACTACACTCAAACTACACCCATTTTACCTGCGCTCAACACAGAGCACTAAGCTCAAACTGCACCCATTTTACCTGCGCTCAAAGGAGACTCAAAGGAAAGAACAGACATCGCGGATTTAAGGCACCTGGACTTGTTGCTCCCATATTTTCCCAAAGGCCTTAACATTAACATTTACATTAATGCATTTAGCAGCCTTTACTATCAAACAAAGAGCGTACAGTAAGGTCAGAGATAAATGCCTGTTCAAGTACAAGAAGCGACTGTGAAACAATGTTTAACTGTAATAAACAGTGGTGTAATAAACATATTGTCACATATAAGAGCTTCACAAAAGGGGAGAACATTAACTGGTAATATGTCCTCAGTATGAGAGCTGAAACATTCATTGTGATGCATCGCAGGAGTACTGAACGCATCAGTCAGATTCGCCCCCATCACACACTGTTCAGTCTTGCTTAAAAGAGGAATTTCAGAAACCACCTCAACAGGCACAGACAGCCCCCGTTCTGCACGGGACCTAAGAGAACGCGAATGCATCTCAGTCCTGCGCCAACTGTGCACAAGCTCAGTCCTAAACCTGCTCTGGAATAACACAGCCGTTTCCAGAGTCATTCAACAAGCGCTGTCCATTTATAATGGAGCCTTACGACCAACAACAAAACAAATCTACGGACCTATAAGTGGATACCTGTTGCACACGTTCAATTTCAGCCACAAAATACAAGTTGAACATTTAACTTTGTTTATAGATTATAAACAAGTACAAGTTTATATACAAGTCATTCAAAGAGAGCAAATACTCATATAATTGCATGTAATTTCCCCTGTCCACTCCAAAACTGCACCACCCGTCATAAATCTAATTAAAGAGACTAAACTGGAAAGATGGAAAAGGAAGTTGAAATAAAGGGAAGAACACTTCTCTATCACAGCACTGCAGGAGAGCCCTTTCTCTGTTCTCCTTCTGAAGAAAATCACATGAACCTGAGGTCTGGCAGCGGGAGGATCTCCTCTCTTCTCTCTTCTCCTCTCATCCGAGTGAAAACAAAAAAACGAGTGAAAAAGCTGCCAGATGTCTGCAGTTATAACAAACCTGTGGGTCTACAAGCCCACCTCCCCTAGAGCCAGGAGAGGGGAGGGGGAGGGAGGGAGAGGGGGAGAGAGGGAGGGAAGAAGAGAGAGAACAAGAGTGAATGAGAAAGGTGGGAGAGGGGTGGAGAAAGAGCAGAGAGGACAGAGAGAGAGAGAGAGAGAGAGAGAGAGAGAGAGAGAGAGAGAGAGAGAGAGAGAGAGAGAGAGAGAGAGAGAGAGAGAGAGAAATCTATGGAAACCAGGAAATGGGAATGCAGGAAATGAAAGACGTTGGAAAAGATTAACTCATTGGCGACTGAGACGGACTCTGCTTAGGGAACGAGGAAGAGGAAGGAATCTTTTTTTTTCCTCCATGCACGCTTAATTCCTGCTGACCATTCTGCCTTACCCAGTCTAACCAACACGACCTGTTGTACAGATTTTCCAGTGCTGGGTCACAAGCATAGAACATGCTTCCTCAGTCTCCCACTAGCACCTACTATACTTCTCAATATTATGCTGTGGGCTTATGCAATAACTCCTGGTCACACTTATATCTTGGTATTATCTTTACCCTTTGCCTATGCATTTTGGGTGCAAGTTGCCGCAAGAGCATCTGCTTAAAGCCTAAATGTAAAGTGTGCCTCTCAAAGTCAATCGGGCTCGGTCACCCCCCAGAGGGGATCTGGCGTTTCACAGATCTTACCACAGTCCAGCTGGAGTCTGTCAGCTGTCTGGGGGGTTGGGGGGGTTTTCTGACTGTGATGAAATCGCAGCGCTTTGCAGACTACGGTGACGCCGGTGACCTGGGAGAACAGGGGAACGCCCGCGTGTTTTCCCTCCAGATGCGTGGAGACCTTTGCTTTGATCCTACCCTCCTAACCCCCTCCCCTAACCCTCCACAATCAATGAGGGGGGGCTGACGGAATGTTCCAAGTAGAGAGCTGCCTTCCTGTTCCTGTGCCGTCTCCATCTCACACAAAAATAAATAAATACAACCGCCACAAAATGTAGAAATTAAATCCAAATTCATTGTGACTTAATTAAGACTTAATTAATAATTAATCTTGACTTTCACTAATAAATTTAATCCTCCTTTTTGTTTTAAAACATCTTTTAATCCACAGGTTTTTTTATTATAAAATAAAAACCCAACGTGGGGCTGAACATATCCAATTTCACCATAATTCGGAATGTCAGATTATCTGTAACCCCAGTCGTGTTCACACGCAAAATTCACTGCCGATTTGGGAGACTAGGTTCTCCTCCGAAACACGTGTTGTCGCCAGCTGCTTCCGTTCACACCGCAGACTAGAGCTAAGCTCGCATAGAGTCGGAGGAAGACCTTTTATGTGCGGCTTTGACATCCCCCGTAGCCCACGGGGATCCCAAACTGACTGAACCCTCCCATTCCCTGGGCGACGCAATCACCAATCACGGGCCGTCACCCTATGCCACATTCGGCTCTGGCATGGTCTGTGTTCTTTCATTAATTCCAGCGACCACATGTTGTGTAATTACCTATAAAAACATCAAGTGACTCAAAAAAGTAGCAGCACTTGCTTGCGTCATTTCACTATTCAGAGATAAAGATGGATCTGTGTGTTTTTATTTTTAATTCCTGCCTGAGGTTCAGAGCGTTACTGGGCCGGCTGAAATAAACACTCTGTTCTGGATTCTTCCGGTCAGCCAGACTACGCCCAGAGGGTCCTGGGTTGCTAGGTGTCCACCTTTACCCTATGCCCCCCATCTATCTCTCTGAGAGACGCCCTTTTAAGGAGACCGCCACGCCCGAGTCTCCGCCGGAACACGTCTGTCTGACGCAATCTAGCGCTGCTCACCTGTGGCTATTCGGCCGTGCCTGGAGGGAAAGCCATTCCACAGGGAACTCAACTCACCCTCCAAATATAATCTTCCCTGTACACATGTACTGAATCTGATCAGCTGCTCTAGTGGAGAATGCGCAGGGACAGCAGACACACCACGGTCTGTAAACCCAAAACCCGCCCGCTCCGTCTGTCTGCCTGCCTGCCTGTCCGTCCATCTGTCTGTCTGTCTGGCTCCACCCCAGCCGCTCGGCTCCAACTCTGCCTTGACTGGGCAGGGGAATTACTAGCAGATTACAGTGTCTAAGTGAGGATTACAAACCTGATTACCTCCCAACTGCAATGATTCGGCGAGCAACAACAGAGAGTGAGTGAGAGAGAGAGAGAGAGAGAGAGAGTGTGTGTGTGTTCTGTGTGTATGTGTGTGTGTGTGGGGGGGGGGGGGGGGATAAGCGATGTTGTGATGACCAGAGTGGCTTCTTGCTCTTTATTGACCTAAGCTTGAATGTGTTCGGGTGGCTTTATACAAAAAACTGTTTCATGTCTAACATTAATTGTTGTATTTTTCTGAATTCCTTGTGTATCTGATAAATGAATACCCATATTATGCTCTTTTATTAATATCAACCCTCTTATGTATATCCACAGCAGCGTTGTGCACCATTCAGAATTAAATTGAGAATGCCTCTTAAATTCCAAATAAATTATTGAATTTGAATGAAAGGAAGTCGAATTTAAATTCTATGAAATTCAAAGAAATTCATATACTACATACTTTAGGTGTAGCTTTTAACAATAAGGCTTTATATCTCAATATGATTTGTGCATTAAACATGTTATCATACAAACATATGGTATGCTTCTAAACATTAGATTTTATTAACGACAAATGTCTTTCTCCCAACAATGAATCTTTAAAAGACCATCTATAGAATAATCATCATATACTTTCATTTTGTGGAATAGGGTGGAAGAACACTTCATTTCCCAGAATGCTTTCCTTTACCCCAACGTCTTCAAAATGGAGCCACACAAGACCTTTGAGGATCTTTTGACTATGAAATGCAACAATGTTGAACAACGCGTTGTGGGTTAGAATAAAAGATAATTGCATTTACCATTACTTTTTGTCATTTATTTGAGTGCTAAGGTTGAAATGAAAAACAATATTACAATATATAAGGGACAAATAGGAATCATTTATTGAAATAAATTATAGAAGATATATGTGAGATTTAATAAAATGATTCTGCTGTGTGACTGAGCGTAATTCCTTTGAATTGCAATGAATTAAATCCCACTTCCTGTCATTCCAATTCCAATTCTTATACAACATCCTGTGGGGTGTGGCCAATTCAATTAAAATTCCAACTCATGAATTGAATTCTTCATTTCAGAATTTTGCACAACCCTGATCCAAAGGGTCATTGCACAGTCATTAGTCTCTTCAGGCTTTTAGCATCTTATGGTTGTATCATGATTTTGCACATTTTGTGCAAATTTTGCTAAATTAAGGCAGGCAAATACATGTCACAATATACGGCATTCCAATAATACCGCTACAAAAAACTCCACACTGGTGCACTCCATTCAGGCCCTTTATGTAGCTGTACTAATTGCCTGATTAATCTCAGGAGCCCAATTACCAGGCATGGTATTCCCTCCACTGACAAATGATGGAGCCCACAAAGTTGCAAATTCCCAAGAGTTGAGTTGGAGTCAGATTACTGGCTAGTTTATTTATACTGAACAAATTTATATTTAAATTTTGTGTCATTTTCCTTAAAATTATATTTGAATCAATCATTTCAAATGAAAGTGTTTGTTCTATGTACCAATAATTTCAGCCTATACCTCAGATAAAAGACTTCCCCAGTTAATTTGCAAATAACTGAAATACACAAAGCAAACAATTTCAATGAAAATTATTTGATTAGTATGTGTATTTGACCCAGGTCTGCCCTGTAGGTCTGGTGTGTATTTGACCCGGGTCTGCCCTGTAGTTCTGGTGTGTATTTGACCCAGGTCTGCCCTGTAGTTCTGGTGTGTATTTGACCCAGGTCTGCCCTGTAGTTCTGGTGTGTATTTGACCCGGGTCTGCCCTGTAGTTCTGGTGTGTATTTGACCCGGGTCTGCCCTGTAGTTCTGGTGTGTATTTGACCCGGGTCTGCCCTGTAGTTCTGGTGTGTATTTGACCCGGGTCTGCCCTGTAGTTCTGGTGTGTATTTGACCCTGGTCTGCCCTGTAGTTCTGGTGTGTATTTGACCCGGGTCTGCCCTGTAGTTCTGGTGTGTATTTGACCCAGGTCTGCCCTGTAGTTCTGGTGTGTATTTGACCCGGGTCTGCCCTGTAGTTCTGGTGTGTATTTGACCCGGGTCTGCCCTGTAGTTCTGGTGTGTATTTGACCCAGGTCTGCCCTGTAGTTCTGGTGTGTATTTTACCCGGGTCTGCCCTGTAGTTCTGGTGTGTATTTGACCCGGGTCTGCCCTGTAGTTCTGGTGTGTATTTGACCCGGGTCTGCCCTGTAGTTCTGGTGTGTATTTGACCCAGGTCTGCCCTGTAGTTCTGGTCATGCTGCAGACGCACATCCTTCTGAGCGCAATGGGATCCATTCCCAGGGCCCTATTTCTCTTAGCTGGCTAACTGAGCTAACGAGCTAACTGTGCTGAATAAAACCCAGAACAGTGTTTTTGCTAGTTCATATGTTACATATGCAGGGGGTTTCCGAAGAACAGGCCCCTGGTGATGGTGCTTATTTAGCCTGAGGTGGAAGCGCGAGTTTTAGCATGTGCGCTGCAAACGCGCATTACCGCATGGAAGGACACCGGATTTCACGGGCAATTACATGACTGTTGCCACCTCTTTATACAACGCCATTTGTCAGTGAAACTGTGTGTGGAATCAGTAATTTTGTGTTCATACATAGGCAGGGCCGTCTCGGGGCGAGTCAACATAGCTAACCCGTCATAGGCTTAAATAGTATCTATTATATGACTATGAACAAAGCATTTACAGGCTACGTCATCACATAAACCAACCATATACAACCAATTAATTGAAGAATTAGTAGGCTATGCTATTACTCTGTCCTTGAATTAATTCATTGTAAATAACAATAACAACTCGCCACACTTTTGCTTAATTTCTACAATTAAAATTAAAACAATAATACTGTGGGTTGTGGTACAATCATAGCCATGAATTGTAGATTGTTCTATTGATTGCGGTGGACCGTAAAATCATTGCAAAAGTTCATGATGTTGAAGGCATATAGGTTATTTTAGATAAATATTATTTTATAAAAAAGAAAAAAAAGAAATGGTTGTTATTTAAATTAATTTCCCCTCTCACCGCGAGGCCCTGTGAAGTGTGGGGCCTGTGGCGGTCGCACCGGTTTCCCCCCCAAAAGATGGCCCTGTTCAATGGAACACGGGCTTGGTTGAGTAACTCACCACGGATATCAACGGTGCCAGGCAGCGTGCAGTCAAACAAGTAAACTGAAAGTTTAAATGTGATGCACGATTAATGATTACACTTGTGTGGTTTGGTCATGTCAGTAAATTCTGCTTTGTTCCAGAAAGTTCTCATTGGTGCATTTCCTCTTGGCCTCTGTTTCTCTCACAGACACAGACTCCCAGGGAAATCTAGACAAGGGCAGTCCAGGACACCCGGGACTCTAGACCTAATGGTCTTCAGGTCAAAACCCATCGTGGTGAAACAATATGGGTCCTGGTTACTTGCAGCAATGTGTCAACGGAAAATTCTCGGTCCTCTTGATAAGCAGATGCAAGTCAACAAGACCGTGATTTGACAGTGATGGAAATTTGATCACAAAGATGTTATTTTTTAGGATGGGGGAAAAACACTATATCCAATGTGGATAATATCCTAAAACCCTGAGAAAGAGCTATTGTTAAGCTTTTTTCTCACAAATTTTGAAAATAATTTTCCTCAAAACCCTATATTTTCTGTCATATTTATTAATGGTCATATCGTAGTCACCAGTTTAAAAAAAACACAGGTTTTTTTTCCAGTTCCCGACAAGACCATAAAGGTGTCCTCTCATACCACGTTATTATCAGGGATGTGGTCACTTCTACATTACTTCTTGTTGAACAGTAATTGTGGTCTTTGACTGGTCAGCCCTGGGTTTTACCTGTGTGATGTCAATCACCTGTGGCCAGCCTGCCCCCATCCCATAATCCTCTCTGTTCATAGATACTCACAGCTTTCCGCTTGTCTGTGTTCACCTCTTCTGCTGCTCTCTGATACCTGAAGGGAGACGGTGAGGGAGAGAAAAAGACAAAGAGTGAAGTTTATCCAAAAATGCAATAACAAAAACTACCACCCCCCCCCCCCAATATATCACAATTATATGTGGGTATCTGTCTTCAAAACCTGATTGCAGAAACATTTATTTTACTACCTTTCAGTGACTAAAAAGAACACAAAATGAAACCACACTGCTCTCTGCTGGTCAGAAACAGCATGCCACACATAAAACAATTTAAATACCAGCCTGAACATTATACTAAGAAACGTTTTTCTGTTCCTGCTTAATAAATCTCCAGTAGTTTATGTTTATATATTTATATATATTAGTGTCCCAAAAGGGGTCCAACAAACATGCTAAATGTAGGATGTGCAATTATCAGTTCTACACCAGGAAAGAACCAATCTAACATGGGTTAAATGCCAAATTTAGTAAATTCTCACCTATTTAGGGGGTGTTCTATTTAAGGCTTTATAACTCCAGGTGTGAGCATAAAAGAAACTTGGCAAATGGCTTAAATTAAACGAGACAGTTCTGTTCAATTTACAATACCGACAGTTCCATACCATTTACAATACTGACCTAGAGTAGTTAATTTTCATAATTAATGCCACAAAATATAGTGCCGCAAATGCAAAAAAAACATTTGAAAAAAAATGCAAAAAAATATTAGTTTTCCTAGTTTGCAATGAAATACTGAGCACTACATATGTGAAACAGGTAAAACTATACATTTCCTAGATCATAAACTCCACAAGTGTGCAAAATTTGATGGTAATATACAGAACTACTATAGATCTATAATGCAAAATATAGGCAGTGTACCCTGTTGTCCTTTAGTGTCTCCAAATGTATCCACAATGGCTAAATTGTGCACTGCTGTAAATCATAAAATGATAATGTATTTAACTTCAAATCAACTGTTTTGGCTCATAAAACTCACTTTTGCTTAATTTTCATCAGTATAGTGGATAGATATCTATGGGTCTAAACACCTGTACAAAAGCTGTCATAAAATGGATAAAATATTTTTGTCCATTATAAAGCAAATACATTGCCCCTTCTGATGGGGCAAAAACATTAATATCACACTGGTACACACACCTAAATGTGTAGCCGAATCAATCACTCTTGGACCTCAATAGAAAATCACTTTTGTCTGTTCTCCACAGTATGTAATCTTTTGCTGCATTGTCTATATTACGTATGAGATGATTACAATAAAATAATATTCCACCATTAGGAAAATGTGAACAAATGTTCTAGCTAACATAAAACATGACTGAGCCACCAATGAATGCTTACACTATAGTATGTGAAATACATTCAAAATGCGAAAATAACAATATCAAACATATTGGACAAGACAGTTTGTTAAAGCTCTCGATTAAAAAGCAGGAAAAAACTATTCCGCCTCGGTGAGCGAACGCGCATTCAGTAGCTTTTTGCATAATACTATAACTGATAAAACTACAAATGCTGTTACGTAAGGCTGTAATATATTGTTCAAAGCATCCAATAAGACATTGCAAACACCGTCACAAAGGATATCCTGTCCTCTATCAGATAAGAGTTCTCAATGGAACCTGAACGCTGTAGGTCCATCAAGTGGTATAATTACATGAGAATTTCACATGTTTATTTTACAATTGAGTGAGCAGGGCTTTTCACGCCGTTTTGGCATGCACTCAGGCTATTGTCGGGTTTATGTTGTTGCTATGACGGAATTTGAGGTGATGAAAAAATATTTTTATGAACTCACAGATAGACGCTATTGTCCACTGTGTCACGCATGGGCAGATACAGTTTCAGGTGAGACTGGGTGGGGAATTGCTTGTTAAATGCACTTGCTACGCGACAATGGTGACATTTAGAAACTCTGTATTCGGTATTGTAGTCACAAATCACGTACTAATAAAAATAAAACATGGAGTTTGTTGTTTCCACTCATAGTTTGGTTGCAGGAGCAATGAATGCCTGAGTTGAGCAAAATGTTGGTGCTGGCAATTTTGCCACTAAGCATGTGTGCGAAAGGGTTAAAGGTCTCAATATACCTTTATCACAGATTTCACCAAGCAAGGACGGCCTCTGACCTTCCCAAGTAACCACCACATCAAAAACACACGTTAGAAATTCTGTGTGTGTGTGTGTGTGTGTGTGTGTGTGTTGTACTGCTACATAGCAATTTCTCTCTTTCAGTCACATCCTCTCCCATCTCCCAATAATTGTCCAACCCAACTTCTCCTGTAATCCCCCCTGAAGCAAGCGCGTTCCATGGGACCTCCCAGCGTGTGTGAACCCTGTGTGCTTTTCAGAAGAGGCCTCGTAGGGCCGGTGGTGTACGGAGGCCACGATGGCTCTTCAAACGTGCTTGAGAAAACACCCTGCGTGCTGGAGACACACTTTTGGGGCAAATTTGCTAGAGTGAGACAGCGCAAGGGGCTCAGTGCAATGAGGAGGAGGAAGAGAGAGAGAAAAACATAAATAAGGAAAGGGAAGGGGGAGTAGAGAGAAAGAGAGAAAAGGCTGGCCTAAGCACAACGACAGACCCCTTATTTCAATACAAGGTTAGCGAAAAATGCTTGTAAGGATAGTTCACTCTGCTTTAAAAAAAAAAAAACTACAGTTCTTGCCCTTCTTTCTACACTGTTACTGTTAATGACCACTTTCTCTAATTGCTGCAGCTCTTACGAGCCCATTTAAATTGGTTTATGGACTTAAATTAGCAGAAGTAGTTACCCTGCAATAAGAGGATCAGCCAAGTCAACGGCAAGGCAACTTGTTTATGTGGGAAAACCTGGGACTATTTTTGGTGGCCTGCCTGTTTAAAAGTAGAAAAGACTGTCCGTTGCTGCCGTAATCTCACGGTCATGTGAAAATACTGCGAGCGGATCAGCTGTTCGTGGGTGGGTGGGCGAGGTGGGGTGGGGGGGGGCACTGATGTGATAAATAACTACGGTCCAAGGAAGAACAGAGCAGAAAAAGCCATAGCCAACCCAGAGGGAGGGAGGGAGACAGGAGCGTTCCCAGGCATTTAGCTGAAGCTAATATTCAGAGCTTACGCTTTTCACATATGTGAAAGGCCATTACATTTACAGCCTACATTATTAGGCATTTAGCAGAAGCACTTATCCCTGAGTGAATTACACAGATTAGAGTTTCACATACAATCCATTTGCACAGCTGGATATTTACTCTGGATATTTTAGTAATTTACCTCACCTGGGAATCGAACCTGCAACCTCAAAGTTCAAGCTCAAGCTCAGTTCCCCAGCCATTATACAACACTGCCACCCCTATGTACACTAGCAGTCAGAGGATGGATTTTAAGTAAGCTACATTTAGAGAAAATTTTACCTATTTAACTACTTTCTTGTCCAAGTATACAACAAGTATACTCAATAGTATGGAAGGGTGCTGATTCAGACACAGCCCAGTTCTACTGTGAGAGAGGGTGCAAGCACACACACACACACACACACACACACACACACACACACACAGAGTGATAGCAGGAATGCAGGTGTGTGTATGTGTGTACTTGTTTATGTGTTTTTGTGGTTTGTGTATGGGTTTGAGTGTAGGCAAGTTTGTGTGCTTGTGTATTTGTTTTTGTGTGTGATGTATTTACTCACTTGGAGAAGCGTTCGGCGATGGCGGTAGTCTTCCCACGTGCGCTGACCAGAGACAGCTCCTTGGCGGTGATGCGCAGGGACTGCGACGCCCACTGCCTGCGGCTGAACACTTCCGCTGCCATGTCTGCTACTGTGGTCACTGTACTGAGAACCTGGGGACGAAAGTAGAGTCTCCGTTAGCCTCATTAGCCCCACTGAGCACAGACACAGCCTCATTAGCCCCACTGAGCACAGAGACAGCATCGTTAGACCCACTGAGTACAGACACAGCATTGTTAGATCCACTGAGTACAGACACAGCACCGTTAGAACCACTGAGTACAGAGACAGCATTGTTAGACCCACTGAGTACAGACACAGCATCGTTAGATCCACTGAGTACAGAGACAGCATCGTTAGATCCACTGAGTACAGAGACAGCATCGTTAGACCCACTGAGTACAGACACAGCATCGTTAGACCCACTGAGTACAGACACAGCATCATTAGACCCACTGAGTACAGACACAGCATCGTTAGATCCACTGAGTACAGACACAGCATCGTTAGATCCACTGAGTACAGAGACAGCATCGTTAGATCCACTGAGTACAGAGACAGCATCGTTAGACCCACTGAGTACAGACACAGCATCGTTAGACCCACTGAGTACAGACACAGCATCGTTAGACCCACTGAGTACAGACACAGCATCGTTAGATCCACTGAGTACAGAGACAGCATCGTTAGACCCCCTGAGTACAGATACAGCATCGTTAGACCCACTGAGTACAGACACAGCCTCGTTAGACCCACTGAGTACAGACACAGCATCGTTAGCTCCACTGAGCACAGATACACAGCCTCGTTAGCTCCACTGAGCACAGAGACAGCCTCATTAGCTCCACTGAGCAGAGACACAGCCTCATTAGCTCCACTGAGCACAGAAACACAGCCTCATTAGCTCCACTGAGCAGACATTAGCCTGATTGTAGAAACACAACTTTATTAGCATCATTATCGTCAAAATTTTCAGGATCATTCAGCCTTGTTAGCATTACCTCGCGCAGCAACATGCCTCCATACACATATGGCCACATGAGCTTTGACACAGTAACAAGCCTTCATATGACTTCCCAGTTCCCGGTCGACCATCCCTGCCAAATATATCCCCAGGTGACCCAGTCACTGGCTGAAAGATTCAAACCACCGCTGGAGTAGTCTATGTACTGAAATCAGGTGCCTTTACTGGCTGAGCCATGGGGACCCCAGGAACACCTTTCCAAAACCTCTGCCTCTGGGTGACACTACCACCAATGACGCAAGCTTGCAGTTACACGCCCGGTTCCTGAAATGACCTGCCACGCCTCACCACCCCTCAGAGATGACATAGCATTCCGCAGCAGGCCTCACTTCCTGCACCGCATTCTATCCGACCGTGACCTCACAGCACGCCCCTCCCCCTCCTCGGGGCATCGGAGCCGTGCGGTAGTCTCACACGGTGATGTCAGAATGATGTCACCAGCGACCCTTCTGCAACCTTTCTCCCCGGTTCGGCAGTCGCAGCCAACGAGTGCCATTCTCACAAAGCTTATTTTAATGGCCGCTGTCCACTTCTGGTATTACCCACAACACAGACCTTGCACACATGCGCACACACACATACACAAAACTGTGATAGGCTTAGAGTTTTATTAATGCCACTGCTTTTTTTGTGTATTTATTTTTTGTATGACTGTCTGTTGTTGTAGTTTCTGTCATTGTTGTCCTTGGCAATGTTTACATATGTATTTCTTATCCATAATGCATTTTGAATTTCAGAGAGAGAGAGAGAGAGAGAGAGAGAGAGAGCGACAGACCGACAGACAGACAGACAGACAGACAGAGAGAGAAATAAGTAACTCGCAAGAGTATATCAGCTCTTGCTGAGAAGTAGCAGGTCCCTTAGATACTACTCACCTGAATGCAATTAGTACACAGATAAACAGCCGAACCTAAATGCTTTCATAACGGGTGCAATTAACCTGAACCAAATTAGAAATCTAACAGAGTCTCAAGATCCTGCCCAGAGATTAAATAAACAGTCCAAGGAATTAAACAAGAAATTCCCAGAGAACATATGAATGCTTTATGACAAGAACGCGCTAATCAGCCCATCACGGCTTGTCACTTTAGAGTGCATTCAGCGCTGATTTTCAACGCCCATAGGCTCTCTGCTTCTAAGAGTCTGCATTATTAATACATAAAAACATTTCCCAGTATCAGACTGTAATTTAATTTGATCTAATGCACAGCTATGGAAGCCTGCTCTGCTGACAGAGCTCGCCCGGAGATAATGAACGTTATACAACCCGTCAATATTCAACTGGGAAACTGATAATATTTCAAATGGAGAGATGCTGTTTGCTTTCATTGTTATCCTGCATCAGTCTATGATCCTCAATGACAGTAAGGTGCTATCTATATTATGCACACACAAATATACACACACACGAATACATACAGTATATACGCACACACACATATACACACAGGCACAAAGACACACACACACACACACACACACACACTCATACACAGAGGCACACCGACACACATGCATATATATATATATATATAAATAACATTCAGACCAGGTGCACACAGATCCACTGATCTTCACACCACCTGGATGGGCTGAGGGTTTGTCACTGATCGTTAGACTGAGAAATCCGAGTACTATACTGACCATTGGATCTGTGAAGCACCTGCCATGGCATGCCATGGGCTCTTGCACATGCTAGATTTGTAGACGTGGTCAACAAGCCTGTGCCAGACAAAGAATATGTGAATTTGCGGGCGGGGGAGTTCACTCTGGGTTTAGGTTCAGGTTATGGTTGAAGATGATCTCCAGCTGTTCTCAATGCAATGACAATGTTTACACAGCCCTTTGTGAATACGGAGCTCTGGGCTAGAACAAGGCAGGGTTGCCATACAGGGCCAGTTTATTCCAAAAGAATGAAACGGAGGGAAAGTTTCAGAACAGAACCTATGGGAGAAAATGACTGATAGGGGGGGGGGGGGAATCGAAATCTCAATGGGTAGAAATTGAATAGATTGGGGGGATAAAATCCCAGCCTCTGGCAGCCCCAGGACAGAGTGACATCACTTCCGTAGCAACTGCTTGACGAGAACACACACAACCTTGCACGCGTTTCAATTCTTTCCACTCCTCAGTCACAACAGTGAGCAAAAAAAACGAACAGCGAGAAAGAATGGCGTGAAAAGCACTAAGACAATCGGCTCAGATGTTTGCAACAGACTGTAGGTGCACAGAGTTTGGCATATGACTCTTCAATGTCTGGCCTGGTCTTTTCACATCATGAGTTGGCAGAATGCACAAGGTCCATCGTTCCCAGTACATTGAGAAGTGGTGACTCAGCGTTGTGTTGCTAAGTGGTTCAAACCTGAGAGCGGAATTATGGGATGTCGAAAGCTCTGCACACAGCAGCGCACCTCTCACCATATGATTCGCTCACACGGTTGCCTGGGCTCCATCTGTGGTAGGAGGAGGGTGGGGGGTGGGGGCGACAGCTCATCTAACGCCGTGGGACACAGGTGTCTGGGAGCATGACTAACAACCAATCAGAAGGAGGGGCTATGAGTTCACTTCCTGTCCAGTTCCTGTCCAGGCTAGTTGAAGTCTCTATTCCATAAAAGTTAGTTATCAATTCATTTTAGGAAATGTGTGTGTGTGGGGGGACATCTTAATGAACAAATGATTCAGAGGATTCAAAGGCACTGCATTCTTTGTTTTTTCAACCAATCAACCTGCCTTATAAATTTTACTTTCAGATAAATGAGCCTTTCAGATCTTAACATTTTTATTTTTATTTTATTGTGCCCCATACAGTTTACTGACTTTACTGTCAACCAGTCAACACACAGGAACCCCATCTAATGCAGGAAAAAGTTGCTAAATCTTTCAGTCCCAGACTCACCTAATAGTAAACTGAAGAATATAGACTTACATCGCAACAGGCTTAGATTGAATCTTTGTGCAAATCTGACGGGAACAGCCATTACATTTACATACATTTACAGGCATTTAGCAGATACTGTTATCCTGAGTGACTTACACAGATTAGAGTTTTACATACAATGCATTTATTCAGCTGGATAATTACTGAAGTAATTTAGGTTGAGTACCTAGCTCAAGGCTACAACAGCATTACCTCACTTAGGAATTGAACCTACAACCTTAGAGTGGCAAGCCCAGTTCCCCAACCATCACATTATGCTGTATTCATAACCACAGGTAAAACTAAAAATACATAATAAAACATAAATCCTTCCTTTGACTTCCTTCACTCCAACATTCTTTAAAGGCATAGTCCAGTTATTTGGCTCTTACCAAAATTACACTCACCAGAATATCTAGTTTTCACTGAAGAACTCACAGAAACAACACTATGCTCCAGCTCTCTGCACATTTGAATCACTCCAGTGTACATATAGAAACCCAAATGAAGACGACATGGTGTACTGGCACTCTCAGAGCTCAGAACACACAGAATCCACACGTATAAACCTTGGTTCTAATCAAAGCCAGTGATAATTATTGACTTTTTACTAACAGCATGATACTTATGTCACATGGTCTGGTACATTTTACTTTGATTTATAAGCTTAATGTGATTTAGGTTTATTTCCAACAAGAACAAAGCAGTCTTGTCTAGCACTTGCTTTCAGAAAGACAGTGAGCACGTTCCATTCTTGGGTAAAGATTATAACAAAGCCAAAATGAACTGAACCAGACAACTCCTGAATAAGAAAGAACAAAATGAATAAATCCAGTAATTCCTTGGAAAACTCTAATCAAATCGAGACAACGACAACGACAACGACAACACCTTCTCTGGAAATGTGTCTGCAATGACATAAGCAAATAAAGTTCGCATTCAGGTACTGAGGTAACTCAACACAGGGCAGCTCAACGCACAATCCACACCAGGGCAAAATCAGGTAAATGTGCCCAACGAGAACTATATATTTTTTTTTTTTCTTCTTCCTTTTAAAAGCAACATTTGAATATTGGACACGCCACAGCCATGTATATTTCTGCCTTCAGGCACCAAGGCTAAAAGTGAAAAGCAGTCCTTTTTGACTCGCAGAAGAAAGCCTACCTGTACTCGTCCCTCTGGCTGTGTGACCGTCTCAGATATCACCAGCCTTCTGCCTCCTTGTGTTTCAAAGCCGCTGAATAAGCAAATTTTTAAAAAAATAAAAAAAAACAACGCTCAAGAGCATTGTGGCCCTTGTTATTTGTAAGCCCCCACCCTCCCGCCACCCCTGTCCTTGTGAGATTATGATTCCAGACAGAAGCACAGACTGAGGTCTTCGGCTGAGCTCGCACAGTGAGAGCGCTACGGTTCGCTCGCCCGAAAGTGCAGACGGAGCGTTCTGGCACCTCCCGGGACCAAACGCACCCGGCCAGCCCACTCCCTTCCCCTCCCCACGCTACTCACCCTGTACTCTTTAACACACTTCTTTGTTCTTGTCTCGGCTCAAGACTGAAACTGCTTTACTCCTCCATCTCTCTTTTCCTTTTCTCACAGAATAGCCTTGGAGTGTGCATGTGTATCTGTGTGTGGGCGGGGCGAGGCAGGGTCACATTGTATTCTACACCAATAACGATGGTGCATCGCTCTTCACCTGCCAGGTGTAAACCTCCTCCGAACCTTGCGACACAATGGTTTTTTTTTTTGTAGTCTCCACCCACTCTGTTTTATGGGATACTGTGTGTGTGTGTGTGTGTGTGTGTGCATGCAAGAGAGTGAGAGTGTGTGTTTGTGAGATAGAAAGAGAAACAGTGAGTGTGTCTGTCTGACTGTCTGTGCTTGGAATTAAGACAGAAGAGACATATGAAAAATTTTGTGGAAACAGGGTCACGGCAGCCAAAAAAGATGAGTCACAGAGTAAAGCCTGAGTGGTGAGTGCCCCTTATGCTGCTGCTGAATTATTTCTTTAAATACAGCTGCGGACAAACAAAAGTAACTCTCCTACAAGCAATCTTATATTTATTTTCACCAATATAAAGACTGAATGACACTGTCACAGAAAAAATAATAATATGTAATAATATATAAAAATTCAGCCAGAGGAATATTTTCGCTCAAACCTGTGCTGAAACCAGAGGGATATTTTAGCTCGAACCTGTGCTGAAAACAGAGAAGGGCTAGGAGGCCTGATTTGGCCAGAGTCACTGGCCGACATTTGGCTGTTGTTGATTTAGTTAAATCTGATCAAAGCTCATGAGATGACTGAAAAGCTATATTTGTGTCTCTACTCTCCCTCCAAACATTAGAAAACCAAATTTCTACCCTCCCAAAAGTGTGTCCTGACCCTTATCGGTGTGTGCCCCACCCAGCTGAAACAGAGCCAAAGGCGAAAGAAGAGAGAGTGGGATGAGTCATCGGTGAGGAGGAGGGCGAGACAGAGGGATGTGGGGCCTGGGACAGCGGATGTGAAACCACACTTTCAGCTTCCAGAGCGAAGAATTCCCCTCCAGTACAGTCCACCGGGTCATTCTGTGGATTTATGGGAAAAAGGGACTTACCAGCACTCAGCATCCACAAACCCTGCCCCACAACAAGCAGACACAGACAGACAGACACACACACACACACATACATGAGTCATTTCATGTCAGATGAGCCAAGAATTTCCCTTGACCCCTCAGATTTTGTTCAAATTTTAGGAAATGATTGGGACCCCTGACAAAAGGACAGAAATTAATTTTAGTTGCACTAGGCCTCTTAATTAGTGAGATACACACTAAGAAATTTTGAGCAAATTTGCGATACTTCACGAATTAAAACACCCATATGTCAGAAAGTAAAGAACATAGAGAGCTGGTTCAGATGCCATGTTGAAGCTTATCAGTAGCCCTGTGGATTGGTATATGTTATCTCCTAAAATTAACCAGAAAAAATGTATCACAAATTATAAAGTTAAAAGATGAATAAAAATATACGTTTTATTTTTCCTCTAATTCGTGTCTGAGGTACTTTGTGATGCAAACAAGCTTCCCTGTAAATTTGGTGATGGGCACTAACAGTTTCAGAGCAATGAGCAATTATGTAGTGCAAGTCCATTAGAAAATCGGCAAAATTAAAATAAATAATACCATCTCAAACTGGCAAAACCACCAGGGTCCTTAAGGCTTGATTTTCTTTTTCAATGCAGAATGGGCAGCCATTGTTTATTTCTTTGAGATTGTATATGTTCTTCCTGTCACTGTGGTTAGTTGAGGGTCATTCCGTGTCACTTCAACAAGATTTTGCACCCGACCCTCACAGATTGAAATTATATTTGGTGTGAGGGTCGGTTGCAAGTACCTCTGACATGAATGAGAGGGGGGGGGAAAAAAATGTATTCATCTTTTAACTTTATAATCTGTGATAAAAAAAATTCTGGTTAATTTTAGGAGATTTTAGGCTGTGCACGCCAAAAGCAAGAAGAAGACATCTGTCTACACTACCGTTCAAAAGTTTGGAATCACTGAAAGAAATTGATACTTTTATTCACCAAAATAACATTAAATTGATCAAGAAATACAGTCAAGACATTGAACTACTTTTTCTATTTCAACTTTAGCAATTGTAGCCATTTTTACACATAGTCCTCCCATTTTAGGGCACCAAAAGTAATTACCATAAATGTAAATAAAGAGTTCAATAGGAAAATGAGTTTTTTGAACGGTAGTGTATATATATATATATATATATATATATATATATACACATACACACACACACAGAACTTCAAATTTTCAAATTTCAAAAAGTAATAGATGAGTAATATAATTCAAAATGGTGAACAAATCAAGACAGAGCTCATCAGAAAATTACATATCTATGTTCCAAATAAGGCCTTTTGTCATTGTTGCAAGTTTGAAATCAAATTGACCCCAAAAGTTTGACCTGATTACAAAAGTATTGTCATAGAAAATTTTGACACTTTCTATTTCACCTTTTGTGTGTCTCCCCCTTTGACCACCCATCCCTAAATACAATCCCTAATTCCCAAAAAAGTTGGGACAGTATGAAAAATGCTAATAAAAGCAGAAAGCAGTGATTTGCTTTTACATATATTTAATTGAAAACAGTACAAAAAAGATATTTAATGTTTTACCTTATCAACTTTATAGATTTTTGTCAATATACGCCAATTCCGAATTTGATGCCTGCAACACGTTCCAAAAAAGTTGGGACAGGGGCAACATAAGACTGGGAAGGTTGTGGAATGTTAAAAAAAAACACCATCCACAGGTAAACAGGTGACAGGTAATGCTATCATGACTGGGTATAAAAGGAGCATCCATGAAGGCTCAGGCGTTTATGAGCAAGGATGGGTCGAGGTTCACCACTTTGCGAAAAACAGTGCGAGCGAATAGTCCAACAGTTTAAGCAGCTGCACTACTTGGACCCCGAGTGAGGGTTAATTTCTTGGTCTTTTTGGGTCATATCACCGCTCTGTCTCTTTCCATTTCATGTCACATGTCCAAGTTTGGAAAGGAGTGGGGTGTGGGGGGTTGGTCAGAGACTTATTCAGGAAACAGAAAAAAGTCACATGCAAAGGTGACGTGGGCCAAAGGCTTAGTTTGGAATAAAAGATAGGCCTGACTCGTGGACATATGCGATTCCCCCACGCGGAGGGGGGTTCGATCACCACCATGGCACTTTCTCAACTATGGTCCCTTCTCCATCTGCTACCCTCTCTGCTTTCTACCTGTCTAAAGCAAAAAGGAGGACGGAAGACTGTCCCGTTCCCCTGTAAAAAAAAACACTAAGTGAAAAAATATGTGCATTATATAAAGAGGGAAGCATAAAGGCAATACACATTAGTTGTAATAAACAAACTTAAAAATATATATGGGACTCCTAAGTGGCTCTGCCAATCAAAGCCCTTAAATGCTGTATTTCAGACATTACCCAGTTCGGCCTGTTCTTTGTCATTAACTATGACCACGGGGGTATTTCACGAAGCGGGATTAAGGAGTTAGCCAGCTAACTTTTGTAAACATTTTGAAGTAAACCAGGCTCTCATCCAATCGGATGTCATCAAAATCAAAATATTTACAAAAGTTAGCTGGCTAACTCCTTAACCCCACTTTGTGCGGCAGTGTAGCATAATGGGTAAGGAACTGGACTTGTAACCGAAAGGTTGCAGGTTCGATTCCCAGGTAGGACACCGCCGTTGTACCCTTGAGCAAGGTACTTAACCTGAATTGCTTCAGTATATATCCAGCTGTATAAATGGATAAATGTAATAAGAAGTTGTGTAAGTCGCTCTGGATAAGAGCGTCTGCTAAATGCCTGTAATGTAATGTGAAATACCTCCCAGGAGTCCAGGGCAGATTGACACTACTGGCTTCGTCCTGCCAGGGTAGGGTGGGCTAAATGGGACCGTTCACTTTCTGATTTTATTTTGTATTTAAGTGTATGTTTTTAATTGGCCCAGACCATTTTTATATAAAATGAATGACATTTCAGATATTTAAAGAAATTTCTAAAGATCTGCCGGCTTTACAATGGCTAGTATAGGGGCATTTGGGAGCTTGTGGTAACTCCGAAGCAGCTTTACAATAAGACCGCTTGTCGCTTGACAATACAACACAGGGCAGTATCTGTCTGTATGCAATCACTACAGTGCCAGGACTGATACTGGGAAAGAACAGACATAACCAGGACATCAAAGCCCATTACTGGAAAGCCCAGTGAAACACAGATCTTAATCAGAGCTATGGGGAACATATTCAGCCAGCAATGCTGCCGTCTGCTTCAGTATTTCACTTTCATAAGCCAAATCACATGACCATCATGTGTAAGGTTACTCTCACCAGTCGACTGGGGTAGCAGAGCGAGCTGGACCCACTGCCCTACTCCTGACAACCATCTAACAACCAAACAACAACTCTCCTCACAGCCATCTAACAGCAAAACAAAAATCTCCTGACAACCATATAACAACAAAACACTAGCTCTCCTGACAACATTTCTAAAAAACTAATTACAACACAGAGAGCACAGCGTTTAACCCCCAAAAATGCACAGAAATTCACTACTGCTTATTTTTTTCCTCACCAGAGAATTTTGCAGCAAAAGGGAAAAAAGGGAAAATTAGGCAAACTAAACATTTCACCAACCAAGCGTTTTCATCATGTACAAAAATGCCATATTTAAAGCAAAGGCAACAATTATTTTTATTGATTAAAAAAAAAAAAAAAGTTAAATCACTGACAGAGCTCTCATTTTAATCTCCTTGGCACTTTTTGACTTGAGAATGCATTGGGGTTTTTAAATTGCATTATTTTTGGAAGAGTTGTTGTTTGTGAAGCAATGTTTTGCAGTGAGAGTTGATTGTAATTCAGAAACAGACAGGCAACACCCCATTCCCTGCTCACCCCCCCTCCCCCTCCCTCCTGTGAACAACTTCAGATTAGAGTCAGCTGTAATCACTGAAGAGCTATCAGTGGACCACTTTGATATTTTTTTTATTTGTAGTTTAGCCCTAATGAGGCACCGCACAGAAATAACAGAGGTGGTTTGAGTCTCCAGTGAAAGAGGGAGGAGGTGGGGGTCTCACTGTACGCTGTAACAAAGCAGAGCAAAACTGTACTGTACGCTGTACCAAACAAGAGCAACACTGTACTGTACGCTGTAACAAAGCAGAGCAACACTGTACTGTACGCTGTAACAAAGCAGAGCAACACTGTACTGTACGCTGTAACAAAGCAGAGCAACACTGTACTGTACGCTGTAACAAACGAGAGCAACACTGTACTGTACGCTGTAACAAACGAGAGCAACACTGTACTGTACGCTGTAACAAAGCAGAGCAACACTGTACTGTACGCTGTAACAAAGCAGAGCAACACTGTACTGTACGCTGTAACAAAGCAGAGCAACACTGTACTGTACACTGTAACAAAGCAGAGCAACACTGTACTGTACGCTGTAACAAACGAGAGCAACACTGTACTGTACGCTGTAACAAAGCAGAGCAACACTATACTGTACGCTGTAAAAAAGCAGAGCAACACTGTACTGTACGCTGTAACAAAGCAGAGCAACACTGTACTGTACGCTGTAACAAAGCAGAGCAACACTGTACTGTACGCTGTAACAAAGCAGAGCAACACTGTACTGTACGCTGTAACAAAGCAGAGCAACACTGTACTGTACGCTGTAACAAAGCAGAGCAACACTGTACTGTACGCTGTAACAAACGAGAGCAACACTGTACTGTACGCTGTAACAAAGCAGAGCAACACTGTACTGTACGCTGTAACAAAGCAGAGCAACACTGTACTGTACGCTGTAACAAAGCAGAGCAACACTGTACTGTACGCTGTAACAAAGCAGAGCAACACTGTACTGTACGCTGTAACAAAGCAGAGCAACACTGTACTGTACGCTGTAACAAAGCAGAGCAACACTGTACTGTACACTGTAACAAAGCAGAGCAACACTGTACTGTACGCTGTAACAAAGCAGAGCAACACTGTACTGTACGCTGTAACAAAGCAGAGCAACACTGTACTGTACGCTGTAACAAAGCAGAGCAACACTGTACTGTACGCTGTAACAAAGCAGAGCAACACTGTACTGTACACTGTAACAAAGCAGAGCAACACTGTACTGTACGCTGTAACAAAGCAGAGCAACACTGTACTGTACACTGTAACAAAGCAGAGCAACACTGTACTGTACGCTGTAACAAAGCAGAGCAACACTGTACTGTACGCTGTAACAAAGCAGAGCAACACTGTACTGTACACTGTAACAAAGCAGAGCAACACTGTACTGTACGCTGTAACAAAGCAGAGCAACACTGTACTGTACGCTGTAACAAAGCAGAGCAACACTGTACTGTACGCTGTAACAAAGCAGAGCAACACTGTACTGTACACTGTAACAAAGCAGAGCAACACTGTACTGTACGCTGTAACAAACGAGAGCAACACTGTACTGTACGCTGTAACAAAGCAGAGCAACACTGTACTGTACGCTGTAACAAAGCAGAGCAACACTGTACTGTACGCTGTAACAAAGCAGAGCAACACTGTACTGTACGCTGTAACAAAGCAGAGCAACACTGTACTGTACGCTGTAACAAAGCAGAGCAACACTGTACTGTACGCTGTAACAAAGCAGAGCAACACTGTACTGTACGCTGTAACAAAGCAGAGCAACACTGTACTGTACGCTGTAACAAAGCAGAGCAACACTGTACTGTACGCTGTAACAAAGCAGAGCAACACTGTACTGTACACTGTAACAAAGCAGAGCAACACTGTACTGTACACTGTAACAAAGCAGAGCAACACTGTACTGTACACTGTAACAAAGCAGAGCAACACTGTACTGTACACTGTAACAAAGCAGAGCAACACTGTACTGTACACTGTAACAAAGCAGAGCAACACTGTACTGTACACTGTAACAAAGCAGAGCAACACTGTACTGTACACTGTAACAAAGCAGAGCAACACTGTACTGTACGCTGTAACAAAGCAGAGCAACACTGTACTGTACGCTGTAACAAAGCAGAGCAACACTGTACTGTACACTGTAACAAAGCAGAGCAACACTGTACTGTACACTGTAACAAAGCAGAGCAACACTGTACTGTACGCTGTAACAAAGCAGAGCAACACTGTACTGTACACTGTAACAAAGCAGAGCAACACTGTACTGTACACTGTAACAAAGCAGAGCAACACTGTACTGTACGCTGTAACAAAGCAGAGCAACACTGTACTGTACGCTGTAACAAAGCAGAGCAACACTGTACTGTACACTAACAAACGAAAGCAACACTGTACTGTATGCTGTAACAAAGCAGAGCAACACTGTACTGTACGCTGTAACAAAGCAGAGCAACACTGTACTGTACGCTGTAACAAAGCAGAGCAACACTGTACTGTACGCTGTAACAAAGCAGAGCAACACTGTACTGTACATTTTTTTTCCCCACAGGGCAGTTGACAAGTTGGACTGCCATAGACACGAGTCAAAGAAAGACCGATCAAGTGCAGGTCAACAGACAAACTTGCAGGCACCCGATTGACCAGCAGGGGATGCCAGTTCCTGATTAGATTCTGTAATCCTGGCTGATTTAAACCCTCCTTTCGAGGGAAGAGAGCAAGGGAAGGGAATGTGTTGAGTTGGATCCGAATGCAGCCCTGAGCAATGCTCGTACCAATTGTTTGTCACACTACGGGGCTGCCGGCCACAGCTGGAACTCGTACAGTCCAGATTCGATACCACACAATAGGGATTAGCCGCCCAGCAGCATACATTACTTTTTCTGTCAATTCAAGAAAATGTGGGATAAAAAATAAGAATAATACATTTGGTATACGTTTCCCTAAAGACAAATTATTAATGGGCGGTAACTGGTAACAAAAATCTACAAACAAACACCAGTAACTTGTGATTTATGTACCACAAGCATATGTGTCCCAGCACCATGCAACACAGGTTCATTAGGGCTCAACACATTCGAGAGACACCCATTATCCAGATGTAACAATTACACAAACTAGAGTGCAATACCATATATACCACTGGGAGGCAGTGTTTACAACAAAATAAAGAAAGTTAATCTCTCTTGACTCATGGGAAGAACTTCTTTCCTAGGACTGACCACAGCATTTTACAGACATTCCCAAAGTTTTATTTACAAGAATAATGGAAATTAAATGTATATTTGCACAATACTTTATAATTTATAATTGCTAACCAACTAAAAGACAAATTATGTGACACTGTGAACTGTGCACGTATGTGCGTGACATTGGACATGCACCACATGTACTTACACAAGAACTCCTTCTCAGGATTGCATGCACAGCAAAACCAGCTGCATCAGCTCTCAGTCACTTATATACACTTGCTTCAGCATAACAGATGCATGACCTCATGTTCACCTAAATTAGCCTACTTCAATCAAACGGGCCAGCGGTAATGAAACTGGGGTACAGGTACCCCCAGGATTCCATGAGGGAGTCCCAACATTTTTAATGCAACAGCCCATCCCTCTGCCAAGGTATTTTGTCTTTATTTCCTACAATTTCATACGTCTTACCTTTAAAGCTTTACGAAAACACCATGTGCATTTGTGGTAATATTGTGATCACTGTAATGTTTTAATATTTGCAATCTATTAAATAGCTACAGAGGTGAAAGTTTACCTGAAACTGTGCACAATCATTCATTCATTTTTCTGACCCTACTGAAAATACACAATTCTTCTGCATTGGCCCTGTTGAAATAACCTCCACACAAATGAAGGACTTTAGCAGCATCTAAAAAAGTAGGGTTTAATTACCTTTAAATCAACCAATTTCTGTGTAACTACCTGGATTAATATTAAAGCAAATCATCTACTGAATAATCAGTAGTAATTGATTCCCAATTTAATTTTGTGATTGCATTATGTTTTTCCTTTTTATCACAAAACTGCGATGCATTTTATTATATCCACAGATTATTTTAACCAAATTCAAGGAACACCGACTATGTAAACTCTATCCCAGTTGTGCCCAATCATGTGCCATGGAGGGCCGAGAGTACGCAGGTTTTCATAATTGCTTGACTGTTGATCCAGGTAACTACATGGACGCAGGTTGTGAGTAGTTATTGATTATTGGTTTTGTGGTGCCGCCCCCCCTCCCATCCCCCCATCCCCCCATCCCCCCATCCCCCAATCTCTAATCCTCCCTGGTCTTTTCATATCCATAATCTGGGGGCCTGTGTGTGGGGGGGGGGGGGGGGGGGGGGTCAGCTCCACTCACTGGGAACATGTCCCATATCTCACTGAAGGCACAAACAAATAAACCAAAATGCTAATGGCATACAGCAAAACAAGCAGGAGACAGGATGTTGTGTTTGGCTCGCAAACCTCACCCCCCACTCCCTTATGCTGAACACTGGCGTCTTCCTTTACAGGCTGGCCTGGTCATCACACAGAAACCACAGAGACACGGAGCTGCGCACGGGGATGGACAGGGGCCTCCTCGCTCCTCCTTTAGCAGCATTTAGCAGTTTGGAATGCGCTTAAAGATGGTGGACCTCGATCGATTTCCAGGTCAGGTGAGGACCGAGGAGATAAGGAAGGATTAAATAAGTGATTGGAATAAACCCCCAGGCTTCACCCTGTCGGATATATTGTTCACAAATTACAGCCTTCAAGAGAGAGAGACAACATAATTTGTATGGCGAACTTGTTCATGGCCCATCCAATATCACATTATTATGAAGTAGCCTGGCCTGGTTGAATGGACTATAAGAGTACTGCAGTGCTGCCTGTTTTTGTTTCTCTCTTCCCTCCCCCTATATCAAAGTAAATGTCCTGAGCTCATGCATAGATCTTGGGTGGCGAGAGTTCTCTTACCTCTGAGGAGACCCAGAACAAAAAACTATTTAGGGCCCAGCGCGGCTTGGAATACATACGGTTCACGGTTTCCTTCCTGACTAAATTTGAATGCCAATCTGTGACATCCAATTTAAATAATTGAATGTCCTTGTCATAGATGACCCCCCCCTTTTTTCCACACCTTAACCAAATTAGGACAGACATCCTCTCCCTGCTGAGTAAGGTACTTATAGGGAGGTGAAGAAAAAAGTTCCAGTTCAGTTTTTGGTTTTTAGGCGTTACAGCGGTTCTTGTAGTCTTGGAGAAGTTTATTTTTTCCTTTTTTTTCAGTGGTGGTTCCTTTGTTGTATAAACTCACAACCTCTGAGTTTTTATAGCTTGCTTTTCTTTTGTTCCTGCTGCGCTGAACCCGGAATATTCTGGTCTGGTCTGGCTTATCGGCCTCTCTCTCTTTACTGGTAATTTCAATTCAGTTCTGGTTTAATGTCTTCTTTTTTAAATTATAGTGAGTCTACATTCATTAATGAATATATGATTCAAACTCATTATTCAAATTCATTTAATAAAATGATTTAATCTTACAACCTGATTTAGACTTGGTTTTGAATTGTTGGTTGATTCCACCAGGTGACTGTTAGACTGACCTATCCACGAATTTGGCGATTAAATTGATTATCGTAATTTTTTCCTAATCATTATTAAATGAAATCCATTAAATATATTTTAAATGTAGGTGTAAATGTAAGTGAGGAGTTTTAGCATGCGAGTATGTGAGTGCTGAACATTTTAACAAGGGCATTGGAAGTGTGTTGGAACTGCTGGATTCAGGGGAAAAAAACACATTTTAACTAAATCCTCACTTCCCCGACAACTCCATCCAAAGCCCAGGCTCCACCCCAAAACTCCTATTACAAAAGGTCACATCAGGAATGCCATCACGCTGAACATTCTGTGTGCCGGGTTTTTTATTTCAAACTTTCCGCAGCTGGGAGATCCCATATTTCGACCCAAAGTGGAAATTTCTCGGAACTCAAACTGCCACAAACAACCCCTGCACTTCCTCACAACCCTTCCCAGCAACATTAGAGAATCTGGTCCTTGTCGCAGGCATCATTACATTACATTACATTATAGGCATTTAGCAGACGCTCTTATCCAGAGCGACTTACCAGCAGCATTTTTTTTGCATACATAGTATCCATTGATGATACTGCTGATATATACTGAAAATGCATGCAGATAAAGTTGCTTGCTCAAGGGTAACGGCAGGTGTCGACTGGGAATCCGAACTGCAACCCTTTCGGTTACAAACCCAGTTCCTTAACCATTATACCACACTGCCGCATCAGTGAGCTGTGTCCCATATTTGGGCCATAGCAATGTCAGTACCCCTGGGCAGGTTACCTCCTCCGCCATGCTGGCTAGCAGTAATTACACTCATGCACTATGTACAGAGACCCACTCCTCATCAGCCAAGGTAAAGCACATGATAGAGCCGGGACAACTTGCTCTTTATCAACTCAGCTGTCACCAAACCTGTAACATTACATTACAGTACATTACGTTACATTACATTAGGCCATTTGGCCAACAATCATATCCAGAGCCACTTACTCATCTTATACTTGGTTTTGCTCCTTTACAAAGTGCCATTTATACAGCTGAATATGTACTGAAACAGTTCAGGATAAGTACCTTTCTCAAGGGAACAACAGCAGTACACCATTTAGGAATAAAACCTGCAACCTCTAGATTACAAGCCCAGTAATACCTAACCGTTAAACTACAGTGCCACCCAGGTGTGAAACAAGCAATCTTATGAGCGGGGCCCATTTGTTGAAAAATATGGATTCTACATCGATTACATTAACTCCAGAAAATTGACTATCGGAAAGATTCTTAGGATGGTACCAAAAGAGAGTGAATGAGAGACAGAAATAACTTAATACTTTTAAACAGCAATATATAGGTAGGAATATAATGCCAAATGTGACAGGCAGACATCCAGGAAACGTTTAGCTACTAATATCAGTTCAAACCCGTTGCTATTACCATATGTCTATTAGCTCGCCAAGATCCTGTCGCAGGCTCCCAGCAAGTTGTTGTAACAAGGAAGGCAGAAACTAGCTGACTACTATCACTCCAACGCGGCTTCAACAGGTGAAAGCACAGAATAGCTACTGTATCTGCACAGACATAACCCACACGGTCCCGGGGGTGCTTAGACGAGCTGTACACTTCTTCTTTTTTTAAGCACGCAGCCGTACAGAAGTTTACGGGACTCGTTTGATTAGTTTGGCCACGCTTCACTCAGGTGCGTGTTGTGTTGCAGGTGCGGCCTGGGAGATGTAGACGGTGAATAATTCAGTAACGTGCATCAGTATCCCGCGCGGATTTTGAAACACCCACATGCTCTCCTCTGTACAGTACAGACAATGTCCCCTAATAGTCTGGCTGAAAACAGCTGATTGTGCTCAGAAGAGACACGAAACTAGTGACACCCAGAAACACATAACTACGACATCAGACGTGGGAGCAAAAAAAAAAAAAGTAGGCTTATATGTAGGCTATGTCACGCACAAGCTGCAAAAAAGCTTCTCCCACATATAGCATATACCTGTTTGTCTAACATTGCATTTACAGAAACAGTATTAAGGTACTTAATTTGCCGACTCGACGGTACGGAAAATAACTCAAACATTGTAGCCTACTTTTACAGATCTCGATAATCGCACGGGCACTTACTCAGATTTGAAACAAAGCCGTGATGATGTTCTTTTCTCCGCAGTTACAATGAGAAATTCTCACAAACTAAGTTCCCCCACAAGTCAGCAAACCGTTCCCCTTGCATCCCTCGGCTTGTATCGTCCCAACCTCCCCCGGTTTACTTCAAACTATGGGCCGGATCGTAAATGTCCAGTTGTATGCTGTGAATGGTCTTAAAGTGGCAATGACCTCGTACACAACACAACACCACATATTCACTGTTAAAGACCTGTGACAATTAAAATGCAGTATATATATCCAGGATGAATGCATGTTTGAACATACTTGCTTGCAAAGCAATACAACTTTTATATAATTTTTTTCTAAATTAAATAAAAATCACAGAATTCATAGTTGCATGAACTTCACAATGTGAAATTTAACTGTAAAGTAATCAGCCATTATCAGGCTGCCATTAATATTTCACAAGTTTGTGGCAGTCGAGCAGAGAGAAATAACTATGAGGGTAAAGAGGGTATGTATATAAATGTATATGTATATATGTATGCCGTAGTGTTTTTCTATTATGTGTGCTGACTGCAAATTCCAGCTGTGTTGATGAGCTGAACATATCCATCTTCTTCGGAAATCTATCGAGATTTCCATCCGCCATCTTTAAGCGCATTCCAAACTGCTAAATGCTCCTCGGAGGAGCGAGGAGGCCCCTGTCTATCCCCATGCGCAGCTCCGTGTCTCTGTGATGACCAGGTTCAAGAAAACAGATTTCTTTATTTTAGTGTAGCAGATGGCAGATTTCAGTCTTTGTGAATCTGGGTGAATTTCTTAACAAAGTAAAGACTATAAGACTATTGCATTGCGGATAAGGAAACAGCCTTGTGACCAATACTCTCTTGAGTTGGAGTCTGGTTTGGGCTGGGCCCAGCTGTTATTCTTTAGCCACGTTTTATGTGTGATATGCAAGCAGATGACCCGTTCTCCACAAATACCTGCTCAGTAAATTAATGATGTAATGTAAGGCAGGGTAATCACAAGAATTAAAAACAAAAGGGACCCATATTTTTTCTGGGACTTGTGACTATATCCCCAGCTGATACCATGAATGAAGCTAAATGAGAGTGTCCATCCGTGAACCTTTCTTTCCTCCCATCTCAAATCACACCTGTGCTGGAATGGATTACAGTAGTCTGGCAGAGACCAGCCCAGGGAGGACTGAGGTTTATACTGAAAAATCAGCCTGCTACAACAAGGTCACAATTTTTGAACCTCAGCCAGTTAATAAATATTGTTAATAAACAATATTGTATTGACAAAAAAACAAACAATACTGCGCGTGATTGCTCTCCAGGTAAAAGTTGAATTGTCCTGATGTACTGTATATAAAAACAAAACAATGTATTATGATCTGATGATAGTTAGGAGAGGCAATCATGGCATCTTCCCTGTTTTTCTCTGTGAGAACCTAATCCAGGTCATTAGACTCTGTTACTGGGGGGAGCTGGAAATGGCACAAGGGTTATTAAAACAGGGCTTAGACAGAAATGTCTGCATCTCGGTCTCAATTTAGAAGTAAAGTAATTACATGAAATGTAATCTAGTTACTTGGTTCCAAACTGCCACTATAACAGCCTAATAGTGTTTGGCAACGAGCAGGGAGAAATTCACCCCAGGCCACTGGGGGCACTATAGATCAGGAAGACCAAACTTGACAAAGTGTGATTCTGCCATGGCTACAGGAAGAATGCAAGAAGGAACAAACAACTGTGGGGATGTGCTAGGTGGCTCATCCAGATAAAACACTGTTTAAATCCGTTTAAATCAAACTCAAGTCCTGCAGTGCCAGTGTCTGCAGGTGTTTGTGGTTTGCGTACAATCGGCAGCCAATTAAGACCTTGATGCATTGGTATTGCCCAGGGAAGGGAGGGTATCATTAGACTGAGAGGATTGTGCACCAGTGACCCCTGCTGGTTGATTGGGCGCCACAAGTCCACCGGTTGAGCTACACAGGTAGAGTCTTCCTCTGACTCCTTTCTGCGCTTGTTCAATTAGCAAACTGTGGTGCGATAAGAAGCAGCGGCTAACTTTCAGAGGAGCTTGTTTGTACTCTTCCAAACGGATAGCAGAGGTTGGGTATTCCAAAATTTGTGTTTGTGTGTGTGTGTGTATGTCTATGCGCGTGTGCGAGCATGTGTTTGTGCATGCATATTTGTGTGTAGGTGTGTATGTGGGTGCATTGGTGTGCATGCATGAACCTACGTGTGTGTTCTGGTTGTATATCACTACCACACCTGTATGGGTTACACCAGGAGAAGTAAGGTTAAAAAGGTGCAGACCACAGACAACAGCATTTTGACAATGACCACAGCACAGACCCAGACAGGAACACTGAAAGGGATGGAAAAGGGATTTATCAGAAGCCTGCCAATGCCACTGTACCCCAGCCCAGCCAATTAGACAACAGAACCTCCCCCCAACAGGACAGAATGCTGATGACCAAATGACCTGTGGGCTCTTCCTAACCACGGACAAAATCTTTCAGCATCTTTCAGGATTGCCATTGTAGAGGTTTCCAGGGGATCTGTGACGTCTACAAGGAAAAGAGGAGTGATGAGCATGTGTTTAATGATGAGGAGCTCAGCTCCCTGGCACCAACAGGGGGCGCTCAATCCAGGCAGTGCAGGAGCCTGAATGCCTGTTCTGCAGAAGAGAGGCAGGTTCCTGCTCATGTTCCTGTTATAAGACTGGATGGGGCTAACTCATTAAATGCTGAGACACTGTGGGTCATGATCAGTGACTCCAGACGTGATTCCAGATTGGTCTGTGGTCTGTGGTCCGTGGAGTCACTGATGGGGGAAATGAGCTCTCTCCGAGCTCTTCAGAAACCGTCCCACAAGCAGCCTGCGCCCATCCTGGCAGCTGCATCAGGCGTCTGAGAAGCCACTGTGGTTTGCTGGGTGCCTGGCACCCAACCCTGTCAAAAAGAGGAGGGGTTATGGCATCTACATTTCAGACAGGCAATCCAGCATGTTCTCCTTACAATGTATTATATGCTGAAATTATATTTAGCATACTTTTATACTTTGTACACTGTCCTAAGTAATAGTTATTGGATGACAGCTTGTGTAAGAAATGTCAGTTGCGAGCTTCTATTGAATGGTATGAGATGAGCACAAGTTCTACAGACTAACAGGATGGTCAACTCCTGCATTCCTTCCTTACTCTCTCCTTCCTGACTAATGAGAATAATAACTTTAATTGTAAGAAGGAATTTCCGTTTGGTAGAGGGAGATTCCGGTGCTAGATTACAATATTTGTATTTGTGAAGAATTGCGTGTGTAATAAAAGAACATCCATTTCCACAATATCATCTGTGGCCACGCCCATTACTGCATATTCAGAGTAACATAGAGCTGACCATCTGGTTAAACTACAGAATCTGTGGTGAAAGGTCCATGTTGCTTTGCTGTGGATATACTGTTGTTGTTGTTGTTGTAATAATAACATCAACAACAATAATAATAATTATAATAGCAAGAGAGCCCCTGCTCTGTCAAGAGGTGTCAAAGTAAAGGTTTATAAAATTTGTACAATACTAAAAAAAAAAACCTTCAGTTAATAATTGTTTGAATGATAGTGATTTAACCCAACCCGTCCTTTCTTCAGTTTTCAGGTTTACACGTTTACACGCCACGTTCTGGGAGCACATACCTCTGTCCTGTAAAAAGTAATAAGTTTTTTTTTTTCAATTAGATGAACTTGCTTTGTGCCTACTAGACCAGTAATACATGTCAGTCATGTATAATATTGTTTTATAACTTGATCATATGATCTATAATATACTTATTAAAAGCATAACATGCGCTTTTATTTTGAAACTTGCGCATGAAACTACACCGGAAGTTTGATTCTCTAACGCTCACTTCATGCTGCAAAGCAACAAGATACAGCTGTTGTTTTCGGGAAATTAAACAACCCTGACTTTCCCAAATTAATCAAAGTATGTTGTTATTTTTATTGAACTCTTTCAGATTGGTGTCGGTTCTGAGAGCAACTCGCGAACTCACTAGTAGAAGTAGCTACCTATGATATACCTTCGCTAATAATGAACTGTAGGCCTAGCTAGTTACCAAGTTGGCTAATGTAACTAATGTTAGCGCCTGATAGATCTAGCCGGTAGGATACTGTTGCCTTTGAGTTCCTGGAAGCTGTACTTAGCAAACACGTTATACACGGCACGCTAGCTTGTCACTAGTTGGCTAACGTTATTTATCGTGTAGGCCTATGTGTTTTCGGACAGGTAACGTTAGTGTTGGTCGTAATTGTGCTAATTCATTCTAATCGAATTCATACTGCACTGATAGTTGTTTTAGAATGCATGGAAAGAGGCAACATCGTTTGCTACAATTCAACTAACACGTTAACTAGCTGTAAGTTCACGGCACTGTATGTTAGCTAAGTAAGTTGCATAATTAGCTTGGCCTTAGGCTCCTCTTCTTTTTCGAAGTTAAGTTGCTGAGGACATTCAACAATGCGCTTGAAATTGAGTGGTCGTTTGAAGAAGAAAAAAAACACATGTCACTTGATTCTTTTGTTCTTTCGCAGGCCAAGGCAACACTATTTCATATAATTATTTTCTCACCCCCACCCTTAACTAATCACAAATGTTCTTTAGGCATAGGCTATAATTTCAGTGATTCGAGCAGTTTATGTTGAGTGATTAGTGTTCCACAAAGAGGTAAACTCAAAATGCACAGGTAGAGGTCCATCTATAGCTATACTAAACCCAAACCGATCTATGTTTTGTGTGTCATAGATTTGTGTGTCTGCGTATACATAAGCCTGGCAAATGTACTCTTTCGTTGAGTGTTGTCATAACACAGGCATAGCCTACAAGCCTACACTATAGCGTGATATGTTCACTAGCCTACATAAGAAACTAGGCTGTCAACAACAATGTAGATTGATGACAGCCAGAACTGAAGTAGTCTACTAATCATAATCCAACGTGTTTGCTGGTCTCGTGAATCGGCCACTTTCCATAATGATATTATAATATTCGTCTGACAGCGTGGCGTTGCTTAGAGGTGTATTGTTGCAGGACACGGCTACATCATAAAGTTATAATAAAATAAATAAAACATAATAAAATCAATTACACAGTTTCAAATGTTTAAACAAATTTGAAAGCAAGGTGTTTTTAATCGATCTTTAAAATTGATTTACTAAAAAGCACACTGAACATTTAATTTAATTCGAAAATTCTTCTGGCGAATTCCTTGTTCCCTCTTAAAATGTGTGGCTGAGTCAGTGAGGAGGTCTTTTGTTGAGGATCAATGCGAGTGACGTGGGGTGTTTGCTTTTAAGAGATCAGCAATGTATTCTGGTGCTCGGCAAAACCTTGCCTTAAAAATGAGTAAAATTATAAAAAGAAGCTCGTGTAGTGAGGTCAGGATGGTTGTTTTATTTGTTTTGGTGAAAAAACATCCCTGGTAGCAGTTGAATTTTTGAGTCAAGCTGACGTGAAATAGAAGCACGTATGACGTTCTGTCTCATCCACTTTTTGTCCATGTTGCTCAAATCTCTGAGACAAAATATTACCAATATTACCAAATATTTCACAATAAGAGTGCTAAGATTGCATTCAGTAAACTGTATTTAATTGGAAACATTTTTTATCTAAAAATTGTATATCAGTAAGGCACTTTTGAAGGGAATGTAAAAAAAACTAGTATTTCAGTATTCAGTATTAACTAATAACATGGATTAAAATATAATATTATAAATTATGAAATTAAGAATAATATGGCCAAGTAAGTGAGATGGTCAGTCAAATGGTTAGTGACCTAAAGGTTGCAGGTTCCATTCCCACATTGTACTCTTGAGAAAGGGGCTTAATCTGAATCTCTAGTAAAAAATATCCAGCTGTATAAATGGATACTTTGTAAAAATTAGAAAGTTGTGCAAGTTGTTCTGGATGAGCATCTGCTAAATGCCCAATTTGAGGGAAACCCTAACAATGTTTTCTAACTCTGTCCATTAAAATGGTGTGATAAACAGTATCAAAAGCTGTACTAAGCTGGTAGCTGAAAGATAGTATCTGCATTCCTGAGAAAGAGATTAGTCATTTTTTAAAAGAGCAGTTTCTGTCCAGTGTGAAGAGTGAATAAACCCTACCCTTTTGGCAGTGGTAGTATTGCTATATGGAGTAGAGGGCCAAGGTTTTGTTTCCATATGCACCAGATGAGCTCTTTGTGAATACCCCACTCTGCATCATAATGATATTCATAGAGATAATTACAGTACAGTCTCCACGAGATACAGTTTGCAAGGTGTTACGTGAGAACAAGTGTGTTGATTTGCCCTTAGTAGGGTACGGTTAAGGCAAGGGCTTAAATTGACAGTGAACGCAAGTGTATTCCTTATGTCATCTTTCAGGAGCACACTTTAAAATCGGCCGACCATGGTGGAGACGCCAGGCGGTGGCACTGCTGTGTTGCGCAGCTTCAAGCCTGCGTTGATCGATGCCCTGAGTGCAGATCCTGACCACGTGCTTCAGCACGCCGACTCCTCCTCTTTGCTCTCTCTGGTGGAGTACCGGCGGGTCAAAGCGCTGACGGACCCATCAGCGAAGATTCGGGACCTGCTGGACTGCATCATCCAGAGGGGGCGGGGCTCTGCTGAGACCTTCTTGGAGTTTCTGAAGGAAGCCGACACGAAGAACACCTTCCCCAAGCTGTCCGTCATCCTGGAGCAGGTGGAGTTTCTCCAAGGTGAGCGGGAAATTAAGTAAAATATGGTAAAATTTTAAGAAATTTCAGCGCTAGTTTAAATATGTTACTCTTAAGTTCAGATGTAAGCACCTCTTAGACTGAATGATCCAACCCCACACAATTTTTTTTATAAATACCCCACCAGATTTTCAGGGGCTTTTCAGGAGCTGCAGTCTAGTAAGTTCCTCCCAGCTCTGAGTCACTTGATCAAGTTTCGATATTTTTTGTTTAATTTTTACAGACCAACCCAACAGAAAAAGGAAAAGTGAAGAGAAGGTGGTAGAAATTTCTAGCAAGAAACAGAAATGCGAAGCTGGTGAGTGTTGGAGACACTCGATGGAGAGTGTGATTTGTTTTTAACAATGTGGTCGTATTTGGCCTTCATTATTGTAATAACAGCACCACAATGTATATATTCATGCATCTGTGAAATTATATGAATATGTAGGCAGTATTCAGATTATTTTAAATTTCTGAACCTAATAATTCTCTTTATTTGTGATATTATAAAACATTTTGTGTATGTTTTCAATTGGCCCAGTTTTATGTGAAATGAAGGACATTTGAGATATTTAGATAGTTTTTGATGTCCTGCTAGCTTTGATAGGGCATTTGTCAATTGGTGCATTGTAGCCTTCATAACAGTGTACAGTGTTTCATTGCGGCTGTATGTGCATCTACAGTGCCCTGCACAATTATTGGCACCCCTGGTAAAGATGAGTAAAAAGGGTTATAAAAAATTCACCGTTTGGTGAATTATATTAATCTCACACTGAAAAAAATAATTTAATTTAATTTAATTTAAATTTGGCCTCATATTCATACCCCAGTGAAACAGGAAGTCATGGATTACTGCTTGAACATTCCTAAACACTCTGATCAACTTTAAAAAGTAAAATATAAATGGAATTTATACATTTTTACATTTTGTTCATAAGAATATCTAGGGGTGCCAATAATTGTGGCACATGTAGTTTTGTTTATTTTTTTCTCAGAATAAATTTACTTCAATTAAAGGTTGGATTTTTCTCATTTTTTTCAGTGTGAGATTAAGCTAATTCACCAAAAAGTGAATTTTTTATAACCATTTTTACTCATCTTTACCAGGGGTGCCAATAATTGTGGAGGGCACTGTATTTTAGGGGCCCTGGGAATAAAACAAGTTTGGGATGCTCTGTTTTATGGTTCATGGGTAGAATCCCCTTAGCCACCCGTGTGTTCCTCCCACAGAACTATGAGTCCTTATACAGTTCTGTGGTTCCTCTTCACCCCCACCCCCCTCCTCCTAGGGTCGGGGATGGTCACGGAGAAGCAGATGATGCTGGTGGCGCGCGGCGTAGGCCGTAACTGGAAGCAGCTGGGCAGGGTGGCGCTGGAGATCCCCACGGTGAGACTGGAGCAGATAGAGGAGGAGAACCCAAGCAGCCAAGTGGAGCGGGTGTTCGCCATGCTGCGAGCGTGGCGTACGAGGGAGCGGCGGGACGCCTCTGCCGCCCGCCTGCATGCGCTCCTGTCCGCAGACGAGTGCGCCCCGCCGCCTGAGAGCATCGACTTCCTCCTTTCTGAGTGACAGTGGGTTGTTACACCTTGTATGTTACCAGACTCAATTCAAGTTTTAATTTCAACAATTAATTCATGTTTTGACACCACCTTTATTGACTTTATGTTTTTTTTTTTTTACAAAGTGAATATCAGTTTTCATATCAGTTATGACATCATAACATCATTTGTGCATAATATTCTTCCAGTAAGGTAATAACTATCAATAGACTGCTATCGCCCCCGAGTGGTCAAGTTTAGATTCTAAAATCTGCCTTTCCTGACTCCCCTCTAAACCTTTACAAAGCCACTTCTCCACAAATTGTCACTGTGGGCCCATATCTCATCGCCCTGAAACCAAAACTGTGCTACTCTCAGAAAATATATCTTCTCTGCGTGAAAAGGTGCTATATTTTCAAATGGATTCATTTTGTATCATGACTGCAATGTTCACAATTTAGTACAGGATGTTTAATATACTTAGACAGATATTTTTTTAATAAAACCAAATAATTCTAAAAATAATTTACTTTGTTTTCTATGTATTGCCTTTTCTGCTCAGTTTCATTTTTTGAATTGCAAACATTTGATCAAAAACTAAGATTTCATCTCATAGGGCAGCTATCATCCATCCTGGATGATGTTCAGCTTTGTGCACTATTCATTTGACTGCATTCAGAGATCATGGTGAAAATGGAGGAGAAAGTGTTCTTGCAGTTGCAACACTGATAACATTGAGCACAAGACACAAAAAAAGGCAGGTTGCTGTTGGTGAATTCTGAGTGCTTTTCAGAGCCATTGGGGTGTGAATTCAAATAATTAAAGGGACTGCCAACTCAAATAGAGAATTCAGCTGTTCAATGGTTAATTGTTGTCATCATGGGGTGGAATAAACATAACCCAAATATCTGTACTTAGAGATGTGCCTAAATTGAGATATGCCTTTTTTTTTCTTCAAAATTGCCTGTAATCAGGCAAGGTTTTCGAGCGGGCGGGATTAAAACAGGACGAGTACACGTAATCAAGTCATGTCAGCCAATAGAGAACCGTGGTCATACGTCACTGAAGCGTTTCTGTGAATACCACGCCCACTCGCTCCCATAGAAAACACAGCCAATGCCATTTTAAAAACCCGACTTGCATTTTGCACGTTTGCCATGTCCAATCAGAAATCCCAAAGACGAGCCCTGTGGCTACATGCTGGTAACGTTACTATTTGAAAGACGTCGGTCTCTGAGATTAACGTTCGTATTATTATGCGAATGGATCTTCTTTAGTTCAGTGGCTCAAACATATGGCATGGTTGCACCACGCACTTTCTTTTTTATTTAGCTATAATTTTGCTAAACGGTGTTTGCTTGTAACTTGTCTTGAGGCTTTTGGGCGTGGCCTGAATATTATAGCTTTCACGCCCACCCAGGCCTGAGAACGGCATAGTCGACAGAAAGTGACAATATTCAATCTTAATTTTTTTCAGCTGTAGACGTTTTTAAAGGCTGAAGTCTTGGTGGAGGATTATTTTAATAATGAGGAGTAATGTCAAATAAAGAAAACCATGTTTTAAAAAAGTTGTCAATCCCTTTAAAAAAGGTTTTACAGGCATCCCCTGTTCCACACAGTCCCCCATGGCTGTTCTACACAGTCCAGTATCGCTGTTCCACACAGTCTCGCATGGCTGTTCCACACAGTCACATATCACACTTGTTTCACCCTACTGAGTCAGCGGGGTTCATGAAAGATGAATGTGAACACTTTGTTCTAAACACAGATGTATAATCCTCACTGTGGATAATCCTCACAGCGCTGGATCTCTGTCTACAGACATGTATGTGAAGTGTCCCTGTGTTCCTTGGACTAGTGACCACATCTGCATTATGTCTGCACATCACTAGTGACAGATTAAGTCGTTCATGTTTTAAGAAGGCATCGGCTTTGTACATGGACACATACAGCGTATTGTATTGTATTTGAAGTCATAATGGGAAATGTTTGGCCTGTTTGCACTTTGCACCATTGCATTGGGAAGAATTGGGTAAGCGATGATGTAATCGCATATTTCACCTTTACTTGAATCAGCGCAGCTGCAGTGGACCTGTGAGACCTGGTCTGGCTGAACAACCACCGTGCTTGTTAATCAACATATTTGTACTGTGCCGGTCTTAGCCCTCGAGGACCCTGACTTGGGTAACAGGATCCTGAGAGAGAATCTGTCTCACCAAAAGCATTCTTCGCAGTTCTTCTTATTCGGTTGAACTGGAAAAAAACAAAAAGGCTCCGTTTGTTTTTTCTGATTTCTTCACGCAGGTCGTTATCTCCCGGACCCACGCGCCTGCACCCAGGCGAATAACTCTAAAGTCAACACTTGATTATTCTGTCAAATGGATGCCATGTTAACCAGCGACAGCTTTATCGGATTTCACCATGATATGTAGGTATATAAGCTTGTGTACTCAAACGTACAAGCGCATTTAACGTAAAGTCATAAGGACAAGCACACAGCACTGTACAAAGACAACAGCCTGATCAGATAATGCTTTTTTAAATTATTTTTATTTAACCTTTATTTAACCAGGCAGGCCAATAAGAACAAATTCTTATTTGCATTGGCGGCCTGGCAAAAGACAAAAGCCTCTTGAGGGGAGGGGGGGAGGGGCTAAAAAGAAATCAGGTTACATGTTAAAAACAAAAAACACACATAACAGAGGCACACATCCAAGCATTTCCAGCACAGTTAAAATATAAAAACATACAGACATCTCCACACCTCCTCCACTTACATCAGTTATAAGTTAAGAGTACAGCGTCACACATCCACATAAACCCGCACAACATTAAGCACAACAGAGAGCACACTAACAGAATACAATATGCAGATTTGGACATGGGACAGACAGTAAGCAGCCAACAAGGAGGGTTTGGAAAAACACTAGAGGGTTGAGAAACAGTTGCTGTTGCTCAAGGGAATTCTCCTCGAAAACAAGGGTCATGTTACAGCGCAATCATTCAGAATTCCTCAAATTGCAGACTGGAACAGTGGATACTGCTCCAGGTTATCAGGATAAATACCCATAGAAGTTTCTGATGACTCGCCAGCTTCACAGTGGAGGGTATCTGGGCACTGGGGGCTTTGCGGTCTAAAGTGAGAGAATACAATTCAACTCAAAAGCTGCTTGTACAGCAACATTATGCCTCCAGAGGTTGCACATTTGTGTATTATCAAATTATTCTTAAAAAGAAGAATGTTTAAACCTTGTTTTCTGTTTAGTTATTATCACCCGTGAAACTATTAACTGAGGTCAAATATACTCAGGACATTATTGGTATTTTAAAGCAATACAGAAAAAAAGATTATGCAAAAATACTCAACATATATTATCTACAGTGACACAATTAATTGGACAGTGACACATTTTTTGTTATTTTGGTTCTGTACTCTCACACTTTGAGTTTGATAGGATACAATGACAACGAGGTTGAAGTGCATACTATCAGCTTTAATTTGAGGGTATTTTCATCCATATCGGATGAACCGTTTAGAAATTATAGAACCTTTTGTACATTAATTACATGTACAATGAATTATGGTGCTCACTGTATATCTCAATTCCAAATAATATAAAGAATATATATATTTAATCGTTGCCATTTACCTCTGCAAGATCACATTTAACAATGAAAGTGTAATTCATGTTTTGTGATAAAGATGTGATGTTGCCTATATAAATCCACTATAATGCAAGTGGGGACATAAATCATGTTTATCTGTGAAAATTCAAATTAAACTGAGATTATTGATATGTATTGCTTTGAACTGACATTCTCAATTATTTTTCATGTTTATAATCAATGAAAGAATGGCAAAAAGACATTAAGCAAATACAGATGATGAACAATGGGTCCGAATTTGAAATTTGAAACTTACTTTTTAAAGTAGGCCCAATATTTGTTTTAGTTTTTTTATTTTACATTGTCTCTCGAAACAATGCTATAGCCTACATTTTTTAGGATTGAGAATCTGAAAAACAAAATCAATGATTGCACATGTGAACTAATGACCTTTATCGAGCTAAAGCGAACTTCAGTTTTTCGAGAACTACCAACAAGCAGCTCATAAATGGTTCTTCACGATTTACAACACTAAACCAGTGTTGTAAAGTAACCAAGTACAAATACTTTGTTACTGTACTTAAGTAGTTTTTTGACGACTTTGGTAAGGACGACTTTATCTTTCTGTTTACTTTCACGTTTACTTCACTACATTTTCAAAATAAAATTGATACTTTTACTCCGCAACAATTTTCAAGAATGGGTTCGTTACTAAGTAAAAAAATAACGCAGAATGGGAGAGAAGTCAGGCACCAGCCAGTCACATGACTAGCCTATCGGTCCGTACTTGATTTAAAGTAATACGACACCCAAAAGTGATCAAAATGATCAAACAAAATATAGCACAGACCCACCATTATTTTTGTTCACATTTTTAAGCGTTTTCCTTTTGTTAATTTTAACTGGTGGATGTCTCAAAAATGTATTTTGTATTTTATGAATTACTGAAGCTGGCTGCAAGTTAACCTGAATTAAATATCTGAACCATAGACGGCGATCATGTGGGCACCCAAGGGCAAATCGTACTGCAGAGTGAAGTTATATTTTGATTAATTAAAAGTGAAACAAGCAACCAATTGAAAAGCGCTGTTTCTTAAGGTATGCAGCCTACTACTGACTCTCCAGAGTGCCAGCTATCAATAAGAGTTCGCTTGGGGTGATGTGGTGTTACCTCCACGAAATGGACAATACTAACTAAACCCAAAACCCACAGAGAATTAAACACCACACCTGCATGTGTCAAACGATTCTGAGGAAAGTAACGTTAGCAGCATATTTTTAACATCTGCCTCCCAGTTAACCGTTTTACGTTGTAAAGTCGGTGAAATGCCATCTCGCATTAAGGTGAAAAACCGGCTAAAATTGGTTTAAAACTTCTTCTTTTTTTTTTTTACTAGGCACCCCTTGGTCAAAAATAAACTCGGTGCCTATGGTCTTTTTTTTTGCTAGCGCGTGTAGGCTACTTTTACTTTGGATACTTAAGTACTTTTTACTGAAGTAGTATTTTAATGGGTGACTTTCACTTTTACTTGAGTCATTTTCCAGCATGGTATCTTTACTTTTACTTAAGTTTTGAGTAGCCTACTTTTTACAACGCTGCACTAAACCCAACAGTCTATCTGCGGCTGAGACGGCACTTTTTCTCCCTCCAAGCAGCCCATTGTTTGGAGAAGGATCATCACTATCATCTAATCTTCACACACAAGTGCTGTTTTACAAAACAGAGAAGTGTAAGGATTATGGAGCGAGGGAAAGAGTAACTGAAAGGGAAAAGGGGACCGGAAAAAAATCCATTACATTTTGTAGAAATCTAACAGGCTAATGCCGCAAAAATCATTTGCTTTTTAATTTTGTTCAAACAAATATCCTATTTTCCGTTTCTAATCAGCTCCTTTTACTTACAATGTTATTTTTTCAGTTTCAAATATTTGGCCGTGTTTTGGCGTGGGTGGGGTTTAGAAGAGAGAGGCGTGGTATCCCTTGAATGAAATGAAATTCACGTCCGAAAGAAGCGGTCTCAAGACCGATTTTGAGAAGCAATCCAGGGACACCAACAGCAATGAATGCAGCCGATGCGACTTTAACCGAACATATGCAGGGATCCGGAGATCATGAAGGTAAAGGAATCTAATTAATTCCTGGATATCATTTTATTTAATCAATTAGCAAGGACTGTAGAGTGTATTCAGTCATCTGCATCATTATGAGTTGAAGTTGCATACACATTTGCATATTTCTATGTCGGTGCATGAACTGGCTGTAGCCTAAATCGTCTTTGCAGAGTGGCGTTGCTATTTATACAGCCTATTTATAATTATATTGGTCACCTAATTGAGATTCTGCATGTTTAAATGCGGGAAGAGTTGCTGAGTCAATTGAATGTAAAAAAAACTTTTCACCGGTTCTCGCGGTTGTGCATTGTTTGCAAGGCTGACGTCAGTGACAACAAAAAAATGCTCGCGGCAATATAGGAGAAGAGGGAAATACAGAAAGGTCTGCTTAAAGCTGGGGACACATTACACCACGGCTATTCAGCTTCATTGTCAAGTGGCAAATATACAAACATCCACCAACTAGAGATGTTCCTGTAGCTTTTATTAGTTTAGTAGTTTTACTACATACTATTAGCCTATACGTATCACTACTAGCCTACTTATTATTTACTAATACTACATGAAGTAAACTAGCCATGTTTTATCTTCATTTCATTTTAATGAAATTATTTCATATAACAGGTGTCGATAACATTACAATGCACAAAGAAACAGTATATAAATTAAAGAAGATACCGTACAAATGTATCTTATCTGATATTTTACCAAAAATATGAATATGAACAGCCGAAATAGCCGAAATAGTTCCACATTGTCATGCCAGCTGGGCTGGTTCGGCTGGTTCACGTTCGCAAGCAAAGCCAAAATAGTTCCAATCAGAGCTCTGGTTTTCAAACGTATACAATGTAGCGCTGGTACGGCTTCAAATGGCTCTCACAATGTGGCTCTCACTCCCTGTGGCATTGAATTCATAAGCGTCCTCCCGCGGGCCGTTTGAAATTTTAAAGGGGCCGCTAATTGAATAGCGCTACATTACACTATTTTTAGCCCGACTTGGCAACGATTTGCGATCGGGTAGTACAGGGAAATCCAGGCTAGTCGCGCTGTAAAGTCGCAGCTGTAATCGGGAGTGAAAGACTGTTGTCTGTCTCTTACGATCCCAGTCGGGAACGCCACGATTTTATCGGGTTAAGTCTGTGCATAATCTTGTAGTTTGCACTGGCCAAAGACTTAAATAGCTACGGCAATTTTCAATAGCCAATGAAAAGTGAGTTTGCGACAGAGGAAGGAATAGGAGGAAAATACGGAAGTAGCAAAACATCAAATCCAACGTGCGGATGGCTGAGCCGAATAAACATGTTTTTTGGAATACTAAAAATGAGGAGCGACCTGTGGATTTGTGGCAGAAACATGCGTGTGTCTGACTGTACAATGTCAGCTCTGCAAGTTACCACAACAACACTGACAAAGTATGGGCTCCATGGTTGTTTTGAAATCACGTTCATGTGAGAGAACTGCATCCGTCTGCGTCAATTCTCTGTCGTTTAGATTTGTGCTCCTCAAAAACAGCCGTCATTATGTGTGTGCGACACAAGCATATCTGCATATGACAGTTGTTAAATGTGTGCGACTCATTTTTTTCATTGTCGCTTACGATTGGAAAAGTCGTGTAATGTGGCCCCAGCTTTAGAGAAGGGTCCACGCGTCAGGCCAGTCTGCGAGACTGCAGATGGATGCTATTGCACAGTTATGCGAATGAAAAGGCTACAAACTGAGTAGGCCTATTTGTTCATTGTTAAATAAAGAAATATAATACCCTTATAGAAATATAATACCCTGCAATAATCGTACGTGAAGCCTATTCACGATCAAAGTGTTAATCCCATGACAAACCTGTATTTTGGGTGCTGAAGGCGAGGTCACAGAACAAATTCTCACTAAGTTCCATCCATAATAATATTTTCAACGTGTTTACCTTAGAAACTATACCCTTTAAAATAACAATAAGGCTTAATGTGTAATTCTTTATTTTTGGCTCTATTCTCTAAAATTAAGCCTTACAGGAGCTGAACAAATTCCAAAAAACATCTGAATTCTTACCCTCCCCCTCTCTAAATGTCCGTCCCTTGCTGCCCCCTCTTTAAAGGGCCCTCCCTTACTGTCATCTCTCTAAAGAGCCTTCCCTTACTGTCCCCTTTCAAAAGGGACCCCTCTTACTGTCCCCTCTCTAAAGGGCCCTCCCATACTGCCCCCTCTCTAAAGGGCTCTCCCGTACTGTCCCCTCTCTAAAGGGCCCTTCCTTACTGTCCCCTTTCTAAAGGGCCCTTCCTTACTGTCCCCTCTCTAAAGGGCCCTCCCTTACTGTCCCCTCTCTAAAGGGCCCTCCCCTACTGTTCTCTGTCTAAAGGGCCCTTCCTTACTGTCCTTTGTCTAAAGGGCCCTTCCTTACTGTCCCCTCTCTAAAGGGCCCTTCCGTACTGTCCCCTCTCTAAAGGGCCCTTCCTTACTGTCCCCTCTCTAAAGGGCCCTCCCTTACTGTCCCCTCTCTAAAGGGCCCTCCCCTACTGTTCTCTGTCTAAAGGGCCCTTCCTTACTGTTCCCTTTCTAAAGGGCCCTTCCTTACTGTCCCCTCTCTAAAGGGCCCTCCCTTACTGTCCCCTCTCTAAAGGGCCCTCCCCTACTGTTCTCTGTCTAAAGGGACCTCCCTTACTGTCCCCTCTGTAAAGGGCCCTCCCTTACTGTCCTTTGTCTAAAGGGCCCTTCCTTACTGTCCTTTGTCTAAAGGGCCCTTCCTTACTGTCCCCTCTCTAAAGGGCCCTTCCTTACTGTCCCCTCTCTAAAGGGCCCTTCCTTACTGTCCCCTCTCTAAAGGGCCCTCCCTTACTGTCCTTTGTCTAAAGGGCCCTTCCTTACTGTCCCCTCTCTAAAGGGCCCTTCCTTACTGTCCCCTCTCTAAAGGGCCTGTAGGTTCCTTCTTAGTGAAGCCTTAGCTTGACGCTCTAATCATTCCCTCGTTGTCATCCATGTCAACGACCAGAAAATAACTCCCCAGAATCCTCTGTATTCAGTTAAATTGTTTACTTCAAAAAATAAAACAATGATTGGTACAAACAGTTTCCACAATGTGAAAATAAAAAAGATAATCGATATAAAAAGAGAGAGAATAAGAGAGAGAGAGGTAAAAAAAACTGTGTGGCTCCACTCCATGCTGTCTGACAGAATCTGACCAGGTAGCCACTCCTACCCAGACATGTCCGGGCTTGTCTGCAATTAAACATGAACAACCACTATAAAGCCACATGGGGCGCTACAAAATGCCACAAAAGGAATACAGATAAACTCTTAAACAATCTGAATTATCCACACACATTTTAAGTGCAATGAATTAAATATTACGCTATTACTTGCTGTAAATATTTAAATCTGTAAACACTGTAAATAGTCATTTTTAACAGAGTAAACATAAATCACCATGGACTTAAATTATTGTCCAAATATTTATTAACTAAAATTGCATTTAGGCTCCTACATTACCGGCCCCTAATTGTTATCAATGTCCTTGAAACAATTTCTCAAAAAGTGTCAACTTAAATTTAAGGAGCCTAAATAATATTACTATTACTTAGATGAAAGAGTCCTTAATTATTTGTCCCATTATCTTCACCTCATTTAAACTGAGGACTTGGCTTCAGAACAGTTCATCAGTTATCCTCTGATTCCTGAAGAAGACATAGCTTTGTTATAGGGCGACAAAGCTCATTGGTCTTGGTCTTTACTTTCACCTGACGAACAAGGCCGTTTTTGTCAGGAAAAGTCTCCACAATTCTTCCAAGTGGCCATGAGTTTCTGGGTGAAGTGTCGTCCACAATCAGCACCACATCACCAACACAGAAGTTTCTTCCAGGCGTAGACCATCGTTGACGTTCCTGTAGCTGTGTGAGGTATTCTTTACACCAGCGTTTCCAGAAGACGTCAGCGAGGTACTGGATTTGTCTCCATCTGCGATTGGCGTATTGGTCGTCCTTATAAAATATTCCTGGTGGTAACTCGGGTTTGACCTTTAGTAGCAACAGATGGTTGGTCGTTAGTGCCTCTAAATCGTTGAGGTCTGATGATTCCTTTGTGATGGGTCTGCTGTTAATGACCGCTTCAGCTTCACACAGTAAAGTATGGAGACCTTCTTCATCCAAAAGTTGCTCCTTCACTGTGACGTTGAGGATTTTTCTCACTGAACGGATCAGCCGCTCCCAACTTCCTCCATAGTGAGAACCTGCTGGCGGATTGAAATGCCACTGAACACCCCTCTGTTGCAAGTGTTTTTCAATCTTGCTCGTGTTCCATTCTTTGATCGATTTCTTCAACTCACTGTCAGCTGACCGGAAGTTGGTTCCATTATCTGAAAACATCTCTCTGACTTGTCCTCTTCTGGCAAGAAATCTTCTGATTGCATTGAGACATGCATCAGTGTCGAGTGAGGATGCAACTTCTAGATGCACAGCTCGTATGGCAAGACACGTGAAGACAACGCCATATCTCTTTACTTGCCCTCTTCCTCTTTTAACTTGGAACGGGCCGAAGTAATCAACGCCAACTCGTGTGAATGGCGGATCATCAGGTAGGACCCTGCATGTTGGCAGATCTGCCATGAGTTGCTGTCCAGCGGTTCCATGTAGTCTTTTACAGATGACACACTTGGACAGGAACCGTCTGATGGCTCTGTCAGGCCAAAATGTGTCCGTGAGCCAAAATTGATCCGGGCCAGAGATCGGAATGCTTGGAATGTCGTTGCTATGCCAACAGACACGCGAGCATTGTGACGCGTAGCATTGTGACGTGTTCGCAACTTGCTTTGACCTCAGAATCACCGGGTGACAAACTCGCGCTTGCTTTTATCCTACAAAACAAGGCATTTTCATTGGGTGAACGCGATCGCATAGCAAATACAGTAAAAAAATAATAATCGGTCATCAGAAAAGCTACCAATAATAGGCCCAAAAAATAACAATTAGGCCGACTGATCGACGTGACAGTAGATTAGTTTTATTGGGCTATTCAACAACGCGATAGGCCTACTTACTCTTTCCACCTCGCTGGTTTAACTTGCAGGACGAACAGGCTATAAATGCGTTTAATTTTTTTCCTTCGTTTTTTTTTTTTTTAAAAATCCGGCGTTGTTAACATTAGTAACGGATGCTCATTTTTTTATAAAGCAACATTTGACCAGGAAAACATGACATTTCAGTGTTGACAAGTTCAATTATGTCAATATGTAATTTAAATGTGTACATTAATAAGATTATACGTTTAACCGACTAGTGAGGGTAGCAACGTTTACTCCATCGATTCTGAGGTGAAATTAATCACCAACACAATCTAAAATCGAAAACAATTAACAATATAAAGCTTAGTAGCCTATACAAAGGGAAACTATAAAGGTTATCTGAGTGATAGTGATGGTTATTTGAGTGATGTAGTGATTTATCTCCGTCCAACGATCTCCGGCGATTCTGAGCTAAAAGCAAGTGCAAACTTGTCACCCGGCGATTCTGAGGTCAAAGCAAGTGCGAACACGCGTCACAATGCTCGCGTGTCTGTTGGCATAGCAACGACATTCCAAGCATTCCGATCTCTGGCCCGGATCAATTTTGGCTCCCGGATCAATTTTGGCCTGACAGCTCCACTAGCTCCTGGTATCCAGAATCTTTGACGTAGCTGAGCCAACATGTGATTCCTTCCGGCGTGAGCTGTAATGTCATGAATGTGTCTCAGCACAAGCTTTGTGATGTGTGAGTCTTTAGGCAAGATGGAGTCGTCTGGCATTGCGGCACGGCTCAACCTTCCGCCGACTCTCATGACTCCGTCTTTGAGTACTGGATTTAACTTATAGAGGGAGCTACCTTTCTTTACCCTTTGATGCTCTTTTAGCATTGCCAAATCTTCTTTGAAACTTTGCTTTTGACAGTACTTCACAATTTCAGTTTCTGCTTTGGTCAAGTCGTCACAAGTTAGAGTCTTTCCTTTGAAAGCTTTCTTGTATTCAATCATCCTGCTTTCTCCACTTGATGCTTTTAGTTCCTTTCTCTTTTCTTTCAGCTCTTTAAGCAAATCTTTGAGTTTCAGAAACCAGGCGACACTACGCTTCAATGCTGTCCAGGAAGAGTAGTGGTTCATCCACCGGTCCATGAAATCTTCGGGCTCGTGTGCCTGAATGATGTGTGCTTGAGTCACTCTTTTAACCTCTGCATCGTCGATATCCAGCATTCCAGGATCGGGATTTTTGGGCCACTGGTCTTGTGAGCTGAGCAAGAAACTTGGTCCTGATAGCCAGCTTTCATTTCTCAAAAATGCTTCCATGGTCTGTCCTCTTGAGACATGATCAGCAGGATTCAGAGTGGTATTGATGTATCTCCACTGTGATGTCCGTGAGTGCTCCAGGATTGCTGTGACCCTATTAGCAACAAACGTCTTGAATCTGGTGCTTTCACTGTTCAGATACTTTAGCACAGCCGTGCTATCTGTCCAAAAGACCGATTCATCGAGCTCCAGCTCCAGCTCCTTCTTTAGAAGCTTGTCCATTTTTATTGCAACTGAGGCCGCAGTCAGTTCCATTCTTGGGATAGTTGGAGACTTCAAGGGCGCGACCCTTGTCTTGGCCATGATCAAATTGGATTGATATTCACCAGTTGCAGAGCGCAGCAGTAGGTAGCTTGTTGTTCCATACGCGTCTTCACTCGCGTCAGCGAAGTGATGAAGCTGCGCGTAGACTGGTGCGCCAAACTGCTTTGACTTGACACATCTGTCCACTCCAAATTTCTCGAGCTGTGGCAGGCTTGAGATCCACTTTTTCCAGCTCTTCACAACAGTGTCTGGCAGGTTATCGTCCCAGCTGTACTTTTGCCGACATAAATCCTGCAGGATTCTTTTGGCGGGCAGTATTACTGGAGCGAGAAAGCCCATCGGGTCAAAGATAGAACTGACAATGGAAAGCAGGCCTCTCCTAGTGTGTGGTCGATCTTTGAGGTTGATCTTAAATCTGAACTGATCTGATTCAGCACACCACTGGATGCCCAATGTTCTCTCCATCGGCAAGTTGTCCTCATCCAAGTCCAGATCTTGAAACCCTTGTGCTCTTTCCGCTTCTGGGATTGAGTTGAGCACTTTCCTGCTGTTGCTCGACCATTTTGTCAGTCGAAATCCACCTTTAGCCAACATGTTCCTCAACTCAGCACAGAGGCTGATTGCTGTATTTTCATCAGTAGTTGATTTGAGACAGTCGTCTACGTAGAAATTTTTCTTCACTGTTTTGGCCGTCTCTTGACCAAATTTGTCCGCAAAATCTGTTGCACATTTTTGAAGTGCAAAGGTTGCAACGCTTAGTGATGATGTTGCGCCGAATATGTGAACCAACATCTTGTGCTCGACAAGGTCCAGGTCGTAGTTCCCGTCAGGCCACCAGAGAAACCTGAGGAGATCTGTGTCTTCGCTGCTGACTCTGACTCTGTGGAACATGGCCTCCACATCAGCCATGACAGCCTCTTGTCGAAACCTCATGAGGACCCCCACTAGCGAACTTGTTAGGTCCGGCCCCTGCAGTAGCTGCTGGTTCAATGACGTTCCTTGAAAGCTTGCGCCGCAGTCATAGACAACACGTAGCTTCTGCTTGGTTGGATGTCTGACTCCGTGGTGAGGCAGATACCACGTTCGCCCCTCAGTAGGTTCTCGTTCAGCACTATCGAGCTTTACCGCGTAGCCTTTCTTGAGGAAGTCATCCACAAATGCAACGTATTCTCCATAAAACTTGACGTCTTTAGAGAATCTTTTCCGTAAGTTCAATGCACGTTGCTCAGCAACTGCCCTGTTGTTTGGCATACACAAAGACTTCTTCCTCACAGGAAGGCAAACACTGTAATGACCATCTTCATGTATTGCAGATTGCGACACCATGCTAATAAACTGATGGTCATCCTTTGACATCTCGATGTCTTCGTTTTGTCCAGCATCAGGAAAGTCCTGCTTGAATTGCCGCTGCCAGAGCTCATCTAGCTTAGCCACTGAGATGCGGTTGGCAGTGACTCCTGTCAGTGTGTTTGTTTCCATTATGTCGCTTCCACCTCTGAGTGGTCCGTTCACTGTCCAGCCTAATATTGTTCTCACGGCGTATGGTCCATTGTCCACGCTGTTAACCACTTGCAGTGGCTCCATCGCCCTGGGAACATTTGCTCCTACGAGTAATCCAATCTCTGCTTGGACTGTGGGAATTCTCACCTCCTTTAGGTGGGGCCAACTATCGACATCCTCTTGGCGGGGGATATTGTCTTTATTTACGGGAATGTCTTTCTGTGAATACACCTCCGAAAGTTCGATAAACTGGTTGTCGTCCAAGCTGCTGATTTCGAGACCAGTCACAATGCGTGTGTTCACGATAGAGTCATTTCCCATTGTTCGCAATGAGATGTTTACATTGCGTCCATTCAAGTTCAGTTGGTTTATCAGTGACTGTAGCAAAAGTAGCTGAGCTACCTGAATCCAAAAACGCGTACGTTGTCACTGTCTTGGCTCCCTTTTGTGCCTTGACACACATCGGAACGATCGAAAGCACACAATCTTCTTTACCGGCCCCTGTGACACCAACAGTTTCGGTTGTTTGAACAAGGGCGCTTGATAGAGATTGCTGTTCACAACTTTCCTTCGCTGTTTCTTCTTTTGAGTCTTTATTGGTCATGTGCAACAGTGTGGGATGTAATCTAGAGCATTCTTGACATTGAAGCTTCTGTTTGCAACTGCTACTCATATGACCGTGTTTCAAACACGCAAAACACAGACCTTTGCTCCTCAAGAAGTCAATCTTGTCTTTATGTTGCTTGCTCTTGAGCTTTTTGCAGACTGTTAGGCTGTGTTGCTCTCCATTGCAATAAACACAAGGTTTGCTGCTAGCATCCACCGAGACAGGTTGTGTTTTTGACGTTGTTTGTTTGTAGTTTTCCGTCTTTGGAGGTACAACGGTTGTTGTGAACACTTTCCTTGGTTTGAGTGTCTCTGTGTATTGTGGTTTTGGTTTTTGTCGTACAGAATCTTTCGTGCTTGGGGTGGTTTCCTTTATGTTTCCATAGAGCGGGTGCAAAAGATACTTGACTTGCTGGTTGACAAAGTCTACGAAATTTTTGAACTTCATTCTTTTCTTTGTTCTTTCTTGCAGGTCGCAAGCGGACCTTCTCCAAGATTCTTTGAGTTTGTATGGTAGTTTGTTTGCCAGTGCCTTTATATTAGCTGTGTTGTCCAAGTCTTCCATGTAGCTAATATCTGTCATTGTATTGGAACAGCCCGTGAGGAATAACGTGAAGGACTGAAGAGCAACACCGTCTTCTGGCTTGATTGTCTGCCAATCCAAACCCTCGTTTATGTAGGCTTCCGCTATCTTGAAGTCATCACCGAAGAACTCCTTTAACATTTGTTTTGCTTTAGTATAACCTGCTGAAGGTTCCATGTGAATGCAACTCTTAACCAGCTCATGTGGTTGTCCACTTGTGTACTGTAGCAAAAATTGAAGGCGATCACGGTTGTCACCGGTGCGGCTTTCAATTCCATGTTCAATAGTTCTGATAAAGGACTTGTACTCCAGTGGGTCACCCTTGAATGTTGGAATGGTGAGATCAGGAAGTAAAGATGCTTTGTGATTCTTCACAAGGTACTCTGTTATGTTGGCTTGTTGAGAGATGGCTTGACAAAGCCCATCGAGCACTGGTTCTGGCTGGTCTTTAATATCCATCCGTGGCGCAGATGTGGCCGTTTGAATAGTAAATGGAGGAATATTATGTCTCATGCTGGGTGTTGGTAAGGTAGGCTGTGATGGTAGTTGGAAAGTAGGTTTTGTATCTGTTTTACCATCCTGCTCATCAGCTTCAATAACGCTATTGTCTTCCTGTGTGTGTTCATATTTTTGCAAAACCTCCATTTTAGCATCAGACTCAGCAAGCGCAGTCTGCATTGCATGCATTTCCTTTCTAGCCTTTATTGCAGCTTCAATCCTCTTTTGCTGGGCCTCAAACTGTGCTTCTCGTTGTTTTTCCTCGGCTTGCAGTTGAGCCTCCCTGCATCCTTTTTCTGCATGCCACTCTGCTTCTTCCTGTTCAATGGCCAACTTTTCTTTTAAAGCTGCAGCCTTTGCCTTTAATGATGCCCGCTCCATCTCCGCCTTTAATCTGACTGAAGAGGATGATGAGGTTGTGCTTCCACTCTGTGATGAAGACCTACTTTTACGTCTAGTGGTCAGGTTTGATGATGTAGACCTATTATCTGCAGCTGTTACCTGTCTGTCACACTCTTCAGCCTGCTCAGCGCGTTTTGAGACATTTTTCATCCATTCCTCACATTTCCAGAAGAAGTCATCCATTAGTTTATTTTTTGGATCAAACCAGCTCTTTTGATCATCCACAAATTCCTCCTCAGTCATTAATTTCTGCAGACCAGAATTAAGGTTCTTAAAGTCTTGCTGCAAGCCAGTAAAGTCGACATGAAGTTTATTTTTGACAGTGTCAACATTTGCATCATCTTCCATTAACTGCTCAATTTGCTTGTTCAAGCTAGTTAACTGGGATAGCTTGTACCTGCGTGCTTGGATTTGTCTAGCCTTGTGTTCTTCTACAGCCTTCTCAGTCATTTTTACTGCTCTTTTTTCACTGTCCTGTTCATCCATGACAAGCGAAATTTCCACCTTTTATCAGTAAAAAAGGCAATGCACCTTAGTGTTCCACTTCGTCATTCAGCTGAATGACAAATGTTTTTTTTTTCCTTTTTTTTTTTTTTTTTTCAGTTACTCACACACATCAGTACGTGCAGTCCTCCGTAGCTCATGTCCATTAACCCTCCGTAACCACGCAGGGAAAGCTCCAGCTTACTGCTTGTTTTCTTCTTTTCCAAAGTTTCCTTTTTCGTTCTTCCGTTTCGAGTCAGACTTTCCACGTTCCGTTGAAGAGCAAGTTTTTTTACAATTGTAGGTTCCTTCTTAGTGAAGCCTTAGCTTGACGCTCTAATCATTCATGTCAACGACCAGAAAATAACTCCCCAGGATCCTCTGTATTCAGTTAAATTGTTTACTTCAAAAAATAAAACAATGATTGGTACAAACAGTTTCCACAATGTGAAAATAAAAAAGATAAGCGATATAAAAAGAGAGAGAATAACAGAGAGAGAGGTCAAAAAACTGTGTGGCTCCACTCCATGCTGCCTGACAGAATCTGACCAGGTAGCCACTCCTACCCAGACATGTCCGGGCTTGTCTGCAATTAAACATGAACAACCACTATAAAGCCACATGGGGCGCTACAAAATGCCACAAAAGGAATACAGATAAACTCTTAAACAATCTGAATTATCCACACACATTTTAAGTGCAATGAATTAAATATTACGCTATTACTTGCTGTAAATATGAATTGTAAATATTTAAATCTGTAAACACTGTAAATAGTCATTTTTAACAGAGTAAACATAAATCACCATGAACTTAAATTATTGTCCAAATATTAATTAACTAAAATTGCATTTAGGCTCCTACAGGGCCCTTCCTTACTGTCCCCTCTCTAAAGGGCCCTCCCTTACTGTCCTTTGTCTAAAGGGCCCTTCCTTACTGTCCCCTCTCTAAAGGGCCCTTCCTTACTGTCCCCTCTCTAAAGGGCCCTTCCTTACTGTCCCCTCTCTAAAGGGCCCTTCCTTACTGTCCCCTCTCTAAAGGACCCTTCCTTACTGTCCCCTCTCTAAAGGGCCCTCCCTTACTGTGCCCTCTCTAAAGGGCCCTTCTTTACTGTCCCCTTTCTAAAGGGCCCTCCCTTACTGTCCCCTCTCTAAATGGCCCTCCCCTACTGTCCCCTCTCTAAAGGGCCCTTCCTTACTGTCCCCTCTCTAAAGGGCCCTCCCGTACTGTCCCCTCTTTAAAGGGCCCTCCCCTACTGTTCTCTGTCTAAAGGGACCTCCCTTACTGTCCCCTCGGTAAAGGGCCCTCCCTTACTGTCCTTTGTCTAAAGGGCCCTTCCTTACTGTCCTTTGTCTAAAGGGCCCTTCCTTACTGTCCCCTCTCTAAAGGGCCCTCCCTTACTGTCCTTTGTCTAAAGGGCCCTTCCTTACTGTCCTTTGTCTAAAGGGCCCTTCCTTACTGTCCCCTCTCTAAAGGGCCCTTCCTTACTGTCCCCTCTCTAAAGGGCCCTCCCTTACTGTCCTTTGTCTAAAGGGCCCTTCCTTACTGTCCCCTCTCTAAAGGGCCCTCCCCTACTGTCCCCTCTCTAAAGGGCCCTTCCTTACTGTCCCCTCTCTAAAGGGCCCTTCCTTACTGTCCTTTGTCTAAAGGGCCCTTCCTTACTGTCCTCTGTCTAAAGGGCCCTTCCTTACTGTCCCCTCTCTAAAGGGCCCTTCCTTACTGTCCCCTCTCTAAAGGGCCCTTCCTTACTGTCCCCTCTCTAAAGGGCCCTCCCTTACTGTCCTTTGTCTAAAGGGCCCTTCCTTACTGTCCCCTCTCTAAAGGGCCCTCCCCTACTGTCCCCTCTCTAAAGGGCCCTTCCTTACTGTCCCCTCTCTAAAGGGCCCTTCCTTACTGTCCCCTCTCTAAAGGGCCCTTCCTTACTGTCCCCTCTCTAAAGGGCCCTTCCTTACTGTCCCCTCTCTAAAGGGCCCTTCCTTACTGTCCCCTCTCTAAAGGGCCCTCCCTTACTGTGCCATCTCTAAAGGGCCCTCCCCTACTGTCCCCTCTCTAAAGGGCCCTCCCTTACTGTCCCCTCTGTAAAGGGACCTCCTTTAGTGTCCTCTCTCTAAAGGGACTTCCGTTACTGTCCCCTCTCTAAAGAGCCTTCCCTTACTGTCCTCTGTCTAAAGGGCCCTCTTTTACTGTCCCCTCTCTAAAGGGCCCTCCCCTACTGTCCCCTCTCTAAAGGGCCCTCCCTTACTGTCCCCTCTGTAAAGGGACCTCCTTTAGTGTCCTCTCTCTGAAGGGACCTCCGTTACTGTCCCCTCTCTAAAGAGCCTTCCCTTACTGTCCTCTGTCTAAAGGGCCCTTCCTAACTGTCCCCTCTCTAAAGGGCCCTCTCATACTGTCCCCTCTCTAAAGGGCCCTCCCCTACTGTCCCATCTCTAAAGGGCCCTCCCTTACTGTCCCCTCTGTAAAGGGACCTCCTTTACTGTCCCCTCTCTAAAGGGCCCTCCCTTACTGTCCTCTCTCTAAAGGGCCGTCCCTTACTGTCCCCTCTCTAAAGGGCCCTCCCTTACTGTCCCCTTTCTAAAGGGCCCTCTCATACTGTCCCCTTTCTAAAGTGCCGTCCCTTACTGTTCCCTCTCTAAAGGGCCCTCTTTTACTGTCCCCTTTCTAAAGGGCCCTCCCTTACTCCCCCCTCTCTAAAGAGCCCTCCCTTACTGTCCCCTCTCTAAAGGGACCTCCGTTACTGTCCCCTCTCTAAAGAGCCTTCCCTTACAGTCCTCTGTCTAAAGGGCCCTTCCTAACTGTCCCCTCTCTAAAGGGCCCTCTCTTACTGTCCCCTTTCTAAAGTGCCGTCCCTTACTGTCCCCTCTCTAAAGGGCCCTCTCATACTGTCCCCTCTCTAAAGGGCCCTCTCTTACTGTCCCCTTTCTAAAGTGCCGTCCCTTACTGTCCCCTCTCTAAAGGGCCCTCTCTTACTGTCCCCTTTCTAAAGGGCCCTCCCTTACTCCCCCCTCTCTAAAGAGCCCTCCCTTACTGTCCCCTTTCTAAAGTGCCATCCCTTACTGTCCCCTCTCTAAAGGGACCTCCGTTACTGTCCCCTCTCTAAAGAGCCTTCCCTTACTGTCCCCTCTCTAAAGGGACCTCCATTACTGTCCCCTCTCTAAAGAGCCTTCCCTTACTGTCCCCTCTCTAAAGGGCCCTCCCTTACTGTCCCCTTTCTAAAGTGCCATCCCTTACTGTCCCCTCTCTAAAGGGACCTCCGTTACTGTCCCCTCTCTAAAGAGCCTTCCCTTACTGTCCCCTCTCTAAAGGGACCTCCATTACTGTCCCCTCTCTAAAGAGCCTTCCCTTACTGTCCCCTCTCTAAAGGGCCCTCTCTTACTGTCCCCTTTCTAAAGTGCCGTCCCTTACTGTCCCCTCTCTAAAGGGCCCTCTCTTACTGTCCCCTTTCTAAAGGGCCCTCCCTTACTCCCCCCTCTCTAAAGAGCCCTCCCTTACTGTCCCCTTTCTAAAGTGCCATCCCTTACTGTCCCCTCTCTAAAGGGACCTCCGTTACTGTCCCCTCTCTAAAGAGCCTTCCCTTACTGTCCCCTCTCTAAAGGGACCTCCATTACTGTCCCCTCTCTAAAGAGCCTTCCCTTACTGTCCCCTCTCTAAAGGGCCCTCCCTTACTGTCCCCTTTCTAAAGGGCCCTCTCTAAAGGGCCCTCTCTTACTGTCCCCTTTCTAAAGGGCCCTCTCATACTGTCCCCTTTCTAAAGTGCCGTCCCTTACTGTCCCCTCTCTAAAGGGCCCTCTCTTACTGTCCCCTTTCTAAAGGGCCCTCCCTTACTGCCCCCTCTGTAAAGTGCCGTCCCTTACTGTCCCCTCTGCAAAGGAACCTCCCTTACTGCCCCCTTTCTAAAATGGCTTATATCCCCTAACCCATTTCAATTCCTAATAGTACTACATTTTCCTCTTACATCTACTATGGCATATAGTACATCAAGGCGCCCCAGTGTGTGATGTGTATTGGCTGTGATTAATGAAGTGTGTTGACGAACAAACCATATGTTATTTGGGAATATTTAGAAGATAGGCCCTCACCAATGATGTAAACATGTGCGTCAAGCTCAAGGCCTCTGAGGGTATATAAGCTTGGCTAGATGACCAGTGCGTCGAAGGTTACTGGACCGCAATTTGTGCTGTGTCTTGGTGATCTTCCCGCTGCCCGGTGTGATTTGCAATAAACTTACTTAAACTCTTGTAAAGTGTTTGTTGTGTTGAGTGAGTTCTTGCATTGTCCTGACTTGGATTATTGAGAAAGAAGCCGGTTCCTATCAAGATATACTTTTCTACATATATTAAAAACTATTAAGAAGACTAGAAAACTATGTATACGAATTATACTATTGATGACTTGATCTATTTGTAAATGTAGATGGCGGAGTACCCTTGCTGGCAGTTTCCCCGACTGGTCAGCATCCAAACGGCCCGCTGCTCCACCACGCCGAGGGACAGCACTTCCTGAAGGAAGCTTTTCAAATTATCCTGGAGGAGGCGCTGTGCCAGGGCACCGATACTAAGGAGAAGGTGTGCCCCCCCTCCCCCTCCTCCTCCTCCTCAGAATCTCTCTTTCTTTTTCAATGTCTCAGAATTTTCAGTTCTGTGGCTCCTGTCCTTGTTTTCTTTCTCCTCACTTTTTTTGTCTTTTATTTGGATGCATGGATGATTCTACACCCGCCTCTCCAATATCAAACAAAAACACTCTTTCTATCTCTCCATATATTTATAAATGTATCTCAGATATCAAATATCTCATAAATATACAGTACCAGTCAAAAGTTTGGACACACCTACTCATAGAAGGTTTTTTTTGTTATCTCGTTTTCCACATTTTAGAAGAGGAAAGACATCAAAACTATGAGATAACGCAAATAAAATTATGCAAAGACCAAAAAAGTGTTAAACAAATCAAAAAAGTCTTATATTTTAGATTCTTCAAAGTAGCCACCCTTTGCTTTGATAACAGCTTTGCACATTCTTGCCATTTTCTCAACCAACTTTTGTGGTAAACAGGTGATGATATCATGACTGTATAAAAGGATATCAAAATACTCTTGATATCTTATTTCCAGGTACTCTTTCAAGCGATACTATAACCTCTCTGCATTTGAATGGCTCTCTATGGGAATTGGGGGGTGGGACTAGATTAAGCTGTAAATTACACAGGAATAGTATGGAACCCATGGTTGGCTAAATGGCTGTTAGTCATCAAGGGTCTGAGGTATCATACAAGGCTCAAACCATCACTCTGCTGCCAGATATGCAATAGATATGGATGGTCACTTTACGGGTTGTTTCTCCTGACAAATTTTCCTGTTGAACTCTATGAAAAATAAGTCAGGAGAAACAACCCTTCAAGTGATCCATCCATATCTACTGCATATCTGGTAGCAGAGTGATGGTTTGAGGCTCGTTTGATACCGCAGACCCGCAGACTTACGGTCATTTAGCCAACTATGGGTTCCATACTGTTCCCGTGTAATTTACAGCTTAATCTTGTCCCACCCCTCAATTCTCATAGAGATCCATTCAAATGCAGAGAGGTTATAGTATCACTTGTAAGAGTACCAGGAAATAAGATAGCAGTCTTTTGATATCTTTTTATATAGAGTCATGATAGCATCACCTGTTTACCTGTGGAATACTTGTTTACCACAGAAGTTGGTTGAGATAATGGCAAGAATGTGCAAAGCCGTTATCAAGGCAAAGGGTGGCTACTTTGAAGAATCTAAAATATAAGACTTTTTTGATTTGTTTAACACTTTTTTGGTCTTTAAATAATTTAATTCGTGTTATCTCATAGTTTAGATGTCTTTCCTATTCTAAAATGTTGAAAACAGTAAAAATAACAATAAAAACCTTCTATGAGTAGGTGCGTCCAAACCTTTGACTGGTACTGTATCTGAGATATCTCTTATGGAAATTACACTCCCAATTCCTAGAAGTTTCAGTCTTTCCAGGTCGTGCTATGTGCATGTTAGTGTAGTAAGTGGAAGCCACCAGCTAGCAAGGAAAAAAGGAGAGTGAGTTTTATCAGCAGAGTACGTAAGGGACCCAGGTGCAGAGGAATTCTCAAGACACGAAATGTATGGAATCAAAAATAGGTTTACTAAGAACACACTGAAAATAACAAACAGGCAATGCACACGACGAACACAGCACACTTATACAAAACAACAAACACTGAGAACTAGGTAGGCCTAACGAGAATAAACGAAACTAGGTACCAACCAAGAGAACTAGACTTGAAACAGGAACTAGGGAATACACACGAGAGAGCTAGGTAAACGCGAGCGCAAGCAAGGCAAACACTCAGATCCAGGAACACGAGGGCTATACTTGAGGGCTATACTTATATAAAAGAACCTAATTAACAATCAATTAAACAATGAACACAGACAATAAATCAATGAACATAGAAAACAGAACTAAGACGGTCTCTGGTGGACAATTTTTTTCAGAAAAATGCACAGAAAAACACATGGCATTATGTTGTTAGAAACATGCACATTTGGACTAAAGGACATGACATTTGGTTGTTTTAAACATGCACACACCTATATCTGTTTCATGACCCCCACAGTGGGTGGAGCTACAGTGAGCTGTTGTTGTCCATGGCAAGATCCTACAATTGGTTGAAATGAGTCTGTGATAGCCGCGGTGACCCTGCTTGTTCTGCCACTGGCTGGAGGCGAAATGGGCCTGCTCACAGTAAGAAATGGAACGGCTCAAACTGCTGCAACGCATGTCATGGAAGTGAGCGCTGACGAGCTTTGGTCAGAAATGAACTGGGCGGAGAAGGTGAAGGAAGAAGCAGCTTTGGGACACTTGTGAGGTGTATTCACCCCACTCTCGGCAGGTTTGCGAGTGGCGGGATCCGGAGGAGCTGCGGACAATGCTGGACCTAGAGCTGCGGGATGGCGGGGAGTCACATGACCAGCTGCTACGGCGTGTCCGAGACGTGGCCAAGTACAGCGTCAAGACCAGTAGGCCTCCCTGCACGTCCTCGTCTGCACATGTCCTCACCTGCACGTCCTCGTCTGTGCATGTCCTCGTCTGCACAAGTCTTCATCTGCGCATGTCCTCGTCTGCACAAGTCTTCATCTGCGCATGTCCTCGTCTGCGCATGTCCTCGTCTGCGCATGTCCTCGTCTGCGCATATCCTCGTCTGCGCATATCCTTGTCTGCGCATGTCCTCGTCTGCGCATATCCTTGTCTGTGCATGTCCTCGTCTGCGCATATCCTTGTCTGCGCATATCCTCGTCTGTGCATGTCCTCGTCTGTGCATGTCCTCATCTGCGCATGTCCTCGTCTGCGCATATCCTTGTCTGCACATGTCTTCGTCTGCGCATATTCTTGTCTGCACATGTCCTTGTCTGAGCACGTCCTCGTCTGTCAGGAGGTTCTTGGCTTTCACAGTGATATGTTTTCTTTTTTTTCTGGTCTTCAGGTCATCCACTGTTCTTCAACCAGCTGTTTGCGGGGGTGGATTACCATGCCCTAGCGGGACGATTTCTCACCGAAACGCTCAATACCAGCCAGTAAGAGAGAGAGAGAGAGAGTGTGCATGAGTGAGCACACCTGGTGGTCACCCACAAGTTAACAACACCCTGTCTGGGGTCGCAGGTTATCACCTGTGTGTGGTACACATACACAAATTGCTTGTCACTGTTAAAACACAAAGAATGGCAAAGTCAACACTGTCATCTTTGCAGCTAGGCAAGAATGCACCTGCAGGATTTAGTTTGAAAACAAAATGGCAGCGAGCAGATTAAAAACAACAGAGCAAAACAAGCAAGCAAAGCAGGTAGACATACGGTCACACCCTGAACTATATTGTTGTTACTGCTTCATCACCCCTCTTTATCACAGAACACCGTCACTGCAAGAGAACACTATCACTGTGAGAGATCACACAGTGGGGGGAAATTTTGGGCAGTATTATTGCTGGGGGGCCGGATTTGGCAGTATTGTTGCTGGGAGAGGTGTGGGCAGGGTTTGGCAGTATTGTTGCTGGGAGAGGTGTGGGCAGGGTTTGGCAGTATTGTTGCTGGGAGAGGTGTGGGCAGGGTTTGGCAGAATTGTTGCTGGGAGAGGTGTGGGCAGGGTTCGGCAGAATTGTTGATGGGGGAGGTGTGGGCAGGGTTTGGCAGAATTGTTGATGGGGGGGGTTTGCAGTGTTGTTGTCTGGGGGTTAGAGGCACGGTTTGGTAGTATTCTTTCTGCGGGGGGGTGAAGTATTATTGCCCGGCGGGGGGGTTGGCAGTATTATTGTCGGACACTGTGGGGGGCGGTGGTTGTGACTGTCCTCTCTCCTGGTTCTGTGTTTGAGGTACACCTATGAGGTGGCCCCAGTGTTTGTGCTGATGGAGGACGTGGTTCTGTCCCAGCTGCGCTCTCTGGTGGGCTGGGAGGAGGGAGATGGCATATTTTGCCCCGGCGGCTCCGTCTCCAACATGTACGCGATGAATGTGGCTCGTTACCGGGCCTTCCCCCAGGTCAAACTGAAAGGGCTGTGGGCCGTCCCACGCCTGGCCATCTTCACTTCACAGGAGGTGAGTTTGAGTGGGAGGGAGGGAGGGTGTGAGGAAGAGAGGAGGGTTAGTGAGTGAGTGAGCAAGAGTGAGAGTGCGATTGAGAGAATTTGAAATCTGAGAGTGAGTGAAAAAGACATGAGTGACGGAATGAGTAAGAAGACAAAGAGCTGGCAGGTTGTTGCATGTTTGTCTGGAGCGATGGGGAGAAAAAGGGGTAAAATAAACTAATAACCAAATTAACAGCTCTCTTTTGCTCCCCTGTGTCCAGAGCCACTACTCTGTGTGCAAAGGAGCTTCGTTTGAAGGCATCGGACTGGAGAATGTCTTCCTAGTGAATGTGGATGAAAGGTACTGCACCTCCAATCAACCTCCCCTTGAACGTACGCAACAAGCACCGTGTTTTAACACTCCTGAGAGATTCATGTTTTCTGTCTCTCTCTCATCCCCTCTCTCTTTCTGCCCCACTCTCTCTCTCCCTCTCTCTCATCCAGAGGCTGCATGATTCCAGAAGACCTAGACCTGAAACTTGAGCTTGCTAGAATGCAGGCAAGTTTACCAAAACCAACTCTTGTCAGTTCAGTTTCAATATAGCTTACGACCTCAGAAAGGGCTAGCTCATCTGATCTTGCCATGGTGAAACTAGTATCGGCTGAGTTTTACAAACACTGCTTTCTCTTCTGGTTTTCTGGATGTTTTATTAGTGAGCTCAACTGTTTTCATTTAAGTCCAAAGATTCTAATGTCTTTGCCTGTTTGCCTTTATCAGTGAAATTGTGCTGCAGAATGGTCTCGACTGTATACTTGTGTGTCATCACCCGCCCTACCCTTCTTTCCCACCAGGGGGCAGTGCCGTTTTTGGTCAGTGCCACATCGGGAACAACCATCCAAGGCTCCTTCGACCCACTGGACAGGATAGCCGATATCTGTGAGAAACATGGGCTGTGGATGCATGTGGACGTAAGTGGATACCTTTTCATGCCAACTTTTAATAAACGTTTTTTAAATTTTGTCAGACTGGGAAGGACAAGGAAATGCAATGGTGAAAGTGAACACACTACTTTTTTTTTCCCTTTGTATAACAACTGTGAGAGGGTAATACTGGCAGGACAAAGAAAAAAACAGAAACTACAGTGTGATATGAAGCGGCGATGTGTGTGTGTGGGAGAGAGAGAGAGATAGAAGCGTTTGGCATCAAGGAGAGCACTCTCCTGGATGGGTGGCAGAGGTTGAATTAATGAATGCTCGTTAACTCCTCATAAACAGTATTTGAGCACAATCATAGCTGTAATCTCTATAACCCATCTGTGAGAGTCTAGACAAGCATGTGCCCTTCTTGGTGCCAATCGCAGCTCACACACACACACACACACACACTATTAAGCATGTTGAATTGGGTTGAAAAGGTATAAAAAAAAGAGATCAGCCCTTGATGTCAACCCCTGGTCTACTACATTTCAATTTAAATTTGGCACAAATAATGCACCCCCAAACAAGGAAATTAACATCCAATGTTGATTATTGGATCTTCCTTTTTAATGAGGAACTCTCAATGAAAGAAGTAATGGGACGTTTCAACATTACATTTCTACAGTTTGTGCTTGTTTTTTTGTTCGTTTTGTTAATATGCCTCCATATAAAATATTAATTAAATAAAATGCTGCACCTTTAAAAAAATCAAAGTAATGGAGAGTGAATGGCTACGGGTTCATTCTCAGGATTGGTTCCTTAACTCTGGTTAATGTGCCATGTCCCCACCTTAAGGCAGCCTGGGGGGGCAGCGCTCTCTTATCCAAGAGGCACAGACACCTGATGAAAGGGATCGAGAGGTATGTTCCCACAGAATTTGTTGCATTCCTAACGTTACATCACGTCCCAGTCTCGACGCTCATTTCCAGAGCATCAGCTCGAAGCACCTGTGTGCATTCAGTAGGATTATAAGATCAGCTGTGCCAAATAAAAATGACTTGGAGCTGCCACATTTTAGTCCAGCTAAATCCGGGAGTAAAAGCATCTCTGTTTTGATGAAGGGATGGAGCTGTTTGATGGGAAAGAATTGATACCACAGCTGCCCACGGAGCTCAAACATGTTAACAAGTAATTTTGCGGAGCCTACCCCATTATATTTGCATAGTGTGAATACTAGCAACATCAGCTGTCCCTGCTGACCGTGCCGGTAGTCCCGGTTGTCAGGGTCCACGTTCACTTCCATTCATTTTCGGGACCTCATCAAAATGAATCGTTTTAAAGCACAAACTAACTACGGTGGATAATACATCACCTTATAAAAGAAAAAGAAGATCCGGCAAAAAAGTATTGTTATATTAACTCTGTGAAGAATGCTTGCGCACGATAAAGTTGACGTCATGAGCGATGCGTTATTATGATAACCCGCTTTTGTATCTTTGTAGACTAATGTTACTAGTAAAACTGGGGATATGCTACGAAGTAGGATTACTGAGTTAACTGGATAACTGCATTGAGTAAAACCGGTACCCTCCCAAATATGGAACATGAGAGGGAAAAGCGCCAGGTTGCCATAGCAACTGACAAACTTTCCGAGCTCTATTGAATCCATCAACTGTAGTAGGCTACCGTTAGTTGTAGGTCTACGTCATAACAAAACAAAAAAATCTAACTAACTTGTATTTCTACACAGTAGCCTCTCCGAAAATAGTTCCACTATTAATAGCTAATTTAAACTTGAAAACAGCTTATAAGCTCAAAACAAACATGTACCTTTTCACCCTCGTGTTCTCTTTTATCGATTTTTTATCCGCCGCAGTTAGTTTGTGCTTTAAAATGATTCATTTTGGTGCGGTGAATGGGGTGCCTGACAACCGGGACTACCGGGGATGCCGTTAATGGTCAGCAGGGACAGCTGATGTTGCTAATATTCACGCTATGCAAATATAATGGGGTAGGCTCCACAAAATTACTAATGTCACACCAAGGTGAAATATTCCTTTAAGGTGTAGGCCAATTTCTCCTTAATGCAGTTAACAAGCTACACTTACTTTATATGACCCTGGGTGGAAGATAGGATGCATTTGCATTCAATTAGACACCTAATCTCCACCTTCATGTACATCATGTAATAGGCATTTAGCAGACGCTCTTATCCAGAGCGACTTACACAACTTTTTAGCATTTAAAAAAAAAACATATTATTCATTTATACAGCTGGATATATACTGAAGCGATTCAGGTTAAGTACCTTGCTCAAGGTTAAAACGGCAGTGTCCTACCTGGGAATGGAACCTGCAACCTTTCGGTTACATGGCCAGTTCCTTCACCATTATACTACACCGCCACCTCATGTGTGTCACTCAAACGTCATCCGTGCGTTTTCAGAACAAATGCCATCTTATATGTATTAAAAATGATATTCTCACACAGCTGTGTTATTATAACTAATTTTATTTACATGCACCTTTCAAGAAACCAAGGTCACTTACAGTGATGAGGGGGAAACAGGCCTCAACTACCACCAATGTGTAGCGCCCACCTGCGTCATGTATGGCAGCCATTTTGCACCAGAACACTCACGGCACATCAACTGGGGTGGAGAGGGAGAGAACAATTTTTTAACCAATTTAACCAGTGGATAATTAGGTGCCAGGTCATGATTAGGTGGCAAGTTTGCATAATCCGCCGTCCTGTCAAAAATTCTGGCCAACTTGTCTCTAAAAACAGAGCGTAAAGCATGCCATTTAGAATGCATGTCAGAGTGGGGATGCAGTTGTGCTTTAAGAGCGTGGTTCTCAGATATCCGGTCCTGCCGTCTGAGTGTCTGTGTGTTTTTGGGGTTCTGCGGTGAAAGGTTTGGCTTAAGCTGCCGCCCATCTTACGTCTGCTCTCTAGGGCGGATTCAGTGACCTGGAACCCGCACAAGATGCTTCTGACGGGACTGCAGTGTTCTGTCTTCCTGCTCAAAGATACGACGGTAACAATGAACCCCACTTCCATTCCTCAACATGTTTTGCACCAGGAATTCATAAAGCAGCCATGTTACTCATACAAAACCCATACAAAAAAAGACATTCAAAAAAGTATGTCTTACGTACTCTAAATCTCATGTAGTGTACTTAAACTTGTTTAAAATAAGTAGAATCTACCAATTTAGAATACAAAATATAGTCGTTCATAAATGGTATGAATAACCCATCAACATCAAAAGACTCTCGATATCTTATTTCCAGGTACTGTTACAAGCGATACTATAAGCTCTCTGCATTTGAATTGATCTCTATGGGAATTGGGGGGTGAGACTAGATTCAGCTGTAAATTACACTGGTACAGTATGGAACACATGGCTGGCTAAATGGCTGTAAGTCATCAAGGGTCTGAGCTATCGAACGAGCCCCAAACCATCACTCTGTTGCCAGATATGGAGTAGATGTGGATGGATCACTGCAAGGGTTATTTCTCCTGACTCATTTTCTTATCGAACTCTATGGGGAAAAAAGTCAGGAGAAACAACTCTTAAAGAGATCCATCCACATCTACTCCATATCTGGCCGCAGAGTGATGATTTGGGGCTCGTTTGATACCTTAGACTCTTAATGACGTACAGACATTTCGCCAGTCATGTGTTCCATACTGTACCAGCATAATTTACAGATGAACCTAGTCTCACCCCCAAGTTCTCATAGAGATCAGTTCAAATGCAGAGAGGTTATAGTATCGCTTGTAACAGTACCTGGAAATAAGATATCGAGAGTCTTTTGATGTTGATTGGTCACAGACTTCAGGAAGTAACAGCATGCAAAGGATATGTGACCAAATATTAAATATGATACTTTAAAAATATGTTAAAGCAAAGGGTATGAATACTTATGTAAATTAGAGATTTCAGTTTTCGATTTTTAATACATTTGCAAAAATTTCTAAAAACATGTTTTCACTTTGTCATTATGAGTTATTTTGTGTAGAATTTAGAATAATGTAATAAAACGTGGAGAAGGTGAAAGGGATGGGCAGACTTTCTGATTGTACTTCAGAGCTGCAGGTACAGTATATGGAGTGTTTTACACAGACGCTCCATGTTGTGTAATAACATTTTAAACTGGTGTGTATTTCCTAACCAGATTGTCCAAGACAATAAATGACCACTGAATTTTGAAGGGAACATTTTTATGTGTAAAACGAATGGTAGGATTGTGTATGTATTTCATATTTAGTAGCAGATATTGATAGTAGAATGATGTGATATCATTACATGAGAATTTCACATTTATTTTGCATTTGAGGGCTTTTCACAGTTTTTTTTGGCAAACGATCGGGCAATTGTTGGGTTTATCTCGTTGCTATGATGGAATACAAATTTTAGATGATGAAGAAATATGTTTATGATCTCACACAGACCACTATGTCACGCATGGGTCGGTATAGTTGCAGGCAAGACTGGGTGGGGGTTGCTTGTTAATTGGACTTGCTATGGGAGAATAGTGACACTTAGAAACTCCATATTCAGCAGAGTTGTCACGAATCGTATTCGAATAAAGATACAATGTGGAGTTTCTTTTTCCCACTCATAGTTTAGCTGCAGGAGCAACAAATGCCTCAGTTGAGCAAAATCTTGCCGCCAACGCCATGGCCACTAGGCATCAGCGCAAAGGGGTTTAAAATATACTTTAAAAATGTATACTTAAACTTGATGTGCTCAAGAAAACAAAACATTTTTTATGTACTTTTTTGTAAGGGAAAGGCAAAAAGGTAATAAAAACTGGCAAAGCACATGCAGCAAATGAAAAAAAACATTTAGGAGAAACACCTACACTTCCAGAGCAAAAGTGCAATATGAATCATGGTTTTAAACATACCTGTCATCTCTGACTCTTGGCCACAAGGTAGACCACAGTGGAAATATGATTCTAACTTTGTGTTATTCTCCGTTATCATTATAAACGTGTCAGTCCATCACACTCTGGAACTTGTGTGGAATCTGTGTGTCGACTCATCCTGCCATCCTTTTTTTTGCTGTGCTCTCTCGCCCTGCCAGAACCTGCTGAAACGGTGCCACTGTGCCAATGCCGCCTACCTGTTCCAGCAGGACAAGTTCTATGACGTCAGCCTGGACACGGGGGACAAGTCTGTGCAGTGTGGGCGGAAGGTGGACTGCCTCAAACTGTGGCTCATGTGGAAAGCATTGGGCACTCAGGGACTGGAGGAGCGGGTGGACAAGGCCTTCGCCAACACCAGGTATGAGAGCTTAAGGCCTTCCCCCGAAACCCGGGTACGAGAGGTAAAGGCATTCCCCCAAACCAGATTTGAGGGCTGAAGATCGTGCCCCAAAACCAGCTATGAGAGCTGAAGGCCTTCACCCAAACCAGGTATGACAGCTGAAGGCCTTGCCCCAAAAACCAGGTATGAGAGCTGAAGGCCTTCCCCCAAAACCAGGCACAAGAGCTTAAGACCTTCCCCCAAAACCAGGTATGAGGACTGAAGGCCTTCACCCAAACCAGGTATGACAGCTGAAGCCTTCAACCAAAACTAGGTACGAGAGTTTAAGGCCTTCACCCCAAACCAGATATGAGGACTGAAGGCCTTGCCCCAAAACCAGGCACAAGAGCTTAAGACCTTCCCCCAAAACCAGCTATGAGGGCTGAAGGCCTTCATCCAAACTAGGTATGACAGCTGAAGCCTTCAACCAAAACTAGGTACGAGAGTTTAAGGCCTTCACCCCAAACCAGATATAAGGACTGGAGGTCTTCTTCCAAAACCAGGTATGAGAGCTGAAGCCTTAGCCTACATCAGGCTGGAGGAGGTGAGCTGTGCAGGATCAGGGTTGCAAAACCCTGCTTCACTTTTTCATTCGTTTTTTTAAAGGCTGTCTTTAACCCCTTTGCGCTGATGCCTAGTGGCTATGGCACCGGCCGCAAGATTTTGCACAACTCAGACAGTCGTTGCTCCTGCAGCCAAACTATAAGTGGAAACAACAAACTCCGTGTTTTATCTTTATTAGTACAGGATTCGTGACGACTCTGCTGAATACTAAGAGTTTCTTAGTGTCACAATTTTTCCGTAGCAAGTCCATTTACCAAACAACCTCCCACCCATTCTTGCCTGCAACTATGCCTACCCATGCGTGACTTCATGGACAAAACTATGTGTGAGTTCATAAATATATTTCTTCATCATATAAAATTAGTATTCCATCATAGCAACAAGATAAACCCAACAATAGCTTGATTGTATGCTACAAAGCCATGAAAAGCCCTGCTTTCTCAAATGTGAAATTATTGTGTTAATATCTGCTACTAAATATGACATATACAATCCTACCATTGGTTTTACACATAGAGATGTTCCTTTCAATGTAGTGGCCATTTATTGTATTGGACAATCTGTTTGAGAAATACACACCAGTTTAGCAAGTTTTAACACTATCTGGAACGTCTGTGCGCAGAACCCCATATACTCTGAAGTATTTCACATCATTCTGGTTTTATTCACAACTGTTTTATCCAATAGAGGACAGTATATTCTTGTCAACGGTGTTTGCAATTTCTTACTGGATGCTTTGAACAATAAATTACAACCCAGCCTAACAGCATTTTTAATTGTATCAATGTAGCATGTAGTAACAGCTACAGAAAATGCATTCACTGACGGGAGTTTTTTATCCTCGATATAAAAGTACTGCTTGTAATATGCGGTTCTTCTCGCTGGCTACATATGTACGATAGTTTTTCCACTCGATCACTGTCTTGTCCAGTAGGCTATGTTTGATATTATTTTCACATTTTGAGTGCATTTCACGCACGTGGCTCAGTCATGTTTTATGTTTGATGTTCCAATTTTCATTGAAGCTAGAACATTTGGCAGAATTTTCCTGTTGGTGGAATAATATTTTATTGTAATGTTATCGTACATAATATAGGCTATATGCCTAATATCTTCCTGGGCTATACTTGTCACTTAAGGCATGGAAAATCCTCATTCAAATTTACTGTGCACTGATATGTGCTATGTGCTTTTCCTTGGAGTCATTATGAATGGAAACATTTTTAAAAACTAGTAGGCAGAGTAGGCCTACAAGAAAGAGTGATGTTTTATTGAGGTACAAGAGTGAATGATTAGGCTACATTTTTAGGTGTGTGTAACAGTGTGATATCAATGTTTTCATCTTAATCCATCAGAAGGGGCAAATGTCTATGCTTTATAATGGACAAAATAAATTTTATTAATTCTATGACATGTTTTGGATAGGGTTTTGGACCCGCATATATCTACCCCCCTATACTGATGAACAGATAGTCATTCCCACTTGAAAAGTATGTAAAAGTGAGTTTTATGAGCTCTTAGGGAATAACCCCTTGCTATACCACCGTGAACCTTGTCTGATAAAACAGAGCCACAGCAAACAAGTAATTTGAATATTCAATAAGAATGAATGAGAGGGCTTACCAGCTCTCTGTCAAAACACACATACAGTAAGATATTTATACAGGCAGTGATGTTATCTCTTCACAAGGGTGGACTCCGTGTATAATATCACAGTACAGAGTAAGGCATTTAGCTGCCAACCTAAGTTTAATAGTATTGAGTCTCGAGACAATTTCTGACCTTGCCATAAGATCAGAATGTTCAAGCAGACTCTCACTAACAATAACATAGCCGTTTATCTTCTCGGCTGCCTGTTTTCCTCTAAGACAGAGAAAGATATTTGGTTTGTATGCATGCAAGCACATTTATACTACATTTGGGTAATAAGGATTATATAGAAAATTGTGTTTAATGGAGTGATTTTCTCCATGTTAACACACACACATTGTCAATCAGAAAATTCCCACTACATATCCCTCCTTTTATCATTTCATGATAATATAAACAATTTTCTGATCAATTCTACTCAATCAATTAGTAATTGATCTGAAAGTACACAAGTGGATGGCAACAATAGTTAGTTGTAGATATGTGCAATGCAGAACTCCAGTAACCCAGGGGGAATCGAAAAACCGGTATAATCCGGGAAAAAATAAATCCCTGAATCTCTCTCTAAGCAGCCGAGCATCGCTCCTAGTACTGGCAGTTTGCATGCACACAGCACTCCACCAGGCAAAACATTTTTTCAGTTGTATGGGGGGGTGATCACAGTGAACTGTTTCACATTGATCACTGTGTAGCTGTCCTAATTCATTTGTGCCATTACCTACAGTCAAGCCGGAAAGTCTGAACACCCCTTTCACCTTCTCCACGTTTTATTACATTACAGACATATTCTACAATAGATTGAGTTCATTTTTTGTCTCAAAGTTCTACACAAAATAGCCCATAATGACAAAGTGAAAACATGTTTTTAGAAATTTTAGCAAATGTATTAAAAATCGAAAACTGAAATCTTAGTATTCATACCCTTTGCTTTAACATATTTTTAAAGTATCATATTTAATATTTGGTCGCATATCCTTTGCATGCTGTTACTTCTTGAAGTCTGTTACCCATCAACATCAAAAGACTCTCGATATCTTATTTCCAGGTACTGTTACAAGCGATACTATAAGCTTTCTGCATTTGAATGGATCTCTATGGGAATTGGGGGGTGAGACTAGATTCAGCTGTAAATTACACTGGTACAGTATGGAACACATGGCTGGCTAAATGGCTGTAAGTCATCAAGGGTCTGAGCTATGGAACGAGCCCCAAACCATCACTCTGTTGCCAGATATGGAGTAGATGTGGATGGATCACTGCAAGGGTTATTTCTCCTGACACATTTTCCTATAGAACTCTATGGGGAAAAAAGTAGAATGAGGCATGTGAGAACATACATAACAGGAATGGTTCGAGTGTTGTTTTGCAGTCCACTTAGCATAACGCCACCAAGAGTTAGTAGCATAGTGATGTGGAACCACTCTCGGTATCAGCCATGCTTCACCTCCGGTAGTCGCATACCTTTTAGGACGGTTTGTCAGTTCAGCGGCGTGGCCTACCATGCCGAGCCCGCAGGTGCAGGTGTTGTTGCGGAATTTCTCGTGGACCAAAATGATTGGCAGAACAATGACGAGAAGTCATAGTAGAACTAGGCCTACCTCAAGACTGCAGCCTGCTCTTCTGAAGGGAATGTACCCCTCAGGTTGCCGGTCCTGGCGAGGCATGTTGGGAGCTGAGATTAATATCATGTGCTCCTTGATGGGTTGGCTCTCGTTCAGTTTTTAAACTCTGTGAGAGCTAGTTCGTTCTCATTGAGTTTTTAAACTTTTTAAATGCCATCTGCGATCTGACCAGACGGTGACCCAGTCGATAGCGATCCCTAGTCCTGCATCTAATTAGGACCCCATAGTAACTGTTAACCACCCGGTTAGAAACCGACGGTCTGATCCCTATCCCACCTTGCTATGGGTATAGAAACTTTGACCGTTTTCACCAGCCTTGCCTGTTCACAGAGGTCGTCTCTTACGCCCCTCTGCTAGGTGTGGACTGTCATCCATGTACCACGTACTGCCTGCATACTTACATGCGACAGCCACGCCGACTAGATGGTACCACGGCAGTATGTCAGATCATACTTCATCAGACACGGGGGCCTTCAGTCTTCTTCTCCCCTGCACTATATTGCGTCTTTAACGTGCCCTCGGAACTTTGCAATTCCGCCACCGCCTGTTTCACCCTAGGTTCTGGGTGCCTAATCCTGCCTAAGGTGATCAAAAGGCTCTCTGGGAGCTGGGTGGGCTGCATTTGGAACCTTCTGATAAGTAGTGGGGTAAGCACGGTTTACCCATAGGGCCTAGCCAGACCCCATCAGTACAGGTGCCATCCCGCTTCCAATTGGCCTTCTCCTGGGGTGATGCCCCAGCTTGGCAGTCTTGTATAGTGACCGAAGGTGTTTCTGTAGGAGCAGCAGTCTGTGTGTGAAGACTGAGAATTGTGTTGGGCGGGGCTGAGGCTGAGGCTGCTGCCTTGGTGGATGCATCAGCAGCAGAGTTACCTTGAGAGATAGCATCTGGCTGCCCTGTGTGAGCGGGACACTTACAAATTGCAATGGATGTAGGCAAAAGAATGTCCTCTAGGAGGCATTGCACCAAGTGTCCGTTTTGAATTGCTTTTCCAGAGGATGTGAGAAAACATCTGTGTTTCCAAAGCGCTCCAAAATCGTGCACTATTCCAAAAGCATATCTGCTGTCAGTGGAAATATTTACAGTTTTACCTTGTGAGTGATAAATGGCAGGCTCGTGTGAGAGCAAAAAGTTCCGCAGCCTGGGCAGACAAACGTCCAGGAAGTCGGGCTGATTTCAGTATCTGGCGGTGTGTCACAACTGCATATCCAACCAAGCTGTCACCTGTGAGGGAACAACAGCTGGCAGAACCATCAACAAAAATATCAAAGTCTGCATTTGTAAGGGGGGAAGAAGTGAGGTCGGGACGGGGAGAAAGAACTTGATCAAGAACGTACACACAATTGTGAGGCTCCCCGTCGTCTGGAGTAGGGAGAAGTGTTGCTGGATTCAACACATTACAACGCTTCACTAACATGTGGCAGAGAAAGAAGCACATGTTGGTAGTAAAGTAGGTGAAAATTGAGCAGTTTTCTGCTTTAGTAGAACTTCAGCTACTGCATGAGGAACCAGAACAGTGAGTGGGCGATAAGCAACGTTTGATGAGGAGGCTGTAACAGCAGACGCAGCTGCCGAAATCGAACGCATGCAAGAAGGAAGGTCCCTTGCAACAGCATCGAGTCTCTGAGAGTAATATGCAACCGGCCTGTTTTTATCGCCATGTCTTTGCAGAAGCACTGCTGACATGAATCCTGTTTCTCATCTACAAACAAAAGGAAAGGTTTGTTCATGTCAGGCAGACCCAAAGTCGGGGCTGTCGCCAGTTGTTTTAATTTATGAAAGGACACTTCAGCAGGCTCTGTCCATGTGACCTTATCGTAAGCAGAGAGATTAAGGCCGTGGGCCAAGTCCTGTAATGGCTGTGAGAGTTCAGCATAGTCAGGGATCCACTGTCTGCAATAACCTGTCATGCCTAAAAAAGACATTACCTGTTTTTTTTCGTTTGGGGCTTAGGAAGGTCCAGAATCACCTGGATTCTGTCCGTGCCTAAAGAGTTTTCTGCCTTTGAGATTTTTTAAAAATATTTTTCAAAGTTTTCGGAAGTATCAATTTTGTCAATTGTTAACCCGTCAATTGTACATTCTACAACCAATCCTAACTTGCACATTAAATCTCTACCGAGCAGGTTTACCGGGCACACAGGTGAGAATAAAAACACATGTTTTAAAATGATAGTTGTCATGGATCGCGCCTTCCTCTCCGTGTTTTTTATTCCTTTTGTCTTTTACCGGTAATCTATCGGATTTTTCTGTGTTCCGCTACGGGTTTTGCTTTCGCCTCTGTGATTAGTGAGTTCACCTGTCCTGCATTTCCGCTCACTACATATACCCCGTGTCCTCCTTTTCTTGTCGCTTCCATGTTATTTCACGTAACATTCTAGCCGGTATAGGAAGTTGTGCTGCTATCGACCGCATTGCTTCTCAACGCGGGACTTGTTAGCAGTACAATTTTGAAAAAGTAAAGTGCGCTCTTTCGCTCTTTGTTTTCCATTCAAACCTACGAGTACTCTCACCCTAAGTTTTAGGGGTCTTTTGGTTTTTCTCCTTCCTTTCTTTTTGTTTGCTCCACAACGGGAGTTAGATAAGCGTGACTGCTTATTTCTTTTGTTTTGCTCGGATATCGAGTTCCTCGTTTTTTTATCGTGAGGTTATTTGTGTTCTCCTTATTTCCCCCGTCCACTACGGATAATTTTCCGTTCTAGTGGTGTTCATTTGAACACTTTAAGATCCCTCATCTATCGCATCTGGACCTCCAATATTTCCTCCGTGTCTCAGGCATAGAGATCCCCAACAGATAGTAGAACCTGCATGGGTTATTTTATGATTTAGAGCAGTGCACATTTAGCCATTTGGATAGATTTGGAGACACTAATGGAGAACAGGGTACACTGCCTATATTTTGTATCATAGATCTTTAGTAGTTCTGCATATGATCCTCATATTTTGCACACTTGTGGACATGGAAATGTATATTTACCTGTTTCACATATATAGCTCTCAATATTTCATTGCAAACTAAAGAAAAACTATTTTTTTCAAATTTTTCCAAAGTTTCTTTGCATTTGTGGCTCTTTATTTTTACTTAAATTATGAAATTAAACAAATCTAAGTTCATATTGTAAATAGTACAACTGTCTTGTTTCATTTAAGCCATTTACCAAGTTTATGTGGTGCTCACACCTGGGGCTCTATCTTGACGATCTTGGCGCATTGTCTAAGACGCGAGTGCATTTAGGGCACATTATTTTAGCGCTACATACGGCGATAGGTGCTAATGGGCTGAACCTAGCCTCTTCATTAATTATAGGTGTGTCTTGGGCGTACGATGCAATAAACCAATCAAAATTTCATATTCCATTCCCCTTAGAAGCCTGCTTTACCACCTTGGTGGATTGCTTATATGAAAACAGACATGCTCGTGCATGTGTAGTGCGAGCAAGGAATAGGCTATATGGATCAATAGTATGATCAATATCATTCAGACTAACCATTATGACGCGTTTTGATATACACAATAATAATCTTTAACATTAGGGTTTAACACCGGCGCGGGTTGCCAGTAATTCTCGTCAGTGCTGTGATTTTACGAAATATATGTGGTTAAATTTTGTTAAAAGCACCTGCAACAGCTGAGTATATGCTACCAATGGCTTCCGTCTCACTGTAGAAAACGCCAAATTAGCCTGCTTGTTTAACAAATTTTGTTTGATTATGCAATGAAACATTGTCAAACATCAATTCTATCAGGCTATTCTCATGGAGTTCTCGAAGTTCAAGCTTCATCCAAAGTTCATTACCTGCATTCTATTGATTAATAAGATAAATACCGTTATTTTGTCTTAATGGTGATACTAAATACAATAAAGCTGTCAGGTTGGCAACCCATAGGTTCACGCATATTTTCCCTTGTTTTATAATGTTTATCTGCTTATGGAAATGTGACCAACGCTTTAAGTCCACTTTCCCAGGAAGACCACAAAAAGTGCAATTTACAGCAGATGAAACAGACCTGTTCCTGCATGAAGTTAAAGCGTACATGCAGAAAATGGCATTAAAATGTATAAATTATTTGTGTAATGTGCTGCAAATTTGTTTTTGTTTCTAATTAAACTCTTACGGTAGTTCTCTTTAAAATCAGCATTCCCCTTCGCTGAGCGCTAGGTGCTATTATGAACCCTGCGCCGGGTGTAAGATAGCAAAGACACTTGTTTGGGTTAGCGCCTTTTAACACCGGGTGTAAGATAGGGCCCCTGGAGTTATAAAGCCTTAAACCCCCTAAATAGGTGAGAATTTACCAAATTTGCCATCTGCGGGAAGGGGTTAAGGACTGCAGGGATGCAGGACCCCCTCTGTCTCAATTTACAGAGGAAGTAGTGTAATAGAATAGAGTAGAATAACTTTTATTTTCCTTTTAAGGAACGTAGCCACCAGCAACAACAAAAAAAGACAGACAGTAGGGCAGACCCACAACACACAAACAAACAATCAATCAAACTAATTTAGTGCGAACATCAAAAGCAACAACAGGTCCTCATCTACCTCTGCTGTCTTGAGCTGTCCAGTGTCACCAAGCAGTCCAACAGCCACAGGGACAAAGCTGCCTCGAGTCGACCGGAGCAATGCGGATCTGTGGTCTAAACTACGAGTGAACTGACATTTGTGTATACCGCTAGTTAGCTAACTGGGCCAGCCGGGTAATCAGTGGAGGAAAAAATCCTGCATGCATACCACCCAACCGCGATCTCAGGAAAACACTTTCATTAATAATTTGTTAAAAATGTCTGGTCTTCGTGCACAATTTAAAACATCATCTGGCCTCAGGAAGTTAAAGAACAGCTTTAGAATGGCTGCTATGACATGTCCAGAATAGATCTGCAATCGCTGCATCTTTGTTGGCGTTGTCTGCCTGTCTGTATGTGACCCCTTGTTAATGGCCTTGCAGGTACCTTGTTGAAGAGATGAAAAAGAGAGAAGGCTTTCAGTTGGTTAATGAGGTGGGTGAAACCCTTTACACTACAACATCACAGACGCCAGAGCGTCTTTCGAATTTGGAGGAATAAGGGTTTTAAAAAGATTGGTAGGGAAGCTGGGTCACTCATCCTGTTAAGGCATTGGTGTAGCGCATGGATGGGCCCCACGGTTTGGTATGGAATCCCGGTCGTGCCAGTGCCAACTGTGGCCGAAGGCCCTGCAGGGCGATGCACAATTCACCCTAGCATCACCTGGGGATGGTCGTGTTTCAGCTGGCCACTACCACACTTTCTCAACGTGCCTCAGTGAACCCCACTGGTTGATACCCTCCAACGTATATATGTGCGAGCTGGACTCGTGACTGTGGTGTGGTAACAAGCGGTGGCTGACATCACGTGTTTTGTTCACTGAGCATTCTAAATTGGGGAGAACATGTGTGATTAGCATAAAAAATGGGTTAAAAAAAAAAACCACCAAAAAATACATACATACACAGCATTGTGCTATAAAAAATTATGTGATAATCTGTGGTAAATATATATTTTGTTGCTTGTTTTCAATTATTGGAAAAGATGATTTTTTGAATGGTTTATGCAACTATTTAGTTTCTTATTCCATTACACTCATTCACTCACTGTTTTCCCCTTGAAAATAGCCGCAGTTTGTGAACGTGTGTTTCTGGTTCATACCCCCGAGTCTGAGGGGGGTGGAAGACAGTGAGGAGTACAGAGAGAAATTGTCAAAGGTAGGTTTCCAAGAGACCACTTCACTCCTATCTCTTCTTCTCCAAATAACAGTTCAGTTTATTTGTATGTGTGAAAGCTGAATGTGATGCTAGATCACAGCTTTGAGCTGCCCTTAGTAATGAATTGGATGTGCAGTTTAAACTCTGACGGTAGGTTCTCACCAAATCCGGCGAGGTGCATCGGTTCGACGCATTCTATTAATTTTCTATGGAGGATGCTATGCGATCGTGTGGTGCATGATGGATGTAGCGCGGTGACTGTGTAGTATGATCGCCGGTTCTGAATTTGAATAGAATAGTTTCCAAAAATACTCGTACATCTTTATTAGTCTTTATTAATCAAGCTTTAGCAACTGCATAGCCTATTTCTTGCCTCAAATGTTTTCAGAAACGTATTTTAGTGGACTGTTTAGGTGGAATAAAAGGCGAAATACGTCTAACCAATCAGGTGCCGTTAATATTCGCTGGTAGGCTACTGAACCCGTCTATTAGCACCAGCCATCAAACACAGTTTTGGAGTTCGGCGTGTCCCCATGCGTCATCGCCGGATTTGGTGAGAACCTACCATGAGTGGCTCTGAGTGACATAGCTGTAGTAACGCTCCTTTCTCACCAGGTGGCACCAACCATAAAGGAACGCATGATGCGGAAGGGGAGTATGATGGTTGGCTATCAGCCGCAGAAAGGAAGGGTCAACTTCTTCCGCATGGTGGTCCTCTCCCCTCAGATATCCCAGGAGGAAATGGACTTCTTCTTAGATGAGATTGAGAGGCTGGGTAGAGACCTGTAACTTAGCAGCCTGGATGTCATTCAAAGCCCACATTTGCCTTTCCATTTTTTTTTGCCTTTTCCACATTTGTTGTAACCTTCTCACCATCTTCTTACTGCCCTATTTTTATGAAAATTTTCTTTTATTTTAGTACGTAGGTCCAATAGGAATGAAGCATTATCATCCTAATGCTCTTCATGGGCATGCAGGAAGTGGAGTGTAGTGATATATTTGGCTGTATTTGACCAGCCGATATTTTTTTTCAAGGAAAACAGAAAATTTGATTCCTTTATTGCGTATTGCTTAGAGTGCATTTCCCTGAATGGAGCTACATATTAGGAATACTCAAAGATGCAGAGCTCTCCAAATCTCTCAAACACGCACCACATACTTCTCTGTTCACATTGATCATTTGATTGTCAATCCCTGCCAGCCAATTTACTCCGATATAAACCTACAATTGATTTGTAGTGGCATATTGTTCTGGCACATAATAATAAAATGTATCCTGCTCTATAAAACCGTAGCATCCACACAGTAATGATTCGCCGGCTCGCCGGCTGAATTTATACGCATTTTTGTCAATGGTAACAATGGCATATTTTATACATTCTAAAATGAACGGAATTTAATTTTTGTCTGAGAAGTAAATAATTTCCATTATTTACAACATTTATTTAGAATATGATTGTTTACATCAATGTTAAATAAATAAGCAAATTAGATGGCATAATAATCTGATATGGAAACAAAGTTTTATGTCCTAAACCTAATATGTATGAACATCAAATTTAATCACACTTTATTCACGTTATTATAGGTGAGGAGAAAACTCCTTACTTTCTAAATACATTTGCAGTGCCTGCCATTGGTAATATTCATGTATGTGTTTTAAAGCTGGTCTGACTGGCCTCTTTGTAATTTCTTACAAAGTTTCAGTTTCAGGCAGGTAAAGGTAAACACTTGCCTGAGAAATAAGGACAGTACACACTCAAATAATGGTTAGGTTTCTTTTTAGTGATCGACTAGGAAAGGAAAATATCTACAAGAAACATTACATATACAAGTAATAATAGTATGCATTTATATACCATTGGTACAATACCATATCAAACTTCATATCATATCTTCAGTCACCACCAAGGTGTAGTACAACAGACAGATAATTATAATAATATATGAATATTTGTATGAATACTCAAGGTGAATGCTGATGAATTCTGAGCAATAAGTGAAAGAGTAATCTTGAGTGATTCAATCGGGCAAGGTAACTTTCCAAACAAATGTCAAACTTCATTTCAGAGCTACATATGCAAAGAAAGCACCATGTTGACCAGGGGTAGTGTCATATAAAACGACGGTGCACAAAACTCACACACTGTGACATTTGCTTTTCGTCTGAATATATTCTTGATCAGCTGGGATTGATTTGTTCAGCCAGATAAACTAGAATTCTGACTTGAATTTATCTGGCTGAGAGGCTTTTAGAATACTAGCCAGGACGCTGGGGAACCTCCTGCTCTTTACAATATGTGACACACAATAACAGCCTCGGCAAATCAGGACCTGATTATAACGTCTTCAAAATAAAGTATTTGCAGCACAGTGTCCCTGTCGATGCGATTCTGCATTTGTTAAAAGAAGGAAGTCTGCCCCCTACTGGCACACCAACACCACTTTCGAATAGCTTGGATCCAACTTAACACATTCCCTTCCCTTGCTCTCTTCCCTCGAGCGAGCGATTTTGTGAGGTAATTTGCTAACTTAACAGGTGCTCTGCAAGGGAGGATAGATGAGAAACAAAACAAGAATGGCCCTGGCAACCGATATAGGAATGCTACCCCATAATTATAATTTGCAACCGATATAGGAATTATACCCCAAAGTGACCTCCTACTTGCGTGGAGCATTGCATTGTGAGGGAACTGAGGCAATATAATTAGGCTACTAATAATATTTATATAATTACTCCCTCCCCTTAAATTGGAACCGAATCCCACTTGGTGTGGCTGCCATAATACATCCTGGCATTTTCGGGATTCCCCCCTTGTAGCAAGGGAAGGGAACGACAGGAAGAAAGGATACATTTTGGATGCGAACGCAGCCCTGGGCTGCATTCAAATCCAATTTAACACGCTCCCTTCCCTTGCTGTCTTCCCTCGAAGGAGCTATCTTGTGATGCAATTTTCTACATGCAGCAAGCAAACTTAAAAGGTGCTGTGCAAGGGAGGATTGACGAGAAACAAACAAAAACGGAACCGAAACGCCCTCGCAACATTTTGGAAGTGCAACACCATAGTTTAAATGTGACCGCCACATAGTTCTGTGGTGACCACCCACTTTTTCCATGTGGAGCATTGCATTATGGGATCCCCTTCTTGCTGGAAGCTTGAAATTATACATTCCACCACATAGATTTATAATGCTGATTAATTGTGAAAGATAATAAAAGTTTCATTATCCCTTTTGCAAAGGATACTACAGTGTTGGCAGGTATATATCTCCAGAAAGATTCCACAAGAAAGAATCTTCAACTGTTTCTATCTCAGGAATGGAGCAATATAGCTTATTCAATGTGTCACCTCTTCCATCTCATTCATAAAATATCAATGTTTTTTTTTGTTTGTTTAAGCTTTACAATAAATGAATACAAATCCTACCCCTGTGGAGTTCTGGTATTATCATTTGTGTACATTTTTTGGAAGTGCAACACCATAGTTATATAACACCAGCATGCACCTCACCCCTCTAACCCAGGCATGCACCTCGCCCCTCTAACCCAGGCATGCACCTCGCCCCTCTAACCCAGGCATGCACCTCGCCCCTCTAACCCAGGCATGCACCTCGCCCCTCTAACCCAGGCATGCACCTCGCCCCTCTAACCCAGGCATGCACCTCGCCCCTCTAACCCAGGCATGCACCTCACCCCTCTAACCCAGGCATGCACCTCACCCCTCTAACCCAGGCATGCACCTCGCCCCTCTAACCCAGGCATGCACCAAGTAGTTTTTGAGATATGGCCATTTTACTGTGCATGGTATGCGTCACATTTTGCCTGAAATTTGTGGCCGTCTTATTTTGGGCTATCTCCAGTACCCCATATCTTTGCAAATGCAGCACATAGAGCAATGAAATTTTGACTAAAGGAGACTTGCTTGACCAAAAGACTAATTATGTATCTCACAGCTATAGTTTCATTTTCAGAAATAAACTGGACAATCCTCCTCAGATTAAATTTGTGTGGCGCCATCTTTGATGGGGTCAAAGAGTTTCAAGTGACTGAACAGCCACCAGCTTCTCAACTCTTGATTGTCAGCCTGCTGCACACTCTGCTGTATGCTCCACCAAACAGGGACCAGTTCCGCTATGATGCAGATGATGTTGGAGGGATCTGGAGAATAATTGAAGCAACAGGGGCCATGGCTTCACACTGTCTCTTCCACCAGGCTGATGCCTTGCTGTGTTGGGCTGCCTCTAAGATGGCATCAGAAATTTTAGTAAGCAAAAATATTAATAAAAGCCAGAACAAAAATCCAGTTCCATCTATTATAGTACTTAGCCTGGAAATTAATTCTTAATGGAACAACAATGGCACCATCTCTGTTCATCTTTATCATCATAACAGAATTTTGTGTGAACAGAATTTTCGTATGAGTATAGCAATATTGAATTGCAACCAAAAATCACCAATACCACATTTTTAATGTAGCAAGTATTATGGGCTTCAAATAGGTGTCTAACTTAGCCCTCCTGAGTAATATGGCAAGCGCATTTTCTGCACGGTAACCGCCATTCTGGATGATCAAACTCATTCAACACATCAAGAATTTTGCCTGTTATCTTCCTGGCCATTGATAGGGGACCCCAGTTAAATGACCCAGGCTAAACACTCATTCATGCCTAGAATTGTTGAAGCTGTAAGCACTAAAATGGGTTAATTGTTGCCTTCCTTGCACTTTTCCCCCCCTCCTTCATATGTAATCTAAAACTTTTAAGCTCTTCCCTGTCCTTGTAAGGTTGTTAACTGTTTTCGCAAAGCGTATGGTGTCAAATGTGTGCCAATTTTTTAATGTTACACACAAATTGCCCTCTGGGCATAATAAAGAGCTACTGAACTGAAGTATGCGTATCAAGCTTGCTTGTGTGTGTAATATACAATTAACTGCCTTCAAAATCCCCTGTGGTTGGAAACTTGTTCATTGGCGAGCGGGTGTTTATAGAATCAATCGTCATAACATTCAGCAGCTACACAATGATAAACATTGAAAGAAAAGTTTACTTTCTGGAATTAAAAAATATATATTTTAAAGCCTATTTCAGTTTTAGTGTATGTTTTCGATTGGCTCAGACATTTGTTGTACAAACTGTTTGTATTTTCTTGCTTTGAACCACCCATTGATGTACCTAGACTGGCCATTCTTAAATATCCTTCATCGCAGACAAAAACTGCCATTTTTGCACACAAACACACACACACAGGGGTTGGCATAAATAAGAAAAACATTATTTATGTATTAACCTAACAATATATGAATATCAAGTACTAAGGAGTAGGACCACCCTTCACGGTCAGCTTCAATCCTTCTAAGAATGCTGTCATACAAGTTCTGAGCTGTAGGTAGAGGGACATTGGACCCTGTTTCAAGAAGGAAGCCTCCAGTTCTTTGAGGGATAATGGAGGTAAAAATCTGCTTTGCAGTCTGTGCTCCAGAACTTCCCATAAAAGTTCAATGATGCTTACATTTTGTGATTTTGAAAGGCCATGGAAGGCATTTAACTTAATTCTGGTGTCCATGAAACCACTTGAAATTGTTTTACAGTGTTTATGGGGGTGTTATCATCTTGGAATATGGGGACATCATAAGAGAACAGTGGTCTTATAAAATGGCTTCATATTTATTAGTTTTGATACCACCACACAGTGCAATGATTCAGTGACTCCCATGAGATGGCTGCCCATACCATTACAGATCCACCACCACGGCGGACACAAGACATTTTTAGTTGAAGGGTTCCTTCGACTTTCCCAAAACGTAAACCCGTCCTACCTTCCTTTGTAATTGTGATACTTCAAAGTCTTTTTTCTTGTGTATTTATACACAACCTGTGCGTGTGTGTATAAATGATAGAAAGTGAACTATTGCTTTAAATCTTCTGATATAATTTAATCACCCAGGTCATTTCCGACACATGTAGTCATTAATTTCAGCATGTCAGCCGACAGCCAAATAACTGATATTCGCAATGTTTTAGAGTTGGAGCCTACTAATCTCACTTTAAAAACAAATGGAAGTAATTACACTGAAATCACCAATAAATGTACTACAAAAGTGGCTATAAATGTCAGCTTAAGAAAACCTACCTATTATTTAGTAGGCTGCTGGATCTTGTAAGTATATAATACCAAATAAAATTGTTATTAGTTACATGTTTGTGGTGCCCACCATGGTTACAGTCAGGGGCAATAAAATAAAATAAAAAAACCTTACTCATAATCGACACCTGCCGTCTTATTTGTCAGCACCCAATCTTCAGTTGTCTTCAAGCTCGCCCAATTATTATTCGGCGCTAACCGTGTAAAATAAACTGTTGGTGTATGGGCGCGAGCTGGTTCTTAAAACATGCAAATTGAGTCCGGTCTTTAAAGAGTTAAATGGTTTCAGAGCTCCATGGCTTTTCTGTTGCACTATCAAATTGGATACCTCCATTCGTATTCTTATCGGCCGATAGCTCAACAGGTCAAAACCATTTTACCCCTGCAGACCGGTTCAAAAGCCGCGTTACTTAAACCCTAAATCCCTCAATTTTATTTCACACGAGTGTCTGCTTACCCAGCCAAAATGGAGGACATTTTTTCAGCTTCATCTTAACCAACATGGCCGACGCGAAGCTGAAGCTGATTTTCCCTGGGTCTCTGGTCACGTGGCGGCCCTCTCCCCGGGGAGCACTTCCGGTAGCGCTTCCTGTGTTTGTAAACTGAGAAAAACTGGAACTCGGACAAGAGACCAATATCGGCGAAACACGAGGCAACGAAAAGGTAAAATGATTACATTCGCTATTTATCCAGCTTCGTCGTGAGTTGTGCCGTAGAAGCGCAAAGAATAACCCGTGGTATATTTTAGAAATTGAGGCTGCGAGGGCTTGGCGGTCGGTAGCTGAACTCGACCCACACGCCCTGGCTGTTTGTGTTGTTGGAGGGGGGCTTAGCTACGCAGCGTCTGGGACCACTACCACACAAAGTCTGGCATTCGCCCCTAATGTCCCCCCTGCTCCCTTTCATGCGCTTTGGCTGCAATCCCCTTTCGGGTTGACGTCTTTAACGTTTTCCCGAATCCCACAGTTAAAATAAAGTTGGCTTAACAAGGCTGATCGCATTGTATTTTTAAAAGTAGGATTATAGCTAGCTAACGATGGCTAGTCAAACTGGGTAGGGTCTGTTTGGGAGCAGCTAACTGGCTAGTTAGCGAGGCTAGCACTACCAGGCGACACCACATAACTGTTACAGCTAGCTAGCTAGCTAGCTATAGAACTTGGCCCAGGGTTGATGGCTAGCTAGCTAACTTGGGTGATTGCTGTGAATTAAATAATAAAGATTTAACTAATCTAGTAACGTTAGCAGCTGTCTATATAACGTTACCTAGCTAGATCTGTCGATCTTTCCATCTAATAATCGCTATTTAGCCAATTCCGATTTTGTCAAAAGTTAACCTGTGCTATAGCCCAGTGGCTATTCTCTGCATTTCGGGGAGATCGCTGGCGAGCCATCTTGCAACTAGCTTGATAGTTATGAATCTAGCCAGTGAGAGGTTGAGTTGCGGATGATCTCAATGTCTATCAGTGTTTATTTCGAGGCGATAAATATTTGGTAACCTTAGTTGGTCTAGTTGACTGTTTGATTTGAAAATATAGCTACCCAGCAAGCTAGTCAGTCAACCAACATCAATGCCCTTTATCTGTCTAATGGTAATTAACAAATGTGTCCATTGAATTGCTGTTAGTTATAGTTGGGTTTAAAGCATTAAGTTACCCCATTGTGTTCGTTACGTTGGACGGAACCTATAACGACACGTTAGTTAACGTTACTATCTGGATATTATGATTCCAGTTCGCTAAATTTCTGTGTTAATTCAACGACACATGACTGTATTTTAATTTCCTAGTTTGCATTTAAAATTACTTTTGAGTTCACCTACTCGGCTAACATTAGCTGGCCCATGTGTTCTACGTGTAAAAAAAAAAGGGGAAAAAAGGGGTCAACATAGCGTAGCTGGCTAATCTCACTTCATAAATTGGAGATGCAATTTTTAAAGTGCATTTAAATGATCCAACATTAGCTCGCTAATCACCGTTAGGGTAGTTAGCTAACGTTACAGCAATCTCAACAACCTTGGATTTTCGCTGCAAGATAATTAGCTTACTATTGGTAACGTTATATGCATGGAAACAGAAATTGAGATTTGAAGTGCTAACGTATATTGTCTATATTTACTATGCAGAGCGTGATGTATCTAAATGATGTGGAAAAAATGATGTGCATTTTCAGGAGACAACGCCATGTTTCCTGTAACGTCAGTGACAGTGGCGCTTATTGGGTTTGGTTGATGCAAATGGAAGCGCGCGAATGTGATGTATTTTTAATATCACTGCTCGCTAAGGCCCAAAAAAACTGGGGCAGTTCTGATATGGTGGTGGTGTGTATTTGGGGATGGCATATTTCCTGGAATACCACGGAGGGTTTAAACTTTAATCTTCTGTATATATCTTTTTTCCCCCATGTTGTAAGTGCTCGAACCTGCTGATCATGTGAGCATAGAAAAGGTATCCCAACGACGGTTGTGAATCAAAAGGAAATGTTCCCCTTGATGAAATATTCAGAACTATATAGAATTGTCTCGTCTGGAAAACAACGGAAAATGTATTAAAAATACAAACCAGCAAAGTAACAGTAGGCTAAGTTATCCCGAAGCAAAGTGTAAGGATGGCGTGTACTGCCTCCAGTACATTACACAAGTTTCAGATGACTAAACTTACCTTGTCACATTTAACGACAGTCTTTTCTAAATCATTGGTGTTTCAGCGCCCCAATGAAGCTAAAACTCGCGATTTCTTTCCGATATTGAGAATTTGTCTTTGACAGCAAAATCGCACTAAAAATGGCATGGTATGGCAGACATAACCTGTGCAGATTGCAACCAACATGTAATCAAAAACTAATTTTATCGCACGTGTTAATATTTGAGGCATTATTCATTTTGCGTTATATAGACGTTCTAATGCATAACCTTGAGTGTGACCTCACTATTGGGCCGTACACAGTGGGATAGATAACCTGATACTATGATTTTTATGGCGTAGCTTTGTTAAATTACACATTTGAACGGCCGTATAAGAACATGAAGAATGTAACGGATGTGTTATTTCATGGCACAACCAGTCAACTTGAGGAAGGTAAGGTTGTATCAAAGTTTTAGCACGAACGGTGGATTTTTGCAAAATGTGCAACACCTTTGTCTCATCTACTCGCTTTCTCTTTCTCTCTCTCTCTAGGTTTTGGAGCCAGATGGTTGGGGTGGGTGTGGCTTGTTGTCAGACCAACCTCTCTGAGTGACGGTCCCATTTGCGCCCGTCAACTCCTCCCCCCCCCCCTCCCCCAGCCCCTTCAAGCGCACAGACACAGCAACCACTGTGATGACACACCTGCCTAACAGCACAGTCCGTGACCACATGAAATGGGTCAGTGCTGTACTCCTTTGTAATGACGGTGGTGATTATGATTAATGACCTCATTAATTTTTATGTATGTAAGGTTGTGTTATCATTGCACATGTTGGCCTGCTGCCATGTTTTGCCCCCTCCCTGTTCACCTCTCTCCATTTTGCTTGCTGTGCCAATACTTAAAATGCTTCCAGGATTCCAAATTTATGAATCTATTTTTATTTGTTTATTTAATTTCTACCCATGCAACTGACCAAAGGCCTATACTAGAACCTTGCTCTCATTGTTCTCCTTCATGATATTGCAGTGCCCATTGCACATGTAATGTTGTCTGTCTACAGATGTATAAGGCTCCAGTCTCTCTTGAACTTGTAATTGAAATGGGAAGAAAACCAAAGCAAAGTTTTCTGCATTTGCTGATACCCTGTTTTATTTCTCATTGTTAATGTGATTAGTGGCGATGGGTAGCGGGTGCCAGCTAGGCTCACTGAAATTATAATTAATTTTAGTCGAGTTTGAAGCTGTGACTGTCAGTTTGTATTGGAGTGCGGCCGTCTGTATTTGTTTGAAATTTGCGCTTTATTTGAAATGTGTTTTTACCAGCTATTCGGAGGTGGTTGAGTATTAATTGTTGAATAATTGTGGTTTCCGCTGCTTTATAATGCAATCTTCCCCTGTCATTGTAGCTTATTACTGAACTGAACTATGCACTTACTGTACGTCGCTTTGGATAAAAGCGTCTGCTAAATGAATGTAATGTATGTAATGTAACTTGTCATTACTAGTGCCAGGGATATTGCTGCCACTATTGCTGCTGGTTCCACTTTTCAGAGAAAATACTATGCAAGTCAATGGACTGAAAAAATGTTTAAAAAAAAAAATATATTCAGACAGCTATAGATTCAAAACACCCAAGAGAGGGGTTGTCGCATTCATTTTAAAATAATTTATAAAATTGGTCATTTTAAATTATGTCCAACAAATATACAAGTGTGTTTAAAAAAACAAAACAAAAAAAAACAAAAGAACATCCTGGCTACTCTGGTGCTCACCACCACTGCTGAAGTGAAAGCCATCACTAAAGCTGACACTTTCGACATGGCCAGACTCATAGTGATTCACGCACTTGGTGATACCATTTTCACTAGCAGAGCTGCCAGTAGCTACTTCGTTGGCCGGTAGCTACTTCCATAAAAACAAGAGCAGACAAAGTAATAGCCATTTTCGCTAGCATAGTGGCCGGTAGCTACTTCGTTAGCTAGCAAGAGCGGGAGCCGGTGACGTATCACACGGGATTCTGGGTAGTGTAGTTATGTTTTATCAAACTCCATTAATTATACGATCCAAATTAGATTTAAACACGGGGGTGAGTATATATATAATGGACTTTGTATCGCATACAGTGAGCGTCATAATTCATTGGACAGTGACACGTTTTTTGTTATTTTGGTTCTGTACTCTAGCACTTTGAGTTTGAGGATACAATGACAATGAGGTTGAAGTTGTGACTGTAAGCTTTAATTTGAGGATATTTTCATCCATATCAGATGAAACATTTAGAACCAATGAACAATGTACAATAATTTAAATATTTGGTCACATATCCTTTGCTTACCATGATTTCCTGATGTCTGACCCAACAATATCAAAAGACAATTGATATCTTATTTTCTGGTACTTCGACAAGCAATACTATAACCTCTGCATTTCAATGGATATCAATGGGAATTGGGGGGTGGGACTAGATTTAGCTGTAATTTATACACTGGAACAGTATGGAACACATGGTTGGTTAAATGGCTAAATGGCTCTAAGTCATCAACGGTCTGAGGTATCAAACAAGCCTTAAACCATCACTCTGCTGCCAGATATGCAGTAGATATGGATGCATAACTTAAAGGGTTTCTTCTCCTGACTTATTTTTCCATAGAGCTCAATAGGAAAATTTGTCAGGACAAACAACCCTTAAAGTGATCCATCCATATCCATATCTGGCAGCAGAGTTATGGTTTGAGGGTTGTTTGATACCTCAGAGCCTTGATGACTTAGCCGTTTCGCCAACCATGTATTCCATACTGTTCCAGCATAATTTATAGCCAAATCTAGACCCACCCCCCAATTCATATAGAGATCCATTCAAATGCAGAGAAGTTATAGTATCGCTTGTAAGAGCACCAAAAAATAAAGAGATCAAGAGTCTTTTGATATTGTTGGGTCACAGACATCAGGACGTCATGGCATGCAAAGGATATGCGACAAAATATTAAAAATGATTACTTTATTAGGCATTATGTTAAACTGTCCAATATTTTTGATGCCTGAAAATGGGGGGGACTATGTACAAAAGGTTCTATAATTTCTAAACATTTCATCTGATATGGATGAAGTACAGAACCAAAATAACAAAAGAAGTGTCACTGTCCAATGAATTATGGGGCTCACTATATGTCAAAGTTTGGTCCATACAATGCCATATATCATCATAAGGGTGAAAGATCTCGAAGTGGGACAGGTAATGGCTTCCGATAGTCTTCCGGGAGCAGCCAGGAACAGGAGGTGGCGGGACTACTAAGCTCTATTTCAGTTGCCTGGATGTTAGTTGGCCTCCTAAAATCATGGTCGCACCAGAGGTGATACCACCTGCCCATCCCACGGTACATAATATTCTGTGGCATTGTGGGTGGGACTCATCTCATGGCAGAACAGTGACTCTGGGTGGGTGGATCCCATCTCATGGATGAACAGTGACTCCGGGTGGGTGGGTACCATCTCATGGCAGGACAGTGACTCCTCTGGTTGGTCAGGGTAACTGCAGCCTGACTGCGCTGGAACAGTGCCCCTCCAGGAAAGCGTGCTCATCTACACCCCTCCCGAACTGTCGGAGTACAACCGAGAGATGGGGCTTCTGAAACAATTGTGTGGGGAGAACGAGGGAAAGCAAGAAAGAAAAAGAACAGATGAAAATAGGTTTCACAAAAGTCCACCCACTTTCAGCCACATTGAACTTCAGACCTGGGTCCAAGCCTGAGTGACCTTAAAATGCAACATTATGTGTAGATAAATTGAGATGTGTGTAAATTATCTTATTGAGTAGAATATAAAACAACATTACTTTTAAAAACAGATAATTTGTCCTGCACATTCGGACTTGCATTACACATGACATAAAATGACCAACATTAAAAGCCATGTAACATCACAATCCAACAAGTTGTAGCCTCTATATGTACATATAAAGCACATCATAAATAAGATGAAAAGAATTGTTCTGGTGTAACTGCTCAGCCTGCATCCCCCTATGTCCGGTTGTGGAGGCATGTGTTGTATCCACCTCTTATTGGACACAACGCTATCGCACTTTTACATTTGCATACGTATCTGCCTGTTCATGCATGACATTCTTGCCCGTTGGTAACCTGCCAGGTAAACTAGATATTAGAGCACTGCAAGCAAGATAAATCCAGGCGATATGAATTGACTCAAATTTAACATGGCTTTATCATCTCGCAAGCTATATTTAGGTACCTAACTAGCTAACATTATATATCTAAATCACAACTGCTAGATACGTAGCTAGCGAGTTAGGTAGTTGGTTCTACCATTTTTCACTTAATCACTTCGCTAGGTTTCTAAGGGTTTCCACCTAGTTAGCTAATAGGCTACTATGTTAAGTAACGTAACGGTAACTACACAAACGCAGGCGCAAAACTATGTCTCAAAGTGCACAAACATGTGATGGCATTGTATCCAATAAGGGATCGATGCATCACATGTTCCCGGAACCGGGAGGATGCAGGCTGAGCAGTGACACCAGCATGTCCAGAAAAACTCCATATCCTGCATTTTAACTAAAGGTTTTCCTCCCAAATGTGAAGTCTCAAGTTACTGTTAAGACGCGGTCTGCTTCTCTTAAGAACTGCGTTCTTTTAGTTTTTACGTGTAGGATCTATAGGAGGGTTAGGAAGTCTGCAGTTCTGAGACTGTGTTAATTCGGTAATTCTGTGAGGGGATAAGTGTGTGTGGCTTCGGTACCCCCCCCCTGATCACTGCTGCCCCCACCTGTTTGCGTCAGCAGGCAGGATTGCTTGGCTGTGAGGCGGTCTTATCCAGTATGGCTCTGATGCAGGCCGGCTCCATGGCCGGCCAGAAGAAGATGATGTCTCAGCTGGGTCCGGGGCAGAGGGACATTCCGGACCACATCCCACAGGGCCACGCCCCCCAGAGTCACATGGTGCTGCCGTCCGGGGTCAGCTGCCCACCACTGGTAAGCGCGGTTGAGGGTGGAGAACTGAGAACTGGACACAGTTCGCCATTTTTGAAGCCTTCTGGCAGTTGAAATATTATTATAATTATTGTGAAAACTTGTTGCTGACTAGTTTCTACATTCAAACTACAACTTGTCAGAATAAATACACATCATTACCTCAGCAGATTCAGAGATTGTATAGTAAAACGCTCTAGTTAAACCTAGCTAGTTGGAGCAGCTGGCTAGTAGCTAGGCAATCACGGTAGCTAGCCAACTTATATGGCCAGTCAGCTAGGACATTGGGCAGCTAGACTAATTTAAGCAGTCGAATAACTGTTGAATTTAAAACTGCTTACCATAAGCGATCGTTAGCTTGCTAGCTAAATGTTAAAACGGCTTGCCATGAGCTATCGTTAGCTTGCTAGCTAACCCAGCATTGCTCATCAATGGTAACGTTCATGGCAGGGAGAGTAGGGTGATTGCGGACAGGAGGGGGTGGAGTAGCTAAATTAATATCTAAATTAAGCCAGCTCATGTCTTTGAACAATAGTGGCTCCCAGATTTTTTTAAAAACGCAACAAGACAGCAGTAGAAAAACTGTTCAGTGGTGGTGTGACGTTGGTGGCCAATTCCTGTAGTTTAGCGTAACGTTATATTTGTGCTTATATTAACCACAGATCTTATATTCTTCACAACCTCAAAATCACTAAGGGAAAAAAGCAATGGGAATCTGCCAAGAGAACCCATGCCCGGAAGAAACCTCCGAATTGGCCTACGAAATACGTCATGACTTGCTCTCTATTGAGCATATGTGCAAAGCATTATTAGCTTGGAGAATGTACCTTTTGTTGCATCCAGCAGTGTTGGACTCCTCTTCTGTTACCTGTCCTCAAATGCAGGAATGTATGTATACCTGCCTTCTGAAGAGTTATTTTTTTTAAAGGGAGATTGAACAATCTGCCCTCTTCATATTTTTTGCCTTATTCAGACGGGTAGAAAGCAGGGAGGGTAACAGACAGAGAAGGGGTCACAGCTGAGAAAGTGTTACGGTGGGGATCACATCCCCGGCTGCGCGTTGGGGACTCAGCCGTCTTACGTTGTGTGTTGGCTTCTTAATGTTTCCCAATTGACAAGCCTTTTATCCCTAAATATAAAAAATCTGATATACTTCTCATTTTAGAGTTGGAGGTAAGTGAACGTTTGTGAAGTTTAAAACCTGTATGGGAAAGTACCCAGAATCACCCACAAAATCTATATATATATAAGGTTGTATATTTTCTTCTTTATACAACTACAGAGCCTGGGGTCAAAATGACCTCTCTATACAAAGTTGTTACTGGACTTTTGAAAACGGTATTCTGTTTATTGCATGTTTTTTGTTTAATCCCACCAAATTAGGAAAAGTCATACAAGATGGAGAAAAGAATAAAATAAATTTAAAAAAAGGTTAACTGGGCGGCTAAGGTTTCTACGCTAGGCTAGTTTTTGGCGTCCGCTCCGTTTGGAGTGCTTCAGTAAATGTACGACTGTAATATAATTATAGGGGCTGCTGTTGCACGGCGACGGTGTCTTCAGACACATCCCACATCCAGCTGCAATGTAGAAATATCAGTGTAAATGTAACTGCTGTGAGTTGCCTTGGGTTAAGGGTCCCTGCCATGAAAATGAATAACGTTTCGTAAATGTCTGAGACCGACACACAGTGCCCTGATGGTGCGGGCGTGTAAGATCTTGTATTCCTCCCTCACTCTCCCAGCTCATCCGAAAGGAGGGAGAGTTCCACTCTTCAATGAATAACGTTTGGTAAATGTCTGAGACCGACACACAGTGCCCCTGATGGTGCGGGCGTGTAAGATCTTGTGTTCCTCCCTCACTCTCCCAGCTCATCCGAAAGGAGGGAGAGTTCCACTCTTCCCGCCTCCTGGACGAGAAAGAAATGCGGGAGAGTGTTGACATGCAGCTGAAGAAGAAGAACAGGAAGTCGGGCACGCCCTGCAAAGTGAGAGAACAGGGGAGTTCGAGTGAGAGGGACGGAGTGAATGAGAGCGCAAACCGGGGGGTGGGCGGGGGTGTGCCGGGAAAGGGGGAGGTTCCAAGGGACACGGAAGGTAAGATGGAGGTGGGGATAACTGCTGGGGTTGGGAGATAAGGCCACAGGTGTATGTGTGTGTCCATGTATCTTGGTGTGCGGCCTTTTTTTTGGGTAAAATGACCATCACAGGAAATGGAAGGCAGGAGGGCAGATGGCTTTTTCAAACAAAGGGGCATGTCCCCTGGGTGGTGGTGGGGGGGGTGGGGCCTGTAGCCGCTAACCGCCTGCCCAACGAGGTCACTGCGCGGGCTGGACGAGTGGCGGACATGACGATGCAGGGAAATAAGTGTGTGGCTTGGGTTGTGCGCCCCGCAGGTGGTGGTGGTGGACGAGAACGGAGAGTGCCCCCTGAAGGTGCAGAAGAACTTTGTGTGCGAGCACTGCTACGGCGCCTTCCGGAGCAGCTACCACCTGAAGAGGCACATCCTCATCCACACAGGTGAGCCCCGCCTCCTGCCCCGCCCCTCACCCCGCCTCACTCTCATGCCCTTTCCACTCGGGGGCTGGGCTTGCGGGCCAACTGCTTACAGGGGCTCAGATTCTCCTGGAGTCCCCTTATCAATGTGCCCAAATGTACTATTCTGAACCAATGCATTATCAAATTGATTGCTGTGAAATATTGAAATGGTTTTTAATGGTGTCATTGTAGTTCAGGAAAAGTAAATAATCTTTTGCTTGTGGGCTAGAATATTTAATGCAGATTCCAACTCCACCCCCCCCAAAAGAAAATGTTTCCTTAAACCATTGTGAAAACTGCAAATGTTCAAGTTTCAATCCTTGTGAGACCATAAGTGTGAGCCTGTAAGATAATCGAGAAAGGTGTATCATTTGTGCAGTAATTTAACGCTGTGTTTTAATAGTTGTAATGTGAATTGAATGGAAATATTTATCTTTCCTTACCACTCTGCCACACTAAGATTGAATTATTTTGTAATATTTTTACCTTTTTAAAAGGAGCACACCAGGGGTGCAGAACTCCGGTCCTGAAGGGCTGGTCTGCATGCTGGTTTTTGTTCCAACCAATTACCTGAGTTTTGTTTTCTGACAGCTCTATAATCTACGCTGGTTTAGTCCTGTACTTGAGCACAGTAAAATCTATAGGATACACTTGCAGTCTGCTGCCGTGCCTGGTGCTTATACAAATGTCAGATCACGATGTGATTTAGCGAATTAAATAATTAAGAACAGACGTTGGCATAAAATCCTGAAACGGATCGGCCCTTGTTGTGCACCCCTGGTGTATACAGTGCACATGGCCACTAAAAATACATTTCACTGGAAGTCTTTCTAGAATCGTGAGGGTGGATGCATTGAGTGCTTGTGTCTGATGGATGTTTGCTGTGAATTTGGATTTCACTTTGTTTCTTCAAACAGATTCAATGCCAGTTTTCTTTTGCATTTCTGTGTACATTATCAAATGAATGGTCTCTGGTATTTGTTGCATTTGTTAATGTCTTCAGTTGCCTGATAAAGCCCAACACTGGTTGGTTCTGACCACAAACTGTCTCCCCCTAGTGGAGACTGTATTACCGACAGGCACATTGGCAGTAGGCAGTATCAACGTATTTCTAGACCCTTAGGAGAGTAACCTTATGTGTCACAGCATTGGCTCAATTTCTTGAACGTGAGGTGAAACGGATATCAAACATGATGCCCTGTGAAACGGACATCAAACATGATGGCATGAAAACTAAGAGAAGCCGACCATCACAACCGCTTGTGTAAGGGCAAGTGTGTAAGTGGTGCCGTGGGCAAGGCAGCAGCCAATCAGGTTAGAGCGGGGTGAAGATTAGTGAGAGAAACGTGAATGCCACCTGCGTGTCCTTAAAACCATACTGTGCATGAACTTAAATGGGGATACCCGGAACACACGATAAATCGCCCACCCCTAATTGGCACCCCAGGGGTCCGCGCGGAGCACCAGGATTGCAGGCCACAGGTGCCGATTGGCTCAACAGCCGGTAAAACTGAACCGGTGGTTGTCGTGGCGATGCCAAGGCCCCGCACAAGAGGTAACAGCGCCCCCCCCCCCCCCATTCTGGGATTCACCTGCCACAGAAAACACTAAATCTTTGAGAACTTTGTCTCGATAACTTACCTAAAATGGTTAGTGCCCTAGCTAAGATTGTCCAGAAGGGGGCAGTGTGCACTCTCTTCAAGGCCATTACATTGAGATCCATTCTATTTTCTTCTGTGACATTTTTTACGGGCGAGTTTAAACTTCCCGTTGTATGTTTGTGAAAAGGAGTTAGTCGACTGTACAACCCATTTGTAGCCAGACTTCTCCAAATGCATTTATAAAAAAAACACGCACAACCCATTGAAAACTTTTTTTATTTACGGTTTTATTCCATGCTTTGGACAGTAGTATCATCATACAGACCATTTCATTTTCATTTAACTAGACTATACAGTATATGTATGGTATAAAGGCCTGTTTCCACTGGGAAATATAACTGTAGCGATAATACAAAATTGTTCCAAATCCCCTTGAGAGCACATATCAACTGTACAATGAAAAATGTACAATGGACAAAGTTTGGTAATGATGGCCGTCTTTGGGATCACCATCAGCAAGTTCTAAAGCACATTGCTAACGGAATATGCATTCAGCCAATCACTGCAGTGCACTTCCCAGGGCAGGCATACATGCCTTGAGATTCTCTGGTGTGAATGCTAATGCGCCGTTTATCGTTATAGTTCATAATCGCTCCCAGTAGAAATGGGCCGCAAGTCAGTAGCTTCTTGAGCAAAAGGTTTCTAAACTGCTACGTAAAGAGATGAAGTGAGCAATCGGTAAATAAATGCGTGAATAAACGCTCTCTGCGCTCAGGGGAGAAGCCGTTTGCCTGTGACGTGTGTGACATGAGGTTTATTCAGCGGTATCACCTGGAGAGACACAAGCGAGTTCACAGCGGAGAGAAGCCCTACCAGTGTGAACGCTGCCAGCAGGTGAGGGAGTATATACACACATACACACACACACACACACATGTGCACAGACACACACACATTTGCAACACACCGCTCAAACGGGTGCACAGAAACGCACACACTCGTGTATGTGCACACACACACACACACACACACACACACACACCAGGGTTTCCTGCAGCAAATTTGTCATGGTGCTGCTGTGTTGTTGAGCGGGTGCTGGAGAAGAGATGCAGATTGAATTTTATTGGCGCACAAAAAGCAATAGGGCACTTGTTACGGCTAATAGGACAGATGGCAATTAACATAAATTACGTGCAATATGAAAATGAACAGAAGCCTCAGGTTAACTCGCTATATGTTATTTAGCTTTCCCTGCTGGAAAAAAAAAACTGCATAGACCAGCTGAAGTTGCAAGCTGGTTATTGCTTGCCTATTGCTGGTCCAAGCTGGGCAGTAGGCCGCCTGGTTTTTATAATGGTCAAACTGGTCGACCAACTTAGTCAAAATGATGGTCATGTTAGACCAATGTAACCATCTTCACTGATCTGTGCTATATCTTTTTAATCATGGTGGTTGGACAGAGAAAATAATGGCTTATTAACCCCTTCTCAAGCACCACTTTTTCAAACACGTGCTCAAAAATAAAATTGTTAGTGTTCTTGAACCCATTTGAGGACAGTAATAATCCTGGTCTCTTCTGTACGGTAATAGGAGTTTGTTTTCCAAGAGTCAGAATTACTATTAAGAAATATTACTCAAACAAAGTAGCAGAAGTTCAAACTGGAAGTTTTTTCTCGCCTTTTCTTGATTTATTTATTTATTTAAATTTTTTGCTCGGATAAGGATACCGACTACTGTGATTCGTATCATCTGGGGATTTCCAGAACACACAGAACCTGCAGTCGTCCTTTTGATCGAGCCTGTTTTTATTTTTATTTTAAAAAAAAATTTATGTTACGAAATAAGGAATCGTTGTAGCTATACAAAGGCTAGTTAAGTGGTTACCGAATACAAGAATCAAACGGAACAAAGTTGTACCTTACTCAGTTTGGTTTCTTGAGAAAAAACAAAAGGTAGTAGCCATCATCATCCAATAGTCATCGGATAGTGATGTTCTAGCTTGCAGTATTAATCTAGTTGTCACGTGCTAAACTTACTTACCAACAATAATTTTCTAATAAATAATAACACATCTAATGTTACACAGTATGATTTAATCTGCCACAAAGGTATATTGATTGAAATAAACAGTTTAAAGCCACCATTGTTCGCCACAAACCTTTACTTTGTTAAATGGGAAAGTAGGTTGTAATATAGGGAGCACACTGTATATTATGAACCAGCTGGCTACAGTAGCTTGGTAGCTACCAGTCCCCCTGACCTCTTATTCAGGTCATAACTTGGGTAGCAAGCGCTTCTAGCCTCCAGCTTGTTAAATTACTCAAGGTTTGCTGTGGCATGAATCCATTATTATTTGGAGCTAATCTATGAGATGAATATTTAGGTAGCTGTCCTATTTTCATAACTAGCCAGTTTAGTCGTTTAGATGCCGGACCGTGACGTGACATCTGATTCATGTTTGCTGTTGCGTCAGCAACGCGTCTATGCGTTTTTTTTATTTTTTGTTTTTTTTAGCCCAATTATCAAACACTCCCTTGCACTGTTTTTATTCAATAAATAAGGCTGCTACTATTGCTTTGCACCTAATATAAAGAGAAGAGCAATTCTCAATGGGCCAACTGCTTACCAATTTTTCACATTTTCAACCAATTCCAGCCCTGACTATATTTCTAAGGGAATCCCTGCACACACACTTGTATAAACATATGTATATGCTCTTCACAGACCCACACACACATATGCACTCACGTGCACACTCACCCAGCACACACACACACACACACACACACACACACACACAGTAAGAGCTCCTCTCGTTGTTTTTCTCAGCCCTTCTCTCGGACCGATCGGTTGTTGCGGCACCGGCGCATGTGCCAGGTTGGCGGCGTGGGTGCGGTCGCAGCCGTCGCCATTGTTGCCAAGGGGGAGAGCCAGTCCTGCCGCGAAGTTAACCGGCCGTACCCCCAGGAGCCCCCTCCTCCCACCGCTGCCTGGACCCCCCTACAGCCTCCCCAAGGTCGCCTGACCGTCTGACTGTCCCCTCCCCCCCTCCCTCCCCACCTGCATCCTGGGGAAATATAATGAGCTGCAGCACCAGCGCTCAGTGGCGCCACACGCTGGTGTAGACTGATACTGCAACTGTTGTTTTTTTTTCCTAATTTCCTGTGAAAGACGGTGGATTATTTTGTACCTACGTTAATTTGATTATTGCAAAAGTTGTGTTTTTATTGTTGTTTAGATTAATTTTATGTGCTGTCATGCTGAAAGGGGCGGAGGAGCAAAAGATAGGGTAAATACAAGTCAAAATGCAGTAGCACTGCAACCGTTTATATAAGAGCAAACGGGTAATTGTCTAAGGAGTGGTGTTGCTTTAAAAAGAATAGAATAGAAAAGCTTATACTTTATAGAGATGAGGGAAGGCACTCCACACGGGACCTTCGGCCCGTATGCTGTCTAACTCCAGTGGGCTTTTTTCTCAACATTGGGTAACAAATGTTTGCAAGTACTGCTGCAGTTTTTCTTATTCACCGCATTTGTATTAATTTCAGCCGTCGCTGTTGATTACGCTTGCCTATCATTTAGTCAAACTCATTCTTTTGAGGTTAGTTTGAATCTGCGCCTTACTGGGAGGTCCCTACTTGATTCAGTGATAACTACAGAAATCCATTACAGCAGCAAACCAATCTTTTCTTGCGTATAACCATAACGTGCCAGTGATCTGTCATTTTAATTCCTGCCATTGAAAGCAGTCCTGTAGGCTGTATGCCCAAATGTAGCAGGAAGAACATCCTTACATCCGCGTGGCACAACAGTTGGAAAAGTTAAGTCTGACATTAAGCCCTGTACGGTCAGATGTAGCATTAAGCCCTGTACGGTCAGAGATGGCATTAAGCCCTGGACAGTCAGATGTAGCATTAAGCCAGCCCGTTCTGAAGCTGTGAACTTGTGCAAGCCTTGTTTGGATGTTTGAAATGCACTCAGACTAGTGAACTGTAACGTCACAAACGAGCAAGTTCTATGTAGAATTTGCACCTGGCACATGCATGGACTCTTGAACGGTTTCAAAGGAGTGTAAATCATTTGAATTATTTAGAATTTGCGCTTGATGCGCGCAGGTGAACTGTGACATCACTAAAAGGCAGATGAAATTTAGCGTGTGAATTGACGCCGACGTCACAATCAGGCTGTAATGCTGTTACTCGTGCTTTCCTGGCTTTCGTGTATTTTGAGGCCATGTATCCGTTTATACAGTGATGTAGTGTTTCTACTGTGAGCAGCCAAAGATGACCTTGTGTGTTCACCGATCTTCACCTTTGATTGGTCGGTGCAGGTTTCTCCCTCCCCGTTTTATTGTAGCCTGTGATGCTCAAAGTTGCCAGTCGATATTTTAGAGCCGTTTTAAATCTCTCATTTTCAGCCTTTTAGATGATTTCTTGGCTGATATAGCGTGCTGTAGGTTAGCGATGGGCATTTCAATGGGTCAGGCTGCAGCAGAAGTCAAATTAGACTAATGCTGCTGGGATGCTGAAGCATACAAGGGAGCTACGACTGTACCGTGATGTTTTAAGCCCGATGCACACAGCCCGACTGAAGAAATCTAGACTCATCACAACTCAACTGGTTTTTATCACGTCAACTGGTTTTTATCACGTATCAGTGTGCACGTAAAAAAACTGAGAAAATCTTGTTTTTCGTTGAGATTCTCAGATTTGAGGATTGAGCATGTTGGATCTCAGTCAGTCTTGGACCGACTCAGATTTTCAGTGTGCACCGGGTTTAAAACTGACAAAAACTGGTAGAACGATTTCCAGCCAATAAACGGGCTTTATTTTATTAGAACTACTAGATCGAATTGCATCACAATTCATGCTTCCTGTTTCGCTTGGCTGGGAATAGGCTACATATAAACATTAGCACAGTGAATTCTGTATTGTTCATACAATGTGTAGGCTATGCAACTGAGTAAATCATAGTAATCTCGGGAAATGGCTAACTGATTGCCTTTTGCGAATGTAGAAATGAATGTACAAGTCACCTGGAAGCAGCGAGAAGAGCCCTGAATAGTGTAGCATTGTACCGACACGTGTAGGCCGATGGCTAACCCACTGTATCAGTAGCCTATGTGTCAACTTTGTAAAATAACACACTAGTTCCTCCAGCTTTCATCCTCAAAAGCCTGGCAACTGTCCTGATGCTGATAATTGGATTTGGTTCAACATATTTTGCCGTATAGGTGACTGAGCTACACTTGTCCATTGCTTCGTGGATAGGCTATGAAAACATAACGGTAGGCAAATTAAGATACAGTTAATGGCCTAATAGTTATATTAATAGGCTACCCTGCAAAACTGACGAGCTACAAGGCAGACTACAAGAGCGTAGCCTACAACTGGTCGAACGGCTGCTGTTCGCGCAGCTATCTGTAGCTACACAGATAACGTTGCACATAAATTCGGCCAACTTCTGGACGAGAGACCGTGAGGACCTGCTAATTGGTTTGTGGTCGAACAAAACCTGTCTTTAGGATAGTTCAAGTAAAGCTTATTCAGATCGCAATACGAAAACAAAAGCTATCTGACTCCGATTATATTTTTTCTTGTAGGCTACCCTAAAACCTGCACACTGTTTAAACCATTTATTTTTACATTAAATGACAGCTTTTATGTTTTTTTTGTTATTATAGTTTTTTTTTTAAAACAACAGTTTCAGCTTTTTAATAAAACACATTGTAATATTTTTGAATGACTGCATGGAAATACCTTTGTTGAGATCGACTTTGAATTAAAACTTGAGTTAAAGATGTGGATTTTAATGATGTTATTGTAAGCTAGCCTACTAATAGTCTAAAACTCCGGGCAGAAGGACAAGCTATAACATCGGTCCCACTTCATATTAATTGTATGTTTATACATTAGCTAGTTGCTCAAAACCCATTGTTGTAGAACGTAAGCAAGGACCTATTTTTTGTTGCGGCTAGTCAGCTAGTTGGCAGTTGGAATTTCTCAGTTTTTTCCAGTTGCTCCAGTGTGAGACCCCCAGTTGCCAAAAGAAATCTGAGAAAATCTGAACAAAACCGTTCTAGAATTATACCAGTTCAGTTGAGATGAGTCTAGATTTCTTCAGTCGGGCTGTGTTTGTCGGACTTAATGTTCATAATTATGCTATATTATTTTAATATATATATATATATATATAGTCCACCGTTAGTTTGAAGATAAGTGCTCAGCACTTTGGGAGGGGGTGGAGTGTAATTCTCATTAGTTTCTCATTTTCTCATTTACTTCTCTTGCCTAAAGGCCCATTATTTCCAATATGGTGTCACTGGAATGCCATGGTTCAAGTATAGAATACTTCTGTCATTTTAATTCTTGTTGGTATTTTAAGGAGGGGGGGGGGGGGTTGAAATAAAATAGTGTGACCAGTAGTTCCTCAGATTTGTTGTATAGCCATCCTAGGTTTTTTTCAGTCATCAAAATATGTTTAAGGGCCTGTAGTACTTTAGAAAGTATCATTCCTTTTTTTTATTGTTTAATTTAATAAAGTACATTTCATTGTCTACATGAATAGTAATGGTAGGAAAGCTACTGTGGGAAGCCTAGTTTAGGAGAAACAATATTATTCTTTTTTTATTAGTCTTTGCATGCAGTTGTGATCCTCAAAAGTCTGTCCATATAGTCTGTCCGTTTCATATGAATTGTTTGGGGTAAAAAAGATTTCCTGACGTATTTAAATCTTGTTAACAACATGATAATTGTTGAGCTTATATGTACCTCATGATCTAGTTGGTCACTTTGTATTTAGTAAAGAGCAGGGCTTCCATGAGCTGAAATAAAACTTTTTAAAACAAAAAAAACAGTACTTGTGCCGTATTGCTCTAAACGTACCTTAAGGTTGGGGGCACCTGACATTACACGCATTTCTCCCCCTTTAGACTAATACTGAACTAAAGGAGAAATTGTCACATCAACAGAATACACCAGAGAACGGACAGGACAGTGTCCGTATTATACTTGATCACATTTTGCTCCTCATAGCATATACTTGATCACCATGATCATGGTACTCCGTTCCCTGTGCTATCAGGGTATTGGTCGCATCACACCCTTTTGACCCTGCACCGCAGGCCTAATATCCAACGGGGCAGTGTGCGCTCTTGTCCTTGAGTTTTGATCCATTTTTTTCTAACTAAGATGTTAGAACCCTCTGCATGCGGGTTTAAATTTGGTTGTGTTTGTGCTTTGCTGTTTGTAAACAGACAACTAGCTTTAAAAAAACAAAAAAACAAAAAAAAACATTGCCACTTTTTTTACTTATGTTTGTTCCAAGTTTTAGACAACTACTGTCATAGAGCCCATTTTTGTTTTATAGATGTAGTGCATTCAAAGTCACTAATCTGGTGAAGGGTTTTTAATAAGTGGCACGTAATGGAATTTTCTAGTAAATAGACTCTTTCTGCGTTCAGGGGAGAAGCCGTTTGGCTGTGACGTGTGTGACATGCGATTTACTCAGCGGTATCACCTGGAGAGACACAAGCGCATTCACAGCGGAGAGAAGCCCTACCAGTGTGAACGCTGCCAGCAGGTGAGGGAGATCCACACACACACACACACACACATGGCTCTCAAACAACTGCACAGTAGGGCACACAGAGACACCTACCCCTCAAACAGGTCCACAGGATCACACACACACACACACACCTACCTCTCAAACGGGTGCACAGAATGACACACGCAGGACACACACGAACAATGACGCGCGTGCACACGCCTACCTCTCAAACAGTTGCACAGAAGGACACGCATAACACACACACGTAGACGTGCACATACCTACCTCAAACGGGTGCACTAAAGCACACACGCACACACTCTCTCTCACACACACGCACACAGTAAGCGCTCCTCTTGTTGTTCTTCCTCAGACCTTTGCTCGGACCGATCGGTTGTTGCGGCACCGGCGCATGTGCCAGGTTGGCGGCATGGGTGCGGTCGCAGCCGTCGCCATTGTTGCCAAGGGGGAGAGCCAGTCCTGCCGCGAAGTTAACCGGCCGTACCCCCAGGAGCCCCCTCCTCCCACCGCTGCCTGGACCCCCCTACAGCCTCCCCAAGGTCGGCTGACCGTCTGGCTGCCCCCTCCCCCCCTCCCCCCTCACCACCTCCCCCCTCACCACCATCCTGGAGCGACGCAATGAGCAGCAGCATCGCCAACACACAGGCCTGCGCTCAGTGGCGACACACGCTGTTGCAAACTCGTACTGCAGCTCAGCTATGAAATTGACGTAGAAAACGAGTAAATGTACCAGCTCTTTTCTGGGTGGATAATTTTGTACTTGTAATTTTTGACTGTTCTGTTTTGAGTGCTGTTCAGACCAATAGGAGATGAGCGAAGGCTCATGCTTTGGAGCAGGTTTTGGTATTCATATGTTGATACTAATTGGCACTAATTGACATGAATGGTAGATCTTGAAGAAGTTGCGACAGAGGCTGTAGACTGGAAATTGTGGGCTTCTGAAGATTTAATGGTTTGTTCCGGTATGGGACTGGAAAATCTGAGATGTCAGAGGAGCATGTTTGGTCTAGTTGTGGAGGGGGGTTCCCCCCCTAAACTTTTGAGTTAACAAATTTAAAGCGCCAGTTTTAATTTGAGCAGTCGCCAGGCTCATTGTTCTGAAACGTTGGCGTCGCTCAAACGTAAGGACAAATCGCATTGTGGTTTGCTGTACTGTTTGTCTTGGAGTATGATCTCTACTTGATCCGGTGATAACTATGGCGATGCCAGGAGTATGTTCTCTACTTGATCCGGTGGTAACTATGGCGATGCCAATGACACAGTAAGCCGACTTCTGGGGTTGTACAGCGCTGACGATTCCCTCTTAAAAATGAGAAACTAGGAAGTCTTTCAGTATAGAAATGTGTTTGTGGTCACAGGAAGATGCCCTTAAACCCTGTCCCTGGCCTGCACTTGTTCAAACAAACAAGTTATCTTCTGTACAGAAGTATGTCCAGCTCCCCCAACTGACTGGGAGTCATACTCATTACAGCTTTGATTAGTATTCCTTAAGCTGTTAGCGTGCTAGCCTAGCCCCTGCCCCTGGTTTCAAGCTTATATTTCATAACCTTAAGGTAATACAAGCGTGATCCGGTTGACCCTCTGATGCGAGTCTTCCCAAATTTTATGGATTTGCCTAGCTGATAAACCTGACATTATAATTATAATGCTGGTGCCAATCTCATTGCGAGTGGTGATTCAAACTGGAAAATGCTTGTGATCCAATAGTAAACTTGCTTTCCAACCAGCTGAACACTGGCTAAAACTTGCTAGAATGTGGTTCGTACTAGTTCAAACTTTATTTGGTTACATTCTGTACACCCAGGAACCCATAGGCTGTGACATCACAATAGGGCAGATCACAGATGTAGGATTTGACTTGATAAATGCACAGGCGCATGGACTATGACATCATAATGGGGCATATCAGATGTAGACGAGGCCCAACTGTGATATCACACACATGATATGGTTGCCTCCATAAGTTTATACAAAACCGCAGTGAGTACATCGATGTTAATTCCTTATGTCCTCCTCCCTGTTTGTTGTACTAGTCTGATAAGTCATTTTTAAAGTAACGTATCCCTTTAGACACCAGTAAAATAATTGCAGATTACTGGTTATTTTAAGAAACATCTATATTGACCTATATTGATCTATATTTAATATTTGGGACATATTTCTTATTTTCATTTGATTGTTTATTGTGGTTAGCAATGTGCTTTGTTTGAAGTTAGTGGTCTGCTGGACTGTGTTTGGATTTTGCTGGCATCTAATGGAGTATTTCACATGCATATTTGACCCAGGCCTAGTCTGCATGCAGGGCAAAAGTAGATCAACTGCACTGCAGATTAGGGACATTTCAGCCTTTAGGTGCTTTTGCTCCAAGTCAGATTGAGCTAATTGATGCTAGTGGACTCTTGGTACGCATGGCTGTATCATTCAATTTTAATGCTCAGAATTGTCATGTGTTATCAATTATTTATAAAACCAAATATGAAAATTTGGGTAGTCATCCAGGAAGATCATGAACTGAAAATGCAAATAATGGTATACTAACAATATCTTTCCTTTGGGTTTCAAAATTACTTTGTCATTTGCTTTTAAATAGGCAGAGGCCTTTGTTTACAAATGCAGTGGAACAATGCATTATGGGATTGCTGGCACTCTGGCTCCACAGTGTCCCGTTTTCAAGGGGCGTCATTTGTTCTTGGTATCCAGGGGTGTGGTTTTAATGGCCATTGGTTTGCAAGAATGTATTTGCATTCAACTAAATGGAGGCGAATCAGGGGCCATTAAAACCACATCCGTGAATTCCGAGAACAGTAATAAAAATAAGCAACTTTGAAACCAGAACTATTGAGGGATATTCTGCATTTACCATTCTCTACATTTTTCATTTTTACATGTACTCCCCCCCCCCAACACACACACATTTTTTGTGGCGTTTGTGGGGGAATCAAATTGGACAGGTTAGCTTCCGTCATGTTCATGTCATGTCCATAATGTTCAAGATTCTGTCCCCTTCTCTCAAGGGACTCTTTATATAGGCTGTTCCTACACCACGAGAGCAGTAACAATGAACTGGTAATGGAGATGTCATTTTAGTTCTTTGTGGACTTTTTACGAGACGTTTTTAAGAGGAAAAAGTACAGTAATGTTTTGAGATAAAAATGATGTGACCAGTAGTTAGATGAGTGTTACATAGACAATAGGCTAATTGGTTAATAAGCCAATTATTTGATATAATAATGGGATTAAAACATTTTAGGAGCCTTTTTTCTCTCAGAATATAGCAGTTTTTACTGTAGAATATACTGTTTCATGTGAACGAACTCTACGTATAGAAGGCTAGTGCGAATTTCGAGTGTTTTTATTATTTTTTTACTTCTTTTTTATTCGTCTTTGCATGCAGTTGTTGTTTTCACCATTCTTCCATCAAATAATTACTGTTTGAAGAAAATTACTTGCTTAAGAAAGAACTTTGTTTTGACAATTGTTTTTCTTTAAAAAGGCTAACTCACATGTACCCTCTTGATCCAGTTAGCGATACTGTATTTACCTAAAAGCAGGAGGCTTCCATTTGAGCTGAAATAAAAAACAAATGGAGAAAAAAATACGACTTGTGCCGTATTGCTGTAAGACACTGCAAGATTGGGTGGCCTCTCCTGAAATTTCATGTGTCCCCCCCCCAACCCCCCCCCCCCCCCCTCCCTTTTTTTAGATAAACACTGATTTTAAGGAACATTTAACAGAATTTATAACTAATAAAAAAAATTATCACATGAACAGAATACTCCTGAGAGCAAGCAGTCACTGCAGTGCAAGCAGTGCACGCCACTGATTTTATTAAAAGAGGTGCGTTGGTGTCGCAGTCGATCGTATCTATCTTCTGAGGGCTTCTCTTATCTCTACTGCCTTATGACACGCTGCCGTGACGTCAGTAAAATGGATTATTAGTCGCATCGCTTCGTTCCTGCAGTTGTGCTCTTATGCACCGGGGTTTAAATGATCCAACGGGGCTGTGTGCGCTTTTCCAATTACGTTGTGATCCGTTATTTTTCTTGACATGGTCCCATGAGACTTTAAGCTCTGAATTCTGTGTGGTCATACATCCCCATTTGTGAATTGACGTTTGTTACCTGTGGAGTTAAATTTTTTGCCAGACTACTCCAAAAGCTTTTTTCTTCTTTTTATTTTTTTATTGAAATTGCTGCAAATATATTTTCATTAATTTCCCCCCCCTTAACCTGATTGTAGTACTGTCATACACACCCTTTGATTTAAATGAGAATATAGAGTGCATGTAATGGAAGTGCGGCTAATCTCTTGGCTAGCAGGTTTCGTAGAATTGCGGGGTAATAAGAACTCCAGTAAAGAAACTCTCTCTGCGTTCAGGGGAGAAGCTGTTTGGCTGTGATGTGTGTGACACGCGGTTTACTCAGCGGTATCACCTGGAGAGACACAAGCGAATTCACAGCGGAGAGAAGCCCTACCAGTGTGAAGGCTGCCATAAGGTGAGGGAGTGAACACATGCATGCGAAGGCTCCCTCTTGTATATATACACACACACACACACACACACACACACACACACACACACACACACACACACACACAACACACACACTCAGTAAGTGCTCCTCTCGTTGTCTTTCTCAGAGTTTCGCTCGGACGGATCGGTTGCTGCGGCACCGGCGCATGTGCAGGGTCGGCGGCGTGAGTCTGGTGGCCGCCGTTGCCAAGGGGACGAGCCAGCCCTGTCGCAATGCTTCGTGGCCGTACCCCCAGCAACCCCCTCCTCCCACCGCCGCCTGGACCCCCCTACAGCCTCCCCCAGGTCGGCTGACCGTCCGGCTGCCCCCCTTCCCCCCCCTCCCCCTCTCACTACCTCAGCACCATACTGGAGCAACGCAATGAGCAGCAGCACCAACTATACACAGGCCTGCGCTCAGTGGCGCCACACGCTGCTGCAAACTAGTACTGCAGCTCAGCTATGAAATTGACATGTATAATGACAAAGCTTTTTGTTGAGAGATCAACGCTTTTTAAAAATTATATCGGCTCCTTTACTTTGAGGGACAGTGGGTTATTCTGTAGTTTATTGTTACGGTTTATTGTCGTAATTTTTTAAAATTCCGTTTATGTGCTGTTTATAAGTGGTTATGAGCATGCCTTGGCGGGAAGGTCGTGTCTTTGGCGGGGGCAGGGGAGGTCTGGGGTGTCGGTTGAAATTTAGTTGCTGTGGAAAAGTTTATGTTAAGGGGTGTTGTGGATGTATGAAAGGCAGTGACAATGTATATATCCCGTATGCCCATTCATTTTAACCAATTTGGCAGTTGCTTAAACATGTTTGTCAAACTTAAGAACTAATATTTTGGTTGGAGTTCCACAGGTTCTCATCAGGTCCCTGTAGAAATGGTTGCTATGACAAAATGCCATAATTCATTCACTGAGTTTCTGCAAGACTGGAGTTTAACATGGATATTTTTTCGTTACTGACTCTTGGGGGGGGGGGGGGGGAGAGACTATACTGCAGTATATTGTAATTACACACTTTTTCTGAAAAATGTAATGGTAAATATACCTTTTTTCAGCAATGTATTTTTATAGCAGTATCTGAAAGTGCCAATAATTTGTATTTTTGCCCATATATTATGGACTTTGACCATCTTGGTAATAGTTTTAAATGTATTGCAGTGTATTACATTCCCTCATAGTGAACCAAGACCAACTCGCGCTAGTGAGTGAGAGTCATAGACGTTTAGTCCGGTTTATCTTTCTGTAGGTTTGTTGAGCCTCTGATAGCCTTCCTTGGGTGAGTTCAGTATTTCCATGGACCCATGAACTGTGACATCACCATGTAACAAGTAACTTGTGCTTTGAAGGCTTCGTGTTTTGCAGGTTGTCATAGAATAGAATACATTTATTTTTAGCAGGAGGGACCTTAAGGTGCTTCCATAGTGTTACACTGAAGCCCACTAATAATAGTGTTGGTTTCTCCAGTGAACAGCCAAGGGAATTCCCATTGCTGTGACCATTGGCTTTTCATTCATTCACATCTGTCGATTCTTCCCCCGTTTGGCTCTGTCAGTCACTGATCATTACCCTTCTATATTATTGCGCTTTAGTAAAATTTGCTATCTTTACCTCCTTTACTATGTTTTAGCAGAAAAAGAATATTGGGTGCAGGGGATGAGGCAGGTTTTAAAACGGTGTAACTGGCATTTTGACCAGTTGTAAGGTTTAAAAATGACTCATCTCTTATTAGTTTATCTTCATTTAGAATAAATGGACCATAAACCTAAAAACACTGGAATAGTGCCAGACAGTGATAAAAGATGTATCTATTTTCACATGTCATTTTCTTTGTGTTTTTAAGCGGGAAACCTTCTGCAACGTTCAAATATATACAGAATTAGCCCGTTGCTGGTTGAGTGCTAGAGGGAGCTCAGGAGATTAATGAAAACTCTTTAGAGGCTGAAATTACTGCTGAATATAGCATGTTTTTACCATGAAATATATTCTGATATTTTTGAAGAATATTTTTTGTGTAGCAAATGGTTGTTTTTCTTGTATTGATTGATTCCCTGTCGTTGCCTGGAGCCTTGGTGTTCAAGGTCTTCATAATTCTGTAGGTAATAAGAAAGGTATATTTACCACAAAAAAAACTCATTATTACGGTTCTCTTTTTTAATTAAAATGATAAACTAACATAAATTCCTGTTTGTATTTTACCTCTTATAGAGCAGCGCTTCCATTTTACAGAAAAGTAAAATGGTTTAAAATAGCTATATTGGTTTCAAAACGCCACATATACGTATATATACATACAATGGGGGAAATAAGTATTGGCCACGTCAACAATTTTATTATCAAACATATTTCCAATGTAGCTATTCACATCAGATTTTGACCAGACATTGGTATTAACTCAATAAAACTACACAGCTAAGGAAATTGTAACGTTCCAATTCTTTAAAATAGTTATGTGCAATAAAGTGAAATGACACAGGAAAAAAGTATTGAACACGCTAAATTAAATGTGGTCGAAAAGCCATATTTTTTATATTTGGTTGCATATCCTTTGCATGCCATGACTTTATGATGTCTGTGACCCAACAACATCAAAAGGCTCTTGATATCTTATTTGCTGGTACTCTTACAAGCGATACTATAACAGCTCTGCATTTGAATGGATCTCTATGGGAATTGGGGGGTGAGACCAGATCTATCTGTAAATTACACTGGAACAGTATAGAACACATGGTTGGCTAAGTGGCTCTAAGTCATCAAGGGTCTGATGTATTAAACAAGCCTTTAACCATCACTCTGTTGCCAGAAATACAGTAGATATGGATGGATAACTTGAAGGGTTTCTTCTCCTGACTTATTTTTCCATAGAGTTCAATAGGAAAATCTGTCAGGAGAAACAACCCTTAAAGTGATCCTTCCATATCTACTGTAAATAAAATTGTTGACGTGTCCAATACTTATTTCCCCCATTGTATACATAAAGTGCTCCTCTTTGAGAATAACATTGAACTGGAGGATAAACTGGACAGAACACATGGGAGCAGGAATTACACCTCCTTTCTCCTTTTTTGAGTTGTGCTGCACCACAGCAAGTAATAATAATAATAAACTTTATTTGTATAGCACCTTTCATACATGATATGCAGCTCAAAGTGCTTCACATTGTAGCAGATCGAAATAAAACGTAGAGCTAAATTAAGATGGAAATAAATGCATAGATAGGCATTTAAGGTGTATGAAAAGAAAATACATTAAAAATTTAAATAAAAAGATCAATTAAGATGGTAAAAGTACAAAAATAAAAGCTTTTAAAGTACATGAAAGGAAAAATGCATAGATAAAAGCTTTTACGGCGCATTAAAAGAAAATACATTAAAAGTAGATAAAATACATTAAAACGTCAAAGACAGAGATGGCCCATAACCGTGGAACAATACACACGGTGTTGATAGCCTAAATGGATATGTTTGAAAATGTGTTTTCGTCAGACCTGTAGGGTTCAACACACAATCAGCTTGCTACCTGCTATCTGCTGTGCACAGTATCCTCTCTACGGGTGTCTTCTGCCAGCAACCGCTGCAGGTATATTGCCTTTTAATAGAGGCCTTCTCCTTTGCCTATGCCAAAGAGGTTAAACTGCCACCCGTATAGAGGTATTTTGCCTCTCAGCAACCGCTAGAGGACTTCAAGTGCTCAACAGACAACAAGCAACAACCGATCATCACGGTCTAAAGGATAACGGTGAAAAGGTTAGCACCTGAGGACCGGAGGGCTCTTGTTGGCTGATACGAAGTTAGAAAGTCAGAAATGTATATGGGTGCTGTGCCATTTAGAGCTTTGTAGGTGAGTAAAAGTACCTTGAAATCAATTCGAAAGGAAACGGAGCCAGTGCAGGGTGGTTAATACAGGAGTGATACGCTCTCTCTTTTTGGTCTTTGTTAACAGTCTAGCAGCCGAATTCTGAATGCGCTGAAGTTTCTCTATTGACTTTTTGGGCAGCCCGGTAAAGAGGGCATTGCAGTAGTCTAGTCTGCTAGTAATAAGTGTGGACTAATTTCTCTTGTGTTAAAAACTGCCGTACTTTGGCAACATTTCTCAGGTGGAAGAACGCCGTCCTGGTCACCTTGCTAATATGGGCTTTAAAGTTTAAGTCGGAATCTTAAGATGACACCTAGGCTTTTAACTTCTGGTTTGGTTTGGGGAGCGAGGTCTCCGAGCTTACTGAGAAGGGTTTCTCGCTCAGATTTTGGTCCTCGCAAAAGTATCTCCGTTTTATCTTAATTTTATGGAAAATTTATTTCAATTTAGGAAATTGTCACTCATCCATTTGTTTATAGCAGCCAAACAGGCAGTCAGCAAGCATAGGCCATCTGGGTCAGGCTCCGTGGTCCGCAAGGGGGCAGTGTGCACTCTGTGATCTGTTATTTTTCTGTTACCTGCTTTTGATGTGAACCTGTCCCTTTTCTGAGGTTATGCAGGTGCGTTCGGTCGCTTGTACAAATCCCAATTCCAATAAAGTTGAGACGGTGTATAAAATGGAAATAAAAACAGAAAGCAATGATTTGCAAATCTTTTTTGACCTGTATTCAATTGAAAACGGTACAAAAAAACGAGATATATATTTTTTTAACTAATCAACTTTATTGTTTTTTGTAAAGATGCGCTCATTCTAAATTTGATGCCTGCAACACGTCCCAAAAAAGCTGAAGACAGGCCAGTCTAACAATGTGGCTTGTCATTGTCTTGCTGAAATAAGCAGGGATGTCTCTGAAAAAGACGTTGTCTAGATGGCAGTATATGTACCCTTCAGCATTAATGGTGCTTCACAGATGTGTAAGTTACCCATGCCATGGGCACTAACACACCCCCATACCATGACAGACGCTGGGTTTTGAACCTTCCGTTGGTAACAATCGGGATGGTCCTTTTCGGCTCGGAGAACACAACATCCATTATTTTTAAAAAACTTTGAAAGGTGGACTCTTCAGACCACAGCACACGTTTCCACTTTGCGTCAGTCCATCTCAGATGAGCTCGAGCTCAGAGAAGTCGGCGGCGTTTCTGGATGTTGTTGATATATGGCGTACGCTTTGCTTAGTAGAGTCTTAACTTGCATTTGTAGATGCAGCGACAAACTGTGTTTACTGACGACGGTTTTCCGAAGTATTCCCAAGCCCATGTGGTTATATTCATTACTGAAGCATGTCGGTTTTTAATGCAGTGCCGTCTGAGGGATCGAAGGTCACAGGCATTCAATATTGTTTTCAGCCTTGCCCTTTATGCACAGAGATTTCTCCAGATTTTCTGAATTTTTAAATAATATTATGGACTGTAGATGGTGAAATCCCTAAATCCCTTGAAACGTTGTTCTTAAACTGTTGGACTATTCGCTCACGCAGTTTTTTGCAAAGTGGTGAACCTCGACCCATTCTTGCTCCTAAACGTCAGAGCCTTTGTGGATGCTCCTTTTATACCCAGTCATGATAGCATCACCTGTTTACCTGTGGAAGGTGTTTTCTGAACATTCCACAACCTTTCCATCTTATGTTGCCCCTGTCCCAACTTTTTTGGAATGTATTGCAGGCACCAAATTCGGAAGTAGCGTATATTTACAAAAATCTATAAACTTGATAAGGTAAAACATTAAATATATTTTCTTTGTACTGTTTTCAATTAAATATATGTTAAAAGAGAATTTACAAATCACTGCTTTCTGCTTTTATTTGCATTTTACATACTGTCCCAACTTTTTTGGGATTTGGAGTTTGTAATTAGAACGCTATACTGGCTGCAGTACTATCATTGCATTACTGTCATACTCCTGCAAATCATTTTGTAAGAATGTTTTTAGCACATTTTCATTTGTGCTAATTTTTATTCTGTATTAGCCATATCGTCAGACAATCCCTGTCAATTACATTTCATTTGATAATATTGTGCCTTTTTCATAGTGTGTAATTGTGCCCAAATAGGTAATGTGCTTATGAAATTTGCTGCGAAATGAATTATTTGAGTAAATTAATTATCTCTCTGTTCAGGGGACAAGGTGTTTGGCTGTGACTTGTGTGACATGAGGTTTACTCAGCGGTACCACCTGTTGAGACACAAGCGCATTCACAGCGGAGAGAAGCCCTTCCAGTGTGAACGCTGTCATAAGGTGAGGGAGTGAGCGCACACACACTCGCACACTAACGTGCGCACACTTATTTAAAGATTTTTTTACACACACACACACGTTTCTCTGTCAGGATCTGTCTGTTATGTGCACGCACGCACACACACACACACACAGTTTTTACACACATTCACGCACATTTCTTTCAAACACATATGCACACAGGATCTCTTTGTTTCTGACACATACAAACACATGCACACTCGCACATGTACAAATGCTCAGAAAGGGCTCCTGTTCTTGTTTTTCTCAGACCTTCTCTCGGAAGGATCGACTGGTACGACACCGGCGCCAGTGCCAGGTCGGCGGCATGGGTGCGGTTGCCACGGTCGCCACGGTCGCCGCAGTTGCTACTGTTTCCAAGGGGACAAGCCATCCCTGCCGCGATGTTTCATGGCCGTACCCCCAGGAGCCCCCTCCTCCCACCGCCGCCTGGACCCCCCTACAGCCTCCCCCAGGTCGGCTGACCGTCTGGCTGCCCCCTCCCCCCCTCCCCCCTCACCACCATCCTGGAGCGACGCAATGAGCAGCAGCACCGCCAACACACAGGCCTGCGCTCAGTGGCGCCACACGCTGCTGCAAACTCGTACTGCAGCTCAGCTATGAAATTGACGTAAAAACAAATTCATTTTTTTTTCTTTTAAGTACCAGCTCATTTCATGCGAGAGATGGTGGATTATTTTGTACTTTTTTTTTTTCTTTTTCTTTTTCTTTTTTTTCCAAAAATGTTGTGTTTTATTGTTATTTAGAGTAATTTTATGTGCTGTTGACGGTTCAGAAAGGGAGGGGAGAAAATGCTTTGGGAGGGTTTGATGAAACTCTGTCATTGTAGTTGGGCGGATCTAAAGGGGGGGGGGGAGGGTTTGGTAGGTAGATATGTTGTAGCAGTGGAAAATCTGATGTACAAAGTAACTTTTTGTCCACAAATTGGTGTTTCTAAAAAAGGAAAAAGATAAAGACTTTCAGATATGGGAAGATAAACTACACAAAGCCAGTCTTGTGTTCCCCACATTACTGTTAGATTGAATGTGGTTGGTGATGTTATTTCCCCATTTGATCCAGTGTTGCATGTGGCAATGCCATCAGAGCAGTGAAACTCGGAAAGACTGCAGTTATTCAGCATTGCAGCATAGTGGGCCAATGGAATGGAGATCCATTCATTGTAAAAATGAAATGCCTAAAACCCTGTCCGTGGCCCTCAGACATAGACACATTTTGATTCAGTGTTGTAATCTTTATTTTCCACACACATTTAGATTTAGCTTCCCCATTTGGAACCACAGTCATTAGTCAAGTTTGTTTTCCTGCAGTCCTGAAGCGGTTAACTTTGCCTGGTTGCATTTGTAATTGGGACCCATTCTCTGTGACATCACAAAGGAGACTATCGCATTTCAGAATTTGCCTCTGCTTGATTCATAGATGTCACAAAGGAGCAGAACATGTTTTTGAATTGGCATCTGATGCATGCAGAGGTGAATGGACTGTGACATCACAAAGGAGGAAATAAGATAGATTTGTCTTTACAGACCCGTGGACTGTTGCATCAGAAAATAGATGATGTAATATTCTATGTCCATCTGGTAGATTTTGTGACTTGTGCTTTCAATGGTTCATTGCATCAGACGTTGCCATCCGTACCGTTATTGTGAACCATAGTAATTGTGTTGGTTTCTCCCGTGAACAGCAAAAGGGAATTCCCATTGCTACGACTGCAGGCCCTTCATGCGTTCACAACTCTGTTAATTCCACGTTTGGTGTAGTCTGTGATGACGAAATAGCTCTATAAATCGCTTATCATTGACCTATATTATAGAGCTGCAGTAAAATGTGTTATTTTTACCTTTTTAGACTTCTCTAGTGATTTTCTATGTTGCAGATTAAGGATGGACAATTTTAGTCGTTCGTTCTGGATATGCATTAGCCACAGAAGTCAAATTAGGCTAATGATGTGGATATACTGAGGTGTACAAGGGAGCTATGGTTGCAACAGGAAGCTTTAATACTTAAAATTGTATTGTTATATTTTATTATGGTATATTTTGAAATAAGCAGTATAAATGCCCATGTGAGTAGTCATATCTGAATGAGACTCTTCTCAGGAGATTGAGAGGCGTGGAGATAATGTTTAAGCTCAGTTCCTGTCTCATATCCATTGTGACATCATGTTTTTGTTCCCTTGTCTTAATATCCTTTTATTCCCAATATATTCTTTAACCAGTGAAACGGTGACGATAAACTGATCATGGAGGTGTCATTTTAAACCATTTTTTATCCTTGCTTTTAATGAAGAAAAGAAATGATGAAAGGTTTTTGAGACAAAAATGTTGTGACCAGTAGTTGGACCAGTGCTGTATAGAGAACCCAGGCCGTTAATTAAGACTTTAGAGGCCTTTAGTTCCTCCAAATATATAATTGAATACTCCTTGCTTGAATTAACCCTAGGAATAGAAGGAAAGCTAATGCGAGTGCCTGTCTAGTGTAGGAAACCCATTATTTTTCCCGTTTTATCAGCCGTCTTTGCATGCAGTTGTGGTCTTTAATGTTTTCCTTAAAGTGGTCATATGTGAATTACTGTTTGAGTAAAAAAAAGAAAAAAGAGATTTGCTTACAAATTTTGTTATCTTAATTGTTGTTCTTATTTGAAAAGGCAAACTAATATGTACCCTCATTATCTAGTTAGTAGCTTTGTATTTAGTAAAAAGCAGGGCTTCCATTGAGCTGAAATAAAACCATTTTTAAAAAAATACCACTTGTGCCGTATTGCTCTAAATCACGACAAGATTGGGGTGCCCCTAAAATCTCAGGGTTTTCTCCCTTAAACCAACACTGGTCTGAGAGAGAACTTGCTACATCAGTAGAATGCAGCAGTGAGCAGATAGGGGGGGTGTACACACCTCTTTAAGGGGTAGAGGAGTCTCACACTTTAATCACATCCACCCCTTCTGAGCACATCCCTAATCTCCACCATTTGACTCGTGGCTGTGACATCAGTCAAGTGCAGTGTCTGCATCTCCGATCCTGGAGAGCTGCAGGGTCAGCACTTTTATTTTTTTCTTCTTCTCCTGCTGTTGCTCATTACTTAACTGACTAATTAAATCAGTTGATTACATGAGTCGATTACACCACCTCACCTGGTTATTTAGGGGGGATTTCACAAAGTGTTATTAAGGAGTTAGCCGGCTAACTTTAGCAAATATTTTGAAGTAACCCAGGCTGTCATCCAATCGGATGTCATGAAGTTCAAAATTTAAAAGTTAGCCAGCTAAATCCTTAATCCTGCTTTGTGAAATACCTCCCAGGTGTGAAATGGTTTCTTATCTTGAGGAGAAAAGAAAAAACCAGGAGAGCCGCGGCGTCTCCAGAACCCGTGTCACAGATGCCAGGTCACATTATCCGTCGCATCACTTCCTTTCTGGAGTTGCGCTGCACCAGAGCCAGCGATCCAACAGGGGGCAGTGTGCACTCTTACCTTTGAATAATATTGTGATTTATTTTTCTCATGCTGCTCTGTGACTAGGATCTCAGTTCTTTCTTTTTATTCTCCACATTTGATTAGTAAAGAGGCCTTTTGTGTAAACTACAGGCAGGTCTATTTGCAGTCTGATTACTCCCAAAATGTATATACATCATGAACAATACATTTGATCTTCTCTTAATTTCACACATTCGACAGTAAAAGTATCGCACACCTTTCAGTTTAATGTCGTGACAGGATACACTGCACTAACATTTACCTACATCTTATGCAGCAGATTATTAAAGAGTGCTACATACTGACACCTTTCAATAAACAAACTCTCTCTGCATTCAGGGCAGAAGATGTTCGGTTGTGACGTGTGTGACATGCGATTTACTCAGCGGTACCACCTGTTGAGACACAAGCGAATTCACAGCGGAGAGAAGCCCTACCAGTGTGAAGGCTGCCATAAGGTGAGGGAGTGAACACACGTACACACGCACACACTATCCTCTAGCATGCACACACATTCATTAAGTGCTCCTCTCGCTGTTTTTCTCAGACCTTCTCTCGAACCGACCGGTTGTTGCGTCACCGGCGCCAGTGCCAGGTGGGCGGCATGGGTGCGGTCGCCACGGTCGCCACAGTCACCACTGTTGCCAAGGGGATGAGCCAGCCCTGCCGCGATGTTTCGTGGCCGTACCCTCAGCAGCCCCCTCCTCCCACCGCCGCCTGGACCCCACTACAGCCTCCCCCAGGTCAACTGACGATCTGGCTGCCCCCTCCCCCCCTCCCCCCTCACCACCATCCCCCCTCACCACCATCCTGGAGCGACGCAATGAGCAGCAGCACCGCCAACACACAGGCCTGCGCTCAGTGGCGCCACACGCTGCTGCAAACTCGTACTGCAGCTCAGCTATGAAATTTGATATCAAAACAAATTTTTGTTTTCTACAAGCACCAGCTCACCTTGTGAGATGGTGGTTTATTTTGTACTTTGTTTTTCATGATTGCAACATTTATGATTTATTTTTACTCAAGTACTCATGTTGATGGTTTGGAAGGGGGATTATGGCTACAGTTGGGTTGGGTGATTTATTGTTGTAATTGGGCAAAACTAATTCAGGGGTTGTAAATAAGGGAAAGTACAGTATCTGTGGGAAATCTGGTGTAAAAATGCAGTCGTTATGTTGCTTAAAAAGGAAAAGAATGGTTAAACATTGTATTCAGATAAGGGAAGATGAACTACATTAAGCCGTAGTATCATGTTCCCTGTATTGCTGTTGAGTTGAATCTGGTTGTTAATGTTTGATCCAGTGTTGCATGTGGCAAAGCTGTCAGAGCAGTCAGGGGGTCAGCAAGAATTTGAACTGCATACATGGATCCTCCAGAACATGGGACAGGTGTCTGGTGCTACCAATGTGGAATTTCATTCATCGTATAAGTCAAATATCCAAACGCTCTCCGTGAACTTCAGACGTTCAGACATGTTTTGGCTGCGGCGTAAACGCTATTTTCCATTCAGAAGAACATGCAGCTCCCCAAAAGTAACGGGAGTTGCAGACGTCATTTATCAGGCTCATTTTCATGGAGGGCTGAGCCTGTGCTAGCCTTCCCTTGTTGCTTTCAGTATACGCACAGACCCAATGTGACCTCACAAAGGACAATGTCAAATTCAGAATTGCATATAGCACAATTCTCGGATGCCTCTGATGCCACAAAGGAACAGATAATTTTCTTTTAATCGGCATCTTATGTAATATATCAATATTATTATATCATGTATAATATTATATAATATATGTATATTATGCAGAGATGAATGAACTGTGACATCACAAAGGATGGAATGAGGTTTATCTGTCTTGTGCATTGATTGGATTCACGGACTGTGACAACGCAAAAGAGCAGAAAGGGTGTTCTATTTTAGTCTGATAGAATCTGTGACCTGAGCTTTCAAGGTTTTGATGCACAAGCAGCTCTGTCACCCATATCTTTTTTTTTTTTTTAAAAGCATAGTAATTGTGTTGGTTTCTCCCGTGAACAGCGAACGGGAATTGCCATTGCTACGACTGCAGACCCTTCATGCGTTCGCACCTCTGTTAATTCCACGTTTGGTGTAGTCCGCGATGAAGAAATAGCTCTTTAAATCGCTTATCATTGACCTATATTATAGAGCTTCCGTAAAATGTATTATTTTTTACCTTTTTAGTAATTTGCTGTGTTGCAGAGTAAGAAAGGACTCCCAGTCATTAGGACTGGATGTGTTCAGCTGCAGAAGTCAAATTAAGCTAATGTTGAGGAAATACAAGGGAGCTATGGTTGCAACAGGAAGCTTTAATACTTACAATTGTGTTGTTATACTTTATTATTGTATATTTTGAAATAAGCAGTATAAATGCCCATGTAGGTAGTCATATTTGAATGAGAATCTTCTCGGGAGATTGAGAGGCGTGGAGATAATGTTTAAGCTTAGTCTTTGTCTCATATCCATTGTGACATCACGTTTCTGTTCCCTTGTCTTAATATCCTTTTATTTCCAATATGTTCTTTAACAAGTGAAACAGTAAAGATTAACTGATATATGCGGTGTCATTTTAAACCAGTTTAACCATTTTTATTCTTAGTTCATTAAAACTAAATTAATTCAAAAATGTTTTGAGACATAAATGTTGTGAGCAGTTGTTGGATCAGTGCTGAATAGAGAACCCAGGTTGTTAAGTAATTGAGACATGTCCCCCTTTTTTATGCACCATTTTCCCCAAATTTGGAAAGGCCAATCATATACATTCCCGCTCACTCTGCAATCTCTACAGGCATTGTGGCAGAGTGTAGACAAGTGTGGGCTCTCCTCTGAAGCATGCAATGTGGCCAGCTGCTTCTTTTCACCCCGCGGCCCACAAGCCAAGCTCACACAGACACAAGTCTGAGGAAGACGCTTCGTGTGCAGCTTTAGCATGCAGACCGCGGGGCAGCCCATCAACCAGCAGGGGTCACTAGAGAGTGGTGAGATGTGGAACCTGACCAACTTGAACCCTGCCTAACCCTGGCCAATGCTATCTGAAATCATGCATTGCTCTGAGGGTCTACCGGCCACAGCTGGGATTTAATCCCAGAATGTGGTGATAATAAAAACTTTAGAGGCTTTTAGTTCCTCAGAATATATAATTGAATACTCTTTGCTTGAATTAACTCTAGGAATAGAAGGAAAACTAATATGAGTCTAGTGTAGGAAACACATTATTTTTATTAGCTGGTTTTGCATGCAGTTGTAGTCTTTACATTTTTTCCTTAAAGTGGTCATATGTGAATTACTATTTGAGTAAAAAAAGATTTGCTTACAAAAATGAAATTGTTTTAATTATTGTTCTTATTTGGAAAGGCAAACTAATATGTACCCTCGTTATCTAGTTGGTAGCTTTGTATTTAGTAAAAAGCAGGGCTTCCATTGAGCTGAAATAAAACACATTTTAAAAAGATACTACTTGTGCCGTATTGCTCTAAATCACAACAAGATTGGGGTGCCCCTAAAATTTCAGGGTTTTCTCCCTTAAACCAACACTGGTCTGAGAGAGAGCTTGCTACATCAGTAGAATGCAGCAGTGAGCAGATAGGGGTGTGTACACACCTCTTTAAGGGGTAGAGGAGTCTCACACTTTAATCACATCCACCCCTTCTGAGCACATCCCTAATCGCCACCATTTGACTCTCATGGCTGTGACATCAGTCAAACAGATTATTAGTCGCATCACTTCCCTTCTGGAGTTGCGCTGCACAATCCAACAGTGATCCAACAGGGGGCAGTGTTCACTCTGAATATGATCATGCTGCTTTCTGACTCGGATCTCAGTTCTTTTTATTTTCACATTTTTTATCACTAAAGAGACTTGTATGTAAACTACAGGGAGTTCTGTTTGTAGTCGGATTACATCATGAACAATACATTTGTACTTTTTTCTTCCACATATTAGACACTTGTAATGTCATGTGCCTTTCATATAAATTTAACCAGATGATACACTGTATTAACATCTAACTACATTGTAGGTCTAGATGATTAAAGAGTGCTACATGCTGACACTTTTCAATAAACAAACTCTCTGCATTCAGGGCAGAAGATGTTCGGTTGTGACGTGTGTGACAAGAGGTTTACTCAGCGGTACCACCTGTTGAGACACAAGCGAATTCACAGCGGAGAGAAGCCCTACCAGTGTGAAGGCTGCCATAAGGTGAGGGTGTTTCCACTCACTTTTCTCACACGCTTATCTCAAGCCTATGCACACTCACCTTGGCTCACTTTGTCGGACACTCTTTCAGTAAGTGTTCCTCTTGTTGCCCTTCTCAGACCTTCTCTCGAACCGACCGGTTGTTGCGACACCGGCGCCAGTGTCAGGTGGGCGGCGTGAGTGTGGTCGCCGCGGTTGCCACTGTTGCCAAGGGAACAAGCCAGCCCTGCCGCAGCATTCCGTGGCCGTATCCCCAGCAGCCACCTCCTCCCACCGCTGCCTGGACCCCTCTACAGCCTCCCCCAGGTCAACTGACATTCTGGCTGCCCCCTCCACCCCTCCCCCCTCACTGCCATCCTGGACCAGTGTAATGAGGAACAGCACCACCAACCCACAGGCCAGCGCTCAGTGGCACCGCACGTTTAGACACATTTTAAATCAGTGTCGTCATTATAACTTTCCACTCCAAACTACAGTCAGCTGCCCAGAACTAATGGGAATCGCACACATCATCAGTCCTGGTACTTTTTCTGGAGCGCCGAACCTGTGAAAATCTTGCGTTGGTGCTTTCCGAGTACACACTGTTCCCTGCTCTGTGACATCACAAAGGAGAATTTAAAAATTCAAGAATTTTCATCTGGTACTTGCACAGACAGCTGAACTCTGATGTCACAAAGGAGCAGATTTTCTTTTAATTGGCATCTGATACATGCACAGATAAACTGACTGTGACATCACAAAGGAGGAAATAAGATTTAGAATGTATGACTTGGACATTCACAGACTCTTGGACATAGGATAGGAGCAGATGAAGTGTACGAGCTATCCTAAACCGATCGTTTTTATTGCGCTTTCATGCATGAGACATTGCCATCCAAACCTTTACACTGACACTCCGTAATTGTGCTGGTTTTTCTTGTGAACGGCCAAAGGGAATTCCCATCACTGTGAATGTAGGCTCTTTATATGTTCCCATCTCTGTTAACTCCAGGTTTGGTGTAGTCTCTGATGGAGAAATAGTTGTCAGTTATCATTGGCCTTCTATATCATAAAGCTTCAGTAAAATGTGTTATTTGTTTATCTCTTTAGACTTCTTTAGTGATTTCCTGTGTTGCAGATTAAGGATGGACAATTTCAGTCATTCGGGCTGGATATGCATTAGCCGCAGAAGTCAAATTGGGCTAATGGCGTGTATATATTTCAGTGTACAAGGGAGCTATGGTTGCAACAGGAAGCTTTAATACTTAAAACTGTATTATTATAATTTATTATGGTACATTTTGAAATAAGCAGTATAAATGCCCATGTGAGTAGTCATATTTGAACAAGAGTGGCTGCTCTGGAGATTGGGAGGGGTGGAGGTAATGTGTCCATTTAGTGTCTGTCTCATATCCATTGTGACATCACATTTCTGTTCCCTTGTCTTCATGTCCTTTTATTCCTAAGTATATTCTTTAACCAGTGAAACAGTGAAGCTAAACTGATAATGGAGGTGTCATTTAAAATATATATATATTCTTGACCTTACTATGAAGAAAAATCTGACAAAAATGTGACCAGTCGTTGAAACACAGTGTTGCATAGAGAACCCAGGCCATTAAGTAATAAGTAATTAAGACATTTAGGGGCTTTTATTTCCCCAGAATATATAATTGGATACTTTTTGTTTGAATTAACTCTTGGAATAGAATTAAAACTGACGTGAGTGCCTGTCTAGTGTAGGAGAAACTATATAATTTCTTTTTATTAAATGTATTTTAACGCAGTTGTGGTTTTGAAAGTTTTGAAGTTAATCACGTAAGAATTATTCTTCTTTATTTGAACTAATATGTAATCTCATTATGTAGTTAAGGGCTTTGTATTTGCCAAAAACAAGGCTTTTATTGAGCTGAAATAAAACAATTAAAAAGTATATATTACTTGTGCTATATTGCTCTAAATTATGAGAAGATTGAGGTACCCCAAAATGTATGGGCTTTCTCCCCTTAACCTTTTAAGATGTAAGATCACAAATATGTGATTATAATGTTAACTTAACTGAACATTCTAATGCTGATGTAACAATCACTACTGGTAATTGAAAGCAATGGAGTTCTCGAACACTGACTTAGAATTTTGAAGAAAAAAAAAGTCTTCAAAGAGTTAAACTCACACTGAACTGAGAGAGAAATTGCCACATCAACAGAATACAACAATAAGTGGACAGGGCAATGCACATGCCATAGGTTTGATGAAGAGTCTCACACCTGATCACATCCACCTCTTGCCCTGACATCGTTCAAAGAGATTACTAATCACATCATTTTGTTTTCGCTGTATCAAAGCCAGTGATCCACCAGGGGGCAGTGTTCACTCTTACCTTGAAATTAATTGTGATTGATTATGATTCTTTAGCTGCTCTGTGACTAGGATCTCCGTTCTTTCTTTCTATTCTCACATTTTGTCAATTGGAAATGCACTTTTGCGGCCTGATTACTCCAGAAATGTATATACATCACACACAATACATATGCACTTATCTTTCTTCCACTTATTAGATGTTAATAGTATCATGTACCTTTCATTTAAACGTGATTAGATAATACATTACATTAGCAGTTAACTTGGCCTACATCGCAGGCCAAGATTAAAGAGTGCTACATGCTGACACTTTTCAATAAACAAACTCTCTCTGCGTTCAGGGCAGAAGATGTTCGGTTGTGACGTGTGTGACACGCGGTTTACTCAGCGGTACCACCTGTTGAGACACAAACGAATTCACAGCGGAGAGAAGCCCTACCAGTGTGAAGGCTGCCATAAGGTGAGGGAGTGAACACATTCACACATACGTAAACACACACACACACACACACAGTAAATTTTCCTCTTGTTGTTTTTTTCAGACTTTTGCTCGGACCGATCGGTTGTTGCGACACCGGCGCCAGTGTCAGGTGGGCACCATGGGCACAGTTACCATGGTCGCCACTGTTGCCAAGGGGGCAAGCCAGCCCTGCCGCAACGTGCAGTTGCCGTACCCCCAGGAGCCCCCTCTTCCCACCGCTGCCTGGACCCCCCTACAGCCTCCCCCAGGTCAACTGACGATCTGGCTGCCAACTCCCCCCCTCCCCCCTCACCACCATCCTGGAGCGACGCAATGAGCAGCAGCACCGCCAACACACAGGCCTGCGCTCAGTGGCGCCACACGCTGCTGCAAACTCGTACTGCAGCTCAGCTGTGAAATTAAAAACTTCTCACATGAGGGATTCATTATTTTGTACTTTCTGTTTTTTATTATTGTAAATTTGGTTTTATGGCTATTTTTTGATTTTATTCTTGTGCTATTATGTGTTATTGGGGTGGGTTTGGTGTCATTGTAGTAGGAGAATATTAATGTTGGGGTAGCAGTGCAATGGTTGCTGTATAAATTATTCATTTGTTCATGCATATTCCTTAACACTATACAGATTTGTGAAAATAACACAAGGCTTAGTGTCACGTACAGTGTCATGTTCACTGCATTGCTGTTAGCTTGAATATGGTTGTTAACGTCATTTCCCAATTCGATGCAGTATTGTGTATAACAGTCATAGGAGCAGCTAGAGGGTCAGTAATACTTTGGAGCTTAACAGCATAAAAATGGGACAGGTGTAAAATTGATGTGGTACTACTGATGTGTAAATTCATGCACAGTAAAGCTAAAATATCCAAGCCCTCATCCATGGCATTCAGACCCATAGTTGTAATTATTATTTTCTACAGAAACCTTGTACATCACCCAGTTTGAAGGCGATCACAGGTTAACTTTTATGTAGCTTGTGCTAGCTTTACCTTGATTCTTGTAGAATACTGTTAGACTCTTAGCCTATGAGATCACAAAAAATAAGAATTTTACACTGTGACATCACAAAGGAGCAAATTTAGGAATTTGTATTTGACTCATGCAGGGCCTGAATATGACATCACAAAGGAGAACATTTAGAATTTGCCATCTGACGTCACACAGAAGCAGATTCTGTGCTTCCACGATTTTTGTGAGTAAGTTTCCATCAATATTAAAACATAACGATTGAATTAGTGTTTTCTGTGAAAAACCAAAGGGAATTCCCATCACTATGACCACAGGCCCTTCATGCATTCACATCTCTGACAGTTCCAGGTTTTGTGTAGCCTGTGGTGTAACGGCTTGATGAATCGCTCATTGTTGCTCTAGCGATTAATGGGTAAATCTGTTATTTTTACTACTCTGGCCTTCATACAGATTTTTTATGTTGCAGATTAGAGATAGGCCATTTCAGTTGTAAGGGCTGGATGTGTTTTCACAACAGAAGTTAAATCAGGCTAATGAAAAGGTGGAGAGCAATTTGTCAGCATAATTTTCAGTGTTATTTCCAATACTGTTCTATTGTCTTAAAGTTATTTTATTTCCAGTACATTATTAAAATGATTAAACAAATAAAGAATACGAAGATAAGCAGATAATAGTGGGTACAGATTTACCCAATTATTATTATTGGTCTTTTTGAAAAGATAAATAGGCTATATAGAACTCATTTAAAAAAACATGATGTGACCAGTAGTACTTTGATCAATATTGTATACTGTATATTTTATTGCCTCAGAATATAGCACTCCTTTTTACTTCTGAATTTAATTTAACACACTTTCTTTCATGTGAATGAACTCTATTGTGCCTTTCTTGTGTATGAAACACAATCTTATTTTTTCCTTTTTATTAACCATCTTTGCATGCATTTGTTCTTATAAAAGGAGGATTATTGTTTTGGGGAAAAAATGTTGGCAGCATAATTGTTAATTTCAAAGAGTAAACTAGTATGTGCATTCAAGACCTGGTTGATCATATTATTATTAGTATTCTTATTCGTAAATAGTTTCAATAAAACAAAATCTTTAAAATACTGCCTGTGCTATCATGCTTTATGTTCTGGAGATGTACTGTAAGTTTAAAAAAATAATCTTTAAATTAGACCTTTATATTTAAGGAGTAACTCACGAGTTAAAGGAAGCAACGGAGATGGGGTTTTTTTTACCACACGAGGGCACTATTCCCAAATATGCCGAGGAGCGAAATTCAATAAATTAATCGGCTCTCAGTCTCATGCCTGAATTCAGGAATAATAGCCACATTAGTCACACAACACGAGTAACCACTTATTCAGTGTTTGCAGACCTAACTCTTCCTTAAACTCAGACAACTACAGTAAAATATAACATTAGAGAGGACTGAGATTCATAATGTGAAGAGGAGTATATAGGCTTTGTGAATCAAACACCTCTGAGAGGATAGGCTACAGTCAGGTCAGTTGCCTGAGAGTTAACTTGCACCGACAGTTACCAGGCGAAACCACTGAAGTTCTGTGGGCGAAACGCATTTAGCTCCCTTTTTCCATTTCCGGTTTGTGACCTTGTTCTTGTCGCTGTCTCCGATGCAATTTCCACAGTTATTGGGATGCTAGCGCTGGTGCTTGTCGTGCAAACGCAGGCGTCCTCTAATTAGCTTACTCCTCCTACAGTACCATGCCGTATGTCTCAGTTCCACATAGTAGAAAATCAGCCACTTATCCTGACTTTCTGCGGACTCAGCAATGTTGTTTGAGAAAAGAAAAGGACAAAGTCAGCGTTTCGTCCTTGTTAAGCTCCGCTGTGTAACTTTTGACGCAATTTACAGAAAGTTCGCCATAAACCAAATGTGCCTGAGCATGAGTGCTGTAAACCGGCCAGGCCACAGTTCTGTAGATTGTGCAGTTTGCATTAAAGGTGAATTACTGTCTGGAAAGCACGCCTAGTGTCACCAAACACGCACGCCTATCTCTTACTGGATCTTGAGATTAATTTAGATTCTGCGGGAAAAAGCCAATGAGTGATGGAAAAGGTAAACGCGCTTTAGTGTCTCACATTCATATCTGCGGATGAGCTTGTTAACGTCTCCAATAATAATAATAATGATAATAATGACTTGTGTCTAGAGTTGCCAACTATCAGAAATTGAAATAAGGGACACCTTAGCGGCCCTCGCGGCACAGGCCAATTTTGTAACTTTTTTTTTTTTACACCTGCATTACTGTATTATTACTACACTTTAACATATAATATAGGCCTACTTGGTTGTAACAAGTCCTATCCATATACCAGACATGCATCTGTAATAAGCCCATGTACTAAGACACACAAACCTGAATTTGATCAGTTTTGTATTTTTGAGGAATACGTGGGAAACATTATCATTCAATAATTTATTTTGTCAGTGCAAAATAACAGTTCTTCAACACTATGTCGAACTTCAATTTAAAGTAAAATAACTACAGTTTCACAGTTTAAAGAACAATATAAAAACATATAAAGTATAAAAACATTTAACATTAGTAGTAGTGCAAACATCTTTGGCCTACTTATTTGAGAGAACTCAGTGCAAAACAGAAATGTTTACTTATTCTTCGGAATAAGTCATTAGTGCAAAAATCATCTTTTAACTGTGAACAAAAACACTTTTATTTTTTACTTCAAAGGCCAAGGTTACCGTAATTTCTCATATAAATCGCTCTGCCATTCATTGAGTCCCCGAAATAAGGGACAAACTGCGTCCCTTATCAGTTCGTTAAGGGACGGGTCTTTTATTTTCCAAATAAGGGACGGTCCCTTATTTCAAGGGACGGTTGGCAACACTACTTGTGTCATATTCACAATTTGTATTATGGTTGTTGGTTAGCATAGTTAACTTGTATTTCAAGCTTTAGTGATCTTGCATATACACTCTCTAGCCTGGGAATGTTGTTGGCCAGATTTAGCACTGTTGTTCATTCATTCAAGTCTCTCACACTGACGTACTACACTGTAAATGGTGCTACCCCTTCCTTCCTTCACAAAATGATTTCACCATACACTCCAGCCAAAGTTCTCCATTCAGCATCCACTGTCCCACCTCTTTGAACACCTGGCAACTGGTCCTTTGCCGTCATCCCCCAATGAGGGAACAACCTTCCCCAATCGGAAAACCCTCCTTTTCAAACTAAACGCCAATGGCAAGAGGAAAGGGAGACAGGGACATGTTTTTGTGAAATGGACAGGGGACATCTTAAATGGACATCTTAACTCTGAAGTAGAGAAGCCATTCGATTGGCTGTATAAATCCTTTAGGAGTCTGCCATCGTAGGGGCTACTCGGTCAGTGCAAGCCTGTAGACATGCCCGCCCTCCCCTCCCCCTCTCTTCCCAGCATACAGTGCTCATGCGGTGTCCCTCTTGCATGAACTGAGATCCAATCAATCAATCCAACTGTGATGAAATCAGCTCACTGGCTAGAGTGACCCCCCCACCACACCAATAGGGGAGATATGAGCTCCATGGCCTAAGCCAGTTTAGGAGGGGGTTATACAGTGCCCATGGGGGCTATAGCACATAACACAGTCTTTCCAGGGGTATTTGAGGGGAGAGTGGGGGCTGGGCTGTTATGCTCCATTTATTGGCCAGCAGCCAGCAGCTGAACCCCTGGTTCTACTGTACAGAATCACACTGGCAATGCAGCACTACAGGCATCTCTTTCCCTCTGTCTCTCGCTCTCCCTCTCTCACTCTCCCCCCCCCCTCTATATCTGTTACAGTCACCACCCCTGCACATGGCTTTTAGTGAGGACAGAGGAATCTCTCTCAATTCAGTTCGATCCCATAAGCTACATTGGCATTGAAATGAAATTATGGCGGCAGTGTGGTATAATGGTTAAGGAACTGGGTTTGTAACCGAAAGGTTGTAGGTTCGATTCCCGGGTCGGACACTGCCGTTGTACCCTTGAGCAAGGTACTTCACCTGCATTGCTTCAGTATATATCCAGCTGTATCAATGGATACTATGTATAAATGCAAAAATAAATGCTGTGTAAGTCGCTCTGGATAAGAGCGTCTGCTAAATGCCTATAATGTAATGTAATGTAATGAAATACATACAAGCAATTATTGCCCAAGGATTATATGCAAGTAGTTTGAAATAGAAAAAACAACAAGTGTAAATATTTCAACTAAGGCGTATTGTTATAATAATAGTGGTAAGGGAACAGTAAAATAAGTTTAAGTATATGGATGATGATTCTTTTCATTAACTTATATTAATGATGATCATATGCATAAGTTTATACTGTATCTCTGTGCAGTGGTTGTGCTGTAGCTCTTGCTTGGTGGTTACTCACTGTCCCTCAGGTTGCGACAGGCTGAAACATATTGTGCTGTGAGCTCACATCTCATCACGGTTGGCTTGAACATATTTTTCCCCCTAAAAGGAAATGCAGCATTTCCTTATTTGTCAGGGAAGGAAATTAGTTTATAAATTTAGATTAATTCTCTCTCTCTCTCTCAATCTCTCTCTCTCTCTCTCTCAATTCAACTTGTTTTATTGGCATAGACGTATTTTTCATACATATTGCCAAAGCACAATACAATGGTAATAATAGCAGTAATCATAAACTATAAAAATACTATAAGTACAAACTAATTATTATTATCACTGGTCACTGCTGTCTCTCCAGCTGTGGCAAGAAGCAATGTAATCTGCAGCCAAATTTGCAAGATAGTTCTCCTCTCCAAGGAGTATGTGCATTTGTTCAATTTCAGGCAGGTCTGGAAAATTTGTGAATTTTGTGAATTTTTGTTGATATTTTTTACATTTAGTGAGGATTTTGCTCTCTCTCTCTCTCTCTCTCTCGCTCTTTCTCAATTCCAGCCATGCTGTGCCTATCCCTCCCCTCCCCACCCCGTCTGGTCTGGGAGCATTTCCTGGTTTAATGTTTAATTAATAAATGAATAAGTCGGTCTCCGATTGCTGCGATCTGCTCCCCGCCATCAATCAGAGTGCTGACGGCGCACCTCTCTGCGTTAATTAGTGCTGGTATTTAAGCGGTAGAGGTTCCTGCCTGTCAGCATGTCAGCGCTCCTCATTAACATTTAAATTCCCCCGTCTGCATGGGCTTCTCCCAGAGTATACAGACCCCACACATACACACACACACACACACACACACACACACACACACACACACACACACACACATGTACACACACTCACACACACACATGACGATACACCCATATGATTGGTCATTCCAAGGCATGGTTAAAAACAGGAAAAAAAAATTTTAAAGAATAAATACTGGGAACCTGAATAAAACTGTATTGCATTGTTTCTCATAAAGTCAAAGCCACATCTTTCAAAATGGAACCCTTAATGTTGAGACTGCACTCAAAACTCAAATTAAGAAGAGGGTTGTCTTGGTGGCGTAGCCTGTAGAGCACCATCCACATCCTCATTGTGAGCCACGACGTTGGTGGTTCGAATCCGGCCACACAACCTTTGTCGCATGTGTCCCTCTCTCTCGCTCACCATTCTTCCTGTTTCTCTACACTGTGCTGTCTAATAAAAGCTGAAAAAAGTACAAAAAAAGAAAAGAAAAGGTCTTCCCAGAGTACTGCCACCATGAACCTGTTGACCTGAACTGACATTAGACTGTACAGCATTGGTGTGTACAACCTTGTGACCATGCGGGGCCTTTAGGCTTGGGCCTAAAGCCTTTGAGCATTGCTTCCCCACCACCGGGTCTATAGACCTCCGTAGTCCCGCCCGCTTTGGTGACAAAGGCAGAGAGGGGTTGTCACATATAAAATTGGTCATTTGAAATTATGTCCAACAATAAACAACCAGCACGTTTTCAAAAAAAACAACTAAAACCACTACAACATCCGGGCTACTCACTTGCTCACCACCACTGCTGAAGTGAAAGCCACCACTAAAGCTGACACTTTCACAATTGGGGTGAGAATTGGATATAGACAGCCCCGTGTTGGGTGCCAAATTATTTTAAAAAAATGTTTAAAAGCTGACACTTTCGACATGGCCAGACTTATAGTGATTCTCGCCCTTGGTGACACTCTTAGTTTCACTTCCATAATAAGTTACAAGAGCAGACAAAGTGATAGCCATTTTTGCTAGAAGAGTGGCCGGTAGCTATTTCGTTAGCTAACAAGAGCGGGACCTACGACTGTACGACTGGGGATTCTGGGTAGTGTAGTTATGTTTCTCAAACGCCGTTAATTATACGATTCAAATTTGATTTAAACGTGGTGGTGAGTATATGGACTTTGTATCACATGTATGTCAAAGTTTGGTCTGTACAATGCCATATATCATCATAAGGGTGACTGAAAGATCCCAAAGTGGGACAGGTAATGGCTTCCAGCAGTCTTCCGGGACCAGCCAGGGATAGGATGGGGTGGGACCGCACCATGGCATTACGCTAAATCCCGCCCATAATGTGACGCATTGGTGCCAACATCACAAACCCTAGCTAAAGGGAGATACCATAGATGATCTAGTCAACATTAGGCCCAGTTTATACTGTGTAACATCAGCTAAATAGTATGTTAGCAACTTAGCACTCAGCCAAATTTAGGGTAGATGGAATAGAGCTAGCCATTACAGTTAATGTAAACTACAACTTAATATAATCACAACTTGCTAGCACTATTGTAATGTTACTTACAAGTATTTAGTCAACTAGATAACTAGCTTATAGTTTATTTATTTATTATTATTATTTTATAACTAGCTTAGTTACATCGCAAAACAACTGACTACGTGATGCTTTCATTTGCATTTCCATCTAAGCTAGGTAACGTTTGATAGCTATCGATAGGGAGATAGTGTATTCAAATTATCTTGGAAGTCGGAATATTTTGAGAAAAAACTATTTGAACGTGTCACCCCAGTGACAAGCTGATGATAACAATCTCGGAAATCCGACATTCAACTCGGCTACCTCCCGAGAGCTTTTGTTTCTTCTGCAGACCAGTGCTGGCGATTGTTTTCCATTTCCTCCAAATGTAGCAAAGTAACATTAAGTTAGCTTTCAATATTATTTGGGATACACAGGAATAAAGATGGCTGCAGGGGGTCATCTGATATAGAGCTGAACAGTCTGGTTCCGGAAGTAAAAAGGCTGTTCACCCTCACCGTAGAACAATTTTATTATTTGTCAATGTATTAACCGTAAAAGTACATTTATGATGGATGAGCTATGAGATTGTGAAACAATGGTTTCACAATCTGATTTCAACTTAGTTTTTTTAAGAAATCGTGTTTTATTCCTGTATAACTGGTGAAGGACTATGCTGCCCACAATTCTAAATCGAGTTCCACCAATCAGAGATGTCGCCCTTACCATAGAGGCTCAAGTTGCGCGGTGGGAAGCATCTACAGTCTATGGTTGGAAGCCAGCATTACTTCACGGTTGGTTCACAAAGTCAGTAGCTAAGGTTAAATATGCTGAAAAAATGCATTATTATCGGGTGAATATCTTCGTTGCAACACATTACATCTCGCGAAGCATTTTTGTGGTGAGGGGTGCAGTATTTATTAAGTTTGGAAATATTAACGTAGCGTAGCTGCGTAAGCCTAGTTATAGTCTAACGTTATGTAGGCCTACTCTTGTGAAGGCCAGACTTTGCGATAAACACAAAGTCTGGTCCATAGACTTTCCTAACACAGTAACGAGCCGCCCACTTTGACAAGACCGTCTATGTTCTGGGACGTATTGAGGCGGTACAGAGGGCGGTCAATTCAGAAACAGCGTTACTCTGATTGACAGTGCTGCTAGCCAATGAGTGCTGTTTGTTAAACAGTTTTCTATAGTCCTACCCATCTTATGCAAATAAGTACACAGTCTTGTACCTTTGCCTTTTTTAGTTTTCCAAAGATTTTTTTGCTCTCAATCAATTTTTATTCTTATCATAGCTGGATGGCTCAGTTCAAGGCTTAAAACTCTATTCGCTAGAGACTTTCTGAAATGTCTATGGAGAAAATGAATGGGAAATTTACTTCCGGACTCACTGTTCAGTTTTCTAAAGGCCAGCTAAGCCTGTGATAACCCTGCCCTTGACCATGGCCGCGCCCCTAGCCCCAGCTGGCCCTACAAGGACCAAGGTAATCAGGCGGCCACATTTTCTGGCTGTAAGCCCTGACGAAGCCCCGGAAGTGCCAGAAAGCCACATGGCCCTGGCACGCACTGTCTCGCCCGACAATGGAAATGCAGCTATTGTGTTTTAAGACCTCATAAATAATGGATTAGGTTGTCTGCCAAATACCCAAATAATCATGAAGTCATTTATTTAAAAAAACATACAAGAGTTTCCAAGAGTTGGTGAATAATACTATAATGAGTTTCTGTCAAGCATTTCGCTGTGGGATGCTGCTCTTCATCCTGTTTCAAGAGACCCCTCCCACAAATACAAAATTAAAACAAATGGAACCTATATAGTGGCAGGCTGACATCAGCAGAACTGAGCTAGCGTTACAATTTACAATTTTAATTTTAGGTGTTTGGGCAAGCATGGGTAAGTATGATTGGGTAAAAGGATGGAGGGCCAGAGGGTGGAGAGGTGGAAGGGTGGAGGTACAGATACAGGTTCATTGGGAGGGTATGATAGGGGGAGGGGTGCATAGATCCAGGGTCAGTACTGGAGTTACGCAGTGGTGTGAGTCAGTACTGGAGTTATGCACAGGTTTGAGTCAGTACTGGAGTTATGCGGTGGTGTGAGTCAGTACTGGAGTTATGCACAGGTTTGAGTCAGTACTGGAGTTATGCGGTGGTGTGAGTCAGTACTGTAGTTACGTGGTGGTGTGAGTCAGTACTGGAGTTACGTGGTGGTGTGAGTCAGTACTGGAGTTATGCAGTGGTGTGAGTCAGTACTGGAGTCATGTAGTGGTGTGAGTCAGTACTGGAGTTATGCGGTGATGTGAGTCAGTACTGGAGTTATGCAGGGGTGTGAGTCAGTACTGGAGTTATGCACGGGTTTGAGTCAGTACTGGAGTTATGCGGTGGTGTGAGTCAGTACTGGAGTTACGCGGTGGTGTGAGTCAGTACTGGAGTTATGTGGTGGTGTGAGTCAGTACTGGAGTTATGCGGGGTGTGAGTCAGTACTGGAGTTGTGCTGTGGTGTGAGTCAGTACTGGAGTTATGCGGGGGTGTGAGTCAGTACTGGAGTTGTGCAGTGGTGTGAGTCAGTACTGGAGTTATGTAGTGGTGTGAGTCAGTACTGGAGTTATGCGGTGGTGTGAGTCAGTACTGGAGTTATGCGGGGGTGTGAGTCAGTACTGTAGTTACGTGGTGGTGTGAGTCAGTACTGGAGTTATATGTGAGTGAGTCAGAATGCATTATGCACATACAGTATTTCATGTGTTCAGCTCATATTGAGGCCCTTGTTAGAACCTTGGCTGGGTATCCAATAAAATTAAGGCAAATATTTAAGACAGAGACTTAATGAATAATTATGAAATGGTGGGGCATAATTATGAGGGCTAAAGTTATTATAATTATAGAGAATAAAGTGCTCCCTGGGGATTGTGCAAGAGAGAAAGGTGACCATTGAGCGGCAGCCATTTTGTGTGACAGCGTGTCTTATTGCTCCTGCCTAAGGAACAAAATGGCCTCCAATGAGCCAAGTCAAATTGCTCTGTTAAAAAAAACACAACGGAAAGCCTTTAATCATTTTCCAAGGAAGCTGTAAGGCAGCCCAACAAAACATATCACTGTTTTTGAACTTAAATTATGCCTAACCAGGCATGATCAAATTTTTTGTAATTGTCTGGAAAGAATGGCCTAGCTTGGCAGTAGGTCTTTGGTTTTTCCTTGCGACGGCACTCTGTACAGATGGAGATATTCCTAATGTTCCTAATATAGTCATGTACATAATATATATGCCTCCCCATAGACCACGTCAGCACATGTATTAATGTGCTAGCACACTGCAGACATATACTCTTGTACACATTAGAGTGCTGCTTACATCAGCACATTTCAAATATATGTTGAAATAAATCACTGCAGTGTTAAACAGAAACTGCATTATGTATTTGCAAAGGTGTTTATATATACATAGCCCTGTACTTACTTATGTCCACATTCATACCTACTCGTGCATAGAGCCCCTGCCGGGTAAATTGCGTGCACTCCGCCCTACAGTGCGCCCTTGTCTGGTGTTCTCCTCTCATGTCCCAAAGTCAGAAATGTTGGCCTTGCCCTCATTGTGTACAGAAGACTTGTGAAATCTTACCAAAATGTCCCTGTAGGCAAGTGGCTGACTGAATTAGGATCCTGCACAGTTGCAAAGTAAAAAGCAGAGCGTTCATTTAACTCAAGGTATTATAGCTTCCAAGATTAACTTCCAAAAGTTTCTGTGAGTCCAAGAGGAATCACATTTACCATCGTCTGGGGAAACTCTACCCTATCAGAGTTGATTTAGCACTGGACATTTTACTGTGCATGTATCTACGGGAAGACTTTTTTTTTTTTTTTTTTTGACTGCGATGTGCATACAGATGGTCCCCGTAAAGATCCCTCCCTGCTTCACTCCCTGTCTTGGACCAAAAAATGGTGTTGATCTTTGCGGGTATATTTCTTTGATCCTGTTCTCATTTAGTGATAGATGGAGCTGCCCGGGCTCCTCTCCTCAGGTTAATGGGAGTAAAGTGATGGGATTAGTGAAACCCCCCTCTCTGTTTTTTCCCTCCATCTTCCTCTGGTTCTTAATGCCATTCAGCACAGGAAGCAGCCTCTCACGGACGGACGCTAACACAGAGAATCCATTTCCTGCCTGATAAACACGCTATGCTCTGTCATTCCCCTAAATCCTGGCTCCACTTTGCACATGGCAGAAGAAACGACTACTTCTCGGAATGAAGCAGAGTTATCCAAAAACACTCTCTCTTATGTGCAGGAAATTACTATTGTGCATTTTTCTTACGGGGTGGATTTTCTAGTGAAAAACCTGAACAATTGAACAATTATATTTTGCAGTATTGAGCACTCATTGTTTTACTCTTCCACATTAATTAGTAATGTAGCATGTATTACAAGACTACAGAGTAAACTGTTCAGTGTTAATAATAATAATACTAACAATAATGGTCCCTAACATTCTACTCCATGTTTTTTCAACTGCAGTCCAGTCAGTACTGAGGATAAAATTGAAAAATATCAGTTTTACTGTTCTGGGCCGAACAAGACTTTTCATTTCAGACAGCAAGGCTTGTACCAGGCCTGTACCAAAACAATATCAGGATTCATTCTTCTACGAAGACAGCAGTTACATGACAATAAGAACACACTCCCAACGTGTTAAGTTTATTTATTTACTTAAGTTTTTATCGATCTACTTATTTATTTATGCTGATGCTAGAGTTCTGCCGGGCGTGCTGTTTAACACACTCTCCGTTTGCGATCGTTGACAGAATCAGGCGTCGGGCGGCGCATTTTCCGCCCAATTAGCACTGATGGAGATGAATTATGAGCAGGTATAATTCCCACGTCGCCACGCGTCTCGCTCTCCCCATCAGTTTGAGAGTCGAGATGCCACCAACATCCCAGCTGACAACAGCCAGGGGAACGGGGAACACACACACGGACCCACATGCGCGTGCACCTACGCATATTATGCATATTCATTCGTTTGATTGTGCATAATCAGGATTATTGTGTTGCTGTTGTTGCCAAAAATGATGACTTTTTTTGCATATCCTCCTGAGGCCTGGCAGGAAGAAAAAGTTTAATATTTTTGTTTCTATTTTTTGACATAATATAAGTGTCTTGGATGACAAACACATGTTGCAGTGAAAATATTTCAAAAATATTCTTTATTTTATTTTTATTTAATGTCCTTGCAGTGCAGGTTTCAGCACAGTAGAATATGTTTCTAGAGATTAAGACCAGACACCCATGTCCCCTACATGGGGACAAAAAATAATTCCCAGGGTTTTAGGAGGATATGGTATCATAAAAATAACATACACATGGAATGAAAAAAAATCTCTCCCTGTGTGTGTCTGTGTGCGCATATGTCTGTGAAAGAGAGCTAGTCTCACACACAGTAGCCAAAATGAATACAAAGGGCTCCAACTCCTACTCCAGGAATCATATATATCAGTGGATATTTAAGCAGAGCTGGTGATCGGAATTGAGAACTACATTTATCTGGCTTTTGTTAACAAAGTACCAAGTGACCATGCAAGTCGCAGTAGACTTGCATGTCCTGCAGTCAGTGCTTTAGACGCATCTAGCTCTCACCTATCAAACACTTCACTGCGTAACCGGATCAATCAAGAGGCTCAGTGAAGTAGATCGTGGGTGAAGCATGCGCAAGGTTTTAGCTGTTTTGATACTTATGATTTCCCAAGGCCCTGCCATAGGACGTGTTTTTTTCTATATAGGCTAATTGCGTGGTGCAGTTACCGTGCTTACGGCGCGAGCGCTGTGTGTCCCGTCTCCCCGCCGCGACGGTGTCGAGACGAAGAAAAAGCGTGGCGCTCAGGTGTCTCCATCGCCAAGATTTATTCCGCTGGAGAGTCATCCACATTCCCCTGACAGGACGGCTGCCCCGGCGCCCTGCCGACGGTGTAAAAACAGCTACTCTACTGACGCGAATTTAGCCCCGACAGACACATTAACGCGAGCTGCGGCCCAGGAACCACCCCATCAATCTACGGCTCGTCGGGGCCCGTCAGCGCTCGAACCAGATCCGGGCCATAGAAGCCTCTCGTAGCTAGGCCTCTCCTCACGTGCCACCCTCAGCTTCGGCTAGCTTCAGCTAGTCTTCAAATACGCCTGATGGAGGCACAGAGCTTCTGGTTTAAGTCTCGGACAGGAATTGTTATTACCTAGGCTTGACAAACTTACTCACTGTTCTCCTTAATATTTCTTCTTATTCCACATAGATTTTCTGTAGGCTACGCTACGTTACTCCTCATACAGATTTTTAGCCAGACCGAACGTTGCCAAATTTGGCCAGTAGCTTCATGTAGTATGGGATTAAGTTGCTTGTGCGTTTTGCGCCAATCGTTCAAATATTTTTGAGGTAATTTCGATTTTATATAGAAAGATTTCCCGTTGATTAACATTGTCTTGCAACAACAGACTTGCAGGTGACGTCACAATCGGCCGCTGCTGCCACGGATACAGACTGCTGTAAGGCTCTTGTAAGGTGAGTAACGTTAGCACCATCAATGCGAGTTCAACCCATACTGATATTAGTTACTTTTCTGTTAGTTATAATTGCGAGCTAACATGCGTGTTTCAAACCAACTTAAAGTTTGTCATCAAACATCCCTTTCTAGTTATTAGTATTATTATTGGCTGCGATGCGGGGCATCTGATTTGCAGTTCGTCCTGGACAGGAGGTTGTCACCTCAAGAAAGTAAGTGTATTTGAACCCTGTTTTTGTGCTGAGCAACAACTTTGCCAGTCACTTAAAAGCGTTAATATGATCACGTATAAACTGTATATTAGACGTCAAATACGAAAAACCGCACATAGCCTAATCACCGCTATAGGAAACGTGCAAAATCATTAATTGTTAGCCCACTGTAGTTGATTGAATTTAAGAGCAGCACATTGCGCCTATAATAATACAGAAAACACCATCAAATACCAATATCCAAGTCCACGTGACATACTCAATGAAAGTAATGTCTCTCAAGTGTGATACAACATGGGGTGAACACGAACGGCAGGACAGCAGGCCGGTCAACCCGAAGGAGACCGTGCTGAGGATGTTCTCAGTGTGAGTTCTGCTGCTGCTGCTAAAGAGACGTCCCAGGCACTTATGCCCAATCAGCTTTCCAGGAGCAAGTAAGGAAGCCTGGAATGTTCTCTGGACTTATGCAAGAAATATTCCCACTTGAGCACAGAAAGAAAGGTTAGCATTTAGACAAAAAAAAAAAAACTAAATAAATAAACACACAAACATAAATTAATGAGTAAATAAATAAAAACAACAACAAAATAAAATAGTAGTGGGGAAATGTTTTACTTTGTAGCAAAGGATTGTATTTGCCAAATCACATGATTTTTTTGTTTTTTTAAACTTTTTATTTTAGATCAGGGGTGACCAGCTCGGTCCTGGAGACCGTAGGGCATGCTGAGTTTCACTGTTACTCAACACTTCATTGATCGATTAAATCGGTTAACACCAAATCTCTTTGACCTAAACTGGTTCCTAATTTTTGGGTCGAAACTAAAACCAGTGGGCCCCGTTGACCCCCCCCCCCCCCCCAGTATCAGGGTCAGCCACACCCGGTTTCCACTACAGAGGCGGCTCCCAGACGCCGTAGATTGGCAGATTGATGTGCAGAGAGACATGCCGAAAGACGGAGCGCCGAGCCGTACGTGAAAAAGCACCCGGGGAGACGGAAAGACTTGAATTGAAAGTGACTTTGGCCGTTAGTTTTCCTCTGTTGATCAGCTATGCGGCACAGTGATTTACACTGCGCTGTTAGGAGACTTTCTACATATTATAAGTCATATCCTGGCTCACTGACTCCTGGAGGAATGGGGCGGTAGGTAAAGGGGGGTGGTAGAGGTGTGAGCCTGGTGATACACCGATGGTATTTCAGCTTAATAAATGGCGCACATATTGCCCTCGTCATAAACCTGTTCATGCTGAGAAAAGTTTGAGCGCACTCTAAACTCACAAAACCAAATATGTATTTATAAGAATTTATCCAACTTTTTATCTTTTTTGGGGTATTCCGTAGCCTCCTTCCCCCACACAATAATTTATTTGCAGGGAGGGAGGCACTGAAATATACAATTCAAACTGTGGATGTATTACAGTATTGCATGTTAGAATAATTTGGGCTAAAATTAAATAATAATTCGTCATAATGATGCATATTCACTTAAGTTGTAAAGTAGCTGCTGATGTACAGTATTAATAAGCAGGTATGAGATGATAGAGCAGCCATTAGACAAACGAGGCCTGCAGAAGCACACTGAAGAGAGATGGCAAAGGTAATCCCTGGAAGTGTAAAAAGATGGAGGGAGTTTGGGGGAGGTGTAGTTTCCCCAAGTGCCGTTCCTTGTTCCGACGTAGGTTCCCTGCTTTGACGGGTCCGTTTCATTATTTCGTGGGGCGTATGGAATTCATTATTTCATCTTTACGCGTATGGAATTGACAAAATTCTAAGCGGAAATATATTTCTGGGGATTGCAAGCTACCAATTATGCATAATTTTCATGTGCGATGCATAATTTACAAAAATATGAGGAAGAAAAAAATGGAGAAAAAGTGCATAACTATAATTTTGATATTTTAATATATGATATTTAACTTAGGAAGACATTACAAGGCTCTCCGGAGAGGGAAAGTGGTGTAGAAGTTAATAAAAAGAGAACTACTGGCAGTACTATTTCAGGAGCCTGCTCATCTACACTGATCACACACACACACACACACACACACACACACACACACACACATATCACACACAACACATGTATGCACACACTATCCATATCCATAACACACACCTATTGCACACGACACAAGCAGACACACACACCGTACACATGTGCCCACACATACCATGCACAGCACATGTATGCATGCACATCATATGCCTATGCATACCACACACACACACACACACACTCAAAATGCACTTGATCCAAACTGTAAAATTTGACAATATTATTATGGTCCAATATGGAAAGCGGCACTTATTTTTATTATTGAAATGAATGAGACCTTCATTACTATGGCTACAATAGTTGCCATAAATGAGTTCTCCCACTGCACAAGTGAACTATGCAAAGCTATAGTTACGTAACACTTTCCAAACTGATGGCTTTTGTCTGCAGGCATATACAAATCACAATCAGGATGTGGGTCATTGTTTATATGTTTTCTGCGTGAGAGAAATAAATGCTAAATGAGTTTGAAGAGGAACGGGGTAATCGCAACAATGTTTCCGCTTTAATGCAACAGTGCATTTTTTTGTATTACGAGTGTTTACACTCAGAGTCGGACATTGATTAATTAAACGTACGGTGCCTCAGACACCGGCTGAATTTGTGCGTGTGCCCCTAATTCAGTGTGTGTTTGATTGTGTGTGTGGTGCGCGCATTGTGCGTGTGTGTCTAAGGATTTTTTGTATCAAGGAACAGGAGGAAATGCATTTCCACGAAAGCAATTGCAGCAGAGAATTATATGTGGCTGAAAAATATTGCAGCTTTAAATCATGCTCTCTCTCTCTCTCTCTTTCTCTCTCTCTCCTTGTTTCTTGGTCTCTCCCCCTTCTTTTATGACGTCAAGGCCACAGAACCCCCCCACTCCCCTTTTCTCCACATCCCCCAGGGATAGGATTTGACGACTGCAACCTGACACCGTTTCTGTGTCCTATAAGCGACAGGGCCGTAACTCACATCAAAGCCAGCCAGCATCGAATCACAGAGCACCCATAAATTTGACTGTCACAGATCAACCAATGGGAGGCCAGCATTAAATCACTGCTGTCAGGTTGGCGGCCAATGGTGGGACGACGGCGGTAAATCTGTCAGGAAGGAGTCTGTTAACGGGGGTGTGCTGCTGGCGAGGAATCCGGGGGGGAAAGCGAGAGAGAGAAAGTGAACGATGAGAAGAATGCCGCCAAATAAAACGTTTTTTTATTTTTTCTTTCGTTGGCTCCATAAAAAGCCAAATACAATCAGGGAGCGTGCAGCCAGCAGGCAGAGGAATTTCTGAGTTAAACAAGACCAAACAAGACCGCAAGAAGCACATGACAATGTGGGGTTGCATCCACAACACCGGGGGAGGGTGGGGATGAAAAAAACATAAACTTCTTATATTTGCTAACCACCGTGATTTAATGCAATGTGAAACGTCATAACAAACAACAGAACAGCGTTTCTACCACTTGTGTCTCTGCACGTGGTATTTCTCGTAGGCTACGTAGCGCTATTGCGAGCACTCTCGTCGTACACTCTCACCGATGGGTGTCGCTCGCTGTCTCTCAGGGCCTAGATCTGCGCACGTCTGTAAGGGTGGCTTCCAGATGTGCTGCTGCGCAGTTGCTTGCGGATGCACTCCAGATGGCAGTGGCGGTTCCTCCCGCGCGGTATCTGCCCAGATCTCCCTCGGATTCCAAATGAACTTGTCCGGTTCCTCTCTTTTAAAAAACCGCACACATTCAGGTAGGTTCCCGTCATGGCCTGCACGGTTTTAACTTCTACTCACCGGCCAACTCACCCAAGCGTTTCCCTTGGAAACAGCGAAACCTGGGGAAAGCTTTTGCTTGGATGTACTGTTGCCCACCATTTTATGAGCCCTGCACGGCCAGAAACGTCAGCTTGAGGTGTGCTTTGGTCGTTCCCCATAAAGACTTTCCCCCCCCAGGGTTTAAAATAGGCTACTTAGCAAGTCTTTCTGGGAATCTTGAGACGAGTATCGAATAGCAATTGCTTGACAAACATTTTGAGAATTGTCCTAAGTATCCCTTAAGAATTTTATCAAAATCCACGGTTCATTACAACTAACTGGAAGATTTTGAATGAAAAAAAAAACACTCAGACTAAGGAAGTGAATTGATTTGATTATTCAGGTTGATTTAAATTTGCATGCACAAACCCTCTGTATCTCTCCATCACACGCACTTAAAGGATCGTCTAAGGTATGTTAAGAAATGCACAGTGAAATGGTGCAATAAAAACAACAAATTAATAACACACGTTTAGCATTTAAGGCACAGTCTAGGCACAGATAATCCCTGTGTGAGAAACGAGTATGGTTTGCCATGTACAAGGTATGCAATTTTAAGGATGATTCTGGTATGCTTGTGAAGAGTCTAGAGAGACAGAGAGCTATGTTTAATTCAGTGTACAAAAAACACAAGCTGACTTTGCTTATCTTGACCCATAGACCTATATGTGAAGCTTGTGAGAATCTAAGTGGCGCATGAAGGATTTCCTCACGTTGCTATAGCATTCACGTGTGTCTGTTTATCTCGGGGGGATTAGTTCACCCAGTCATGCGTTATCAGGGTATCCCAAACTGACTGGAGCTTTTGGGTTTCCCCTGAATGTAAACACTCTCTTTCTCAGTCTTCTTCTTCTTCCTCCTCCTCTTATTCTCTCTCTCTCTCTCTCTCTGCTCGTTCCCTTTATTCCTCCTTGCCAGAGATTTATCTGGCCTGCACCACTCTCAACAGCAGTAAATCACCGACTTTCACTCATTTCTATTTTCCAAGTAATATACTGGTGCAATTCTCCTGTACAGGAGTGAATTTACCCCGGCATCACCGCACCATAACAAGCAAATAAATTCACAAAACAAAGCTACAGCGGAAGGAATCTGAATAGAATATTATTCACGTATCAGAATTTATCGCCCCTTTTCTTGCAGAAACATGCGCGACTGGTTTATGGCGCTACGCGGGGAGAAAAGAGAAAAGGAGAACTGTGCGGCGGTGGTGTTGTTTTTGGCCGGCTTCGCGACAAGAGCTGAAATGACTTTTCCTATTCTACGAGAATCCATAAACGGGCCCTGCGAGGCCGACCGCAGCAATAAACCAGGCCGGGCTGCAGAGGGATGCTGGCTCAAGACCCGCACCTCGTCAAAAAGGCGTTTTACAGCCGCTTTGCGCTGTGGCTCCATAGTCTCGCCCCACCCTGTAAACAAACAGTAGCTTTGTTTATCACTGCCTCTCGCGGATTCTCTGTTATTCACGACGCATTTCTACGGCGTAAACAAACTCAAATTGAATGAATGTGTCTCGTAAGCCGGTGCTTTTATCACACCCGCTGCGTTTGCACAGCTTGCTCGAGAACCAAGTGTACACGGATAAGTGCGCAGTTGTCTCTCACAGATTAGAGCCACGTTCATCATCATTATCATACCTGCGGTGACATTAATATTATAATTAGCATTAACAGTTTCTCATCCTTCATGTATTTTTATTTATTTTTTGCTGATCAAGACACTGGTTTTAGGATTGAGCTGAGTAGGCTAGCCTACTGCTGTTCCATTTCATATTTTCCTATTTGCATATATGCGGCAAAAAAACACCCGCAGTCCTCCAGCTTCATACCCTCCCTCCATTGCTCCCCCCTTCACCCATACATACACCCCCCTTCACACACACACACACACACTTTTTCCCCTCACCCCCACACACAGTCCTCCCTCTCTCACACAGCCCCCCCTCTCTCTTTCTCTCTCACACGCACACACAGTCCCTCCGCACATACACATTCCCCTCTCACTCCTGCTCCTCGCACACACACATACACACACACACATTCCCCTCTCACTCCTGCTCCTCGCACACACACATGCACAGTCCTGCCCTCACACACACACACACACATTCCCCTCTCACCCCTGCCCCCCGCACACACACATTCCCCTCTCACTCCTGCTCCTCGCACACACACATTCCCCTCTCACTCCTGCTCCTCGCACATACACATTCCCCTCTCACTCCTGCTCCTCGCACACACACACGCACAGTCCTGCCCTCACACACACACACATTCCCCTCTCACCCCTGCCCCCCGCACACACACATTCCCCTCTCACCCCTGCCCCCCGCACACACACATTCCCCTCTCACCCCTGCACACACGCACAGTCCTGCCCTCACACGTACACACACACATTCCCCTCTCGCCCCTGCCCCCCGCACACACACACACGCACAGTCCTGACCTCACACGTACACACACACATTCCCCTCTCGCCCCTGCCCCCCGCACACACACGCACAGTCCTGACCTCACACACACACACACACATTCCCCTCTCACCCCTGCCCCCCGCACACACACATTCCCCTCTCACCCCCGCTGCACACACACGCACAGTCCTGCCCTCACACGTACACACACACATTCCCCTCTCGCCCCTGCCCCCCGCACACACACACACGCACAGTCCTGACCTCACACGTACACACACACATTCCCCTCTCGCCCCTGCCCCCCGCACACACACGCACAGTCCTGACCTCACACGTACACACACACATTCCCCTCTCGCCCCTGCCCCCCGCACACACACACACGCACAGTCCTGACCTCACACATACACACACACATTCCCCTCTCGCCCCTGCCCCCCGTACACACACACACACACAGTCCTGCCCTCACACACGCACAGTCCGCCCCGCACACATACACACGCACAGTCCCCCTCTCAACCCCCTTCCCCAACACACGCACAGTCCGCCCCGCACACATACACAAACACACACACACATTTCCTCCTCATCCACCACACGCACAGTCCACCTCGCACACATACACACACAAACGCGCACAGTCCTCCCCTCACACACACACACCCCCACAGCCACACACACAAACGCGCACAGTCCTCCCCTCACACATACACACACCACCCCCCCCCCCCACAGCCACACACACGCGCACACAGTCCTCCCCTCACGCACACGTGCACACACACCACCCCCCTCCCCCCGGCCACACACACACACAAACGCACAGTCCTTCCTTTCTTTTTCCCTTCCACATCCTCCCTTTAGAGTCAGTAGCACAGGGAAGGCCATAGAGAGCTGGTAGTGGTGCAGGCAGTCACAGAAAGACTGTAAGCCTGCAGATGATGATGGTAATTTATAGGCTCTTGTGTGTTCTCCCAGACACACACACACGCTCGCGCACACACACACACACACACACTCTTTCACTGTACACAAGCATCAGTTACAGGTCTCTAGCTCACGTGCCTCTGACAATTTTACGGCACGTTATGTACAGCGTGTCAGACCGTGGCGTTTTGCACTATTATAGTCATTCCTGTATAATTAATATAAATTACCTTATGGGCTTTTATGGCACTCCGGCTGTAATTAGTGGATGAACGTGAAGATCTCGGCCGCCCCGAGCCCGGAGGTACTGTTTGATTTTCCTGATGAAAAATCAGGGCTGGGGGTCTGAATGGGCCATGGAGGGGAGGGGAGGGGTGGGGTTTAACCCTATCTCTCCTCCAGCTGCTCTGGCCACAGCAGGATCCCTGTCTTATTCTGTCCTCTGATATCCCTGGCCTTTTTGAATTATATCAGTTTTATGACAGGCAGTGGGGTAAAAAAAAAAAGGCCCCGTTTTAAGACAGTGGACAGTTATGGCGGCATGGAGTAAATTGCTCTGCCATGTGGCTGCTGTCGTTAATGGCGCAAAGCCACCTTGTTTTTTGGGGGGGTTTTTTTGGCTGTAATGTCATTTTCACCTGTGTTCCAACCCGGGATTGTGGGATTGATTTATATGGTTTTGTGATTTTTCTGCATACAGTCCCTGTATAAAGCTGGCCAAATCTGTCAGTCATTCCTCACTAAATATCTCTCTCGCTCGCTCGTGCGTGCAGGTGACCTCTAGTGGAGGGCGTCACTGCCAGAGGTGGAAAGTCCAGGGGTCAGAAAGCAAAAGTCCTGCCATGTGTTTCTTCCAGCCATGAAGTCAGCCAGCTGATTTCACTAATTAGTTCTACCTCCTGGCTGAAGAATTGTGCTAATTAGCAAATCCAGGTAATTGGAACAAAATACTGGGGAGGACTTTTACTTTCTGAACCTGGATTTTACACTTCTGGTCACTGCCAGGTTGGATCTTGCTTTATAAGTGGGATGCTCAGCTTCGCATATGAAAGAGATCACAAAGTTTCTTTTTAATTAATGTCCAAGGGGACAGCCTGTGCTAGAGATGCTAAACAACTGGTCAGAGAAGTTATACAAGCGTTGTTCTGTGGTTATTTGTGTTAGGCACAAACTACAGCCAAAAGGAGAAAGGATACCAGAGTGTGCTAATGAATGATATGCTTGGTCAAGCACGAGTGTCTTTTAGAAGGACTGGGAGAAGAATTACCGTGTTGATGATGACAGTGTTAAGTCTGAGGCTTGAACATGTTTTGGCCATCTATAGCGTCACTGAAGAAGGGTTTCTGGCATTGATGCTACAAATACACTTGATTTTTATTTTTAAGATCTGTATTTTCTGGTGGTTTTTGGTTTTAAAATTTTTTTTGCTTAATTTTTTTGTTGAGGTTAATTAAGTGTCGACTCCACCCAATGGTAAATTATGTAAATTAAAAGTCTCTATCTCTCTCACTTTCTCTCTCACACGTGCGCGCGCACACACACACACACACACACACACACACACACACACACACACACACACACACACACACACACACACACACACACACACACACATTTAGTAAGACTGCTACTGTATTTTTCTCTCTCTCACACACACACACACACATTTAGTAGGAGTGCTACTGTATTTTTCTCTCACACACACACACACACACATTTAGTAAGACTGCTACTGTATTTTTCTCTCACACACACACATTTAGTAAGACTGCTACTGTATTTTTCTCTCACACACACACACACACACACACACGCGCACACACACACACACACACACACACACACATTTAGTAGGAGTGCTACTGTATTTTTCTCTCACACACACACACACACACACACACACATTTAGTAAGACTGCTACTGTATTTTTCTCTCTCTCACACACACACACACACACACACACACACACACACACACATTTAGTAAGACTGCTACTGTATTTATTTATCTCCCTCTGAGAGGGTCTGCAGTAAACTGGACCTGCCTTGGGCAGTGAGCTCCGGGCTGCGCTCACACAGCATTTTTCTCATATTTTGGCGGCATCATTTCTTAGCAACTGGGGTCACATGGGAGGAAGGCACAGTGACACTGAATACGCTCGGAACATTCCAGAATCATTCCTCTTTCCTTTTACCCTCACACATGGAACTCTCAAACTTATTTATATACCATGAGCACCAATCCAAAACTCCCAGTGTCCAGTAGACCCCTGATTGCACACATCACTACACCAGTCATTCCAGACCCCACTCAACTTGAGTAAGATTAATCATTTCATGGCTTTTTCTCCCCAAATGTCTTTAAAATAACACTTTTTGGAGAAAGATCACACTGGACAGAGACCCTGGCCTGTGAATGTCCAAGATTTCTTTGGTCTGTTGTTAAAAAAATGTTTTTTTGTTTATTTAGTGTACAGAGCAGTACACTGTTATTCACATATCTGACCACTGGAGGGAGCAAAGACTTCGGAGCAAAAGATAACAGAAAAGGAAAACTAAAGCAATGAAACAGTGCCTTGTGTTTCTGTGTCCAGTCGCTTTGCTTTACGATCAGATTGTATAAATAAATCTGGTTAATATATTACATGGTACATTAGTACTGGTTAGTGCATTAAGTATATGGCATATATTATGCTCCAATAAATTCCTGAAATGTTATAATATGCAGTTGCAAATATGTATGTTCCAATAAAAAAATCTAGAAACTAGAACACAGAGAAAGATTTTGATTGGACATTCAAAGCATTTACAGATAATCCTGTTAAATATCATTAGTGTGGTGTGTGAGTAGTGCACCCAGCTGTTCAGTTCAAGCAGGTATTCAAACAATTTTGTCTATATATACTTAGCTAGTTTCAAGATCCAAACATGTGTGTATATGTGTGAGCGTGTATATTTTGTAAATATGCCAGGCACACACTATGTTAATGGTGTTTTTCGAGGCACTTGCCATGAATGTGGGTGGGATCAAGGGGTGCTGCAGGTTCGAATCATGGCTGGATCAGCATTCATATGATTGGGAGTTATATGAGTCAGAGCTGGCTTTGTCCCAGCAGGGGAAAGGTGGATTCAAGCAGCCATGGTTCCTCTGGGTACAACTGCATTATTTCTCCCTCCAATCACAGGCTAGCAGTTGCTATGTCAATGAGAGCTATGCGTCTCCTTTCGCAGTCAGCAGACATTTTGTAGTACTATGTGACTGTGGTATTGAAAACACTTTTTCTGGGTAGGTTAATGGGAGAAGCATAAACTTCTGTTGTATGCTGATATATTTCAGAAAAAAGCTGTTTGATATTTCTGCTCTCAAATGTCCTTTCATAATAAAATAAGTGGTGCACTTTGTTTCAATGGCCAGCAGATGGAACCCTTGTCTCATAAGTCCCTATGATTTAATGCCGTCACTGAGAGTTGGAGCAAATCCCAGAACACATTGACTGCCATATGCCAATAATGTGATTTACACAAATAAGATACTCACTCCAACACTGATTGTAATAGCTGGGATTATTCAGGGGGATTTATACCATAACAGTGACAGGTTTTTCAATGTGATCAATGCTGATGCTTAAAAGTGCCTTCCATGATTTAAAAAAAAAATATATATCCACAAATTATTCATAACTGAACACAACAGCCGTCTTTTCTTTCCAGTGCAGTAATGAGAACGCATGTCCTCCTGATAGTTAGCGGTGTGTATGCATGGTGGACGTAAAGAAACAGGCTAAAATAAAAAGGCCTAAGAGGTGGGAAACTAGGGCTGCATCTGTTTACGGTTTTCACACCAACTTATGGTCTTAATTAACAATGATCTGGTCTTAATTAACAATGATCTGGTCTTAATTAACAATGATCTGGTCTTAATTAACAATGATCTGGTCTTAATTAACAATGATCTGGTCTTATTTAACAATGATCTGGTCTTAATTAACAATGATCTGGTCTTAATTAACAATGATCTGGTCTTAATTAACAATGATCTGGTCTTAATTAACAATGATCTGGTCTTAATTAACAATGATCTGGTCTTAATTAACAATGATCTGGTCTTAATTAACAATGATCTGGTCTTAATTAACAATGATCTGGTCTTAATTAACAATGATCTGGTCTTAATTAACAATGATCTGGTCTTAATTAACAATGATCTGGTCTTAATTAACAATGATCTGGTCTTAATTAACAATGATCTGGTCTTAATTAACAATGATCTGGTCTTAATTAACAATGATCTGGTCTTAATTAACAATGATCTGGTCTTATTTTATTAGCCCTAACATTTACACCGTCTGACCTTTTAGCTGCATTTCTTGATAATCGCATGAATGACAGCCGAAGACTGTTCTCGTATCCCTATATGAAACATTTGACTGTGATCTAGTGAACCGGTGTTGGTGTATACAGCCAGTTAGCTCATTTAGCCATGCTAATTGGCGGAATTCCCTCCAGGACTGGAATGCCCACCCCTGCCCTGACCATTTCCGCAGAGTGTTACCGCATCTCGGTGGTCCTCAGTCCTGATGCTGGAGGGCCGCAGGGTCTGCTGGCTTTTGTTATTACTCAGCACCTGAAAAGCACAGTTAAAGTAGTTGATCATACAGTTGATCATTAAATTGATCAATTAAAGCAGTTGATCATACAGCTAACTTCCGTCACCTTGAACTTGGGTCTAAATCGGTCACTGATCTTAAGGTGAATACAAAAACCAGCAGGCCCTGTGGCTCTCCGGAATCAGGATTGAAGACCACTACATGTATCGAGACAGAGTGCAGACGCAAGTTATTACCATGAGGTGAGCATCCAGTTCCAGGAGGCTTGACCCATTTCTGGTTTTCATGCCAACTTCTGCTTTTCCATCTGATACTTGCACGTGGCCTTTGTTATTGCCTTTCCTTATTTCTCCACGGGATGGTTAAATTGACTCTTTCGGACACCCGACGGGATGTCATGAACAGATCATTTCTTCTCACCGGGGATTGTGTGTCCTGTTAAGAGACTTTTCACGCTTAGCCCACGGGAGAGAAGACCCTCTACTTTTGTTTAACAAGGTCTAACTAATTCAATCAACCCCATCGTTTATGTGACCTGACATTTTAACAACATTTATTGCTAAGCTCATAAAATTCTTCTCAACATAATCGTCCTACTTCCTACATCAAATGCACCGCACATGTCCACGTCCGAAAAAGCGGCATTATTGTCTTATTTGAACACAACGCTTCCAATTCCAGTCTCAAATACTTCAAATCCTGTTTAGCAATTTTCAGATGCTTATTTTTGTTGATTGCCCTCACCTGAGGTTTTTTTTTGGCCAACCTTTCCAAAAAGCCTCCTAGCAGAGAGGTGGCATCCAATGATAGATTTGGATACTGTGTCTCCAGGACGCAACACAGTTGTGCAGATCTCCAAGGCTGAATCCCATTCTTTGGACTTGCAGACTCAAAGACATGTTCTTGTGATGTCCGTGAGTGCTTCGGGCCTGACCCAATCCCCCATTGGGGGATTTTCGCATGCTGTACTCACCCTTTTGCAAGTCCACATCAATTCAGACTCACCCGTCCCCCGGAAATACGCCATTAAAGTCAGCAATTCCACAGTCCAGAGGACTCGGTTTGAGATTCAGTCCAAGTGTCGCCACTGAATTTAAATTTTTCTTCACGAACCATCGGCTTCACTGTGCACGGGGGGGAAAGGTGCAGGGCAGGACAAGATAAGCGGGTTCTTTCATTTCCATTTACTTGTTTGTAATTGTCTCCTGTGAAGATCAACAATCCTTTATCGTGTTTCTTCTGCCGGCTCTTTGCCGTTCCCCATAGCGATGGAAGACACACATTGCAGATTTATTTCTGTTGGATTTCAAAATAATAATTTTTGGAAAAACATATGACTTTATGAATGTTAATGACCATATTATGAACTGTGCACGTTAATAAAGTGGTATACTCCAGACTCAGCTTCCGGCACCTGGCTTCTTGGGGTGGTTCTGAGGCCACTGCTGTGCCGTGCCATTCTGTACTGTGCTAAGCTGGGCTGTCCTGCAATGTGCCATTCTGTGCTGTGCTGTGCTGCAATGTGCCATTCTGTGTTGTGCTAAGCTGTGCTGTGCTGTGTTGCAATGTGCCATTCTGTGCTGTGCTAAGCTGTGCTGTGCTGTGCTGCAATGTGCCATTCTGTACTGTGCTAAGCAGTGCGTGCCATGCTCTGCTATGCTGTACTTCACTAGGCAAGTGAGCCACAGCAGAGAAACTTGATCTTTGAAAGAAAAAAAAAGACAGAGGAGTGTTTTCTGTTGCAAACAACCTTTATCAAAAAGCTGTTTGTAAACTTTTTGTATTTCACGCACACAGCATTTGTCTCGTACATTTTCTGAATAGCTTCCCTCCAAAAATTCAACACGTGACCAGGGGGGTATTTCACAAATCAGGATTACTGAGTTAGCTGGATAAGTGCACTGAGTAAACCCCGGAAACTTCCAAAATCTTGGACTAACATGGACTTAAATAAAAAGAGTTGTTCTGTATTTTACTCAGTGCAGTTATCCAGCTAACTCAGTAATCCTGCTTTGTGAAATGACCCCCAGGTGTTATTTTTTTTGCTGCAATAATGGATTAATTAAGTGATTCAAATGAACCGTGATTGCTCTTTAGGGCGTTCCAAAATAAAGGACTAATGTCACAATTACCAGACTGGAAGAAATCAAGAATAAACATTAATCAATTGGAAACGCTAAAAAAAGGGGAATCGAATAGAAGTTTTTAAAAAGTGGGGAGGATGAGTAATATCAGTAAAGGAAATATCTATGAATTAATTAATCATCTTAATTCAGTGAAAGAAAGGCGAACCATAACCGTAAAGCACCGGGGACGAGGATGGTGATTAATCAACGGCGCAGGAGGGATACCTGCAGTCTGTCAAGAGCCTCTTAAACGAGAACATTAATCAGGAAGCGCTCGCAGTTCTCGCCTGCCGCACAGAAACGCTGCCGGCGAACAGCGGCCTATAATTAGCGATCATGCTTTACATGCAAAGGCAAAAAACATAAATAATTGAATCAAATATAATAATGCTCATGAACGTCACCACAGAGCGCGCTGCAAAGTGCGGAACAACAGCTACTTCCCATGAAAAATATAATAATGCTCGTGAACGTCACCGAAGAGCGCGCTGCAAAGTGCGGAACAACAGCTACTTCCCATGAAATCCTGGCAAGCCGGTACTGCCGGTGAGGTTGGCGTTTGAATGGTCGGCGCTCAGAATTGACGTGCCATCACAATTCAGCATATTTAACTTAATATTGAAGGGACTGAAGTTCTGTTATAGTTGCGATAACAGCTATCACAGAAATAGCCTTCCAGTGAGCAAAAGCTGGAATCTAGACGTCTAGGGGGGGTGGAAATCTAGGTTGAGAGATGTTTTGACATAAACGGACTAGGATGACCCCAATTTAGCTCAAAGGAGGTAGCTATGCTACATAGCAAGGTTACTGAGTTAGCTGGATAACTGCACTGAGTAAACCCCGGAAACTTCCAAAATCTTGGACTAACATGGACTTAAATAAAAAGAGCGGTTGTGGGTTTTACTCAGTGCAGTTATCTAGCTAACTCAGTAATCTTGCATCATAGTAAACCCCCAGGGTGGTATACCACGAAGCAGGATTACTGAGTTAGCTGGATAACTGCCCTGAGTAAAATCTGGAACAGCTCTTTTTACTTCAGTCCATGTTCCAGATTTGTGATGGTACTGGGTTTTACGCAGTGCAGTTATCCAGCAAACTCAGTAATTCTGCTTTGTATTACACCCCCAGCCTGTCTACATCCTAGTTGGCTAGAAAACCTTAATTTTTTCAACCAAATGTAGCCGGTTTTTCACCGGCATTTCAACACAAACACGTTCGGTGGACTACTGTTAGTTTGAACAAGACTTTCTAGGTAGGTGGAAAGATGTAGTATACGCACATCCAACTTGTTAGGCCAGGTGCAGGGTAAAACCGTGAAACAATAAGAAATAAAGAATAGCTTTCCCACACACTAGCAGATTCTCCCTTGTGGTTTATTCATGCAACATTTCAACCAAAGAGGTCTTCATGACGAGACATTGCATGAATAAACCACAAGGGAGCATTTGCTAGTGTGTGGAAAGGCTATTTTTTATTTTTCATTGTTTCTAGGTAGGTGGGCTACGTATGTAAACTTGCTTGATTACTGAGTTGCTGCCGCACGTCTTTTCCATCTGATACTTGCACGTGGCCTTTGTTATTGCCTTTCCTTATTTCTCCACGGGATGGTTAAATTGACTCTTTCGGACACCCGACGGGATGGCATGAACAGATCATTTCTTCTCACCGGGGATTGTGTGTCCTGTTAAGAGACTTTTCACGCTTAGCCCACGGGAGAGAAGACCCTCTACTTTTGTCTAACAAGGTCTAACTAACTTACCTTCTGCATCTAAGGAATTGTGTTTGCAGAGCTTTAAAAAAATCCAATTTACAAAGATCACAGGTGAACTTTGTAAGTTGGAAGTAGGTTGTAAATTGTATTCTATTGTGTGTCTATTTGGAGCGTCAGACACAGGGCCAAGCCAGTGGCGTCCCCTGGTGGCAGCCCTTCTGGAATATGCTGCAATATTGTGAAATTTGCACTCTTCAGAAAATATGATTAATATATTTCACAGCAAAGCATTTTAGAAAAGAAATACTGCAATATCTTAAAATGGTGAGGATTTTTTTTTTTTTTTTTTAGCGTAAGTACAATATCTTATTTCTTATTTTATATTGATATATTGCAGTATATTTCATTTCCAAAATGAAGTGGCCATCATTCAGGATTATGTGGCAGGAGAGGGAAGGAAGAATACAGGAATTCAGTCCACTTGAAGAAGAAATTGAATCTTGTGGTAAACCCTCATATATATATATATATATATATATATATATAAACAGACAGGTGACAAATTAAAGGAAAAACCCCTACAGTGAGGGGGTCAAATAAATTTAAACACCCCTACAGTGAGGGGGTCCGGTGGCTCTGTTATGCTGTGGGGGGCATTTTCCTGGCATGGTTTGGGTCCACTTGTCCCCTTAGAGAGAAGGGTCACTGCAAATCAATACAAAGTTATTCTGAGTGATCAACTTTATCCTATGATGAAACATTTCTATCCTGATGGGAGTGGTCTCTTCTAGGATGACAATGTCCCCATCCACAGGGCACAAGGGGTCATTGAATGGTTTGATGACAATCATATGCTTTGGCCTTCGGCATTCACAGTAACCAGATCTCAACCCAATTGAACACCTATGGGAGAATTTGGACTGATGTGTTAGACAGCGCTCTCCACCACCATCATTAAAACACCAATTGAGGGAATATCTTTTGGACGAATGGTGTTCCATCCTGCCAGTCGACTTCCAGAAACTAGAATCTATGCTAGACTAGAGGTAGAATCTATGCCAAGGCGCACTCAAGCTGTTCTGGCGGCTCGTGGTGGTCCAACACCTTACTAAGACACTTTATGTTGGTTTTTTCTTTAATTTGTCACCTGTCTGTATATACATACAATGAAGTCCAAAAAAAGTATTAGTACAGTGACACATTTTGTGTTGTTGTTTTGGCTCTGAACTCCAGCACGTTGGATTTGAAAAGGAACAGTGACTATGAGGTTAAACGGCAGACTTTCAACTTTAATTAATGTTTACATCCATACTGAGTGAACCGTGGAGCAATTGTAGCTTTTTTAAAACATCCCCCCCCCATTTTAGGGGACCATAAATAATGGGACGATTAGCTGCTCAGCTGTTTTCTGTCCTGGTGTGTTTATTTTCATTGTTACTTCATTTACATTACAGGCATTTAGCAGACGCTCTTATCCAGAGCGACTTACACAACCTTTTTATTTTTCACATATTATCCATTTATACAGCTGGATATATATGGAAGCGATTCAGGTTAAGTACATTGCTCAAGGGTACCTTTCGGTTACAAAGCCAGTTCCTTAACCATTATACCGCACTGCCGCTAGGTTGATTCTCGGTGTGACATTTGCATTTGGAGTCTGTTTTTCTTGTCTCTCAACATGAGGAGCAAAGAATTATCAATGTCAGTAAAGCAAGCCATCGTGAGGCTGAACATTCAGAATACATCAATCGGACACATAGCCAAAACGTTGGGTGTGTCGAAATCAACGGTTTGGTACATTTGTTAAGAAGCAAGAACGCACTGGTGAGCTCAGGAATTGCAAACGACCTGGCAGACCACGGAAGACCAGTGTAGCGGATGAAAGAAGAATACTTGGGATGGTGAAGAAAAACCCCTTTTCAACACACAGTCATGCTACGAACCTCCCGTTCCACCTCATCTCAAAGGTGCTCTATTGGACTGAGATCTGGGGACTGTGCGGGCTGGTGAAGTCACATTCATGTTTGTGGAACCTGCTTGAGATGATGCGTGCTCTGGGTGGACTGGCAATAAAGGGAAGCACATGGTCAGAAACAACGCTTAGGTATGCAGCGGCATTCATATGATGCTCAATTGGTATTAAGGGGGCGAGTGAGAAACCATAACCCACACCATTACACCACATGCTTACGTCAAATTCTGCCACTGCCGTCTGCACGTAGCAGCAAAACTATGCTTTATCAGACCGGGCGATGTTTTTCCAATCTCCAATTGTCCAGTTTTAGCAATATAGCGTGATCAACCTGGGAGGTTTTACACTTTTCACCCCTACCATAGAGTGTTTTTCGTCCAGTGAGCCCACTGTAGCCTCGTCTTCCTGCTCTTAGCAGATAGGAGTGGAACTCGACGTGGTCTATTGTCGCTGTAGCCCATCCGCTTCAAGAGTCGACATCGACAGCGTGTGCATTCAGAGTTGCCCTTGGTGTGCCTTGCACACCACTGCAGTAAACAGCAGTTATTTGTGCATTTGTGGCCTTTCTTTTGGCTTAGACGAGTCTACTCAGTCTCCTCTGACCTCTTTCATTAAAGGCATACCGAACTTTGTTAGAACATACTATTGTATAGCTACCTGGCGCCGATATGAGTCGTAATCTTCCCGCTCATCTTCATTACTTGCTCCAGTGGTCAGCAACTGCCCAACGGAGAATTACCTTTTTTCTCTCTCCCTTGTTTTTGTGATGCAAAATTAAAAAAAATTCTATTATAAGTAAATCTCTGTTATAAAAATAAAATAAAGTATTTAGAAGCTTTCATAATTTTATTGAAAAAAGAACCTTGAAAATTATAAGTATTCACCCTATTGTATTAACAACTTGAATTTGGCCAAGTGTATTCCATTTTTTTTGAGAGATCACACTAAATTTATGAATTAACAGGGTCCACCCATGTAGACTTCAAATCCACCTGTATTCAACTGCCCGTGGAACTTTAAGATGAAGTTTATAGGAGGCCAAAATGTGGGGAATAGAATAGAATAGAATAACGTTTATTTCCCGCTAGGGAACTTCAGTTGTAGCCCCAGCAACAACAAAAAAGACATATACAGTGGAGCAGACCCACAACACACAAACATGTCAAACAAAGACATCCAACAGAATCTTTACATCAATCAAGTGAATTAAAGTGCAATACAGCCATGATTAAAAATAATCCCCACTGTCCCGAGATGTCCAGTGTCACCAAGCACAGCAGTCCAACACACAAACTCCGCCTCCACGACTCTCCTCCATACATGCAGCGTCGCGGTCTCTGTACACTGTTGCCGAAACGGAGCACCAAACTGCATCAATCTTCCCAGTCAGTCACTCCTCCCCTGCATTATGTTCTCCTCCCCTGGTTGCCTTTTGAAGATTGCCTGCACTCCCTGATCAGTCCCGACATCTTCAACTCCAGTGAAGAGCGATGGTAACTTTGTTGCTGCAGTCTGCAGATCCAACGGACATTCCCGAGCATATGTTGTGAATGCGTCTCCATGGTGACAACCACAAACAAAATTATATCGACTAGACAAATCGTCAATTTTATCAAAACGAGCAGCAGGAGTGCACTGAAAAATCTGGAGCCTGCTTTCCCGTCCCACGACAGACACACAGCGCATGAAAAAAACAAAGACAAGAGCTTTGTACCATCATATGAAGACCATTATAACAAAATGTTAAAAATATGGTCCAGTCCAGATCAGGCCGTCCTACCAAACTGAGCTACCAGACAGTAAAACAACTGAGTATTCCGTAATGGCGGAATATATATGAAATTTACATTTATACACATGTATTTATATATATAGACGAGTGAAAAATTAAAGGAAAAACCAACATAAAATGTCTTAGTAAGGTGTTGGGCCACCACAAGCGGCCAGAACAGCTTCAATGCACCATGGCATAGATTCTACCTCGAGTCTAGCATAGAGTCTAGTCTCTGGAACTAGAAATGAAACACCATTCTTCATATTCCCACATTTAGTGTTTTGATGATGGTGGTGGAGAGTGCTGTCTCACACGTCGGTCCAAAATCTCCCATAGGTGTTTAATTGGGTTGAGATCTGGTGACTGCGAATGCCGAAGGCCATAGCATATTATTCTCATCAAACCATTCAGTGACCCCTCGTGCCCTGTGGATGGGGGCATTTTCATCCTGGAAGAGACCACTCCCATCAGGATAGAAATGTTTCATCATAGGATAAAGTTGATCACTCAGAATAACTTAGGGGTTTTTCCCTTTTAATTCTCACCCATCTGTAAATATATTCATGTATATATTTGAGATAAAAAATGGCCCTTCACCCTCCCCCCTCTCTTTCCATCACCACCACAACCACAAGACTACACACAGACACACAATCCCAAACACCCACCACTCACAATTACTGGGAAAGTCCCTCTTCACTCACAAGTATAGGAGATGGCATCATTAGAGTGAGTCATTGCTCTGAACAGCCACTAGGTGGAGCTGGTTAACACTTCCCGGAATCCATTTTTTCCCTCACACCTACAGATTAGTGAAAGACACACACACACACACACACACACACACACACACAAGATAATAGACACAAAAAAAAGAGGATGTGTGGACCAGAGAGATTTTACTATTGCTCTTGCAATATGCTCCGCGTCTACTGCAAAAAAAAACAAGAAACTAAGAAGCATTACAAGCGTGGCCGGAAAGAAACGCAGAAAAGCAGAAAAATTGTTACCATCTATCACCACCACATGGCTCAGAAAATTCAGAACAGCGTCATGAAAATGCCTCCATCAGCGCATGTAACGTATCGTAATTGGAACAGATCCGCTAGATGCGCCCTTTATTGGCGTGTAGAGTAACTGAGCATGCTCTGTGGTCACTGGGGACCAGTTACGGTTTGGTTTGAATGTGTGGGATTAGGGAATGTGGGCAGTGGGGGCTGAGAGTTGAGAACAGAGCAGCTAGGCAGTTAGCTGCTCCTTCCCAGAAGTTATGTCACCGGCAGTGCGGCGCGATGCAAGGCTCGTTTCCCGGGCAACTCCCACAGCGCGCGACCACAGGAGCACAGACCGCACACTCTCGCGGCCAGTTCCTCTCTGAGCTTGTGTCTTTTCAACGGGCAGTAATATCGCAGAAGAGTAGCCTAATTACTAACACCTCAGAAGTTAAAACGTTCACATTTTATTATGTGCTCTCTGTGTACTTTTAATCTGTAAACCACGAGGTAGGAGCTCAGAGAGAATGGACGTGTGTGCAAGGGGCGACAAAGTTACCGGAGCTGCTGTCGAGTGCGACATCATAATTGCCAACAATCAATGGAAGAAGAACGTTCAAACCATAGACTAGAGCGTGGATATTCAAATCCGGACATCGAATCTAAATCCGACCCTGGTTTTCTTTCTAATTAACTGAACAATTAGTGCTACTGATGATTGGCCAGACGGTTTTCACACCTGACTCCCAGATAAAGGGAGGGTGGAAAACCAGCAGTTCTCAGACCTCGAGGACCATGATTTGAATAACAGGGCCATAGAGCTTAAATAGGAAGTGGGGAGGACGGGAGGGCCATGTTCAAACCGCTGCAAGCAACATTTTTACTGCTAAGTGTTGTGCGAATGAACCAACACAGCGAGGTTGTTACCTCTGAAATGGCACCAGCAGCAGCTTTATGAGAAATGATCAGTGTAAAAAAGCCAATGTTTTACTGTTACACAGGTTTGATACACAGGTAAAAAAATGAATATCAGATAAAGTTTAAAAATAGATATATCTTTTGTTTTCTTTTATGGAAAGGCCAGTCGCCACTGTTAACCTGTCCAGTGTTGGGTTGGGGTGCCTCTGAGCCACAGATTTCCCTCTGCTGGCGGAGTACAATTCCCTCGCAGCTAGAGCAGGCAGGTAGCGCCACTACCGAATGTTTTCAAGTGTGAAACGGCACTAGGAATACCCTGCCCACAACTACCCTCCCTCCCTTCCTCTCTACCTGGGCCGATCCTACAGCCAATCATGCACCACCCCCAGAGCTGCTGGATACAGTCAGCACCAATGAGGCCAAGATTTGGCAGAGCACTGGCACGGTCGGTCAGGATTCAATTATGGACCTTGGAGGACATGGCCCCGGACAGGATCCTATTTCCTGATAGTCCTCTTTCATTCTACCAGACACTGTCCTCTCCATGATCACATGACCTTAAGGGACAGAATCACTGTGACAAAAAGCCCTATGTTCACCACAGCGTTGACGGTATTCTATTTTAGATGCCCAAAATATGTTATTGGGTCGTACTGATTTAACTGTGCTGTGGTAGCATAATTTAACAGACAGCAAAAAGTGACGGAAAGCCATGATTTCCTTCCAGACTCGCTGACCGCTCTCTTGACCTCTATAGCTCTGAATTTGACTGCAGGAGGAGTAGGAGGAGTGACCAGACCTCCTCAACCGATTCCCCCAAAGCCAGCCCATTTGGTGAGCCCTTCTGGGAAGCACTGATGTAATCCCAAAGTGGGATTCCCCCTTCCCCATAAAGTAAACAAGGGGGATGTAATCCGCGCAGGCTGACCGCACTGCCTGCACGCTTTATAGAGGCGGGAGGGAGAAGGCTTTTTGTTCTCCCAATGGTTATTTTGGCTGTGTTGTGATTTCAAAAGATGTAGAATTCCCTCTTTGGTTTTGTGGTGGTATGTGTCACACAGTCATTTTGTGATGTTTGTAATCTGGGGTCGAGTTGCTCGATTGTGCTTACAGAGTGAGGGGTTGTGGGCTGGGCAGAGAGAGATCTTCCAGGGAGAGTTTTCAATACATAACGATAAACTCATGGCACCAGGGGAGGATTTTTTTCAAATAGAAATGTTTGGCATGGTACTCAGACCCTTAATAACGGTTGCTTAGTGGCTTTCAGTGAAGACTAAATCACAGAAGTGGGTTCCTTACCCTGTTAACCTGTTGTCCATATAGCAAATTCTCAGAAAAAAAGGTTCTTTGGCTTGTCTCTATAGGGCAGGGGTGGGCAACTCCAGGCCTCGTGGGCTGGTGTGTATGCAGGTTTTTGCTTCCACCAGTTACTAATTATTTAATTAGCCAAATTATTTACACAATCTGATATTTTAGCTACATTCCACTAGACTATGACTATGATTACGGAGAGGAGCCATTTGCAGAGGTGGAAAGTCCAGGGGTCTTCCACCCATGAACTCAGCCAGCTGATTTCACTAATTAGTTCTACCTCCTGGCTGGCTTGTGCTAATGAGCAAATCCAGGTGATTGGAACAAAATACTGGGGAGGACTTTTACTTTCTGAACCTGGGCTGCATTCGAATCCAATTTAACACACTCCCTTCCCTTGCTCACTTCCCTGGATGGAGCTATCTTGTGACACAATTTGCTACGTGCAGCAAGCAAACTTAAAAGGTGCTGTGCAAGGGAGGATTGACGAGAAACGAACAAAAATGGAACCGAACCGCCCTCGCAACATTTCTGAAGTGCAATACCATAGAGTTGAAATGTGACCACCATATAGTTTTGTGGTGACCGCCCACTTTTTTCATGTGGAGCATTGCATTGTGGGATTCCCTTCTTTCTGGAAGCTTGCATTTTATACCCTTGGTGGAAGGGAAGATAAACAAAGGAGCGAGGTAATATAATTACTTCTTCCCCTTTCTTAAATTGGATCCGAATCACACTTGGTGTGGCTGCCATATTTCATCCTGGCATTTTGGGGATTTCCCTCTTGAAGCAAGGAAAGGGAATGACAGGAAGAAAGGATAAATTTTGGATCCGAACGCAGCCCTGGATTTTCTACCTCTGGCCTTTCAGAAGTTTATTCTGAGAGAGAGAAAGGCAGAAAACCATTAATATAACTCTAATAAAACCATGTTTATACTGGCCTAACACACTGAACGAACCTTTTTTAAATGTTTCATGTACTTTCTGGTGCTGGCAATCAGGTGGGTTGCTAGAGAGAAATGAGACGCTGTCATCCCGGCCAAGCGTAACTCTTCCTCCCTGGATGATGCTAGCTCCAATTATGCATCACCCTGTGGGACTGCCGGCCATAGTCGGCACTGGCACAGTTCGGGTTTAATACCAGGCGTTGGGGGCCATGGACTAGAACAGGTGAGTCACGGGCAGCCCCGTGTGAAAATGTTTGGGCTAATAAACAATCACATGAACCTGCGATATGCCAGCCTGCTGCATTCAAATCTCCAAGAAAAAAAAAAGTTATTAATTAATGAAGCTTCATCAACGCACACTTGCAACATACGGCTAACCAACCAGTTTTGCAATTCAGCAAAGAGCTTTCACAATTTTTTGTTTGTTGCCACCATGGAGAGATTTCGAAATTCTTAACCGAGCGGAGAGGACAAAAATGAGAGAAATTCTGTACTGCACAGACAAGAAAACGTTCATGTTGAATGTGCACCGAAACTTGGTTCTCCAAAAGTGTGGGTGGAAACATATCGCTCTCTCTTTCTCCCTCTTTCTCTCTCCCTCTCTTTATACCTTTAACTATATGTCTTCTGTTAAAAGCTGGTTTTATCTGCTGATTTATAAAATAAATAAAGTTCTATTTTATTACTTCTTATTATCTCAGTTTGTTTTTTCTCTTCTCTTCTCTGTCTTTGACTTTACTTTGTGTGCTTGTGTTTGGAAAGTGCTTTGAATGATATGTGAGAAAAGCCATTTCTAGTTTATTATTATCGTAACTACAGTTTAAATGGAATTATTTCAGAATGTGACTGACATAGAAAAGAACAAATTCAGATGCCATGTGCCAAGAGTGTTTATAGTCCTCTTAGACAATGCTCATTCATAACTAAAGAGGTTATTTACACAGCATAGGCTACACATTAGATCTGGGCTATGTTGCTGTCAGGCAGAATCTTAAAAAATATACAGAATACACAGTAGAGGACATAAAACATTTGCCATTTGCAATTGATGCATTGATATTAAATAGATAATCTATCTTAAATGTACTGCATAGTATTTTCCCCCGTTCTTTCCAATTGAAAGTAGTTAACAGTACTGTGACAGGTAGATAATGCATTGTTATGCATTTTTATTACATTACATTTATTTGGCAGACGCTTTTATCCAAAGCGACGTACAATTAGTGCATATTGAAGGTCTTAGACACAATCTACAAAGCAAATCCAACGAAGCACAACTTTCTCACAACATAGGAGCTATCGCTAGTAGTCAACAGAATACAGAATACAGTCGGCTATACATTCTAAGCTATGAAATAGCAAAACCAAATAGAAAATAAACAGCAAGAACATACTATATATATTTGGCCTTATATATGTAGTTAATCAAGGTGGAGTGTGAAAAAGTGTGTTTTCAGACCACGACGGAAAACAGACAGCGTTTCAGCAGAGCGCAACGGAGTGGGGAGTTCATTCCACCACTGGGGAGCTAGAGTGGAGAAGCTCCGCAGTCGGGACGAGTGAGTGCCGTTGACACGGAGGGAGGGAAGTGCAAGTCGCCCTGCACCAGCAGAGCGAAGTGGTCGAGCAGGAGTGTAGTGCTGGATCAAGTCCTGTAGGTAGGAGGGGCCTGACCTTTTGGCTGCAGTGTAGGCCAGGGTCAGAACTTTGAACCTGATCCTGGCCACGACTGGAAGCCAGTGGAGTGACCTCAGCAGGGGGGTGACGTGTGTGAACTTCGGGAGGTTGAACACAAGCCGAGCGGCCGCGTTCTGGACCAGTTGAAGGGGCAGAATGGCGCAGGCTGGCAGGCTTGCGAAAAGTGAGTTGCAGTAGTCCAGGCGTGAGGTGACCATGGTCTGGACAAGGAGCTGGGCAGAGTAGGTGGTCAGGTACGGCCGAATCCTCCTAATGTTGTACAGGAGGAACCTGCAGGACCGTGTCGTTGCCCTGATGTGCTCTCTGAAGTCCAGCTGGTCGTCGAGGACCACCCCCAGGTTTCTTGCAGAGCGGGAGGCGGTCACCATAGTTCCAGATGTATTTAAAAAAGAAGATCTCACAATGTATTTATGCACAAATAAAACCAAGGAATGGTTGGTGATGGCCGGAGGGACAGAACACAGTCCAGTACAGTCTGGTTTAGACCGGCACAACAGAGTAAAGCGCAAAATAATACCAATCATTTATGAATCTGCCATTTTAATGCCACTGGCCTGGTGTAAATAATCATCAGAAATCCCTCTGGCTGAACAGTGCGTCTAAAGCTTGACATGCATCCGTACTGTATAGTTTGCGTGCACTGCACTGTGTGAGGCAGCACTAGCGTGAGCGTTAAGAGGAAGAATGTCGTCCGTTCCTGACCTGCCCACAGCCACATTTGTTTATAATGATTCTTTTCCAAGAAGAAAAAAAACAAATTGATACTAAGACTGCCCCTTTATATTTTTAATTGCTTAAGTAAATGGGAATTTATGTATAATAAACAAATCATAAAAATGAAGGCATGCATAACAACAACAATAATCATCATAATAATGAATAATAATAAATTCATAAATTATGGGAATTGGTTTGTGTGTAAAATAATTCTCAAACCTAAATGACAAGAGAAAATGATGCCATTTAAAGCTTTTCTATTTCTGTTGAGCTTTATGCATAGTAATCAAATAAAAGTAACATTTCTAGACTCATAAACCATTTAAAGAGTAGTATGAGCTTAGACAGTACTTATTACATTAAATCAAGAAATATATTGGACTAGAATGGTTCCTCTTTTCCATGTTCCATAGGGACAGGACCTCTTTGATAGACCCCTCTGACATCTCTGCCTCAGCCAGTTGTCAAAGAGATGAAAACTCGTGTCTTATGGCCCTGTCACACTATTGCGTATGAGAGAAACGTATGAGTTGCGTATGTAAATTCATAAAATACTTTTCATACGCACAAAAAGCCCTTGAAAATAGCGTATGGCTAGCGTATGCCTAGCGTATGCTTAGCGTATAAACCATACGTCCGAATACGCAGACAATTTTTAAACATGCTTAAAAAACTTTTGTGCCTCGCCGTATGCCAGCGTATGCCACCGTATGCGACCGTGCTTGAAACGTATACAACCTATGCCTAACGTACCCCTAGCGTATGTCAGCGTATATCAGCGTATGAGTGATAATTTTCATACGCTGGCATACGCTAGTACGATACGTCATAGTGTGATAGGGCCATTAGATGTTTCAGGAACAGCAATGTTGCGCATTGTGTTCACACGGTCTCAAAAAGTTATTTTAAAGACCTGCTGTTTTCAACCCTACAATGGGGGCACAGCTAGTCAATCATAAAATCTGTCAGCTAATAGTGATTATTGCATTCATAATTATGTTATTATATATTTTCAACAATAATTAATTCAAAACATTTTCCAGTACCTAACATTTGCTACTATTCTATTAACATTCATAATGTGGTATTGGTTTACTGTTGTATCAATATAATGTAATATTAATATTGGACTTTTTCGACTGATTTGCTGGCTGGGGGGTCACGTTACATGGGAGGTCAGACCCCCATAGTGAGTTTTTTTTTTTTTTTTAAACTATTGAAAAGAGCAGAAAAGAAAACCATAATATCTGGCCATTAAGATGTAGCCTATTTGCCACACAAATTATCCAGTCGAACTGCCTGAGGTAAAGAATGAACTTGAAAGCTGATTGGGATTTTAGCTTCTCTCACATAAGCTACTTAACAGTAGCTTTAAACAAGAGACTGACAAGTGACTGATGAAATATGTTTTTGGAAATATGCAACACCTTGTGATGGAATATAGGAAAAACTAGCTTGACATGATTAAGTAAATGTGGGACAAATAGATTAGCTTCAAATGTAAACAATTGTAAAAATCACAAGCAGTAAAAAAATATTTACTGTGCAAGCTGGCATACCTTTCTATCTAGCTAAACTACTAGTGATCTGTATTAACTCAATGTTTGTTTGTTTGTTTGTTTGTTTTACATAGCTATAGCTCTAGTCATAATATGCTAGCCATTTTTAGCACAAGCCCAACTACTTTTTTTGTTTAATTTTTACGGGTTAGAAGATTTTCCATGACAGACAGATATCTCAAGAGATTGATGAGTATGTAGCCCAGACTTATTTGGCCTTTTTTTGTAAGCCATTCATAGTTTTTAGTACTTTGCATGGGGCCCTAGGTTTTTTCTCAGCACTGACCATCCACTTTGTGGTAGAGTAGCCTACGGATAACAAGGAGAAACTGAGTCTATATTTGATATTCACCTGTTTTAATGTTGAAAATGTTGAATGCTTTATTAAATCAGTGGTTCCCAAACTGCGGGGTCTGAACCCACCAGCTGGCCTGAGGTGGGTCGCAACATGCATAAGAAGCATATAACATACTGTATATCATACATGCTCCATCTCTCACACCAGTCAGTTTAAACACACATCGTTTACAAAGTTCACCCAGTTCTTCTTCTGCAATAGCTCCAGAGTATATGTTGTTTCGGCACATTGTGAACCATTTCAATTCCATAATTGAACATATTTTTGTCTACATTTTTAATGATGAGTGAGTTGCAGAAAATGTACATTTATTTATTGAGCACTAGGCTCCGAATGTTTGGGAACCCCTGCGTGCTGAACATCAAAACTATTGCCAAATTGTTCCACCGTCTTATCAGAGCATCAGGCTTGATGAGACAGCAGTACTGTGCTTTGATAAGCACTGACCATCTCTGGGCCTTTCTGTGCAGTGCGGTCGGGTAAAGTGTTTGTCATCATCGACCAAATGACCACTACCTGTAGAGGATTGCTTGCAGAGCCCCGGGCCGCAGGCATGTTGCGTACTGTACAACAGAAATGTCTCAACCGGCCTGACGATAAGATCTGCTGATTATTCGGCACGCATCACAAGGCCATGCACACCGGCTTGCAGAAAACAGAAATGCAGGATTTAGAGGTGATGTTTTGAAGCAGTGTGCCCGCTGCAACATCTTCGTCTCCACAGGGGAGGAGCACAAGGAAGGAGCGTGTTGCGCCGGCGTTTGCATCCATGTGCAGGGAGGCTGCGTGTCTGGAGGGAAGGAGGCTGTGTGTGTGAGGGAGGGTGTGTGTGTGTGAGGAAGGGTGTGTGTGTGTGAGGGGTGGCGGGCAGGGTGGCGGAAGCTCTGTTGGAGACTGATAAAGCAGCCCTAGGTGCTCAGAAAGGGTTGCTAACTGCTGTGGTTTTTGGCAGGACCAGACGACTACAGTATCTCGCCCACGCTATTCTCCCTGATCTGCACTGTTACACAATACTGTGAGGAGTGACACACACACACACACACACACACACATTCATACACACACATACACATTCATACACACATGCAAAACACAAACATACATACACACACAAACATTACCCTATCACAGTGTAATGCGTACATTACTACCCTATCACAGTCTAATGTATACATCAGTTGCCTATCTCAGTCTAATGTGTGCATTACTACCCTATCACAATCTAATGTGTACATCACTATCACAATACACAGGTATGTATGTGCACAGCTGTATGTAGGGACATATGCATTTCTCTACTGTTCAACGTGTGTCAAAGGCTCACACACACATCCACACATGAATACAGCTTAGCATACACTTGCATACATCCAAACACAAAAGAGACACATAACACATATCATGTGTTTCAGTACTTAAGAATAAATGTGATAAGCATAAAGATGCTCAAGAAACACTGGCAATTCAAAAAGACAAAGAGCATGGTGGTTGGTCAGTGAGGTACTAAGTGTACCAGTGTGCATGTGTGGTATGAAGCATATGTGTTGTCACGAATCTACTGTCATGTCACGTTTTATTTTATTTTCTTGTCTTAGTTAGTCTTCTTGTTAATGTCACGTATTGTGTTTGGTCTAGTCACGCCACGTTTTATGTTTTGTTCTTGTTACGTTTCATTTTTATGTCATGTCATGTTTCATGTTTGATTATTGTTACGATTTATTTTCTAGTCATGTCACGTTTTATATTTGATTCATGTTACGTTTCCCGTTCATTGTTTAAGCATACACATTTCCGTGTTTTTCCGCAGCCTTGAGTTCATGCTGTTTCTCTTGCTGTCGTTCACGCTTCCCTAATTGTCTCATTCTCCCGTGTCTATTTACTAATCTACGAACGTTAGATCAGGATTGGGTAATACTAACTCTCTAACCATGTGTTAATGTTTACCTTACGTTTCTCATGCATGTCATTTACTAATTTACTAACGCTAGGTCAGGATAGGTTTATTACTAACGAGTACTAATTATCTTGTTACCTTGTCAGCCTTCCACACATGGACAGCATGGATCCCGCTGACTCAACGGCCATGTTCCATGCCCTTCAGCAACAATGCGCCCTGGTTCAGCAACACTCTCAAGGGATCTCCGAACTTCGTCAGGAGATTCGAGAGCTGTGAGCGGAGATGAGGAGACTCGCCGTCACCGTTCAACCACCCTCCTTGGAACAACCTGAAACACTGCCTGCACCTCCACCTGCTAACCACATGGGAACCTGGCAATTCCGGGAGCCACAACAACCCCCGCCCCCCGGAGAGGTTCGGCAGAGAACCGGAGAGATTAAAGGCATTCCTGCTCCAGTGTGACTTTGTGTTCTGGCAGCAGCCACAAACATTCCAACTGGAATGATGCAGGCTCTAGCGAACCTGTTCCTAGCCAGTCTGTGTGAGGTACTCCAGGACGAGTTAACGCATCTCGAACCTATCACCCAGTTCGACCCACTCGTCCATGCCGCTATTTGTTTGGACAACGGGGCCAGACAACGCCAGACTGAGAAACAGGTTCACCCGGCCAGCCGTACCCCAGGTGAGGGTCTAGTTCACGTCCCGAAAAGATGCAAGCAGAGGGAGTCGAACCCATGGCTCTTTCCCGTGCGGGGATGAAGATCTCACCTGAGCAACGGAGACGACGGAGAACTACCGGTTCCTGTTTTTATTGTGGGAGGTTGGGACACACCCAAGATCAGTGTACCCTCCACTCCAGACTCATCCGTTGAGGTGAGAGTGTTCAACAACCAGGAGGGGTCTGCTAGGAATGACCATCGTCCTACTCTTACTGCTATGTTGATTCTTCCGACAGAAGGGTCCAGGTTAACGCGTCGGTGGACTCCGGAGCCGACGCGAACCTCATTGATGAGGTGATGATCAAGGAACTGGACATTCCCACCCTTCCATTGCCCCACCCCGAGAATGCGCGGTCGTTGGATGGCAAGACGTTTTGCCGCATGACCCACATCACCAAACCCATCCAGCTAATCATTTCTGGAAATCATCAGAAGATGATTCAGTTCCGCGTCATCTGGTCCCCTAACGATCCGCTCATTCTGGGATTACCCTGGCTCAAGAAACACAACCCTACCATGAACTGGGGTTCAAGCCAGATTCAAGCCTGGAGTCATGAGTGTCACCAGTCCTGCCTGCGATCCGCTCCTGCACCAGCAGAGGGCGTACCCACTCCACCGCAAGTCTCCAAGCCCTCCCTTGAGAAGGTGCCCACCCCTTACCACGACCTGGGCGCGGTCTTCTCCAAGACGCAGGCACAGACGCTTCCCCCTCATCGACCCTATGACTGTGCTATCGAGCTGCTACCCGGTTCCACTCTCCCCTCAAGCCATCTCTATAATGTCTCCAGACCTGAGAGGGAGGCCATGGAGAAATATATCCGGGACTGCCTTGCTAACAAATTGATTCGGCCATCTTCTTCACCCTTGGGCGCCGGATTCTTCTTTGTTCAGAAGAAGGATGGTTCATTGCGTCTGTGTATTGACTTCAGAGAACTCAATAACATCACTGTTAAGAATAAGTATTCTCTGCCACTAATGGACTCTGCCTTTCACCCTCTACACGATGCCACCATCTTCATCAAGTTAGACCTACGTAACACCTTCCGTATTCGAGAGGATGACGAGTGGAAGACCGCCTTCAATACCTCCTTTGGACACTGAGTACCTGGTCATCCCGTTCGGCCTAACTAACGCACCTGTTGGAGAACAAACTTTTTGTCAAAGTGGAGAAATGTGTTTTCCACACCGACACTGTCGAGTTCCTTGGCTTCATTGTGGAGAAGGGACAGATCAGGGAGGATCCCAAGAAGGTTCAGGCAGTCACTGACTGGCCCACGCCTTCTTCTCGGAAACACCTCCAACGCTTCTTGGGATTCGCCAATTTCTACAGGAGATTCATAAAATCATATAGCCAAGTTGTCTCCCCCCTCACCAAGCTCACATCCACTGCCATGCCATTCCGTTGGGTTCCCGAAGCGGAGGGAGCATTCGTCAAGATCAAGAGACTGTTTTTCTCCACTCCTATCCTGGTGCACCCCGACCCCACCCGCCAGTTTGTTGTGGAGACGGATGCATCTGACACTGGGGTGGGAGCCGTGCTTTCGCAAGTTTCTTCCTCCGACAATCGGCTGCACCCATGTGCCTTCTTCTCCAAGAAGCTTTCAGCGGCGGAGAGGAATTATGACATTGGGAACCGAGAACTCCTCGCCGTCAAGCTGGCACTGGAGGAGTGGAGGCATTGGCTGGAGGGGTCCGAGAAACCTTTTGTCATCTGGACTGACTACAAGAACTTGGCATACCTTCAGACAGCTAAGAGATTGAACTCACGCCAAGCTTGATAGGCGCTATTCTTCGGAAGGTTCAACTTTGCACTCACCTACCGCCCGGATTCAAAGAACGTCAAGCCGGATGCCCTGTCCCGACAATTCTACACCTTTTCCGAGCGTGAGACGCCTGAGAACATCCTCCCTGTTTCCTGCACGGTCGCTTTCGTAACCTGGAAGATTGAGGCGATGATCCAGAGGGCTCTACGTGAGGAGCCCGATCCCAGGTCGAACCCCGGCACACGTCCCCTCAGCTGCTCGGACACAGGTGCTTCAATGGGCTCATTCGTTTCTCCTGTCCTGCTATCCCGGCTTTACCCGCACCTTGGCAGTGCTGAAGCGTAAGTTTTGGTGGAGCTCCATGATCTCTGACACCAGGCGCTTCATCAAGGCTTGCACCACCTGCGCCAGAAGCAAGGCCTCCCACCAGGCTCCAGCAGGACTGCTCCAACCTCTGCCTGTTCCCAGTCAACCCTGGAGCCACATCGGGGTGGATTTCCAATGCTTCGCATATCGCCGCCGCACACCAGCCCCAGGTTACAAGCCAGGTGATTCCGTCTGGCTTTCCACCAAGGACATTCCCCTCCAATACACTTCCCACAAGTTGCAACCCCGTTTCATTAGTCCCTTCAAGATTCTATCCATCATCAACCCTGCATCTGTTTAGTTGTCACTCCCTGCTTCACTCAAAATCCACCCCACGTTCCATGTTTCTTGTTTAAAGCCTGTTTCCTCTCACCCCCTATGTCCCCCCGACCCCCCACCCCCTCCTCCCCGCATCATTGACAACCACCCTGCATATATTGTCAAGAAGCTCTTGAACATTTGCAAGAGGGGTCGGAGATTCCGGTACTTAGTGGACTGGGAGGGTTACGGCCCAGAGGAGCGTTCATGGATCTCTCCCAGTCTTATTTTGGACAAATCTTTAATCAAGGACTTTCATCGTGACCACCCTGAGAAGCTCATGAGACTGCCAGGAGTCGGTCGTTAAGGGGGGGGTCCTGTCATGAATCTACTGTCATGTCACGTTTTATTTTATTTTCTTGTCTTGGGTAGTCTTCTTGGTAATGTCACATATTATGTTTAGTCTAGTCACGCCACGTTTTATGTTTTGTTCTTGTTACGTTTCATTTTTATGTCATGTCACGTTTCATGTTTGATTATTGTTACGATTTATTTTCTAGTCATGTCACGTTTTATATTTGATTCATGTTACATTTCCCATTCATTGTTTAAGCATACACATTTCTGTGTTTTTCTGCAGCCTTGCGTTCATGCTTTTTCTCTTGCTGTCGCTCACGCTTCCCTAATTGTTTCATTCTCCCGTGTCTATTTACTAATATACTAACGTTAGATCAGGATTGGGTAATACTAACTCTCTAACCATGTGTTCATGTTTACCTTACGTTTCTCGTGCATGTCATTTACTAATTTACTAATGCTAGGTCAGGATAGGTTTATTACTAATGAATACTAATTATCTTGTTACCTTGTCAGCCTTCCACACCTGATTTCCATTTGCACGCTGCTCTCAAGCTAAGTGTCTGCACCTGTCTACACCTGCATTTAAGCTCAGTGTTCATGTCTTGTCTTTGCGAAATTGTTGCCCCTGTTTATTCAGTGCACTATTGAGCGGTTTTTCCAAGCCTGTCTTTTTATTACGATCCAAGCCTGTTTTTGACCATTGTTATTGACCTCTGTTCTGTTATCACTGCCTGCCTGTACCACGAGTTTTGCCTGCTGTCTTATTGTACTTTTGCCCCGCGGAGCGGACTTCGGTCTTGACTCTTACTTTGCCTTCGACCCCGAGCCTGCCTACCGTCTGCCTGTACTTCTGCCCCGCTGACACCTACTCTGGTTACTGGACTTTTGCATGGTGTACCGATTCTGAGACTGCCTTCTCCTTCGGTACTGTACATTGGTTTTGGCTGGATTTCTGTGTATGAACTTTGCTTGTTTTTGACCACGCTCTTTGGACATTCCTGAAATAAAGCCCTCACGTTGACTTTATTTTACCACTGTTTCTGAGTCGTGCATTTAGGGTCCAACCCTCACGCACCCGTCTCACGTGTCACTGCTATACTAAATGTGGCATGTGGTCAATGAGGTACTAAGTACGACAGACAATTATGTACTTTGTGTGGTCGTATATCTGGTACTATGCATTTCTTTGAGCAAAGTGTGACCATTTGCATAGTACTTTAAATGCAAGTACTGGTGTCCCAAGTGATAGGATTAGGATCTGTCAGTGTGTTACTAAATTAGGTTGTGAGCACTGTACTAAGGTTATTGCTATACATTGTACTAAGCATGATAGTTGCTGAGGTGGCTGGTCGGTGTGGTACAGCTCTGTACTAGGTGTGGCAGTGTTTGTGGTACTATGCTAAACGTTCTCATCTAGAGGTGTCTGTCAGAGACAGAATAAGAGAGAGGGGGGGAGAGGTGGAGAGAGATGTCTGACAGAAACAGAATAAGAGAGGGAGGAGAGGTGGAGAGAGATGTCTGTCAGAGACAGAATAAAAGAGAGGGAGGAGAGGTGGAGAGAGATGTCTGAGAGAGACAGAATAAGAGAGAGGAGAGGTGGAGAGAGATGTCTGTCAGACAGAATAAGAGAGAGGGAGGAGAGGTGGAGAGAGATGTCCATCATAATCAGGGGAAGTCGTGGAAGGAAAGGGAAAGATAAGGGGGTAGAAAAAAGTTAAAATTGTATATGTTAAAAAGGAAAATAAAAAACAGGGAGAGATGTGGAAGGCATTAGTAGAAAGATGAGACGGAAAAAAACATGACTTAAGATAGGGAAAAGAGGATGGGAAGAGAGAGGGAGTGTGAATCGGGAAATTCGGAGAAGGACAAAGCGGGAGTGGGCGCTGGGCTTGCGCGGCGGTCAGACCAGAAACCACGGTGGCGTTGGTAATGACAGGCCCAGTTCCTGGCTCTATGGTAGGTGGGCGAGTTGGGGGTGACTGCTTGGAATTGGGAGTCAGGAGAAATCCCCTCTTTGGTTCCTGGTAACATCCACCCCTGCTGGCACCATTTTTCACAAACTGCACACCACCAACACCTCAAACTGCCCTTCACTACATCTCTAATTACCTCCATCCGTTTGTTTAGCCTCCTAAAACCTGGCAATGTATTTCTGTCCCTTGTAGGGGACATGAGTCTATGGTCTTAATATCAAGAACCATATATTCCCCTATGCTGAAGCCTATACTGCAAAGGACATTCAATAAAAATAAAATAAAGAATACTTTTGAAAATATTTTCACTGTAGCATGTTTTTGTCATCCAAGACACTTGGACAAAAATATAAATACTTAAACCTTTGTTTTTACTGCCAGATATCAGGAGGGTATTACAGTCAGTCTGTTAGCTGGTTCTACTCTAAGAGCTAAAAACGAGTTAAAAAGGTTGTTGCGTTGTTAGGATCACTCTGACCATTGGTCAGAACCGCAGGGCGACACTTTGAGTGACAGGAAGAAATGTGCTCCTCATTCACTGGAAGAAGAAATAAAGATAAATGAAATGATGTGAAAAAACTGATAACAGACACAAAACTTTGCCTCCATTCGACAAGGCTCCTTGCCAGTCTGACTCGCCAAACATCCACGTTTCATTACATACCAATTGCTTAGCAGGCTCTCTTATCCAGAGCGACTCACAAAAGTGGAGAACGTCAGTGTGTTCGTTGGGTTTTGACATGAGGCATCAGACTTTTCCTTCGCAAAATGTGAGGTAGCTGTGGGAGCCACAAACCGGAGGGTCTCTTCCTCATGCCGGTACACCTTTACAACCACATTGAGTAGAGTAAGTGGCAGTCGAAGAACATATTTGTGGCACACACCGGTACTTTCATTGGAGCCGTTTCCTGTCCGTTGCACAGTTGTGTCCACTATGGCCTGCTGAAGATTGTAAAAGTCTAGCTATACCTTTTACGAAAACATAGCTGTCAGTAAAGTCCAGAAAGTGGCATTCAAAACCAGGGGCAGTGAAGGGCATTGAGTGCATTTATAAGAGAATAATCCTACAAGGATGCCATACGTACGCATATTAATGCAACTGTTTAATATCAATTGAGAAAGGAAATAAATGAGAAAGTTAGGGACAGAAATCGAATTGATGTGAATTGAAATGGGTAAAAGGGGTATATTGTGTGTATTGGGAATGCGGTAGAGTGGGGGGCACAGCCTTACAGGTTAAGGCTCTGATGGTCACACGCAACGCGAGACACGCTCCGTCCCCCCGCCCCGTCCCCCCGCCCCCCACCTCACTCCTGAAGCGCCTGTCCTGCCAGAAAAGAGAACAATGTGCTCTTTCTTACCTGCCCAAGGTGTACATTCCATCTCTGCTAGACAGTCGCAAACCCCCCCACCACACACACATACATAAATGCACACATATGCACACACACACACAAACAAACACACAAGCACGTATGCATACACACATATACATAAATGCACACACACCATCATGTATACATACACACACATAAACATACACAGAAACACACATGCATCCATGTATGTAAATTAGTTCATTCTAAGATAAGAACTGACCCCTACGGTCAAATGCCACAAAGAGAAAGTTTGAGAAAATGTAGAAAACAGAGTGAAGCAGCCATATTTCATTCCACCCCTGTACAAGGATGCCATACGTACGTATATAAATGCAATTGTTTAATATCAAATAGAGTTTGACACAGTCAATCAATATTCATTAATCGATCTTTCTTTCTCCCGCCCCGTCGCGGGCCTCTGAGACTGCGATTTTTCGTGGGAGGTGAGGAATTTAGGGATAGGGGAGGGTGCAAGAGGGTGGACAGAGGGGTTGAGGGGTGAGGCTGTATCAACCACACAGAATTTAATCTGTGGAAGTGTGGCGTGCGCGCCCTGTAGGTGGGCTGTGAGCATTTCTGCGAGATTACCCAACGAAAAACAGCAGTGTAGTACAACGGAGAGAGAGAGAGAGAGAGAGAGAGAGAGAGAGAGAGAGAGAGAGAGCGCACATGTACTCTTACAGCATATAACTAGCAGTTGCAAGCAGCAGAACTTTCATATTCAGATAGGCGACTTTACGCAAATTAAAATAACTTGTCTGCTTCTCGCCGCCCGTCTCTAACCCACCCCCGTTCCAATAGACTCTGCTGGGATTAAGCGTCACGTGAGACGACCGAAAAGTTTTTTTTTTCTTCCAAAAGCACCTGTTGAAGACTTCCAGCGAAATGCATCTAAGGTATGTTCTCCGCACGCGTTTCACTTTAAACCGAGGCTTCGGCTTCGCGTTTTACGCAGTGTTCGATTCGTGTGACGTTAACATCTAGGGTTTTATTTCCAGTAAAATCGTGTCGAAAAAGTTTTATTCTTTTTCTCTTGCCACTAACAGTGAACATAATGCCTCGGGGAAACTGTTGCTCGCTCCATCAAACGCGGTGACAGAAGGGGCTGTGTGCCAAAAATGTGTAGTTGCACAATGCAGAACTAATATTCTTGCGCATTACCATACTACTAATATTCAAAGGAATTCCAAACAGTCCCCTAAAAAATAGGTCATTTTTTACTTAGTCAACTTACACCAATTTTGTTTCGGCTTACCGACATTCTCTTGGCTGTATATAATTTGATCGACGTGAGTTGTAAAAATGTCATTATTCTTATTAATTGTAATTTGTTTGTAATTATGGAAAAATATGTTTGTACTCCACATGCTGCAGATACTTAAGTATTGTTATTGCATTTGCATTGCAGAAACACACTGATATATTTAAAAAACGAAGGAAAAGAACATCTAAGATGTAAAACTATTTGTAAGTATTTTACTGTTACTATTTGCCCAATGAAATGGGAACTAAAACAAAGGCAGAGTGTTTGAAAGAAAACTGTGTTCCAGTTGCATTTTATGTCGATTTTATCACATTTTTTTCCTGCACAGTTTTAGTTTTTTATTATTTGACGATGACATTACATAAAATGCAAACATTTGTGAGGATGATAAAAACACACTACAGATGTGTTTTATCTGTAGTTTCTGAGCAGGTAAAGCACGGGTAAAATAGTAGACTAAAAGGGCTGAATGGGCAGTTTAGATCATTAAGAATTCAAAATATAATTTTTATATGTAAGTTCTTTTGGACCTGTCATAGGTTCTGTATAAGGGTCCTCATTAATCTCACCAGACAATTCTGAAGATAATTAGAAGTCTTATCGAAAAGAAAAGTAAATAGTTATAGACGGTGTATATGCATATGACAAAACAATGTGATAGAAATTGCTATATTTGAATGTGGCAGTAAATTGTCTAATTGCATTTATTTCATAGTTTATCCAAACACACGTGCACATTGCATAACTTTGTATCGTGAGTGTTGATTTATTTCAATATACTTTCAGTGCATTCAAATTCCATAAATGAATTCTGGAAAGTAATCTGTTTATATTCACCCTTGAAGCTTGTCTTAATGAATTAATTAGTAACTGGCTAGTTTGTCTTTTTATGCTAATTTGCAATATTCCCTTGTGGATTTCAAATCCACAGTCATGTGAAAAATTGAGTAGATGAGGGGTGGTATGCTTGTCATGTTAAAAGCCATTTTATGAGAAGGTACCTGGCTTTCATCTCATTGTTACTCTCCTGTAAGATCATACTATCAAATTGGACACCCGGGCAGAAAACGTGACTTCTTTTTATTAAAGGCTTAAAATAAAATGCACATTTCCCTTCTAATTCAGGGCAGTTAAAATGAAACTAAAGTCGACGTTCAATGGGGTAACGCAGCAGAATCACTGTATCAAGCCATAATGCCTTGAAATATATAAATATAAATAATGTATGTATATACATATACATAAACATAGAGTATATGTAACAGCATGTTTATAACTGCCAGCTTTCACTAATGCTAATTCATGCATTCATAATTTGTATCACAAAACAAAATGTCTAATATATAGTGATATGTTGGTATGCTAATGTGATTTGGTCTTAATTAATTACATATCAAGATGTAGGCATGGGCTAGTTGTGTCCACTATGGCCTGCTGAAGATTGTAAAATATATTTTTTGATTATTATTATTAGATATTAGACAAACTAGGTATTGCAGTCCAAAAAGACATTGGATTATGATACTTACTCTATGACTAATTGCATATAGCAGGCCTGACTTATACAGTAAACTTTTGACTTTAATATCAATACTTGGTAAATATGTTCAATGGGCTTCTTATCAATATGTTGCATTTAGTTGATTTCAAACGAAGCTCTCTTGGTTTTATGTGGTTTCAAAACAGGTCACTTCATTTCAGGGTGCATGCACTCATCCACATCCGCCAGGAAGCAGCGCTCCAACAGTTGGGTAGGATTAGGAACACATATCCACAGTCACATATTCTCATACAGTCAGTTACTGTAATACAAAAAATAAATTTCTGTACTTCACATCACAATGGAAAAGAACGTTGTATTCCTTCAGGACTTCAAGTCCCATAAGACCCTGCACACCAGACTCCGGGGGAGGGTGGGTGGTGGTTAGTGTGAAGAGATGGCCAAAGAAAATCAGTATGAAAAATACGACAGGTTCTGTTTCATCCTGGTGCTATTTAACCGCAGCACCACAGTACATGGTGAAGTAGCACTACTAGTATTTACACTGTAAAATGTTTAAAGTGACAGTGACAGTGTTTATATGAATCCACAAGAGATAAAGATGTCACTGCTATTTGTGTAAAATGTACTCTGCAGAGTTGGTTGTTGGAATCCAGTATGCTGGAACCCACTGTGGCTGTAACAGAGGAAGAATTAAGGGTTGAGGGGTTCCAGTTATGCAACAGATACATCCGTTATGTTCACATCTCAGGAAATCACATCTCATGGTTTTCACTTGTATCTGAGCATGTTTGTATCATGTGAGTTCTTAATTATTTTTCTGGAGGTAATTTTCAGAGCAACCTGTCACAGTGCTGGAGTTTTTCTGTCTTTATCCATTTTGCTGTGGAGGTCAGTGAGAGAAGCAGGCCGATTCAGTAGTGTCACTTGACTGAGTGAGCGAGCAGCTCCTGCAGCAACACCACCGCACAGCTAGGGGGCTCTGGAGGTGAGTGATAACTGGACAGTGGTCACAGCAGGTTTGAACAGCACCTGCCAATGACCATAGATTCAACCAGGCTGCCGTCATTGGGTGTGTCCCAATATTATTCACTCCCCACCTCATTTCCTCCACTCCCCCACTACCAATCCTCTTCTACCCGGAAGTATGCAAAACTGTCTGAACGTTTCGAGTACAAGTATTTACATGTACAGTATACAATGTACCTGACATTGCGGTTTGCGTCGAGACATTAATTAATATGTAACCATTAATACGTAATTAAGATGTAATCAGGAACATTAGATTAAAACACAAAGATCCATTTCCAGGGCACGGAGTAGAGGAAGTGGTAGTGGAGGAAGGGAGGGTGCATTTTTGGACTATTGGGATGCACCCAGAGCCTTCAGAAATTCTCACATTATTGTAAAAAGCATTATAGTTAAGCAGGTGAGCATAATATGACGCTGACGCTTGATTGAGCAACGACGTTCCATTTGTCGAATGCATGTGGCCTCGTTTCCTCCATCCTCGTATCTGATCCTTACATCCTTTCCTCGCGTCCTCCGTGAAGTATAGAGCTAAGGTGCGAGGAAAGGACGCGAGGAAAGGAATGCAAGGAATAAAAATAAGCGATTGGAATGAACCCTATGCTTACGTGCTTAACTATAATAAAGGAACAGTAAAATTGCATTTGTGTTGGGGTTTGCCAGCGACGTGCAGATGTGAAGAGTGGTGGATAATTTATACACGTCACGCGTTCTGAGAAAAGGCTTCCGCAAAGGCTACACGTGTTTCCTCACTGAAGCATCCTCTGGAAACCTCCTCGTTCCCCACTCCTCGCTCCTCTGTGGAGCATTTAGCAGTTTGGAATGTCCTTAAAGATGACGAACCTCAATCAATTTCCAGGTCAGGCGAGGACCGAGTAGAAGAGGACGGATAAAATAAGCGATTGGAATCCACCCTATGTGTCCATCATTGACCATAGAAAGTCCCTATGGACCATAGAGCATAAATAGGAACTGGAGAGGGTAGGAGGGGCCAGGCGGTGAAGCTCAGAAACGAACAGGAAACATGTTAAGTGCAAAAGAGCTCGCTGCCCATTGAATTCAATGTAGAAACGGTAAAGGAACACCTCGTCACTCAAAAGATGTGTAGCAGTTTGGGAAACAATGATTGTTTTTGTCCAGAAGTTTTGGGGAAATATTCGTACAAATGTATTTACTGTATTTGCCTAAAAAATTCAACATATTTTCACAATCTGCTTTTCATATGAAACTATCGTTAAACGAAAATACCATTGAAAGGATTCCATCGGGGAAGTTTAATTTCGCCTTCAACGGTCCGATATTCACCGTTCACTTTCATGGGAGCTCCAATGTTTTGCGTTCAACATGCACAGAAGACAGTACAGGCTAACTTCCCGGGCTTCACAGCTTAGGTTGGCTGAAGGCATGCCTTCCTGTGTAGTTAAGTATGCATGTCTACGCTATGGACACAATGTGCACCTGCACACCCTGGGCCTAGGCATCTCAGAGCAGGAGCACTCATCTAGGATCAGTTAGGCCTTTCCGCTCATAATGAATAAATCTAAGCACATGGGCAGGGGACATCTGGTCCTAGATCAGCGCTCCTACTTTATGAATATGGGCCCTGGTATCTCTGACAGTTCTGGCAATTGGCAGATGGCCGGTCGACTTTTGGGCCGCTGGAGCGCGATTGCAAACCCCCCGGTCCAGGATTGCTACCTCCCGCCGACCCACCCTCCCAAAAAATTTGCTTCCAGTCCAATATGGTGAATTAAGTGGAAAGAAGACACTGTTGTGATCTTTACTTTGTTGAACAATTGTGTAGAATGCGATTGTTGGCGATGGGGGAATTAGTTTTTTTGTTAGTCTCTGTAACAGAAAAAAACTGGGGAAAGAAAGCAGCTTCACGTAAATAAACAGACTGAGGTCGGAGAGTAAATTGCACTGTTGCTGAAACATCCGTGGCTGACGGTAAACAAACGGACGCAAAAAAAAAAAAAATAAACCAAACCGACAGAAGATTCAGAACAGGGACAGTCACAGGAGAGGATCTACGTAATTCCAAAACCCCTCTCTCAGACAGCCTGCTGGACACATGCAAGGACAACAGACCTACTGGACCCTGTTCCTTGTAGCTGGTTAACTGTGCTGAATAAAATGAACATATTACCTAGCAGAAACATTATTTCGGGTTTTACTTAGCACAGTTAGTCAGCTAACTCCGTTAGCCATCAACTGAAATCTCACTAATGTGATGATACAGCCTTATCATTTTCTGGATAACTTGATAATCCTATGTTGTGGAAAACCCACAGGAGATCTTCCTAGGATCTACACAAAAAAACAACAACAAAAATGCCAATGCATGTGCACCCACACACAGTTACCAGTAACACAAATGGCACTTGCCTGTGCCACAGTTTAGGAATACATGAGAAAGGCTGTAATGTGGGGTGTCGTAAATGCCCTCAGTGTGGTCAGCCTTTTTAGCGGGACTGTGTGAAGGACTCGACGCTGGCGGAGGAGCTCAGGGCGAGTTTTGCGGTCACAGCCCCCCTCGCCTCCGTTGGCCGCGGAGCCGGCTGCGAAGAGGCAGATTGCCTTATCAGCCGAGGGCACGGCCGCCCCGCCACGCGGCTGATAGCGGGAGACTGAAGCGGCGGAACTGCTTGTGCCCCTGAGCCGCTCCCAAAGTGAATTCCTCCCTTCTTCCCTCTGTCCGTCTGTCCTGATGCCCAGACGCACAAGGACAACTCAAACTCAAAATAAACCACACCTCGGCCTCGCCCTTAACCACACACACACAGGCACACACGCGTGCATGGATGCACACGCGCGCGGCCCGGCTCCTCCCTTCACCACACACACACACACTGTGCTGGGGGAAGCTTTGGAAGCTCCTGTAGCTCAGGTTAGCACACAAGGTCAAAGGTCAAGCTGCACGTGCCGAGTTCAGCAAAGAAAGGACTGTACAGAGAAGAATTTCTTGGCTCAGTAGAGTACATTTTTTCTCCTTCACAGCTGGTTAACTGTCTTCTTTTGCTGTCAGGGGCGGGTTTGGGAGTAGTGATCTCAGGTCAGGGGTGGGTTTGAGAGTAGTGATCTCAGGTCTGGGGTGGTTTTGGGAGTAGTGATCTCAGGTCTGGGGTGGGTTTGAGAGTAGTGATCTCAGGTCTGGGGTGGGTTTGAGAGTAGTGATCTCAGATCAGGGGCGGGTTTGGGAGTAGTGATCTCAGGTCTGGGGTGGGTTTGAGAGTAGTGATCTCAGATCAGGGGCGGGTTTGGGAGTAGTGATCTCAGGTCTGGGGTGGGTTTGAGAGTAGTGATCTCAGGTCAGGGGCGCGTTTGGGAGTAGTGATCTCAGGTCTGGGGTAGGTTTGAGAGTAGTGATCTCAAGTCAGGGGCGCGTTTGGGAGTACTGATCTCAGATCAGGGGCGGGTTTGGGAGTAGTGCTCTCAGGTTGGGGTGGGGTTGGGAGTAGCGAGCACCCGGGGTGGGGAGATCACTGATAACGTTGTCCGTCTGCATGTCTGTCCTTCCCAGGAGAGCTCCCTGCCACAAGGCCCTGTCCTGAATGTGTTCGGCCGCCGAGTGTGTGCTGCCTCAGCTGCTGAGCTGTGAGGTGAGTCTGTGTGTGTGTGTGTGTGTGTGTGTGATGAGAGACATCAGTGAGCTCTCTATGTAACAGCCCAAAACAAATGGATGCACAGACCCAAGTTGCACATAAACAATGAATGACATTAATGACACGTCCCATGCGTAGGAAAAACCAACTCTATGTTCACTAAGATATTATGTTACTGAATTTATTGAAACAATGTAATGTATGTATATGCTCTTCAGGAGGATAAACACACACACACATGCACGCACATACACACACACACGTGTACACACACATGCTCACGCACAAACACGTATACAGACGCGAAAATAATAACCCTAACTGGCGTGCAAAACAGGAATAATGTTCACTTGTGGCAACCGAAGATAAAACATCGAGAGCAAAACTGCAGATTGGCTGCTTATTATTGACCTTTATTAAGGTCAATACCGTTGCCTCCAACAAAGCCAGGAAGGAGTTTTTGCAAAAAATAAAAATGTTCATCATAGGTTAAATTCGTTAGGCTTGTTAATACACTCGTAACAAATAAATCTATACTCTCAGTACATTGTCATACAGTTTATTTCTAATGTGACAACTGTACTACTACACTCTAGAGCTCCTAAACTTTAAACTTGATACAGCATGTTTAAAATATTGCTGAAGCAATCACATCACATTCATAAAAAAGTATCTCAAGCATTTTTCGGAACTCTGACAAAAAATCTTTTGCGGAACTCAATGTCGCTCTGCGAAGAGATTCCCTCAGTATCCGCACATAGCTCTACGGAATATTTTACAATGGAGACGCCTTTTTCCAAAGCCAAAAAGTTGATTGGTGAAAGGGCGGTACTTTTTGTGTCTCAATCTGTTATCCTGAACATAACCTGCCCCGGAGCAGGTTAGCCGTGCAAAGTAAGTCGCCGTGGCAATATACCGGGGGGGTTTCTAGACTGCTTTGATTGGGGGGGCATGAAGAAATGTTGGTGCGGCACAAAGAGGGGACGAAGTAGCGGGGGGTCTGGGGGTCCTCCCCCAGAAATGATTTAGCCTTTTAAAACTCATTTCCTGCATTTCTACACAACCTCACACAGGGCATTTTCGAAAATAAAATGTTTAATTTATTAACATTTTGAAGATTTTTTTTCAAAGCCCTAGATGAGATTTGAGATGCTTTCATATAAAGCTAAAGCATAGGCTAATCAGTATATTAGTGGATACGATAATTTTATTACATTTTAAACCCATCTCCACCCCACCTCATCTTATAGGAGGACAACTTTATTTATGCCCAATGATACCAAATCATTATCTAATCTTGGAAACAAGTATATTAAAGATGAGCTATTTTCCTTCATCATTTCAGTCTCTTTGTGCTATTTTCTATTTACATGTGAAACTACGTTACTGTAAGTGGCTCATCATTTTCATTTATATTTTAGCCACTCCACTGACTAGCCAACACGCAGCAGTAGGCTAGCTAACACACACACACACGGGCGCCGCACACACAAGTGCAGCCAGCTAGTGCAATGCTGCAGATGTTTTGCAGAATCGCAGCTATAACAAATAGGCTAGATGCAACATGTAACCAATCTATTTAAAATCAAATCTCTCAGATGTAGATGCTCGCCACTATCCTCAACTCACTGAGTAAGCGAGGCTAGTGAATATTATATCCTAAGCAATGCGTAACAATTACAGTTATCAAAAAGAGACAGCATAGATTGATCAAAAAAACTGACCTCTTTCTCTCTCGTTGCGTCTCCATGTTTTATATGGCCAAACCAACCAATCGGATATTAGAAAAATATATTATTACGATGTGGCATTTTTATGATTGGCCGAATCGTCTGTAGCTCTAATAACCTACTGAGCGCCGACTTCATATTGTCGGATAAATTTTTGGGGGGATTTGGCTTCAAAATGGCCAATAGGACCAATTACAGAAAACTATGAACGCTCAAAAAAATTGCTATAACGGTGCTTTTTTCTGAGTTTTCATTGGATGGGCAGACAATTCCTCTGGGTGGGCAAGGCTTATCTCTAGGTGGGCAATGCCCACTCCAGCCCAGCCGTAGACACGCCCCTGCAATATACCCTGATTAAAAGTGAGTCGGCTTCGTGATACAGAAAACCCAGGGTTGAAGCTTAATTTAGCTCGCTATCCCCTTAATCTCGCTTCTTAGTATACCCCTCTGGTATGGTTGAGAAGCATATGGGCAGACACTCAGAATGACACATTATGCTAACTCTCATAAAAGTGTGAATGGATAACTCTTTATCCATGCTGTGTGTGTGTGTGTGTGTGTGTGAGACAGGAGAGAACTAAGTTGCTCCAGTACAGCCCATGCTGCACCGCCATTGGCTCGTTGTTGCAGACACTACCCCTTTTATGGGAACGCGCACGTGCCTTCATTAATAAAGCCCGCGTTCACTTAGCAAGTTGATAGCCACGTTCGTAGTACCGGTTAAGCCAGATTGCGGTGTTTAGGCCTTCAGAAGCCAGCTAACGCAAAGAAACCCTGGCTATGTTAAACTCCCTTCATAGTATACCCCCCAGGGTCTACAGGTGTGTTGTAGGTGTAGGTGTGTTAAAAGAAATCTTGATACAATGCTAATTTCTGTGATTTTTTCTTTGCATGTCTAGTTGTATATACAGTACATGTATAAAAACAACAATCTTAACCCTCTTATTATGTTGCAGGTAGAGGTGGACGGTCCAGGTTCAGAAAGTAAAAGTCCTCCCCAGTATTTTTTTCCAATCACCTGGATTTGCTAATCAGTGCAAGTATTAAGCCAGGAGGTAGAACTAACGAGTGAAATCAGCTGGTTCAGTTCATGGGTGGAAGGAAAACATGGCAGGACTTTTACTTTCTGACCCCTGGACTTTCCACCTCTGGTTGCAGGTCAATAAGGCCCATTTCAGTTTTTAACGTATAGTACCTGTCCTGAAATACTGTATAGCATCTCTTTTTCTTAGTGAAATTGTTTGACATTTACTCCTTTGGGGTCATTAACTTAATAAGGAGTGTTTTCACCCACATCTGCATGTGGAATATTTGTGTACACTTAAAGGGCTTGATTTACTAAGACCTTTAGCGGGTGCAAAACCTTTTAAAACTAATAACACAACCAATGATTGGTGCAAAACAAATACCATGGCCAATCATTGGTCATGTTATTTGTGTTTGCGTGTGCTAATAGGTTTTCATAAAGCCTCAAAGATGGTGTTGCAGTTAAATTAGGATCAATAGTGTTTTATGGTCACCTTTATTAAAATGCTAAAAATATATTGGTTACTAAAAATGGTTACAAATCCAACTATTTATTTCAAAGGAACTATTCAATAAACTTTTATTAAATATAGTGTTTGAAATAAAAAAAAACAATAAAAAAAAGTCATTTTTATGAATGGCCAGATGAGACCAATGAAATGTTTTCACTGTTGTAGGATTATTTGACTGTATCGTCCTTATAACGACAAGACAAGTGAAGCCAGTACTGCTCTGAATCAGATTCCACTGAGGGAGTGATGAGGTGCAGAGTGCACATTCTGTATAAACTAAAGTGAGCCTCTCTCTCCATAATCCCCCCTCCCCCACAGGGACTGGCCAGTCCTGGAAGAACCCATGGCAGGGCCCCAGCACCCCCAAGTGCCCCAGGGTCCTGGGCACATCGAGCACCCCAAGTCACCGATATGGAGTTAACCTGGCAGGAGCTGATGGCCATCACCGAACTCCAGGTCAGAAGCCAAAGGGTACATTTCAGTGCGTTAGAACGGGTGTCGAGTTCCCCAAATTTACACCAGAGAGTATGGGGAAAGGCAAAGGCAGCAAACGGCAGCTAACCAACATCCTGTGTGGTCTTATAAACTCTCCGTCTCGGATGAGGACAGATCTTACAATCAAGTGAAGCTGGTTAAGTGTGTGGCCGAGGAGACCTGCGTCGTCTATCACGAGTTAAGACCGCTGTCGTAGAGTCGTGAAGGTTTACCATTTTAATGTGAATGCAAAGGCGGTCATAACACATAGAAAGGCAGCACAGGCATACTCTACATGTCTGATCAATCGGGTCAAAGCAGCTGTCACAAGGCGTGTATACTCCTTCTTATGAAAAAAATAAAGATAGCAGAAAGGGAAGAAACTCAGGTAAACTGTGTAACAATGGGCCGATTGAGTGATGGAAGGATAAGGAGAGGAGAGAGGAGGGGAGGGGGTGAGTGTTGTAAGCAGCAGGCAGCCCCCCTGCCATGCACAATGGCCATCTGTTTCCACATGAAACCTGATCAGAGAGAGAGGAGCCTGTATAGGCTGGGGGTGGCATCCGAAGTTTGTGTGTGTGTGTGTGTGTGTGTGTGTGTGTGTATGTGTGCACGTCTGTGTATGTGAGGGTACACTGGAGTGTGTGTGCACGTGTGTGTGTTTGTCTGTGTGTGCGTCCGATGTGCGTATGCATGCGCATGTGTGCGTGCGCGTATGTATGCGTGTGTATGTGCGCGCACACGTTTGTGTGTGTGTGTGTGGGAGGGGGGCCTGGATGTTATATGATCAGCAGATGATTGCTGGATTAGGGGGTTCCCCCCTCCTCCAAATTCTAATTCACCTCATGACTCCCTTAAATCATTTACTTATATTTACACACCAGTATTAACGCTAATTTAAAATAATTCAGAGCACGGCCTGGCGCCTCACCTTGCCAAGATGCTGGGTTCCAGTGTAATGGCACGGCCCCCCTACAAATTTAACAATGCATCACAGTTTACATGTCACATACATGTGTGTGAGATAGTTGCCGTATTGCGGGGTGGCGCTATGGTCAGCTCTTCAGCAGGGCTGTGTGTAGAGGACGCAACATGACAACATGGTTCAGCCGGTTAAGGATGTGATGTGTGCAAGAATACTATCGAGTCAACATTGACTGTGTATGTATTTAGACACGTTTTCAATGCTGCATTCTGGGATAAAATGAGGACAGACCCTAACCCATTCCAAACCATTCCCCCTATGACCCTACTCCCCCCCTCTCTCCCGCAGGAGTTGGAGGTGCCCAATGAAGGCCCATTGGAGTCAACCACGTACCTCGCCTGTGAGCCTATGGCAGCCTTTGATAGTTTTGTAGTCGGCCAGCCCCCACCACATACCCTCCTCCATGGCTGTGGTGGGAATCCCGCTGGGGAGTTGGCAGGGCAGTACTCTGAGGTGATGTCAGCGTGCCAGCGCCCAGCCGGCTCAGCAGAGGCCCATTATGGGACGGTCAGGCCCCAACCCCCCTGCTGGCTATTCCCCCCCGGCCCCCACCCTCTGCAGCCTAGTCTGCCCAACCTGCTGGACCACATGGGCGTGGCAGGGGCCAGAGACATTTTGGGGAGCCCCCAGGGCCACCCGTCGCCGGGGTTTGGGCCTGGGCCGTACAAGCAGCAGGTTGCCTCCGACGACCTGGAGTCGGACTCTGGCCTGTCGCTGGGGTCCAGCCCGCCCCTGGCCTCCCCTGGCAACGTGGCGAATGCAGGCACCGCTTCCTACGCCTGCGCCGACGTGGGGGGCCTGGGGTACAGCAACGGGAACCCCCTTGAGGCCGAGGGTGGGGCCAATCTGTGTGGGGCCAGAGCGAGACCTGACCACTTTTACCCAGGGGACCGCCAGCATGCAGCGAACCCCTACCCTTACCCAGCACCCCCCTCCACTTACTTTCCCCCCCAGGCCGGCCTGCCCCCTATCCCCCTTCAGCCTGCCCAGCCCAAACACCCCCAGGTTTTCTCCCCGACTCCACATGACTCGCACCTTAAAGGGCCTGGCCCATCCGGCAACCCCTTCTGCAGCCCTTATTGGAGTTCCAAGGGGGTGGCGGACGGTCCCTTCAGCCGCGATGAACGGCGGGCCCTAGCCCTGAAGATCCCCTTTCCGCTGGAGAAGATCGTCAACCTACCCGTGGACGACTTCAACGAGCTGCTGAGCAAATTCGCAATGAACGACGCCCAGCTGGCCCTGGTGCGCGACATCCGCCGGCGGGGGAAGAACAAGGTGGCGGCTCAGAACTGCCGCAAGCGCAAGCTGGAAAACATTGCGCTTCTGGAGGTGGAGCTGGACCAGCTGCGGACGCGGCGCGAGCACCTGGCGCGCCAGCGGGCCGAGTACCAGCACGGCCTGTCTCTGGCCCGCTGCCGGCTCTCCGACCTCTATGCTGAGGTGTTTTCCAAACTGCGGGACGAGCGCGGGCAGCCCTACTCCCCGCACGACTACTCACTGCAGCAGACCAGCGACGGAGGCTTTTTCCTGGTGCCCCGGAACGGAAACGACGGGGAGGCGGAGCTAAAGACACAAAGCTTCCTGGCGCATTGACGCGAGGGCCAGTTCCAGTCAGGCCTCCTCCACTCCTTGTGGTCTGTCTGGGGCAGCTGGTAGCTATTCTTCCACAGAGGCCTTTACAGCTGCATCATGTTCCAGTCAACAGTTCAGCTTCTGTCCCTGGTTCTGAGAACGTGGGCTCTCCAGGACCTCAAGCTGTACAACCTTAAAGCAGAACTACAGCTACAGAACACATGCGGTTGGTGGCAGTTGCTTCCTTCACCATTACTTAAATACTCGTCGTGAACCTGGTGCTGGCGGATCCCCATATGTGCTGGTTTTCATTTGCCCTCCGTCATGTTCGATAGAAGTTTTAACTCAGCCACAGTTCATCTGTGATTCTTTGTGAAAGACATGTGCGGTCCCAAGGGTATTACTCTGGGTAACTGAGAATTAGAAGCAAAGGGGGAACTCTGGGCTGGATTTTTGTCTTCTTAGCATTAATTTGTGAAACGGCCAGTCATATTAAAGCATAGCTAATCGCGCAGCTGACAGAAAGCTCTGGAACACTGATCTTTCTTGCAGCTTGGTTTTACCCCTGGTGTGAGAGTGAGTATAAAGTTCAATTCAATTACATTTTATTTGTATAGCAAATACAAGAGAACTGTCACAAAGACACTTTACAGAGAAACAGAAGGCAAATTGGGCAAAAACCAGGCCTGAACCCCTATGAAGCAAGCATGTGAGGTAAAAACTCCCCAGTGGGAAGAAAAACACTCAAGCGGTAGCCAGAAAAAATTCCCCACAAGGAAGAAATCTCAGGAGGAACCCAGCTACAGTGGGGGAAACCATGCTCCAGCGGAAGTTCATTTGTCCAAATTTTCTCCTGGGGTAAACTCAATGCAGCCGTGTCCATAAAGCTAGTTCAGTTGTTCCATTACTTTCCTACGACCCTCCATGAACAAATTCTCTTAATAATACTGAACAGGCTGTATTACCAGTTTGTAAAAGGGGCTTAAAAGTATAGAAATACATTCAATTAACCCATACCCTGTAACAACATTTTTTTAAGTCTAAAGGTTGATCTAAAGGCTACTTGTTGAGTGATGTGAAACGCTAATTTGCATTCAACTGAAACGAGTTTAAAGCTAGAGTATGCAACTTTTATTTTGAAAAATGTCGAGGAACGGTCACGCTTAGTTGGTAGCAATCATAGAAAAAACTGTTCTAATAGAAATCCAGAACCGTAGACTAAGTTTATACCCTCAAATTCTGCATTCTAAAACCAGCAATTCGCTCAGAATTTTGTTTTCCAAACAAGTTTTCAAAACAGTGGCTTAACCATGACCACATCGCGGACCTGTGAGATTGACCTTGCCAGTCGCTAGTAAATTCACCAGCTAAGTATTTCACAGCGACCCGTTACACCGGCGCTATTTCATGAAAAAAAGGAAATTGGAAACAGCTCGCTTGAAAACTGGAGTAAACATACGTGCTAATTTCAGAAGGTGGTGAGATATTCTGGAACAAATTGGTTTAAATTGGACAGGTAGATCAAAAGTTTCTGGACTTTCTGCTTGCCAGACAACTGTAATTACATATAATGAATAGTAGCTAGGTTGGTAATGGGTATTATATTGATAACGTTACTTTATTCGGCGGCTAGTTCTTGGAAGAAGGGCATGCTTGCGAACGTTATATGTCGTACATATCGCGTTAGCTGGAACTGGCTACGCGGCAACAAATGACCAAAGCGTGGCTACCAGCTGTAGCCAGATAATGCCTGGTTCAGACGTAGGCGTACGCGACACAAACTCAGTGTTATGCAACAACTCTGCAACAAGAGAAAAGATGTTATTTTAACTGGAATTTTAAAAAAAATACCAATGTGTAATCATGAAATTGTATCTAGCAGACTTTCACGTTCACAATGAGGTCTGTGGGGTGGAGGTGTGTCTCTTTCTCTGTGGGCAGGGCCAGGGATGTTGTGACAACAAATGTGGGAAAAACTGCATACTCTAGCTTTAATTGAGATGTCAGCTTGAAGGAAACCAGCACATACATGGTTTTGTGCCAGAACCAGGGTTGAAACTGACCTACATGACCAGAACAAGTAGGTTAGGGGCGTCAGCCTTCAGTCCTGGGAGGCTGGAGCATCTGCTGGATTTTGATCACTTTCAGCACTTTAACCTTCCCATTATGTTAGCTTTTCACTGCCATTTTGTGTTCTTACGGTCAATATATATATATAAAAAATGTTTTGCATGTATTTTCCTAATTCTTAAAGGCATTTGCTGAAGAAAATCACCAATTTGAAATGATACAAAAACAGAGTCATTTTGGGTCATGTACTAATACTAGCATACTAGGAAGGCTACGTGATTAATTTAAGTCCACACGCCTTGTTTCAAAGGCCTAAATTGCCTGCGAATGGAAAGGAAACCAAAGAAAAAAACATGCAGATACTGCAAGACACCCCTTATGCAGCCAAAACCGGGGCTGTGTCCGAATCAGCACCCTTCCATACTATTAAGTAGGCTTGTTGAATAGACCGGACGAGAAAGTCATTAAGTAGGTGAAATTCTCTAAATGTAGTAAAACCCCCGTATGATATACTTACTTCCGGGGTTTAGCTGAGTATATTCAGGAGCACACTTTTCAAGAAGTACGCAAACATTTTGGTCACATAAATATGTCGCGCAGCTTCATTTAAAAAAAATGAGGCACAGCTTTGCTGAGGTTTTCTTTCAATAACAAAAACAACACATGACATGGCCACGCAAGGGTGGAACATCTTACACGGCCACAGTACGGTTGGAAAATAGTGTGGAGGACATTTTGCTGCATACTGCACATTGTGTACTAAACGGCGCACATTAAACAGCACACTGTACACAGGACACAGGGCTCTGATTCGGACACAGCCCGAGACTACAACTGGAAAGCACTGATTTTAGCCTTTTAAAGCCCAACTTTTTATTTCCAAAATGGAACAAAACTGGACTCCAACTGAATGTGATCCGTTTGTCTCACCTTTCATGACAATAACGTATTTATCTCGAAATGAGTGTTACAATTGTTAAAGCTCCTGTGTTCTGTGTTGGGGTTCTGCTTTGATGCAGTAAACCAGGGATGCACAAGAAGGGCCAACACCGTCAGGATTTCTGTTCTCCATTGGTTTCATTATTTAATTGATCGGACATAAAAAGTATTGAGCTACAGATGCAGATGGCATATGGACTCTTGGTGAAAACTACAAAACTGGAGTAAACCAGTGTTGACGTATGACCGGCTGTTTAGAAAATGTAAGCCAGGTTTGTTGGTTGGAACGAAAACCAGCACACGCACCACACACTAGCTCCCCAGGACAGGACTTGTGCGCCCCTGCAGTAAGCCTACCCAGGAAAAGTGTTACGGAAAATAGTGTCCTTGGCTTGCAGCTTCCCAGCATAGTAATGTTAACAATCTGTAAATACTGGAGCTGCTTAATGTTAAATGAATGGCTGTTTTTTTGGCAGGGGACAAGCTGGAAGTCAGGTTTTTTGTTTTTTTGCTGAAATCAGGTTAAAGCTCCTGTTGTGTATTTCACGTTTCTCCATTTGATGATCAGAGAATCAAATGCCTCTTGATAACTGTAGCATCAAATCCAATATGTTCCAGAATGACTGTTTTTAAAATCTTTTTTATTGGAGAATACAAAATAAATAAATAAAAAAAGGTTTATAAAATTGAACCGTCCAGCAGCCTTCAGTTTTGAACAAAATATGCATTTCTCTTCTGTTGTCCTGGAAGGCAAGAACAAAAAAACATTTGTCAATCAAATTAAGCCATTTCACATTGCCAAACCCCAGGCCCCACCCCCACCACACCAATCCCATTACTGAAACGGGTCTTGCGCTGAAAAAAATGAAAAGCTCAGTGGGACTCATCTCCAAATCAAGCACTTTGGAGCATTTAGAGAAGTATGTGGTGAACACATGTGCAGTTATTGCTTTTATAAACAAACTGCAGCCACCACACAGCCGGCATCAGCTGTAGTTACAACATTAACTGTACGGACGGACGACTGAAAAAGTGCACACCTTTGTAGAAACAAGCGCTTTGCAGACTGTACATCGGGCAGCCTGTGCAGGAATGTTGGTCCAGTCAGGTTTCCTAAACAGCAGATTTAATGGAGAGGAGGGACAGGGGAGAAAGACAGTCAATTTTGGAAAATATTTAGTGTAGAAAAAAGTCTAAAGCAGATCCTCTTACTTTGGCCCTCAAGGAGAGTAATACTGCACTTTTTCATTCTTTGCCCCTCTCAACTGGGACACCGAGTGGGATCCAAGTGACATAATCAATGTAACCGTCAGGTAGAAAAACTAGCAGTAGGCTACTACGGATTGAGGGCCAGATTTGAGCATCTTTATTAAGTATTCACTGATTCCTAAGTACAAAAAAAATTTCCTCCCCAAATATTAGCAGGCACTACCACACTAATGGAGTGGACAAAATGTTGAATCAAAAACAGGAGGGTTTATCTTGACCAAAGTTCAGTAAAGCATCGAGGCCCCACAATAAATTCATGCACTGAAAATATCTAAAATGATCACATAAATTTTGATTTCCATTAACTTACGACGCTCTTAAGATGCAAACTCAAAACGATCTGCGCAGAAGGCGGGCATTACAAACCTCAAGCTGTTTTAAGGCTTTGGACTACTGATGAACATGCTGGCTGAAACAAACCCCGACTGTGAAATGCGCTATGCTACATTCATAAACAGAAGCATCATCAAGCAAAATTTTGGAAGGAAAATCTTACCTACTTCGCAAGGTATAAAAATACCACCTTTCGTAGCTGCTAGTCTCAAGTGCAACCTGCTCTTCACACTGCCTCCTGCTTCTCTGGTTCCTGGTTGCTGTCTCCCAAGCTAGCCTCTCCTATGCTACTCTCCAATGGGAAGATGTGGCTCTCAGAAACTAGTCCAAACACAACTTAATTTCCTCAATTAAAAAAAAAATAGTTTTTGGGCAGTTCACAGGCCTTTTAAAGATGGGACCCTCTTGTTGAAGATTGAGGGATCACCAAATTCCAGAGGACATTGGCTCAAATTGATTTTGCTACATGTGCCTACATAAATGCATTGGCTGCATTGTTATTCTGCAGTTTTTAAAAGGTGTGTACTGCAGTGTGTGTAGAACCGAGTGTCATTTTATGCATTCGCTCCATGTAGTGTTCACTCTGTAATGACCAGTAGATGTTACACCAATCCACCACAATAAACTTCACAGTTGACATTTAGCAGAAGCCCTTATCCAGTGACTTGCCTAAGTGCGAACAGTAATCGACAAACATACAAATTTAATCAGTCATAATCGGTGCAAGAGGTAAATGGATAATGTAGTATTAGGAAGCAAATGGGTAAGGGGACAATTTAAAATTGAGCAAAAGTACAGAATAAACCCATGTAGTTTAAGGGATATGGTTTTACATTTATCATGGGCAGAGCGGGTTAACAAGGGAAATGTAGAGTTCAGCATAAGGTGAGCTCATTCCACTTGCAGGGCAGGGTAGAAACACTGGAGAAGAGGGCCCATTTAGAAAGAACAGTAAGGGGACCAGTATGGGCGTAAAGGCTTGAATAGATTGCAGGAGAGGATGCCGCTCCAGACCGGTGCTAAAAATGTGCATTTTATTTAGTTCACAACTAGTAGCCAGAGGACGTAGGCGTGACAGCATTGGCTGAAATGCTCCTCTAAATTAAACCGTTCAGCCATTACATGCAAACATTCGCTACAGAACTCGGGTCACCTTTGGAAAGGCAGCAAGTATGCGATTAGTGCCTTAGCTGTGGACCGTTTGACATTTGCATGGCTGGCTAACTGGACCTCTTGCAGCACGTTGTGGCTGAAGCTTCAAATTCTCAGCAGACCCAACCCAGTAGCCGTACCATGTACGCAAACCTGCTTTCAAATACAAGAATTTGAACATGGTGCAAATTCAGAAGGACAATTTGTTTGAAACACTATTGAATGCAGGGGAGGTTTGCTGCAGTCCGTTGGGATGACCGAGGGTCTGAAAAGAGTGCTGCACCCCCCCCCCAGCTGCCATTTGGTGTGTCCCATTGTCATTCACCCAAACCAAAGTCAGGCTCGCACCACTGCAGATGTAGCATCTCTTCAATGCGCATCAACTCCTTACTCACAACCCTGTGTGCGTCTACTATAGCTGCAGTAAAAGACAGATGCAGCCCATGGGGTGCACCCATTAGCACCAAGTGAGTGAGTCCGGCTGCTCCGCTTCAGCGCTCAACTTTTTGCTCTGCTCGACTGGCTAGTGGAACTTTGGGCTGAAGGGCGTAGCTGCCGTGTGAGCAACTCCCATTTAATGACTCTCATAAGACACTTGGACAACTTTCTTTTAAAAAAGAACTGAAAGATGGTTTTATTTCAAAAACACATGATTTGATGCAGTTACATTTAAAAAGAAAAATCAACAAAGCAACACCATATGGGTGCCAAAATAAAATCTACATAAAACCTTGGAATGCTTTTCACAGAAACAAAAAAAGGCATCTATATAAAATATTCCTGCACGACAGCAAGAGACAAACATGTTTCTTTCCTGCTACTGTGCATCTGTTGGTGTGGCTGCCGTAATACCCCACGACCATTTGGCTGAGCAGATCTATGGCGTTATGCCTGACGTTTCCCTGTCCCCTCTCTGGCTGTCCTCTCCTCTCCTAAGTACTGTACCCTGTTGAACAATACGGAACAACATTGTTAAACTGCGCACTGACTTTCAAAACGCATCTACTACATATAAGAGTTAGGATCAAAGTTCAGAAGCAAGCCTTCACTCAAAACCTTTCGCTGAAATAAGGTTTAATACCCCAGGGCAATCCAGGGCCTGTATTGCAAAGCAGGATCATGGAGTTGGCAGAATAATGGTGCAGAGTAAAACCCAGAACAGCTTCTTGTACATCAGTCCATGTTCCAGATTTGGGAGGGTTATGAGTTTTACACCATGCACTTACCCAGCAAACGCAATAAACCTGCATTGCGATACAGGCCCCTAGTCAACCACTGTTGGGGGTTTGAGAACAAAAATGAAGGTTTCCTACTGGATCCTCAAACTACTACAGAACATCACCAAGTAATCGTAGTGATCCTAAGCGGTCAGCACTGATTCTTAAACTGCTGGCCCTCAGACGCTGATCTGAGAAGACTGGTGTAGCGTTACACTGGGTTTGTAAACTGGCATAGCCCCTCTGTGGTGGAAATGGTGAGAGGCCCAACAGGCCAGCATGGCGATGCTTACCCTTCTGGAAGTGCCTAGAACCGCCGTCCGCCACCGCCGCCACCACCGCTGCTGCCGCCATATCCACCACTGCTTGAGCCTCCACCATATCCACCTGCAGAACAGGCAACCAATCAGCACAAAACCAGGTGCTACCATCAACTAATCTGCACAAAATGTGTGCCACCCTGCCCTGCTGTAGTACTCACCTCCGTAAGGGCCGGCGCTGTTCCTGACCCCGCCCCCAGTTCCGCCCCCGAAGTTGCCTCCCTTCATAGGGCCGTAATTGGACGAGCCCTGGGTGTTGTAGTTCCCGAAGTCGTTGTAGCTACTGGCGCCAAAGTTTCCTATAAAACAGTTCAGAGCTCTTTACACGCATACTTGGGTATACTGGCACAGGCTTGTAGAAAATTTACAACTGGGGACTCACCACTGCCACCTCCGCCAAAGTTTCCTCCTCCTCCACCACCACTAGCGGCGCTGCCGCCGCCACCGCCACCATTGTTGTAACCTTCGTATCCTCCATTCCCACCACCGTACCCGCCACCCTGGTTGCCATATCCCTGCCCACCGCCGTATCCACGGTTACCCCCGTAGCCAGGACCGCCTCCACCGTAACCACCTGAGAAAATAAATGGATTAATGGAGTAAAGGGCAGACTGCCCAAATAAACAGTTTACTCCATGGGTGGAAATTTGGTTCCTGAAAGTACCCATTTTAACACTTCTAATCATTACAGGCATCAATGGCGGTTCACTGGTAGATTAAGCCAAGTAGTCAGCCGTCACGTACTCACCAAAACATCAGGCCACATAAATGATTGACAATTAAATGAGCAAATGCTGGCACAAAATAGAAACCAACACAGCATTCCAGCCACCCCCCGACCCCAATAACACTGCCCGATGGCATAATTTCAAACAGTTGGACTGGTGAAGAGCTTACCATCTCCTCCGAAACCATTGTATCCACCACCACCTCCACCTCCACCGCCATAACCACCTCTTCCACCTGAAACACGGGGGGGGTAAAGAGGGTCAGTGAAACTCGAAACGGCATCATACTCTGAATTATTTTTTATGATGAAAAGCAACTGGAAATAAAGGTGGTGCTGGACCACATACCACGGTCACCGAAGTATCCACCCTGGCCAAAATCATTACCTCCATATTCTCCACCTCTTCCGAAATTACCAGAACCTCCTCCCCGGCCTAGTGAAGGGGAAAAGAAAAGAAAAAAAGGGCACAGAAAACATTGTATCAAAAAATAAAGGGGCAAAAAAATAAAAAAAAATAATCCAGCGATCAAGTAGCCTTGGGACACCCAAAATTCTTACCCCTCATACTCATACCAGAGCTGGCCATTTCCTGCTTGGAAAGAGCTTTCCTCACTTCGCAGTTGTGCCCGTTCAAGGTGTGGTACTTCTGAACTGTAGGACAAAATAAATTAAGTTATGAAAGAACACAGCGAGCCCTACAACACATGACATTAAAATTGCACCTTTTCTCTCATCAGCCCAAGCACAGCAAAGGTGGGGAGACCACCACCAGTGTGAATATTTGCCAGTGGGTTTATAACAGCCCCACCCCCCATGCCGAGTAAGGGACCACAGTCCAAAGTGAAGCAATCAGGGAGCTAGAGAAAAAAAGGGAGCACTCACTAACTATCCTGTCCACCGCATCGTGGTCATCAAACGTTACGAAGGCAAAGCCCCTTTTCTTGCCGCTGGCCCTGTCCGTCATGATCTCGATGACCTCGATCTTGCCAAACTGCTCAAAGTAATCTCGCAGGTGAGACTCCTCCGTGTCCTCTTTGATGCCACCAACAAAGATCTTTTTCACGGTCATGTGTGCACCCGGTCTGTTTGAATCCTGAAAAATTTGAAGACAATTTACCCACAGTGAATAAGTCACTATCCAGACATCCCTCAGCAATGTAGTTTTAATCCATTTTGAATAACACACACTTCCGGTCGACTAACATTACATTTTATAAAACTACTATTTAAAAAGCAAATCCACTCACCTCCCTAGATACCGCCCTTTTTGGCTCCACGACCCTGCCGTCCACCTTGTGTGGACGCGCTTCCATGGCTGCGTCGACCTCGTTCCCCGAAGAGTACGTGACGAACCCGAACCCTCGCGATCGCTTTGTATTGGGATCTCTCATTACCTGTAAACAAATCCATAGCCTCCGAGTTAAATGCTACAGCAGCGAAACCAGATTAGGTTACTTTTAAACGATGCATCCGGGAGCAAAGCTAAGCAGAATGCTAACGTTACTCACCACGCAGTCTGTAAGCGCACCCCATTGTTCGAAGTGGGCCCGCAAACTTTCGTCCGTCGTTTCAAAGCTAAGCCCTCCGATGAAAAGTTTACGGAGCTGTTCCGGTTCGCGAGGGGCCTGTGAGACATTTGAGCAAAAACAACAAATACGTTATGTCCAAGTGCAAGTCATGCGGCGTTTAACCAGCAGGAGCAAACTAAGCTAGCTGGGTTGATATAGCGCCAATGGCCCGCCCGATTGTATTCAATGAAGTGATCAAGCCACGGGAACCATTTTAAAAAACGCATATCCTCACAGTAACGACGTTATACTAAATACGTGGAGTCAATGACTAGTGTAAACTTAAAGATCATTGACATTTACTTAGTTTTTCCAATCATGACGCGGCTAACTGGCTAACGTTAGCTACCAAACAAAGACCTTGTTGTCTGCGGGGACGCCATGTTCCCGAATGTGAGCGTGCGCACAGAACACTGATCGAATTAACAAAATCGTCAGGAACAAACAAGACCAACATATTCAACAGCACAGATGGAAGCTATCATACGCCAGGTAGTGTAGTCGTTCTTTATGAACCCTGGGGGAAAGCTCGTTGGAAAAATAAGTTAACCGGCCGGTTTCAAACCATGCGGCCCAACGCTACAAAATGGCTGTGCTTCAGTTCTACAGCATGCACGACATAGTCATTCATTCTTTCGCTAACTACCTACCTAAAATTTAAAAAAATGGCAATACAAATGCTTTTTTAAATAAAAAAAACATATCTACAAATATGAACAGACTTACCTCCTTTTGTGACATTGTGAGGTTCGTTCACCTTACTTCAGTAGCGAGAAACAAACCTACGTAAAGGTCGAGGTGAGTATGGCGTACTGCGACCAAACAAGATGGATTAAGTAGGAGGGGAAGGTCCGCCCAGCTACTTCAGCTATTGGTTCGACGTTCCCGCTGCGCTCGTATTGGGAAGTATTCATATACTGTGATTGGCTGAAAAGACGTCGATTACAAGACTCTGGGTTTCATAACCAATAGAATCATACCTTTAAACGGAATTAGCGTTCATGCCGTACGTTGATAGGTGGCTCTAACTGCCCTTTCGAAAAAATGAAATGTTTGTCCGCCCTTCTAGTCAATTCTGAAATTTTAGAGCGCTGCACTGGCCCACATCCCCTCGAAATGTGTCATTTTGTATTTATATTTTATCATATGAAACGAAGTTGATAGCACAAGTGGAAAGTGACCATCTTGTTCATTTCCCGTACATCTTTTTGTAAAAGCCGTGATGAATTATTAGATAAAATGTAATCAGTGTGTACATACATCACTTTTTTGGTTCATACGATTTATAAATGCACAAAACATATTAATATTGCCTTAAATGTCTCATGATTCTACAAAATAGGCCATGCCGTGTTTCAGAACATTCTTGCATTCTTGAGTAGAATATCTACCAACACAAAAAAAAATAACCCTGCGCGTGCGCGATCCGCCATTGTGCTGTTTTTGGCGCGCGCATCAACGCAGCCCAGGAAGGGAAGAGAAGCGCGCGCAGCGCTGAGGGGGGAAGCTGCGACGAAGCGGGTCATAGAGATACGTTATCGTGCGGGTAAGTTGATTTCTCTTCCATCACGAAATAACCGAGAATGCCACACAAAACACAAACACGATGGATGACGGAGTTTTCAGTAATGCGCTGACACTTGTGCGACAACCTTTTCCGAAATGGGAATTGTTGCTGTTACATGGCTTCAGAAATGTAGCTGGCTAACTAGCAATATAGCTAAACGTTTGTGTATGAAGTGGCTGGGGATGGAAATTAGGAAGATGGAGGATGACTGACAGCCATAGGGACGAATCGGTGTGCTTAAATACGTTAGATGGTGGTAAAGTTGTCCTGCGCTGACTAATCAGTGAAGATGCTGGTGATGCTGATTTCCTGGAATAATTCGTTTTCGTTACTGCCATGCGCGTTGTGCAGTTAGCTAATTTGCACGAAATCTAGCTCGCGTCGTGCATTTGACGTAAACGAACAATAGTATAGCATTTAGTGGTAAACAACTGAGACATTGGCGAAATTAGGTACACGAGCAGTGGCTGCTGAGTTCGGAATGCAATCTTGCACACGACCAAAACAGGGCCGAGGTCCCCGTCTCTCAGTGCTCCCCGCGCACTAACGTTAGCCAGCCAGCTAGTTGGCTAGCTTCGTTTTTGATTTGAAGCAGGTAATGGAAACATATATTGCCGGCAAGTGTCCTAAGCTGAAGCCCAAAGCGAATGCGTGCACGACGCGTAATGTTACCCTGCTATTTAACATTAACGTTACGGCAATATCCCTTAACATGCTGTTTTTGACCACAATGAATAACGTTCGCATGTTTGTGTGTGCATCTCGCTGATGTTAACCAAGTGGTCACTGAAGCTAGCTCAAGAGCGTTGGTTATTCATTTGCCATTCTAGCTCGCAACAATCATAGGTTACGACGAAACCTGGTTGCTAGCACATATTCGTACATTTTAACATGTTATACAGCTAACGTTACCGAACTCTTTTTCTGCAATATTAACTTTAGCCTATGCGATTTTTCTATCCGCTCACACCAGAAACATTGCGCACTGTTCTAGCCATCGATTACGTTAACTTAGTGTTCGTTTATTGGTGGATTGTGACCGAAGTTAAGGAAATGCTAACGTTACTGAGATGATTATATGTAGTCTAAAGCAACAACAAACGGGCTTGAAACCATATGGTTTGAAGTTCGGATAAGGGTAGAGGTCAAACTGGAAGGGAATAATGCTTGGTTTCTGTTAACAACGTTGTTACTGCCCTTTCGGCCAATCAAAGCCCACTCATGGCTGCGATTTTCTTATGAGGACAAGGATGAGACCCGTTCAACAAAGCACATGTACATAACATTTGAAAATCCACTTCCAAAGTTGGCTTGATAAGGTAACATCAGTACTAGTACCAAGGCGAGTACTAATAACACGAAGTTAGCGTCATTCTGCAAAGCAGACATGGAAACATTTGCAAAAGAAAATGTAGCTATTTTGAGAGAGGTGGATAACTGCTTTGTCCAGTAATTACTGGTGGGTTTGTTTCTGAAACTTTTCGTTTTGAGGCGAGCAGGGTCGTTGAGATTGAATGATGTAGCCGTCTATGGATGTGCATTAAGCATACCTGCTTGCGTGGAAACAAGGATAGGGAAGTCTATTGAACAATAATGGCTAGCTTTCTCGGGGAAGTGGGGGCTGGGGAGTCAGAGAGCGGAATTTGGAAGCCTTTTCATGCCGCCTCTGGAGCGTTGAGTGTGGCTGCATTGTTGAGGACCCGTGGAGCACACGCGTGACAAATGGTACAGCGAGCGGCCCTCAAAACACGAAAGTAGCCTGTTTAACACGGAGATGTGCCGCGTTATCATACCCTCATACAAGGATCTGGCCTGCACACAAATGTAAATTACTATCTGTGAGGTCAGTCAATGTCTCAGTGTCTCTAAAGATGAGCCCCTTTACAACATGTATTTGTATGAATGGACATAGGATTGACTCCAAAGTAGTCAAAGTAAACATTCCTGATGATAATATCTTTGTGTATAATGTATGTCGGGTTCCAAACCCTGTTCATAGAGTACCCCTTCTTATGCTGATTTTCATTCTAGCCAGTTTTGAGATTCCATAATCTGAAACAGATTTGAGCACACTGCTGCTTTAGCTCGTGACCATTTGTTTTGTCTCGTCTTGAACTCTTAATTTTACACAATGGCCTAGTTTCAATGACCACATTTTCACATTTCACCATTTAGGACTTAATTCTGTTCAAAAGGAGTAAGTTGCTGCAGGACCTTACAAAAATGGAGGCGTTAGTCATCCGAGAGCTGATTGATTACGGGGGTAGTTCACTTTCTTGTGTGTTTTGATATTGTTTGTGTTGCTGTACAATACAGTCCAAAATTATTTGGACAGTGACACATTTTGTGTTATTTTGGCTCTACTCCAGCACATTTGAAATGGAACAGTGACTATGAAGTTAAAGTGCAGACTTTCAGCTTTAATTTGAGGGTGTTTACATCCATATCGGTTGAACCGAGCAATTGTAGCCCTTTTTACATTACATTACATTATATTATAGGCATTTAGCAGACGCTCTTATCCAGAGCGACTTACACAACTCCTTATTACATTTATCCATTCATACAGCTGGATATATACTGAAGCAATTCAGGTTAAGTACCTTGCTCAAGGGTACAACGGCAGTGCCCTACCTGGGAATCGAATTAGGGGACAAAAAGTAATTGGACAAATTAGCATAAACTTTTTAAGTATGAATTATTTGGTTGCATATCCTTTGCATTCTATGACTTCCTAATGTCTATGACCCAACAACATCAAAAGACTCTTGATATCTTATTTTCAGGTACTCTTACAATCAATACTATAACCTCTCTGCATTTGAATGGATCTCTATGGGAATTGGGGTGGGCTAGATCAAGCTGTAAATAACGCTGGAACAGTATGGAACACACATGGTTGGCTAAATGGCTGTAACTCATCATGAGTTTGAGGTATCAAACAAGCCTCAAACCATCACTCTGCTGCCAGATATGCAGTAGATCTGGATGGACCACTTTAAGGGTTGTTTCACCTGACTGATTTTCTTGTTTAACTCTATGGGAAAGTAAGTCAGGAGAAGAAACCCTTAAAGTGATCCATCCATATCTACTGCATATGTGGCAGCATAGGGATGGTTTGAGGCTCATTTGATACCTTGATACCCCTAAGATGAGTACAGAAGTGTTTGATGACAAGACAGCTTTACTATTGATGGTTTTGTGGTCCAAAGAAAATACACTTCCGGTAACTCCAAAACAGCTTGTACAGCAACACTATGTTTCGCAGGCTGTACATATGAACCGATTAATTCCATAGTACTTGTTTACAATTATAAATATTTGTTTTCATATCATGCCGGGACTTTCCATCTCAGTGTTCAAACGGCACAAGCTCTTCACTCCCGAGGACCCATCTATTAATGTTGATTTTGGAAGCTCTGTCACAATATCCCCATGTGCAGCAGTGTTGAGTTGAATGTGTTATTGGAATTTGTTCCAACGGAAAATTTGATTAAATGTCATTTCTTAAAGAATAATTGGATAATATACACGTGCACAACCGAGTGGAGGTGTGCCACAACTGTACTGTCTACTTTGGAGTTACTTGAATTGTATTTATGTCAGTATATATCAAAAATATCCTCCATTACATGCAAAACTGTCTGCCAATTGAAAACATATGCTAAAACTGAAATAATATTTAAAAATGTAAAAAAAAACAAGAAGTGAACTATCCCAATACATTTTCTTAAATTAATGTGGAACATAAATTTTCCGGGCTAAAAATACTTTTTTGATTTGAGGGGGATGAACAACATTTTGGGGGGATTTCAAAGGTTTGGGCGAGGGGCAGGGTCAGGAATGGGTGGTGTAAAAGACATGACAGACAACATTATGCAATATGCTTTTATTGACTATTTTATTTTGTCTTATTGCCATTATACTTTATGTAGAAGTCTGAAAAAAGAGCCTAACATACTCTTTTTATAGGATAACTTTGCAAAAAAATTTGCCAATGCGTTCTTTGCACCGAAATGCTGTTTTTCAGGAGACCGATCAACTATTCTTTTTCGTGGGATTGTGCCTTTGATAACGCTTTTGACATGGAACTGTTCGAGCTCCCTGCTTAACGCTTTTGTTTCAAAGCCGCGTTATGACTAGCAGCATTTCACTGTCTGATTAGTGTAGACGTTTTGAAACGTCAACTCGCAAACTTCACAGTGGCATACATGGCACATTAAACAACTAATTTCTTTGCCATTGAAAACTAGCCACGTATCTAGACTTGGCCTTTTCAATTGAAACTTGTCTTTTTTGCTTGTTGCGTCTTTCTCATTAGTTTCATTGTGATTCGCACCCATGCTTTCCTGTGCTCGCTCCCTGTGCTCGCTCCCTGTCCGTGTCAATATTTAGATGTAAGATGCAGCTGGAGCTTTTCTTACAAGCCTGCGATCCAGCTTGTTGGTGATTAATTTTACTTATTTATTGTGTAGGCTATTAGCCCAGTCTATTGCTGCACATGCCTTCAACTTGTCTTCGTTCTCCTGTAAGGAGAGTAAGGAGCCTACACTGGCAGGCAAACTGATTGGCTTCAGTGTTTGTTTAAATAGCCTACCGCTTCATCTTTCACTAAAGCAGCCATAACACACACACCAGTATTACTAAAGCAGCCGGAACACACACACACCAGTATTACTAAAGCAGCCGGAACACACACACCTGTATCACTAAAGCAGCCGGAACACACACACACCTGTATTACTAAAGCAGCCGGAACACACACACCTGTATTACTAAAGCAGCCGGAACACACACACACCAGTATTACTAAAGCAGCCGGAACACACACACCTGTATCACTAAAGCAGCCGGAACACACACACACCTGTATTACTAAAGCAGCCGGAACACGCACACCTGTATTACTAAAGCAGCCGGAACACGCGCACCTGTATTACTAAAGCAGCCGGAACACACACACACCTGTATTACTAAAGCAGCCGGAACACACACACACCAGTATTACTAAAGCAGCCGGAACACGCACACCTGTATTACTAAAGCAGCCGGAACACACACACCTGTATTACTAAAGCAGCCGGAACACACACACCTGTATTACTAAAGCAGCCGGAACACACACACCTGTATTACTAAAGCAGCCGGAACACGCACACCTGTATTACTAAAGCAGCCATAGCACACACACCAGTATTACTAAAGCAGCCGGAACACGCACACCTGTATTACTAAAGCAGCCGGAACACACACACCTGTATCACTAAAGCAGCCGGAACACACACACACCTGTATCACTAAAGCAGCCGGAACACACACACCTGTATCACTAAAGCAGCCGGAACACGCACACCTGTATTACTAAAGCAGCCGGAACACACACACCTGTATTACTAAAGCAGCCGGAACACGCACACCTGTATTACTAAAGCAGCCATAACACGCACACCTGTATTACTAAAGCAGCCGGAACACGCACACCTGTATTACTAAAGCAGCCGGAACACACACACCTGTATCGCTAAAGCAGCCGGAACACACACACACCTGTATCACTAAAGCAGCCGGAACACACACACCTGTATTACTAAAGCAGCCATAACACACACACCTGTATCACTAAAGCAGCCGGAACACGCACACCTGTATTACTAAAGCAGCCGGAACACGCACACCTGTATTACTAAAGCAGCCGGAACACACACACCTGTATCACTAAAGCAGCCGGAACACGCACACCTGTATCGCTAAAGCAGCCGGAACACGCACACCTGTATCGCTAAAGCAGCCGGAACACGCACACCTGTATTACTAAAGCAGCCGGAACACGCACACCTGTATCGCTAAAGCAGCCGGAACACACACACCTGTATCACTAAAGCAGCCGGAACACACACACCTGTATTACTAAAGCAGCCGGAACACACACACCTGTATCGCTAAAGCAGCCGGAACACACACACCTGTATTACTAAAGCAGCCGGAACACACACACACCTGTATCACTAAAGCAGCCGGAACACGCACACCTGTATTACTAAAGCAGCCGGAACACACGCACACCTGTATTACTAAAGCAGCCGGAACACACACACCTGTATTACTAAAGCAGCCGGAACACGCACACCTGTATTACTAAAGCAGCCGGAACACACACACCTGTATTACTAAAGCAGCCGGAACACACACACCTGTATTACTAAAGCAGCCGGAACACACACACCTGTATTACTAAAGCAGCCGGAACACACACACCTGTATTACTAAAGCAGCTTGAACACACACACCTGTATCGCTAAAGCAGCCGGAACACACACACCTGTATTACTAAAGCAGCCGGAACACACACACCTGTATCGCTAAAGCAGCCGGAACACACACACCTGTATTACTAAAGCAGCTGGAACACACACACCTGTATCGCTAAAGCAGCCGGAACACACACACCTGTATTACTAAAGCAGCCGGAACACACACACCTGTATTACTAAAGCAGCTGGAACACACACACCTGTATTACTAAAGCAGCCGGAACACGCACACCTGTATCACTAAAGCAGCCGGAACACACGCACACCTGTATTACTAAAGCAGCCGGAACACACACACCTGTATTACTAAAGCAGCCGGAACACACACACCTGTATTACTAAAGCAGCTGGAACACACACACCTGTATTACTAAAGCAGCCGGAACACACACACCTGTATCACTAAGGCAGCCGGAACACACACACCTGTATCACTAAAGCAGCCGGAACACACACACCTGTATTACTAAAGCAGCTGGAACACACACACCTGTATTACTAAAGCAGCCGGAACACACACACCTGTATTACTAAAGCAGCTGGAACACACACACCTGTATTACTAAAGCAGCTGGAACACACACACCTGTATTACTAAAGCAGCCGGAACACACACACCTGTATCGCTAAAGCAGCCGGAACACACACACCTGTATTACTAAAGCAGCCGGAACACACACACCTGTATTACTAAAGCAGCTGGAACACACACACCTGTATTACTAAAGCAGCCGGAACACGCACACCTGTATCACTAAAGCAGCCGGAACACACGCACACCTGTATTACTAAAGCAGCCGGAACACACACACCTGTATTACTAAAGCAGCCGGAACACACACACCTGTATTACTAAAGCAGCTGGAACACACACACCTGTATTACTAAAGCAGCCGGAACACACACACCTGTATTACTAAAGCAGCCGGAACACACACACCTGTATCACTAAAGCAGCCGGAACACATGCACACCTGTATTACTAAAGCAGCCGGAACACACGCACACCTGTATTACTAAAGCAGCCGGAACACACACACCTGTATTACTAAAGCAGCCGGAACACACACACCTGTATTACTAAAGCAGCCGGAACACGCACACCTGTATCACTAAAGCAGCCGGAACACACGCACACCTGTATTACTAAAGCAGCCGGAACACACACACCTGTATTACTAAAGCAGCCGGAACACACACACCTGTATTACTAAAGCAGCCGGAACACACACACACCTGTATTACTAAAGCAGCTGGAACACACACACCTGTATTACTAAAGCAGCCGGAACACACACACCTGTATTACTAAAGCAGCCGGAACACGCACACCTGTATCACTAAAGCAGCCGGAACACACGCACACCTGTATTACTAAAGCAGCCGGAACACACACACCTGTATTACTAAAGCAGCCGGAACACACACACCTGTATTACTAAAGCAGCCGGAACACACACACCTGTATCACTAAAGCAGCCGGAACACACACACCTGTATCACTAAAGCAGCCGGAACACACACACCTGTATCGCTAAAGCAGCCGGAACACACACACCTGTATCGCTAAAGCAGCCGGAACACCTGTATTACTTGGAAATGGCCTAAAGTAAAGCCTAAAGAACAGTGCTGACAATTATTAATTAATTATTAGGCTATTAATTAAAACCAATTATCATTCTAAATGTCTCAGCGGGATTTTCCTGCTTTATTGCAGACGTATATACAGGATTCATAAAATATATGCGCAATCCTGTGCTGAATTTTCAGCGCTGATTTTGTAACCTGAATATCTGTCTCTGGCATCGCAGGGTAAATCAATCATGCATTGGTAGACATTAGAAATGCGTAATTAAAGACTAAGAACAACTCTTTATATTACAGGAATCACATTTTAGGTTGGGACTGAAATTAGTGCATAGAGGGGGAACTGTAGTACTTAAACTCCTGATATTTGTTAAAAAAATAAATTGGTGTAATAAAAATATTTTATGTGTCTTAGGGGGAAACCAAAGGCGTTTGGCTTCTGAGTGAGCGCAGCATTTTCACCTTTTGATCATCTGAGTCTTAGCAACCACTTGGACTGAACCATCAACAGTAAGTACTGCACACATCCTGATTTTCTGCATGCCAAACACATGCTCTGTATGGACAGCTGTACACAAGGAGAGAAACTGAATGTCATTTTTCACAAAATGGCCTCATTCAGAGCGGCTCACGACACAAGTTATTAGGGTCGTCTGTAGGGCTGCACGATATTGGAAAAAAAAAGACATTGCGATATCTTTTTTTAATTTAATTTAATTTATTTATTTATTTTGCGATATGAAAAAATACAGGAATATGATAATTTCACCAGATGCATGCTGCTTTTAACTTGAATAGCTCTATTTGGAAAGAATGAGGCAGCTGTTTAATACTCTGGTTGACTCACCACGACACCGTCATATTCAGATAATAATAATAACAACAGTGGCAATCCTGGCTAATCAAATAAAGATGAAATGAAACTATTCAATCGTTTAAAACTAGTTTCTTTCTCAACAGAGTAGACTACCTAACATAAGGAATCACGTTTAAAATGGCGTTCTATAAATTACAACTGATGTTGCATTTCTTTTCGCGACAAATTCTTCTTTTTTGGCGCTTGTGTCCTGTTCCTCGCTCAGTTTCAGAATTTCCCAGACGATTGAGGCGATACTTAACTTAGTGTGTGTGACCGTAGCATAAGCGCCTCTGTATCCAAGAAACCTTAAATCAGACTAAATTATGTTATATCGGGTGGACTTTCTTCTAGATTAGTCATGGAAAATGCAAACCTTGCGAGTTTTCGTTTTGTATCAAGCAGCAAAAAAGTTTTAGCATGACGTGATTGATTTAATTTAATGCAAAAAGAAAACGTCACGTCTTTCACAATGTCACTATTGCTCATGCGCACATTGCGATGTCGATGCTGAAACAATATATCGTACAGCCCTAGTCCTCGGTTTTAGGACGTTCCGAACATGTGCGTTGTGGCAAGCTCATTGATTGACTGGAGACTTTTCTGTAGTGTTTTTGTGTTTTTAGGTTTAATGCTGAATACACAAAATAATGCACTAGGGGATTCGGGATATATACACAAACCCCAATAAGAGTACCTCAAAATAACATATCAAAGAGTCTTTTGATATCTTTTTATACCCAGTCATGATAGCATCACCTGTTTACCTGTGGAATGTTCCAAACAGGTGTTTTTTGAACTTCCCAGTCTTTTTTATTTATTTTTTGGAATGTGTTGCAGGCATCAAATTCGGAATTGGCGTATATTTACAAAAATAAATAAAGTTGATGAGGTAAAACATTAAATATCTTTTCTTTGTACTGTTTTCAATTAAATATAGAGTATGTAAAAGAGAATTTACAAATCACTGCTTTCTGCTTTTACATGCATTTTACATACTGTCCCAGTGCATCTGATGCTTGTTTTTAACATTCAAACAATGCTTTCATGCCACGTCCCAAACGTAAACGGTGAATGAACAGGGACACCTTCATACCTGTGGGGGTGGGGAGTTAAAAGTGAGAGTTTACTGCAAAGTGTGTGTCGATGGCTGTTCTGACAGGCTTATGCATCCCTCTGAGAAGCAGGCAGGCGCCATTAAAGAACTAATGGGAATGTCATGGGAATTCCCAATCTGGAAATAGCCGTACGGTTATTGTCCCAGCGCTATTGACTGCGTTTGCCGCCCCACCACAGCAACATTTCTGATCTAATTGGCATCAGATCTGGGTCTGTAGGTCTGTGTGTTAAATGGTCTGTTTATTCCAACATATAGGAACCTAAAGCGATGGAAACCTCATGATGCCCCAGTAGCGACTGACAATGAACAAAGATGGGAGCGTTGCATCTTTTTTGGTGCATATATGATGATGATGATGATGATTTTGACCCTGCTCATCCAGAATATATTTAACTATAAATGTCTGCCTTTCAGGAGAGTCTGTTCAAAAATAACTTTTTACAGATGGGTTGTCTTCATGAACCAATTTCCACCAATACCAAATATTGTTAGCATCAATGCTTGGGAACGCTGAGAGTCTATGTGCCCTTAGTTTGCAGGCCAAAATGACCTCCAATTCACTTGGCCAAACGGTTCATTTGGAGGTTGAACATGCTGTATTGACATCCTAGCTGATGTAATTTTTAGTGATCGAAAAGCACAGTTTCAAGAGGTAATGCCGTTCTAGGGGATTTGACCTAAATTGAACAGTCACTATTAAAGTTCCATCCCATGTTTTATGTACATTTTCAACTTCCAAATGAACCTGATGCCCGAGGGACTGGGAGGTCATTATGATATGCAGTTTTGAGTATGCTAGCTACAGGTACATAGACTCCCAGTGCTTTTGCACATTGATAACAACATATACAGCAAACTTACATCCCTTATTCCTTCACAGACATAAGAGCAAGACAAATAAAGGAACTGAAGAAAGATCAAGTAAATAAAATGGTAGTGATAAATAAAACGATAAAGGTGTAATAAAAAGGGAAGCCAAAGACAAAGTAAGTTTCATTTGAGATTTAAAACACAAACCAACAACAACAGAAAAACAAATGAGTATCATCTGACAATGCTAGCCTTCGGCCAGACGATGCGTAAAAGGCCCGCCGTTCCCCTGGTACGCCGTCTACCGCCTTGTTAGAATGGTTTTGCCAGGAGGTTTGTCTGGTGCGCGAGAGGGGAGTGGCATTACCACCAAGGGATGTGGAACAGCAGGCGATGAGATGGCATAAACACCTGTCTGCCTCTCACCATCCCCCACAACCCCAGTTTTTTTTCTTTTCTCTCCCCCTCCTGGATAATTTGGTTAGCAGATGGCTTTTTTTTTTTTTTTGCAAAGTCATGGCAGTGTTTTCTATATTTCTCAGGTGAATCTCATAAAAAGCTATGGACTACAAACTGTCCAAAGTCAAAAAAACAAAACAACAGAATTATGGTTTAACTGTGTAAAATAGTTATACCATATGCGCAGTGCACACTACAGCCTTAACTGCATACTGCACATGCACAGTGCACACTACAGCCTTAACTGCATGCTGCATATGCACAGTGCACACTACAGCCTTAACTGCATGCTGCATATGCACAGTGCACACTACAGCCTTAACTGCATACTGTATATGCACAGTGCACACTACAGCCTTAACTGCATACTGCATATGCACAGTGCACACTACAGCCTTAACTGCATGCTGCATATGCACAGTGCACACTACAGCCTTAACTGCATGCTGCATATGCACAGTGCACACTACAGCCTTAACTGCATACTGTATATGCACAGTGCACACTACAGCCTTAACTGCATGCTGCATATGTTTCACAAAGGTCTCATGAAGATCTCATTTCAGCAGTGTGATCACATATCTAACAGTGTATGAATTGGAATAAAGTGAACACATCTTTCTAAGCACCAGAAAAAGTAGGTTTCTAAGAGAAATAAATTAAAAAACAAATCGCCCCTCACCTTACATATTCAGCAGGTCTCACACCTCTGGCGGGCGCGGGGGTGTGGCTTGTATACGAATAAGCTGAATCGGCTGGACACGTTTGCAGTTGAAAAGCAGTACGAACTAAGAGTAGGCTGAGCTTTTCTCTGAAAAGAAATGTGCAGATTAGCATATGACTGCTAACCCATTGATGCACAAAGGATGGTGAGTTTGGTGGTTACTGCACCCCACATACTCTCACCTCTTGTTCAGAGGGCTATCACCTGTGCCATTCATATTCTAGATCACCGCCTTCTGAGGTACAAACTATGTGTGAAACTAGTTGTGGAAATTCATCTGTTTTTACATTGGCTGAATTATTTCTGCCATCTAGACACATGATGTAATTTCCCTATGGAAGGGTTCTGTAAGAGATTTTCCAGTTCAGTTTTTGCTGTAGGCTTTTACAAAATTGCTGATTTGGTTAAATTTTAAAGTACAAAACAGTTCGGTTGTTTTTCCAGATTACTCGATACTTCATAAGGTTTTGAATAACTGCCATTAACTTAAAAAAAACAATCAAGACTATGTATTTGGGTAATTGTAGGCAAAGAATTACAAAAAAACCATGGCGTTCCCATTCATTTTACTAGCTGGAAATTGTATTCTGGGTAACGGTTAGCCGTAGACACAGATTTCAGATCAGCTCACAATTCTCCAATCTGAACCTGGGGGGATGGGCCAGAGATTGAGCGCCATCAAGTGTAGCTCACATCTGTGGACGTTTCCGATCTCAGGGATCAGAAGTTTGCGTTACACAGAAGGGGTCAAAAATGTAAATTCGGGACCCTTCCTGCACCCTCTGAATTGACATCCCTAGGGGTAATACCTGCGCTTTTATTTTGCAACAAATTTAACAGTTTTTTTCATAAATCTGCAACTTTAAAATCATAGGGTGACCCTTCTAAGGACATGGCTAAATATTTAAAATAATTGAGCTTTTCAGCTGAGGAAAGGAGCATTTCTGGCCTTTTTGTTGCGTGATTTAGTTTAGTTTGCCTTTTGTTTTGTCTAAGGTTGGTTATTTCAATTTGTTTACTGAAAGTGTCAACAGTGGCATGGTTTATTTGCAGGAAAATTAATTGTGCTTATGTTTAATGCACACGTGCCTTTGGAATCCTTGGGATGATTTAAAGTTTCATGTTTTTTTTGTGGTGAGGTGGTTGATAAAGGGATAGTTAACTTTTTTTTTTCCTGGAAAAGCTGGTAGGTCATCAAAAGCTTCTGTAAATATCTAAAATATTTTTCATCGCACTGAAAAACTGTCTCGGCCCATCACCCTCATTAAAACTGAAATGATATAATAAAAAACAAAAAACTCAAATGTAAAATATTCTTTTTAAAAAGGAAATAGGAATTCTCAAAACATGTGAATTTTTTTTATCTTGGTTTCAGAGTGAGTGGGTTATCCCTCCTTCCACAAGAGGGCGCCTCTCCAACTTGTTAACCAGAGCACTCGGCAGCCATGGGAAAAAAGAACCAGCGTCGCCCTGACGACAAGCAGTCGTCATCAGAAGAGGAGGAGTATGTGGTGGAGAAGGTGCTGGACAGGAGGATGGTGAAGGGCCGGGTGGAGTACTTCCTCAAGTGGAAAGGCTTTACAGAGTAAGTGTTTTAACAGCAGTCTCACACCATTTTATCATCCCAGTGTAGCTCTGAAGTATTTGCATTTGACAGATGTCTGCGATTTGGGGCGGGGCATGGGAATTTCAGATTTCTGTGGCTGACACAGGAATGTCCAATAGATAGACCCTCACAGAGGGTCTTTGCATTTGACACATGTCTGCAATCGGGGGCGGGGCATGGGAATTTCAGAATTCTGTGGCTGGCACAGGAATGTCCAATAGATAGACCCTCACAGAGATTTTCCAAAGGTAATGTACCCAAGAGTTGCCTATTAGCACCACCTAGTGTGTGGATGACCATTGATGCCATAAGTGGCTTTACAGAATGATGTGCCTGTCACAGTGTATGAAACCCCTTTAAAAATACTGGCTGTAAAGTGTTGAGTTTTTGAAGAGAACATTATTTGTATATTTATGGGGGCAGAGACCCACCCCCCACCCCCCCAGCTGTGTACATAACTAGTATTGGGCCATTCATGAGACCAATCAAAACCGTCTCAGTTCTGTCTGTATGGCTTTTTGTGGAATATTACTTCTATGCTTATGAAAGGCAGCTCAACCTATTGGTGAGACTCTTTGTGTTTTTAATAATAATGCAGCCATAGCTCCACCCCCAGGGTAGGGCAGGAATTTGACGTAATTTTAAAGGTAACCTTTAAATTTAAAGGTGCAGTAGGCAAGATTTTTTCGATATAATTTTGGCAAAAATACTAAATTTGCTCATTACATTCCAGCAGCTATCAATAAATCAAGTGTTCCAAGAAAAAAAAATCTGGTTTCTGTGAGTGTCCTGGGCTCTGTACTAGGCTGTAAAACAATCTCAAGCCGGACTTCCAGAAACCAACCAATCAGGGCTTCTTCTAGATGTCACTACCACCCTAACACTTTCACAATTTTCAAATACATTTTTTAAATATTATAGAAAATCAATGGAATGATTAGGCGAATTGAATAGAATAACTTTTATTTTCCCGATAGGGAACTTCAGTTGTAGCCACCAGCAACAACAGACCCACAACACACAAACAAACATATAAAATAATACAGCCAAAGAGTCATAATTAAAATAGCCCCCGCTGTCCCGAGATGTCCAATGTCATCAACCAGTCCAACACACAAACTCCGCCTCCACGACTTTCCTCCAAAGGCTACACGCAGTGTTGCGGTCTCTGTCCACTGTCGAAACGGAGCTCACCCTTCCCAGTCGCCGCCTCGCTCCTCCCACACATTATTGTCTTCTTCCCTGGTGGCCTTTTGAAGATTGCCTGCAGTCCTAGATCAGTCCCGACGTCTTCAACTCCGGTGAAGAGCGATGGCAAACTTTGTGGCAGCAGATCCAACGGACATTCCCGAGCACAATGCAAATGCGTCTCCAAGGTGACGACCACAAACAAAATTATCCCGGCTAGATTTGTCAATATTATAAAAACGAGCAGCAGGAGTGCCCTGAAAAATCTCCAGCCCGCTTCCCCATCCCACAACAGACACACAGCGCATGAAAAAAACGAAATACTAAAGCCTGACACAAAAAAACACATTAAAATGAACAAACACGAACACGAGAAACAGCTGGACTACATGTCGCCATTACAGCGCCATGTCACGTAATGCTTTAAATAATTACTTGATTACATTAAAGTAATTTATAGAAGAGAATATACAGTGACCTCCACAATTATTGCCACCCCTGGTAAAGATGAGTAAAAAATAGTCTGTAAAAAAGATGGTTATAAAAAAATTCACTGTTTGGTGAATTGGCTTAATCTCACACTGAAAAAAATTGAAGTAAATTTATTCTGAGAAAAATAAATCCCTCAAGAAAGAATTATTTTTAACAAAACCATGTGTGCCACAATTATTGGCATCCCTGCATTTAATACTTTGTACAACCTCCATTTGCCAATACAGCACTGAGTCTTCTCCTGTAATCTAATCTAAGGTTGGAGAATAGTGAGCAAGGAATCTGAGACTATTCCTCTTTACAGAATCTCTCCAGATCATCCAGAGTTTCAGGTCATTTCTTGTGCACTCTCCTCTTCAGCTCAGCCCACAGATTTTCAATGGGGTTTAGGTCAGGGGACTGAGATTGCCATGGCAGAAGCTTGATTTTGTGTTCAATTGACCATTTTTTGGACGTATGTTTTGGATCATTGTCCTGCTGGAAGATCCAACGACGACCCAGTTTTAGTTCTTTGGCAGAGGCAGCCAGATTCAGATAATAAATGTCTTGGTATTTCATGGTATTTTCCTGGAGTTCATGATGCCATGTACCCTAACAAGGTTCCCAGGGCCTTTAGAGGAACAGCCCCACGGAACCTCCACCATACTTAATGGTGGGGATCAGGTTATTTTCGGTATAGCCTTTTTTTGCCTCTCTTACCATCCATTTCACTGGGCGTTTGGGTAAAATAATCTTGGGTCCTCTTCCAGGCAAGTTTGTAACTGTTCCAGTTGCTTTGAACTTTTAAAGTATTGCCTTAGCGGTAGATATGGGCATTTTCAGAAGTGTAGCTATTTTTTTATAGCCATTCCCTGACTTATGAAGCTCAAAACACTTTTCCCTCATTTTATTTGTGTTTTCTTATCTTTCCCATGTTGATGCATGAATAAGGGAATATGGCCTCTGTGTCACCTCATATTTATACCCCAGTGAAACAGGAAGTCATGGATTACGGCTTGAGAGTTCCTAAACACAAAGTAAAATATAAATGGAAAAATGCTTCAGTTACATTTTCTTCATAAGAACTTCTTGGGGTGTCAATAATTGTGGCGCACGTGGTTTTGTTAAAATAATTATTCTTGATTTTTTTTTCTCTCAGAATAAATTTACTTCAATTAAAGGTTGAATTTTTCTATTTTTTCCAGTGTGAGATCAAGCTAATTCACCAAAAGGTGAATTTTTTTTTTACAATCATCCTTTTTACTCATCTTTACCAGGGGTGCCAATAATTGTGGAGGGCACTGTATGTACAAATATACGTGGTGCTTATACTTTGATCATTTCTGGATATACCAAAGTTTACTAAAAGGATAAAGTAAAATTCTTTAAAAATTTTGTATAAAAGAAAATGCTTATAAAATGCAGAAAGTACTTACAGAAAATCAAGGTAAACAACTTAAAAAATAGATTATTAAAACAACTAACACCGATAAAAATTGTTCACTCTCGATTAAGTAGAAATGCACCTTCTCTCCCTGTTGTATCTCAGTCTTGATTGTCTTAAGTAGTTAAGATCTCTATCCAAAAATATTTCACTTTGCATGTTTGAAGGTTATCTATGATAATGTCATTATCTAAAACTGGTTTTAATTCATACGACATCACATGTATAGTCTATTGAACTGCATCAGTCAATAAGAGAAGTCGTTTAAAAAATCAAATATACTTTTTGTAAATTAAATGAATGAAGTACATGAACAAAAGCGGACTTGAAGGTAGGCAGATCAACTTGCTTTACAATTTTAAAAAATCAATTAATTTGTATACCCAGGAATATGTAGTGCGAGTTTGATCTAGTGTCATAAGCTTTTGCCCAGATAAAGAACAGTGCGCCCTTCTTTGACCCTTTTACCTTGTCCTATCTAAACAGAACGGCCAAAAGTGGCTTTTTGTTCTGTTGTGTCTCAAACCCATCCCAGCTGGAACACATTATCTTAAGGTGTCCTGAAATTACCTAACGCCCCCCCACCCCTTCTCTCAGATCCCACCGCAACTTCTACCTGACCCCACCCCAGACTGTACCAAAGCACATTGCACAAGTCTGAAATTTCCAAACCCAGTCCCTCGGGGGCCTTGACTGCCATCTACTGGATTTACTGCCAACCAGTCCTATGTTGTGGATAATATCGTCTCAGGGCTGCAGAGAGCAAACATGGAGAGGCATGTCTTTCAGTCCCTTATCACCAGTCAATACGTCCCAGAGACGGTAAGAGCTGGTGTATCGATTAAGACATGCTCCATGTGTGAGACGGTCTCTACACCAGTGCTGGAATGGCTTCCCAGTGCCTTATCCAAGCACAGAGTCCTCGTGGCTGTGCATCTCGGGTGTGATGGAAACCAGTCAAAAAGTAGTTTGTTGCCTTTATTACGCTTGTTGGAGTGACTTTTTGTGACCCTTCCGTTGCTGTTTCCAGGAAGCACAATACCTGGGAGCCAGAGAAGAACCTGGACTGCTCTGAGCTCATCGCAGAGTTCATGAAGACCTATAAGAAGCCCGGCAGCAGCCCCAGCGGCGCCCGCTCACCCAGTTCCACCGCCACAGGGGGGCGCTCCAGGGACTCCACCAGCACCAAGAGGAAAAACTCCACTGAGGAAGAGGAGGAGGAAGAGGAGGGAGGCAGCAAGGCTAAGAGGAAGAAGGAGGTGGGGTGTGTGTGTGTGTGTGTGTGTGTGTGTGTGTGTGTGTGTGTGTGTGTGTGTGTGTGTGTGTGTGAGCGTGTGTGTGTGTGTGCGCGTGTCCGAATACGACCCCTACACCCTTTTGAGGGCGCATATTTGAGTCCGCTTTGTCAAAAAACTTTTGGGTGGATGACTTTTTCTCACAAATGGGGGCACTTAAAATACCGGTATGAACCCCTTATTTCCAGGGTTTTGTTGAGGGAATTCAGGAGCACACTCATCTGCAGAACGGTGCACTCATCCGACAATTTCAGTAAGTAACCCGTAAGTAAAAGCGTAAAAGACATAGAGCGTATATGTATATCTATGGTATAAGTTCATATTACAAAATACTCTTTTTTTATTTATTTTTGTCTTCATTCATAATCTACACTTTGTAACAATCGTCATATGTTAACTGATTGATATTATCAAAAAAACAAAAAAAAAAAACAATAAAACTAAATACGAACTACTTCCTCACTAGTTTGGAAAGAGTTTTGCTGGAGTTCTTTCACACACTGCTTGCAAAGTGAGGGGACAGGGCACATAGGCACAGGGATCTGAGTGTACAGGGGACAGTGGACAGGGAACAGGGGTCGTATTCGGTCACAGACCATGTGTGCGTGCGTGCTTTTGTGAGAGTGAACATGTCTGTGTGAGGAGGAGGAAGAGGAAAGAGGCAGCAAGGCCAAGAGGAAGAAGGCAGGTTCTGTGTGTGTGTGTGTGTGTGTGTGTGTGTGTGTGTGTGTGTGTGTGTGAACTTGTGCGAGCGTGCATGTTTTCCTCTCGGGATGAGTGTGTTTAATGCAAGTTCTCCTCTCGGGATGAGTGTTTATTAGGGGTGGGAGAAATTTGATTCATGTAATAATTGCAATTATACATTTTGTGATTCTGCATCGATGTGCAAATTTCAAACATTGAATAGCCTATCTGGTACTTTTCTGGGCTCCATTGAGTTTTTTATGCAAACATCTGATGCGGGTTGAAAAAAATACGTCAGACCACCACCGTCTATTTTTACCAAAGTTTGTTTTAATGTTTACAGATTTGATAAAATTTGCGTTGCATTTTTGGATGTACAGTGAGTACCATAATTCATTGTACAGTGTATTTTTGTTTTGTTATTTTGGTTCTGTACTTTAGCACTTTGAATTTGAAAGGATACAATGACAATGAGGTTGAAGTGCAGACTGTCAGCTTTTATTTGAGGGTATTCTCATCCATATCGGATGAACCGTTTAGAAATTATAGAACCTTTTGTACGTAGTAGTCCCCCCCCCATTTTCAGTCATCAAAAAATATTGGACAATTTAACAAAATGTAGAATAAAGTTTAAATTTTTTATATTTGGTCGCATATCTTTTCCATGCCATGACTTCCTGATGTCTGTGACCCAACAATATCAAAAGACTATCTTATTTTCTGGTACTCTTACAAGCGATACTATAACTCTATGGGAATTGGGGGGTGGGGACTAGATTTACACTGGAACAGTATGGAATACATGGTTGGCGAAATGGCTGTACGTCATCAAGGGTCTGAGGTATCAAACGAGCCTCAAACCATCACTCTGCTGCCAGATTTGCAGTAGATATGGATGGATCACTTTAAGGGTTGTTTCTCCTGACAAATTTTCCTATTGAAAATAAGTCAGGAGAAGAAACCCTTCAAGTTATCCATCCATATCTACTGCATATCTGAAAGCAGAGTGATGGTTTAAGGCTTGTTTCATACATCAGACCCTCAACCTCATTGTCATTGTATCCTTTCAAACTCAAAGTGCTAGAGTACAGAACCAAAATAACAAAAAATGTATCACTCACTGTCCAATGAATTATGGTGATCATTGTATGTCGGTATTATAGCATTTTAATTCCAACAAATATAAGTCTATTCATTATGAAAATTATTAGGTTGAATTATGACATGAGCCTACTGTTTTCTTGCACTGTCCTTGCTCAGATAGTATTGCAAATACAATTATGGGTGATCAATTGCCTTTAAAATAAAGTGCCGAACATGCTTATTTACAAACAAAAAAAAAACTTTTAATTGCTTGCCCTTGCTCTAACGTTGGCTAAACAAACGGGTAAATTTGTGACACGACAGATGTGCAACTCCGATAACTAGAACTACGCTCAAATTATTGGGAAGTAAGGGCGTCTCTCTAACCAGAAATCTTTCTTACTAATTATTGGATAGGATTTAAATTATGCAGATGTTTACAATGGACAGATTTTTGCATTAGAGATGTTAGGACAGTTTTTTTTTTTTCAATTTCATGTTGGATACATTTGATTTGTTAGTACAATAAAAATGTTTTCTTTAAATCATAAAGTATAACTAATGTTTTTGGAGGTATTATGCTGTCAAGTTGCAGAATAAAATTGTGATGCATCAAATTCACTAGAAAATCTTGATGCATTGAGAATCGTTTAATAATCGAATCGCAGCCCCAATCGGAATCAAATCCTGAGGTACCTGGTGATCCCCACCCCTAGTGTGTAATGTAAATTCTCCTCTCGGGATGAGTGTGTTGAATGTAAATTCTTCTCTCGGGATGAGTGTATTTAATGCAAGTTCTCCTCTCGGGATGAGTGTGTTTAATGCAAGTTCTCCTCTCAGGATGAGTGTGTTTAATGCAAGTCCTCCTCTCGGGATGATTGTGTTTAATGCAAGTTCTCCTCTCAGGACGACATCCTAATCGCGCGCGGCTTTGAGCGAGGGCTTGAGCCAGAGAAGATCATTGGGGCTACGGACTCCTGTGGTGACCTCATGTTTCTGATGAAATGGTGAGTTTTCATTGGTCAGAGACAAACTAGTAACCTCACACACATGAGTGTGTGAGTGTGTGAGTGTGTGAGTGTGTGTGTGTGTGTGTGTGTGTGTGTGTATATGTATGAGACCCTTATGCATGTTGTAGGTTTATATGCTTCAGATACATGTTTCAAAATTTTTGTTTTTCATCTTATGTTAAAGTACCGAATCAGAGCGACAAAATGAGGTAAATATTTCTGGAGATATGAATGTTTGAATATTGTGATTTCTAGGGCTGCCCACAAATAGTTGACTAAACCATTAGTTGATCAAAAGAACTTGGTCGACCAAAATTTTAAGTGGTCGAATCGTCGCAGTGTGAAAACCTGAGAGTGGAACTATTCATTCCGGACGTGCGCCTTGTAACGAACAATTGGTGTCTATTAATTAAGGAATAGATCAGTTGTATAGAATGTCTGAGAGAAGGTAGGTCTAATGTGACGAGGTTCGTTGGTCACAAGTAGGCTAAAACACACTTTTACATTGCTAATAGATTATAATTAATCTTTCGTTTGGCCTGTTGTTGATCGTCTATTTCTCTAAGTGTTTCAGTTTACTGTGTTTTTTATTTATTCGTTTGTTTATATAAATTATAGCCTATTTATTTGCATTTAAAAAGAAAATAAAATTATTATTTTTCATCTAGTTTTGATAACCGTGAAATTGTTAAATTAGCTACATTGTTTTTGCTTTTTCATATCACCTGACAAAAGGCTGCTTTTTTATTTAGTTATTCACTATTTTTAAGTTGTGTGTTGTTAAAAATAACAATGTTAAACGTCTCATTGCTTGTTGTTCCGACACATTCATTTACCGCTTTGTATAAGCCGTTAATAGCCTACAGCGCGGGCCATCAGCAAACCGATGCCGTTAATAAGTGGAGCAGGCCAGCAAATCACAGCCTGTGCTTGTAGGCTTTAATTTATATTTTAAATACTCATAATGTATTTCTCTGTAATGTAGTAAACTCTTACAATAGATCGAATGGAAGTCAAGCCATTTTCTGATGCTCAAAAATACATATTTAAATAATTAAATTAATATCATAAATGTTCGACGGTTAGTCGACTGAGCAAATCTTTGGTCGGGGGCAGCCCAGGTGATTTTGCAAAACAGTTTTGAGAACTTGTTTTAAACATTCTGTTGTGAATTCTGGCCTTTCTCATCAAAAAATACACCCTCAAACAAGGAACTACTGTATGAAATTGTTATATTTTGTGTAGTCTATAACCCAGTGCTTGCTATGATTTTCAATAAGTTTGATTATAATAGTGTTTAAACCATAAATTCATAAAAATGTAAAGGAAATACATACATAAGGTTTAACCTCTGATTTTGCTTTAAAACTTTTTCATTCTTCTACTTCCCTAATTATTTTGCCCTGACTCCCCATTATCATGTAACTTCAAAACATTGATAAATGTCCTCCTATTTGAAATATAGCAATAATACTTCAAGGAGTGCCTATACATTTTGATAGCCCTCATCAACCGGTAATTACTTTTTTTCCAGGTAGCTATCCCACAACAGCACAAGCGATCAGGTCTTTTCTATATTTATTAGCACGGACATGTTTCGGCAGTCAAGCCTTCCTCAGCGTGCGTGAAAACAAAAGACCGGCAGACATCTTGAATCACGTCATAATTAGCACGTTAACAACGAACAGGTTATTTCAATAATATTTGCATAATTAATTGCAATGATTTACAATAATGTAGATAGACATCAAACAAAGCAACAAAGCCCCAGTCCACAGTGTTTAAGGAGAGAATTATATCTAGAGATGCAAGAGGCCCAAAAACAAATGTAATTACTTGACCAACCTTCTGTTTATTTTAAAGAAAGCACGACAGAGAATGTGAGTCATTTAAACCTCGTGGGGTCACTGTGGACAGAAAATCAATCCGCCACGCTTCTCTCTGAAGGAGTAGTTTCTCTCGATCACCGCCCCTGCGTGGACTTTTTACTTGTTCAATACCCATAAAACGTAAAGAGCTGATATCATGTTTACAAGCATTAAAATGTCGGGCAACAGGTGATTTTTCATCCTGGTTTCTAATAGCGCTGTTGTGTTCGCATATTCATATTCTTAACTCCCTCTTGCATTTCCCCACATAAAAAAGACCACATAAACATTTCAAAATATAGACGCAAAATTTGGACGTACATGTAATTGTACCTCATACTTTTAATTTTGCCCCCGAATGAGGATGATAAAACAAATCGCCTCTAATGATCGCATTACAGCTCACACAATTATGACAAGGGAAATTGCCTTGAGGAACATGAGAAAGAAAATGTGTCGAGTTTTTTGAGATGTCTGCTTTGACTAAATAGTCTCTGAAGTTATTCAATCTTTTAGAAGTAAATCTTGGGCATGATCTAAATGACTCACCAATACTGGGATCACTGCCAAGTATGTGCTAGTGGCGATGAACTGAGTTTTTGACATCTCGAGTAATTAGACTATAAGTAGTAACACATGCAATGGGAATGGGTGTTTTATCTTTCAATCTAGGAGTAAGCAGTTTCTCGTTATTTTTGAATTTTTGATTCGTTGTTTGATGATATCTATCTACATTATTGTAAATCATTGCAATTAATTATGCAAATATTATTGAAATAACCTGTTCATTGTTAACGTGCTAATTATGACGTGATTTAAGATGTCTGCCGGTCTTTTGTTTTCACATTCCTAATCATTTTATTCATAAACATTATGGGTAAACCACCCTAAAAAGAGCTTTATTCATAAACATGGGTAAACCACCCTAAAACTGGCTTTATTCATAAACATGGTAAACCACCCTAAAAAGAGCTTTATTCATAAACGTTATCGGTAAACCTCCCTAAAAAGAGCTTTATTCATAAACATTATGGGTAAACCTCCCTAAAAAGAGCTTTATTCATAAACATTATGGGTAAACCACCCTAAAAAGAGCTTTATTCATAAAAGTTATGGGTAAACCTCCCTAAAAAGAGCTTTATTCATAAACATTATGGGTAAACCTCCCTAAAAAGAGCTTTATTCATAAACGTTATGGGTAAACCACCCTAAAAGGGGCTTTATTCATTAACATTATGGGTAAACCACCCTAAGGAATTGTTAGAAGTCAGATCAGTGCCATCGTAGTACATTAAGTGCAATTTAAAAGAAAATTGAAATCGGTGCAGTGAACAAGTCATGGATTAATGCAGGTTGGCTTGGTGCACAAAGAAAGATGTGACAAAATGATTATTATTAACCTACCGATCAGCATTGTGGAAACCCAAAGTTAGCATAGTAATTGGTTAAAAAGGCGTTTAATAGCCTCGCTTTTCTGAGAAAATCGCAAATCAAGTAACCTGTTATACAAAAATTTCTTGCGTTTTTAACAAATTTCACAGAATTCGTTGAGAATGAAGCGATTATCATAGATCTTATCAGGGAATGCTTGCATTCGTTTGTTTATACGCGGCTGTGCTGACGTATCTGAACCATAGATTGTCGAAAAATAGGCAAGATCTGAACAGCCGCGATCTGAACATGAGAGGCATCAAGGTTTTATATCTATTGATTTGTAGATTTTATTCGACGAAATAACCACAATATTATGCAACAGAGAATCCCAGGAGTCTCCTGGATTCGGAAATGTTTTGATTGATGGTATGACCCTCGGTTACGAATGTTTCACCTTTGCTTAGGAGAAATCGTTTTTTTTGTGTTGTTTGTTTGGTATTTCAAAAACTACAATATCCATGAGGCTCAGCGCTTGTTCCATGTTTCTCCTCCGTAGAATAAGAAAAATAGCAAATTTTGGACAACAGAAGAAACTAACGGTATTTTCTGTTATTAAAAAGCGATGCTTTATAACACAAGAGCATCAGAATTACGTCACAGAGACAGATAAATTATGATCTCTATCTTTCTAACCATATCATTGACGGACACGTGAAAGGTTTGTTTGGGACTCAAACATTTTCGGTGAGTCAAAGTTAATTCTTATTTGTGGCGGGCCCCGAAGGCCTAACTAGTCCCTATATTTAAAAAGATTTCACATATTTACACAACGATTCGAATTTTGATATTCAGGATTGAGATTCTGGTATGAACTAAAATTTGACTGTATAGTTACATGCGTCTCCTGTAAGATGGTCCAGTGCGATACCTGTATCTGCGTCGGGTCTCACATAAGTGTAAAAGCTATACACATTGTTGTTGGTATATACTTTTCATTTGCTGAGGTCCTCTGGTAGTCTGATCGGTTCTCTTTCCTCCACAGGAAGGACTCTGACGAGGCGGACCTGGTACTGGCGAAGGAAGCCAATCAGAAGTGTCCGCAGATCGTCATTGCCTTCTACGAGGAGCGCCTCACCTGGCATGAAGACGGAGAGAAGAAGAAGGAGGGCACCGTGAGCATGTGAGCAGCGGAGCGCTGCAAGGGTGGGGCCGGGGCGGTGCTTGGGGGTGTGGGCGGGGCGGGAGGAGGGGAGGGGTAAGCGGCACCGCAGGGAGCACGGTGAAATGCCCCCGCCTGCCGGCTCAATTTGGAGACGGACCGTTTCAACAACTTCACTTCCTGCTTCCTGTCCCTTTCTGCAAAAACACACCAACCAACCAGCTGTGGAGGGCACCGCCTACTTCATGACACCTCCCTCCATGCCCCGCACTTCATTACCCCCCCCCCCCCCCTCCTCCCCCCAACCATCCCCGCTGCCCACCCATGTACAGCCAAAACTCAGCAATCACCTTCCTGGTCCCATTTTTATAAAGAAACTAAATCAAAAATGGAAGAGAAGAGGAAGTGGGTGGGGGGATGGAGTGAGATGGACTTTAGAGTTATGTGGTTGTTTCTTTTTTTTTTTTGTTTCTTTTTTTAAATCATGTTTTGTCTTCTCTTCTGTGATTGTGTGGTCAACACATGAAATGGGATGATGATGATCTGGTAGGTTTTTAAAATGCTTCAGTTTTTTAATTTGATGAAATAGTGAGTGCGAGCTCCCCCTGAGCTGGTCCCTGTGGTCCCCATGCGCTGGTCTCTGTGGCACCAATCATGCGAACACAACCCCTTTCTTAAAAACAGTCGATGGGAACGATGTGCAGAAAGGGAATGGCGAACTGTTCTGATTAGCCAGCCGGTAGTTTGATGTTCCGTTCTTCACAGTCCAGTTCTGACCGTGAGGTCGCCAACAACAAATTCACCTAACGTTCAGTCTGTGTTGTTACCTGTGTTTATTGTGATTCGAGCCATGGTTCATGTTCTTACATTGTTCATCAAACCTTTTTAAAACAGCCCTGCTCAGCAAAACCACTTTTTCCCCATTGGGCTGTTTAATATAGTTCCGGCATTTCACCACCGTTTCGAGGACATCAATAGACAATGGGCTTGCAATGAACCCTGGGAGCTTGAGGCGAGGAAGGTATAGCGGTGACTGTGTACTCTCATGATGGAATTTGAATAGACGGGAACATTGTACAGTAGAATCCACTTAATTGCATAACAGGTTATCGCATAATTCGGGTATTTGCATAGAATGCCAAATCTTCCACCATTTTTCATTCATTCATTATAAAGAAATGGCATATTTCCAGACACCAATATTGCATATTTAGGATATTTGCATAGAATTACTTCACATAATGATCTAGAAATATATGTTAAGTCGGTATATGCGGCATAAATAAACCGACAAATTTAAAGACACAAAACCAATAAAACGCCAATATTTTAAACAGTATGTGCTACTGATAATCACGTTGATAGCTGACGGCCAAGTATACGACGTCCATTATCAGACATACCGTTGGTTATTATATTATCAGACAATATGGCTGCCGACATTCAAAGTTTTTAGATTGCTCCTGTCAATGTGCAAGCTTCTAATAAAACACATTATTTTACCTATTGAACAGCATTTTCTGCTAGTGAGGATAGATGATGCAAAATAGCAAAACTTCTGGTTCAGTTCACTATTAGAACAACGTCAAACAATATTGATGGAAATATAAATAATTTATTTTCAGTGCTTCTTAGTTTGGTTAACGTGACTCTTACATTGGTGATATGTAATAATAGTGAGAAGTTACCTTTTCAAACAAAATGATGGCCACTGGAGGAGATATCGGCAATAACTGGACAGAAGTGGAAATCAGATAATTAGTAAGGCCAACAAAACAAAACGGCTTTTAAATTTTTTTTATATACAGCGGAGCCTTCGCTTATGCCAATTTGGCTTCGATACCATATAATTTACTCCAGCTGCAGAGATATACAGCGACGATCAAAGAAGGGGAATTGGTTATTGTTTCATCCCCCCACTGCCCCCCGACTCAAATCCAGAATTATTTACCGGTGTAGCAGAGTAAAGACGGCTGGGGTGGACTTTAGTCGCCCTTGGCACTTTAGACCGTTCGTATTTTTGTCGACTTATGTCGCACTGTGAGTTAAAGTTGTTAATATGCCATTTAACATCTCATCTGGGCTCCTCCATCTAATCAACTCGGCTGGATAATCGCATAAAATTTGTTGACATGGGTTATGTAATTAAGCTGATTCTACTGTGTTGACATGCCGGTTTCTGACTGACAGGATACTGAAGAGTACAGCACATTTGTAGACTGATTTTGAAATCACTGATGTGATGATGAGTAGCAGCAGAGGGCCTGAACGCTGATGCTTTTCCTGTAACGCGGGAACAGGACTACTTCTTGCCAGCGCCGTTAGATCTGTCAGAATCTTACGAATGCCGCCTTGTCGAGTAGCAGCACTTGTACGGTGAAAACACATGTTTTACATGTCTGGGTGAATTGTTCTTTTAAAGGGAATGGGCATAGGTGCCTGCCTCAGAGCAGTTTCGGGAATGGCCCTCCCGCTGGGGGCCTAGTGGTCACAGCTGGGATGAGGAAAAGCCCTGTGCACAGGAGGAGGCCACACACAGGACTGCGTTTGCTATCGGAAATTTAGCGGGAAAGTTCATTCTGGCAGGAAAAAGATAAGTTTGATTTGGATGTTAATTACGGCGACAAGCCTAAAATGACCAGAGTTATTTTAGATTTATCAAAAACAACTATTAGCAATATGTTTATTTCCCCTTTATGGAAGCTGTAGGCAGGCCAGCTCATGTATTTCCATAAGGGTCCGGTTGGGTTACCTGACAGAAATATACAGAAGCAAAAGTAGTTGTTCAGTCCAGACTGGATGTTACCTTGGATGTGCCCCCCCCCCCCCCCCCACACACACCAGTATTTCAGGTCAACAGGGGTCGTATCTTTTAACGAAACTGTTACCCTGGCAGACGAATTCTTGTTTACTTTTTGTTTTTATTCGAGCCGGAAAGTGGTGCATGGCTGAGATTGCAACAAGCGCGTGATTTTTGTATCGGGCATGCGAGTTTTCTCACGACGATAGGGCCCAAACGGTCCCTTTCAGAGCACATGGCCACATCCTAAAGACGAGAAACCGCAAGTCTGTTTACAAGTCTTTTACTTCCAGTTGCAATGCGGACAACGACATGCAAGTCCAGGCACTTCTGTTACTCTCCAAAAATTCACCTCAGTTCGGTCACATGATGCTGATCTGCCTCTGGGAATGTTTTCCCTTTCAGTACCATGCCAACACGGCCATAGAATCACGCCACCGTGTGAATCAGGGTACACCTTTTATAAAAGTGTTTTATTTTTGCCTTTCCAAAAGAATTTAGATTTACTTTTTTATTTATTTCTTTTAATCAGGAAATGTGGACAATGTGGGTGGAATGGTAGGGGGGAGGCCTCCAGATTTTAAAGTGTTTTTTTCCCCTGACCTTCAGGGGTCCTGAGACAGAGCAGTACCACCCAAACCCCACCCTCCCAAAAAGCGCTGGTATTAAAATGCTGTCCTCCTACCCAGCACCACCCAACCACCCTCCCTCACAGTTGCTGCCTGCGCCTGGAGTTCTGATGGATCGCGTTTTTCTGCTTGCTGTTGACAGATGTATTTTTTTTTTAAATTGCATGGTCAGTTATGAGCTTTTGTTTAAATTGCCGCCTCCAGTCCCCAAGTGTGTCTGACGCCCTCATGGCACGAGTCTCTTGACTACTGAAGTCACTTCAGGCTATAGTGTGTTTGGCTGTCAAGGTGTCGGGCTCTAATGGAAAAGACCAGGGGAACGTAGTACATGCATTGTTCGTTCTCGTTGATAATTTAACATTTCTCAAAATCAGAATGAGGGTTTTAACTGAGGGAGTGTTTGGTCTTCCGTAAAAGGATCTCCAAGTCCGACTCGATTTCGCATTAAGATGATACGCCACAGACCTGCCCACTGCCAAAAGTCCACCCTTTGAGGTCTGAACACGCTGATATGGTCACAGAAGAAAACCTAGACTGGAACATGAGATTGAACGGGGCATCAATGCCCAAAAGCCTGTTGGTTGAATCAAAGATGTGTACCTGTGGTGTGTAGTTAATGTGGTATCTGAGGAAGACTGCACAAACATTCCAAAATTCTTAGAAAAGGGTGTGGTTTTTGGAGGCCTTCAGCAGTTGTGCACATTTTGTATTGGACAGGGGAAGCAAAGTTAGAAGACTTAGCCACGCTAGGCGACCAAATTACAGATCTAAAGCTTCAGTAGGCAATTTTCTAAACGGTCAAAATGTTGTGAAGGCATTTTGAAAGTCACAACACTCCCCACTTAACTGCTTCTCCGCACACCTCGTCGTGAATGAGCATCAAAGCTTCTAGCTAGAATTGCAGACTGGCATAGCTACTCTAAAAATGTCAGCTCCATAAGTCCAGGTAAAACAACTGAATCTTTTTCGTGGTTGCAGAGTTTAGCAATAATGCAATAAAACATTTTCCATTTAGTCCCTGAGTTCGGTAGCTAATGAAGTGATTGGTTTTGCCAAGTTTCACTAGTCTAAAGTTGGCCATCTACATGATGGTTTGTGGTGGCTGAAATTTGCGAAATATTTTTATACATGAAAATTGAACATGGCTACCTTCTGTACCAGACTTAAGTTACTTCGATACACGTAGCCCCAATTGGGTAATCTGCTGGACGCTAATCTTTCAGCGAGCCACTTTTATTCAAACGCTACAATTGACAGGGATAACTAGCTGAATTATGTTGCTTGCCAATTTTATAAAGACTGCAGATATATAAACTCATGCTGTGCTCTATTCGCTATAAGTTGCCTACTCTAGCTTTAAACCGTCAGAAAAAAGCCCAATACCTTGCTTCTCCATTTCTACTTTATGTAACTACTAAGTAAATACATTTTTCAATTCATTTTATTTCCGCTACAATGGGTTCACTTTGTCGGAAAAACAAATTTCCCAAATGGTGATATCTGTATTTTTCACTTCTTAAAGAAGCCAGAAGGCTTTTCATCCTTTTTTCTCTCCCGAAACAAGTAAAGAAATGTTTTATTGTGCACAGAATCTCCTGGCTGTGATTTACATCGCCTGCTTCTTTGTCCCGACTCCAGATGTTTTCATAGCCTGGGCAGGTTTGTCTACTATAGTGGTTCCCAACCCTGTTCCTGGACATCAAACGTACTGTAGGGTTTCACTTGCAACCCTAAAAGAAGCACACCTCAATCAGCAGCTAGAGATCTCGTTGAGCTGCTATTTAGTAGTATCAGATGTGCCACATTAGGGTTGAAATAAAAACCTACAGGACGGTAGATCTCCAGGAACAGGGTTGGGGCAACTTGCCGACCCCAACCCAAGGGAATGGTTACCGGGGTATCTGTGGCTCCTGGGCAAAGCAGGAAATGAGTGTTGGCAGTAACCAGTCGCAGCTCAGTGGGCGGGGCAAAACGGGAATGGAGTGTTCGCAGTAACCAGTCGCAGCTAATCACCATGTTTGGGCTAAAGCTGTTAAATGTTCTGTTTTTGGAGGTGGGGTAACAGTTTGTGAGCATAGCGTCATGTCCTCCAACCACACAGATTTATGGCTGCCCCCCCATAGCGCTCTTACCCCCCCCCCCCCCTGTCATTTTCTCCATGGCACAAACACACACAGGGTTTTAGAAATTTACCATTGGCCACCTGTAATACCAGGTATTTGCGGATTTGTGACCCCATCTCTGTAAATCTTTCTTGTAAATTTTATTTTAATAATTTTTTTTTTTTGTAGTTCACCTCTTCCTTGCACCTCCCCCTTCAACACCTTTAATAAACATCTATTCTTTTTCTTTTAAAAAAAAATCTTTTATTCAATATGAGTGTTTTCCAAATGTGCTGCGATAAGTGTATGTCACCATATTGTTGGGAGGGCGCTCTGCGCTTTCAATTTTGTATGTCTTGTATGAAATTGTAGTAAACCTAGTTTTAAACATTCTGGACAACTTGTCTTTTTTCTCATGGACCTGTTGAATTCTAAGAGATTGCATTTCTGATGCATTTTCCTCTTGCTTACATGGCTGGTTGGAATACCTCTTTCAGAAGCCACTTTATTTTACCAGGTCGAAGGTGTAATTCTATGAGATGGAAAGTGATCGAAGCATTAAGACCCAGTGATGTGATTAAAACTGGGGTTCTCAAATCTGATCCTGGCACCCCTGTGAATGCTGGTTTTCATTCCAGCTACATTTGCAACCCCCTGAATTCGAACAAGCTGTTCCAGTTGTTCTTAATTAGATGCGCATGTCTGTTGTGGAATGATTTACTCTCTTAAGGCCGCAACGCGTCAAAACGGCTCAGCAAGCCATGAATAAATCAACCGTATTCTCAACCCAGGACTTTTAATCAGAACCTCTATTGCATTCATTGTGCTATCTAATTGTGCCATACATTAATAGCTAGTGATTCTTTTAGAAATCATTTACAATTTCTAGTTGATTAAATTACAATTTACACTTAAGGAAAAGCAACTGGCAGAAATGTATTTCACACGGTAAGCAAACGCCGCTATAAAAGGAGATAGGTACAGTTACAATCATAAGTGCCACCGCCAAGGTGCTTGCCTCAAGACCATAGACTAGAAAAATAGTCCTGCAGGTTAACAATTAACACGTCACCGCTACGCTATTGCCAGTACTGTAGGTGGCGCTACAGTAGTGTTCGCGCGCATCCATTACGCTTAGCCAGGTGTTCTGAGCTTTTAAATAGTTTGGTTTGGGTGTTTGTGTCTGTCTCCAGGCATTTTTTAAAGGAATGTGGTCACTCAACTATTGTCTGGTAGGCTTTTGCCTACATGATTTGTGATCGCTGTAAAAGTGCAGCGCATAAGTGTGAAATATGGTAGACAGGTAGACCCCTTTAAGCGGGAAATGATTAGATCGATAAACTTACTTAAAAACACCCGTCTGAATATTCCTTTTAAGTTACCGTCTTTAACCGTGTCACAAACTTTTACAGCACAGCCATGCAGCATAATTGTTAACCAAATATAATTGATACCACTGCACGTCCACAACCTGTCCTTTAATGGCCGAATCATAACAAAATCGGCCGTGTGACATTAAAAGCGTATTTTTGTTGGCAGGGATTCACGTGTTATCAATAACCAAATCTAGATTGTGGTTGTATGATGACATTCAGCCCGAATTAATTAGAATCCTTTTACACGCGAGAAGTATCAACCTGTGTGTCTGAACCATGGTCCTGGTTTGTAAACTGGCTCACAATGACAGCCGCTTAGGATTCACTCATTGTTTTAAATTGGTTTACATTTGAATATATTACATTAACTTTACAGACACATATCCAGAGCAACTTTGCTTAAAATAAAAAATCTGATCTGACTCCATCTCCATGAACATGTTTAATGGTTTTGTCTTTTATATCAAGCCCTATTCCCTGTTGAAAGCTCAAGGGAGAAAGTGATTACCAGTGACCAAGTTATGATTGTGTACAAGGTGCAGTACCCAGTTGTAAACAGCAGAGGGGGGAAGTGTTCAGATTAGTAAAAAACCATTGACAAGTCAGGAAGCACAGTACTAGACAGCTGTGTACGTGCCTTGTTGTCCCAGCCTATAGCCTTGATATAATATGCAATATATAGATTTTCCTTTGGGGAAAAGGTGTGTCCATGTGTGGCCGTGCTCTTCCAGCAGTAACTTATTGTCGTATGACAGATTTGTAAGACCCTACAGGGGTGAAGGTAAGGCCGGTGGTGGAGATATTTACTGAAAATGGATTCACTTCAGGTGGCAGTTGAGCAAAAAAAAAGTTGATCACTTACTCAAAAATCTGTGCATTTCAAAAACTGTATGGTGCTATGCCCAGCTGTTGTAGAACTGCACTGATTTATGTCCCTGAAGGTGAGACTAAAGAATTGCACTCCGGGGCTCAAAGAGGAGAGTCGACTGCATCCAAACATCAATCATTTGTGTCGGGAGCTTTGGGTTGAAGGGCATTGTGTCGTAAACAATTCTGCGTGTCTGAGAGATGCTCCTGTAGTGTGTGTGTTTGAGACAATGATGCTACTGTAGGCTGGCAGTGCAGTATTATATTTTGGAAACTGGGCTTGTTACCTAAAGGTTGCAGGTTCCATTCCCAGGTAGGGCACTGCTGAAAAAGGTACTTAACCTGAATCACTTATTTAATATCCAGCTGTATAAGTATGGATATTATGAGACATTCTGGATAAGAGAAAACGAGATGTTACAGCAAGTGTGAGGTTAGTCACTGTTTGCAATTGTGTATACTGTGTATTTGGGGGGCGTGTGTGTGTGTGTTTACACAGCCAGATGTTTGTGAATTCAGTTTTTTTTATTTTTTGGGCGAAAGGTCCCATTGTCCTTGGCAAAGCCAAAATTTCATAGGACACCAAGGCCAGATCACAAGGCAATATGGCTAAAATCAAATTTGTCATGAGAGCATCAAGGCCAAAAAGCACATTGTCAAAGCAGCACTTATCCATTCATACAATCAAAAGTCACAAGAGAAAGGAGCACACAACTGCAAAACTGTTTATGCCAAAACTGTTTATTTATACCATAAAACAAAAATATGGCAGGTACTGCTAAGTGCTCAGATTGCTGAACCGAAACTGATTACGTAGCCTATGCAATAAAACAAAAGAAAATATGACAGGTAGTGGTAAGTTCACGGATTGTATGTGGTTGGCTGTATATTTCTAGACATGTTTATCCTGGTATTTCTATATATTTATTTATAACATTACATATATATTTATACAGTTATATACTATTTATACTGTACACGATATATATTGTTATCCTTTCTGTGACATCGTTGATTACCCTGTTCCTTATTCGCAGCCTCTGATGAGTAATCACTTCAGGCATCAATCTCTGTGGAGGGAGGATTTTGTGCGCCATATGGTCGAATGAGTCTCCTCCTTCTGAATCCCACACACGTTTCACGCCGTTTTGAAGTCCTCAGAACCGTGAGTTGAGTTGAGCAGTAGATGTTTGTGGAGGCATTCAGATTCAAGCGCCACACTGTACGGTGTAAATCTTGAGCCATCAGACAACTGAATTTGAATTTAGTTAATCTGAATTTGTATTTCATAATTTTACATTGTATATAAAGTTTTGAAATTTTATTTGATTACATTGAAAGTGTATTTAATCATTTCAATTCATGTGAAAGGTTTTAAAACTGAAAGATGAACTTATGGATCCCCTTGAAAGTAATTTTTTTTTAAACTCAGTTTCTATTCAACCTTTCAACTCTCAAAAAGCTACGATTTCAAATTCAAATTATGAAATACAAATTCAAATGAACTAATTTCAAATTCAGTGGTCTGGCGGCACAAGATTTACGCCATACGAGCTTTCAGTGTGGCGCTTGAATCTGAATGCATCCACAAACATCTACTGCTCAGCTCAACTCACGGTTCTGAGGACTTCAAAACGCTGTGAAACGTGTCTAATTTACATAGTAGACAGATAGTAGTCTGACTAGTAGTTAAAATGTTAATACAGTAGCTCTGATGATTGTTTTACATTAGCTAACGTGAGTATGACGATAATTTCTCAATAACGTCTAACTATAATCGCAACATTACGCAGCTGGCGGAGTTTGGCTCTGAGCACTGACCGATGGCACTGACCCATGGCACTGACCCACAGAAACCCAATGAGAAGTGTGACGCGCTCCAGCAGATTGATTGATATCTGCTAACAACAGCTTTTCCGTAAGTGCCCGGATGTTCACAATCTGAAAGCTAGCTTGTGGAGATCTCAATTTGAAATCGTAGCTTTTTGATAGTTGAAACGTCGAGTAGAGCTGGCAAGCTTCGAATTCAGCTTTTTCAACCGAACTGAAACGGAATACTGAAATTAAGATTCTAATCACATCATTTAGTTTTAAAAGCTTACATACAATTTGTATACAATTTCAAATTATGACATACAAATTCAGGTTTACTAAATTCAAATTCAGTTTTCTGGTGGCATAAGATTTATACCATATCTCCGCACAGCTGAAAACCGAAACTAGTTTGCTACAGTTATCAACTAACTGAAGAAGCGTCAATCTTAGTACCTGGTAGTAATGTTAGCTCGGTAGCTAATGACCTTGCTTGGTAATGCTTATTGACAGCTCAATTGACCTCTGAAGAAGCACGGATCCTTCTTTGAATAAATGGTTGTTTAGAAACATAACTACATATAGCTATGTAGCTAGCTAATTTAAAAAAAAAAAATTTAAACTGACATTTCACAACAAGATTTGGAATGTTTAGCTCCAGGACTTATTTAATGGATGCTCCCCTTTTAGGTTGAAGGTATACATAAATGCTTGAAAGTGCAAAATAAAACTGCCAGCAGATGTTACCAAGAGCACATCTGTGGCCGGTTGATGGAAATACCATGGGAAACCACTGCCAAACAGCACCGCTTTGAGAAAACGCCCTGCAGGATTTAAATGGCATTAAGGCCAAAATGCTGGTCATCCATGGCAAGGGCCATGCTTCCGCCCTGTAATTTGAGCCCTGCATGGAGTAGCTCCAGTGTATCTAGGGTCTGACAACTGCGCCCCCCTCTGGGATTGGAACATGAAAGCCTCTGGTAAAAACACCTCCTCAGTTGTGTGCTGAACCTATGGCACAAAATGTTGTACGTCGCTGTATCGAAATGGAGAAGGTAGGCCTGTAGTCATTACGTTAGGCCTTGCCTCTACTGTCATTTTACACTAAAGAGGTGCAGAGTCCTCTGCGAAATCCTTGCCTAGATGGCTGGAGAGTTACCAGCCACACTGTCACCTTTGGGCACAAAAGAAGGCGAGGACTGAAATGCGACGCAGCTGAACAAGTGGTTAAGATCCAGACTCGGACTGATGTTGAAACAAAAGCCCCTTTTCCACTGGATTGTAGGGATTAAAAGTGGGTAGGAACTAGCCACAAAGGAGACAGTTCCTGGACCGTGTTCTTCTTTGCTTTCCTGCCGCACCTCAAGAACCGTGAAGACTAGGCAAAGTAGGAAGAAGTAACGGGGGGAAAAAAGGCCACGTTACATTTAAGAAGTATTTCGGCCTTTATTTTTTTTGCAATCCTGCTTCAGTTTTTTTAATTTAAAGAATCCATAACTGCACAAGCCTACAGTAGCCAAAGGAGGCTTGTGTTTGCGCTTAAGCTGGCAGTTATAGTTTAATATATAACCCATCTGACAACAGATAACTGCACAAGCCAATAAAACAACTATGCTATCTGGATAATTATACGTAGCCTATTTGTATTGCTATTTTTTCTCTGCCAGCAAGCTGTCCTTGTTAGCCGGCCTAGCTGTTCAGTTGTCATGCGTGACTGTAGTCTATTTGTTTGCATACGCGCCCAGCTTCCTTGCTGGTCTTGTTTATTTGACAGGTGATACAATCCTGGGATTTTTGCCAGGCGGCTTGTTGTGCTGGGATGCTTTAAGTGAAATGTATATCACCATTGCTGTGAGATCATAGGGGCCGAGTAGCACGCGTCCCAGGCCCAAATAAACGCCATTAACTGAATTACGTGGCGTAATTGTGTTGCCCCTTAAATCCGCTTTCAGGTGGCGGTTTAGCGATGCTCCCACAATGCAGCCGGGATGAGAGCCCGGCTTCGTGTCCAGCCGCCTGGCCCAATCGGCCCGTCTCTATTGTACCAGGGCGGTAACAGGATCTACAGTAGGCTAGGGGTGCACAAGAAGGGCAGATCCATTTCAGGTTTTGTTTTTTTTGCCAACTTAATTATTGAATTGGCTCAATAATATATTGAACTGGCATTTGTAGAAGCACCAGCTACAGCCACAGACTGCAAGTGTATCCTAAATATTTTGCCATGCTCAAGTACAGGACTGAACCAGCGTAGTTTATAGAGCTGTCGGAAAACTAAAACTAAGGTAACTGGTTGGAACAAAAACTAGCGCGCAGCCTAACCCCTCAGGACCGGAGTTGTGCGCCCCTCATCTGCGTAATCGATCACCTCTTACCTTCCCCACTCCAGCTTTTGACCTTAACGCACCGTCAATCACCGACCGGTCCCGGCAGTATTTTTGTGTCGTGTCTGGTTACCGGCGTGAATTATGGGGGCATTCCAGGAATATTCTGACCTTATCGGGCCTGCGGTAAGATGGATCTTCTGGCAGATGGCCGCCTCGTGGTTCTGTCAGAAAAAAATAACACAAGGGGAAAGTGTTGGGGATGGAGGCACGCAACGCTTCAAACTGGTTTGTGAAAGGGCGAACTCTGTGTATGCCTCCAAACGTCCAATTAAACTGTCTCCCAGTAGCCTAGAAGTTGTTTTAGAATAGTGTATTTTCCAGTCCAACACTCCACCCCCAAGAATATAACAAACTCCATATTAAGAGAGGTATGTCAATTTCATTGGTTAGTTGATGGGAGATTACTGCAAATAGAGTATTATTTACAACTGTGCTGTTCAGGCAACTACAAAGGGAAGGGGAAAGGCTAGCTGGTGCAATGATATAGGCCTAAATAGTGAGGAAACAAAAAGAGAGAATTGCATGTTTTAGAGCAAATGTACCAGACATCCATGCAAGTTTTCCAAACACATGCTTCAACATTTCACTTTAATGCTGCTTGCTAGGAATCCTGAATTAGCGGTGACTTCATTTGTCTCTGTACAGAGGTAAAATTGGTGTGCTTATGAGATGTAGGGAAACAACTTTACCCGTAAAGTAAATTATCGAGGCCCAATGGTTCTTATCCGCCTTCATCTGTGTTTTGATTGATTATGGTGATGTTAACAGCTGTGCGTTTTTTCTTTCGGAAAACAGCCTTCGGGGTTTGTTTAATCTCGGCTTTGCGTCTCCATTTTATTTACCTATTTATTGATTTGTGCAATTCAGGATCGCGCTCCTCTCCTCCAAAATGCTGCTGGGCTCTTACTGCCTGCTGCTAATGTAGCGAGAACCAAGTGCTTCAGACAGATACGCCACTCAAAACACCCCTAAACAGGTAGGCTACTCAGCTTGGGTGGTTAATACTTGAAACTCTCTCTTCTCTTGGTCCTTGATGAAGGCTGATTTGCTCTGTGTCTTGTCTTGTACATATTGATGAAGGGGTGTGGCCAAAGAGGCAGTGTCATTGGTTATTCAGCAGTCTTATTGAGCAGTTATTGAGCAGTGTCTTTGGTTATTGAGCAGTGTCTTTGGTTATTGAGCAGTGTTACTGGTTATTGAGCAGTGTCATTGGTTATTGAGCAGTGTCATTGGTTATTGAGCAGTGTCACTGGTTATTGAGCAGTGTTACTGGTTATTGATCAGTGTCATTGAGCAGTGTTATTGGTTATTGATCAGTGTCATTGAGCAATGTTATTTGTTATTGATCAGTGTCATTGAACAGTGTTATTGGTTATTGATCAGTGTCATTGAACAGTGTCATTGGTTATTGATCAGTGTCATTGAGCAAGGTTATTGATCAGTGTCATTGAGCAGTGTTATTGATCATTGATCAGTGTCATTGAACAGTGTTATTGATCAGTGTCATTGAGCAGTGTTATTGGTTATTGATCAGTGTCATTGAACAGTGTTATTGGTTATTGATCAGTGTCATTGAACAGTGTCATTGGTTATTGATCAGTGTCATTGAGCAAGGTTATTGATCAGTGTCATTGAGCAGTGTTATTGATCATTGATCAGTGTCATTGAACAGTGTTATTGGTTATTGATCAGTGTCATTGAACAGTGTTATTGGTTATTGATCAGTGTCATTGAGCAGTGTTATTGGTTATTGATCAGTGTCATTGAGCAGTGTTATTGGTTATTGATCATTGATCAGTGTCATTGAACAGTGTTATTGGTTATTGATCAGTGTCATTGAGCAGTGTTATTGATCATTGATCAGTGTCATTGAACAGTGTTATTGGTTATTGATCAGTGTCATTGAGCAGTGTTATTGGTTATTGAGTAGTGACATTCACCAAACTTTTCACAAAAGTCCTTTCCATAACATCTGTGCTTCACAAACATGCCCAGGTGCTACAAACAGCCCCATAACTCAGTGTAGGCAGTGGGGGGGTGGGGGTCCCATGTATTTGTTTTCTGGGGCGATGAATTAGTACACGCCAGCATGTTGCATGGGCGGTGCCATCACCATGAGGACAGTTTCCTGTTTTACTGAGCGAATGAGAGAGGTGAGAAAGATCAGCAAGGACACTTTAATCGTTCACTCTATGTTGTCTTTCAGAGAGGCGGGGGGGCAGGTCAGGGTGAGAGTCACAAACCAATGTTGAGCCGAGTCAGGGCAGAGTCAGAATCCGCGCTCTGTATGGCTGCTTTTCCTTCGTTCTTTACTCGTCTTGGCAGTGCTATCCGACTACACTGCACTACTGAGTGTGTACGCAAATTTCCTCCATTTGCTATGACAAATCCCTGCAGTTGCCCTCATCTTCCTGAGGGTGGCAGAAGGGAGTTGAGGCATTTATATACAGTATATATATATATATATATATATAAACAGTGAGTGGTCTCTCTCTCTCTCCCCCGTTCTGTGCCTACCTATTTGAGCTCCTGGAATTTTTTAAGGTAAAAAGCAGCTCCCTTCCAAGTGGAATGCAAAGGTCACCAGTAAATCTCCAGCCCCCAGAAGTCAGAAGAGCAGCACTGGGAGCCGTGGGCAGGGGGTGGGGGTGGATTTGTAAAGAGGGAGGGAGTGAGGAAAGATGGAGGGAGTGAGAGAAGGAGGATGTTTTATAGGCCGACGAGTGTAGGGGTGTGATCCCCCCTTCTCACAGTACGTAACGTGTCTCCATCAAAGTTACAAACGCACGCACACACACACTCTGGGGTGTGTCTGCAAACACAGACCCTTCTCTGTAGCAGAAATTGGTTCCAGAGGGCCTTGGCCCCGCCTCCCATCTGTCCATGGGGCCTGTGGGAGGCCAGTGGAATGGGGTCTATTAAGTATCCAGAACATGCATACGCACACACACGTATGAATTACCCAGTACATACATACATAAAAATGGTTATAGAAAATTCGCTGTTTGGTGAATTCGCTTAATGTCACACTGAAAAAATGAGAAAAATCCAACCTTTAATAATTTCATAACTTTACTGAATTTAAAAACTTTAAAAATAATACATGATTGATAAAATGGCTGTAAGTCACCAAGGGTTTGACGTATCAAACGAGCCTCAAACCATCACTCTGCTGCCAGATATGTGGTAGACATGGATGGATCGATCACTTTAAGGGTTGTTTTTTGTTTCAAATTTTCCTATTGAACTCTATGGAAAAATAAGTCAGGAGAAGAAACCATTGAAGTTATCCATCCATATCTACTGCATATCTGGCAGCAGAGTAATGGTTTAAGGCTGGTTTGATATGTCAGACCCTTGATGACTTAGAGCCATTTAGCCAACCATGTGTTCCATGCTGTCCCAGTGTAATTTACAGCTAAATCTAGTCCCACCCCCTAATTCCCATAGAGATCCATTGAAATGCAGAATAATTATTTCTTGTTGAGAGAATTTTTTTCTTGTAATAAATTTACTTATTTCTCTTTTTTTCAGTGTGACATTAAGCTAATTCACCAAACGGTAAATTTTTTATAACCCTTTTTACTCATCTTCACCAGGGGTGCCAATACTAGTGGAGGGAACTGTACATACATACATACATACATACACACACACACACACACACACACACACATACATAGTATAAACATGCATACACATACACGCGTATATACACACAGACATATGAAAGACGTAATGCATACACACACACACACACACACACACACACACACACACACACACACACACACACAAATTAAGTACACAGTACATGTACACACACGCGCACATAAGCAAGCACACTCTATCCCAAACTCTTGCACCGTAGACTCTTCAAGCTTTTATTTGTAGTTTTTTTTAATGTGCTGTTATGTCTGTTATAGGACAGGGAAGTACTGAAGTTCCCTCACAGGAAAATAAAAGTTATTCTATTCTATTCATCCGCACTCTTGTGTACACCCCAGGAAGGGAGTTGGCTTGCTGTCCATGAGGGGGCAGCACCGGCCCCACTTACAGGTATGGCAGCAGCTGTGATTCATTGTAATCACTTTAGCTGTTGCCCATTACCTAATCATTGGGCTCAATAAAATGCTGGTTTTCAGGCCTAAGAGGAGGGTGTTTTGGAGGACTAGATTGCTATATGGCTGTTGCATGGTGGTGCCTGGGTTTTTTTTTTTTGTAGTTTTTGTAGACTGTTTTCTGTTCTTTTTGTGTGGAGTTTTTGGTTGCCAGATTGGCCTTTTTGTTTTATAAATGATTTGTCTTGTTTTGGGTTTTGGTTGAATAAAAGGCAGCAAGCCGAGGATTTCTCTTGATTTTGTCCTGTCTGTTCACCATGTGCTCAGTGGCTACCCCCAGCCCTGCATGACAACAGTCACACACACACCCACTCTCATGCACACTTCGATCTTCCTGTCATCTCTCTGTCATTGCATTTTCCCTCAACATTGCTGTGACAACGGGGTTGTTGGTTGGGGGTTGTTAAATGGCTGTAAGTAAGTTGTGAACTTTCTGAAACCAAAACAAAAAGATGAACTACTACTGAAGTACAGCGGCACAAACTGTTCGGTGAACGGTGAAGGTGAGGTCAGAAAGTTTGGCTCCAATCCGTCTCTCACCGTGTGCTGTAAATCCTCCTGGGGTGTTTCTGCGTGACCACAGCCGCTCACCCACTCTTTTGGCTCCCTCTAGACACAAGGAGTGAATACTGATTTAATTTATTTAAAGCTTGAGTACGCAACTTTTTTAAAGAGAAATATCGGGGAACGGTCATGCTTAGTTGGTAGCAATCAGAGAAAGAACCGCTGTGAGAAAAATCCAGCAACATACACTGTGTTTATACCCTCAAATTCTGCATTCTAAAACCAGCGATCCGGCCTGAATTTTCACAATCCCGGTTCATGTCACAAACCAATCAACAATGACATTGACCTTGCGGGTTCACCAGCTAGAAATTAAGTGACCCGTTACACCGGCACTATTTCACGCAAAGAAAAATAAAAAGGATTGGATAAAGCTCGTTCATAAACTAGACTAAACATAGGTCCTCATTTTAGAAGGTGGCGTGATGATCGGGAGCGGATTGGTTTAAAGACACCATTGTTTCTCTTGGACAGGTAGGTCAAAAGTTTCAACACTAATTTACTTGGACTTTCTGCTTGCCAGCCAATTGTAATTACCTATAATTAATAGTAGCTAGGTTGCTAACTTGCTATTATTGATAACGTTACTTAATTTGCCAGCTAGTTCTTGGCAGAAGGAAATGTTTGCTAACATTATATGACGTATAAATTGCGTTAGCTAGAGAATTCCTGGTTCAGACTAGCGTTACACAAACTCAGTGTGATGCAACAACTCTGCAACAATAGAAAAGATTTTGTTGGTTTACATTGACTATTGTTGCTGCTATTTTTACTGTAACGTTGGCCAGTCCTATAACCAGTCTGTAATCCAGCAATCTTATCTAGAAAACTTACGCATTCACAGCGAGGTCTGTGGAAGCGGTGGGGTGTGTGTCTTTTTCTCTTGGCAAGGCCAAGGTGTGTTATAACTGAAATGTTTGACAACAAATACGACCGTTGAAAAAGTTGCATACTCCAGCTTTAATGGTTTCTAAGCGGTTGTTAATCGCTTTCAGAGCTGTATCTGACTGCAGGTCTGTATGTGTCTGACAGTAGTGCTGTATGTGTCTGACAGTAGTGCTGTATGTGTCTGACTGCAGGTCTGTATGTGTCTGACTGCAGGTCTGTATGTGTTTGACAGTAGTGCTGTATGTGTCTGACTGCAGGTCTGTATGTGTCTGACTGCAGGTCTGTATGTGTCTGACTGCAGGGCTGTATGTGTCTGACAGTAGGGCTGTATGTGTCTGACTGCAGGTCTGTATGTGTCTGACTGCAGGTCTGTATGTGTCTGACAGTAGTGCTGTATGTGTCTGACTGCAGGTCTGTATGTGTCTGACTGCAGGTCTGTATGTGTCTGACTGCAGGTCTGTATGTGTCTGACTGCAGGTCTGTATGTGTCTGACTGCAGGTCTGTATGTGTCTGACTGCAGGTCTGTATGTGTCTGACTGCAGGTCTGTATGTGTCTGACAGTAGGGCTGTATTTGACTGCAGGTCTGTATGTGTCTGCAGGGCTGTATCTGACTGCAGGTCTGTATGTATCTGACAGTAGGGCTGTATGTGTCTGACAGTAGGGCTGTATGTGTCTGACAGTAGGGCTGTATGTGTCTGACAGTAGGGCTGTATGTGTCTGACAGTAGGGCTGTATGTGTCTGACAGTAGGGCTGTATGTGTCTGACAGTAGGGCTGTATGTGTCTGACAGTAGGGCTGTATCTGACTACAGGTCTGTATGTATCTGACTGCAGGTCTGTATCTGACTGTGGGATGGTCTCATTACAGATGATTGCATGTGGTCACCTGGGTTTAATCTTTAGCATTTTAAAATTGTGCCACGTGGGGGAGGGGTCTAGTGCGGAATGATCATTTGGAGTGACCTCTGTCTCTCTCCCTTCCTCTCTGTGTGCTTTGGGGCACTATAGAGTGTGAGGGCAGAGGCCTCCTGTAGTCCAGTGTGGATCCACATGCAGGTCAGAGCCATGCCCATGGTACCTCTGGTTTGGACGGCCTTCTGGCGATCCCTCAGGACGGCGTTACAGTTTCACAGGTTGTTATTTTTTCTCTCTCTCTTCTAGGACTCGGATGGGTGGGAGCCATTCATCCCTTTCTCCCTCCTCCCTCTTTCCTTCCCTCCTTCCCTCTCTCCCTTCTTCTCCTCCTCTCACTCCACTGGCCACAGGGAAGAGTTATGGCCGCCATAAAAGCAGGATAATGCATTGTTAACTAATTCTGTCTGCTCAGTGCTGATATATCCTTTGCTCTAAATCTCTTTGCCTGCAATAAAATGCAAATGCTAATGCTAGCCCTCATTTTGAGTGATATAATTTTTTACAGGGATTGGGGGGCGGGGGGTATGTATGTGAGGGGAGGGGGTAAGTATGGGAGGGGGGTCTTGGGTAGACCATAACATGGAGAGTTAAGGAACAGGCACACTGGGCTGGTGAGGTCTGCCTGTAGACCGGCAGACAGCTGTACCAGACCATATGCCCAGGCGTGCATTGGCTTCGACCAAAGACTCAAGAAAGTCTGGAAAACATTCTACAACTACAACAACAGCCATAAATACCACACAAATATTTATGGGACGTTGCGCGAAACGTCCGCTCAAAAGAATGTTTCAAACGACTGCAGTCTGATGAAAGCCGTCAGAAAGCGAAAAGCATCTGCTTCAAAGACGAGCGAACGTCGCTTTTAATTTACGTTTTTTTTTCTTTCGTAGAATTGCGTTGAAAATGTTTTTTTTTTAAAAGGGCGGGAAATGTTTGCTCTTTTTTAGAATGTGGCAGGAGAAACTTTAAATGAGTCAAGTGCTCTGTGACTGCGTATAATGACCTGGTTACTGACAGTGATGTCGCCCTCTAGAGCGATGCCGTTAATTCCCGCCGGTTGATTTTACACGGCATGTCCTGCGGTTGGGTATTTTGGGGCACAGTGAGCACTTCATCTCTCTCACTGGAGGTTACTCGTCACTCCGCAACATTCCAGAGCCACACAGGCATTCGCCTAGTTTTTTATTTTATTATTAGTTTTTTAAAACTTGTTTTGTTTTCTTTTTTTATCTCATCAACCCAGTTAGCCAGCGAGTTTAAAAAATAATAAAAAAGAGTAATGACTGGCCTTAAATTAAATGTGTGCTATTTTTCCAGCGCGTATTGCTGTCACCCTTGGTCTAACCCTTCTGGGGCTTGTAAATATTGATCCAGCTGCTAGTTTTCAGCCCCCCCAGCCCCCCAGCCCCTCCTCCCCCCGTGCCGTTTCCCGCCTTCTACAAACCAGGGATCGTTTGTGTTCCATCATAATTCTGTGACTTGTCCAAGAGCTGTAATTAGACCATAAATTAATTTGCGGAGAAGAAAGAACGAGGGGGAAAAGATGGATTAAAGGCGTATGAAATGAGCTGATAGTGTGTTCTTCTTGGATGAGGTGAGATCACATACTGGTTTACATTTAAAAATTAATTTGAACACTTTGATTTTTTTTTTTTTTTTAACTGTGTTGAATATTGGATAATTTATTAAATGTTTGATTTTATAGTTTGGTCATATGTTTTTTATTAGGATTCAAATTCTACCCTCTATGAAGCATGTGCTCTCTCTGCCAATTCTAAAGCATCAACTCATGGAGGAATCTTTTATTCACACAAGATCAAAATTATTTGGAGTCCCAAACTCATTTTCTCTCTGGATCTTTATACATAAGAATACATTTTTTTTTCAGAAAAAATAAAAACCATAAACAATTCCTCAGGCGTTTTCTACGTATCGGGTTTTGAGTCGGTCTACTGTGTTGATAGCGCCTGTGGTGCGGGTCAGTTTTTTTTGACTGACACACACAGCTAACCGCTAACAGCTGCTGACCTGAAGCTGTCTACCATACAGTGTATCTGTGCACGGGTATCAGCGGGTCTATTCATTCATGCTCGTACACACGTGCACACACAGGCGCGCACGTGTACGCGTACAAACATGCGCACGCGCAGCCGTCACCCGCTGCACCTGTATTGAACTCTGACAGGAGTGCTTCTTATCCCTCTCGGTCACGCGCATTCATTTCTACCAGGCAACGGTTCCCAGTCGTCCGAAAAATGGAATGAAATAAAACCATATATCACGACAAAGGCCAGTTGCTAGCCTATGGCGTTTGTCATACGTGTAGCTTTGTACAACGTTATGAACCCGTTACGGGCCGGTGAAATAAAGCAGAGTAACAATCCTGTCTAATAAAACCGTGTGGAAGTGCGGCGTAATTCATTGCCAGGTTTTATATGGTAATTGGAACCGAGAGGTTCTGGCCGTTTCATGTTGCGATAGTTTCTCTTCCTAGATTTCTGGTCTACCTGTAGGGGGTGTGGTGAAACGGGTTCTTTGGTAGTAGGACTAAAACCATTTATAATATTAATACCACTACTGGTGCTACTAATAATCAAATGCGTTATTGTTCTTCTCGTCTTGGGGGTGCAGGGGTTTCTTCCTTGATGAACGCTGTTTACTTGGCGCCATAATTGAGATTTCCACGCCAATATACATACACATTGGTGATGGGAGACTGTGGCTTGAGAAAGTCATAAATGGGTGGGGCCACAAGATGGGCACTAAATGATTGGCTGTTTTTAAACCAATAACAGCAATGTGCTGTTGTTCCTACAGGGCAGTGATTGACAGAAAATAGTAACTCCACCTATGATGGAGCTTCGGAGTCCTCACTCTCCCATCATTGCAGGTATATTAAAATAAATTATTAGTTATATAATGAGATACAGCATTAATTTCATTATTATGTTAATGATTTGTTTCTTAAAATAAAGGGTGATTTACAATGTAAATTATATAAAGTATGCAGCTAAAAACTGTATACTGCATGGATACTGGCCTTGAAACTACCTTAACTGTTCTGCCTTACCAGGGTATCAAGCCTGCTGCCGGACTGTAGGATCATCTGCTTACCCGTAACGTCACACTGACTGTAGGATCATCTGCTTACCCGTAACACCACACTGACTGTAGGATCATCTGCTTACCCATAACACCACACTGACTGTAGGATCATCTGCTTACCCATAACACCACACTGACTGTAGGTTCACCTGCTTACCCGTAACGCCACACTGACTGTAGGATCATCTGCTTACCCATAACACCACACTGACTGTAGGATCATCTGCTTACCCGTAACGCCACACTGACTGTAGGATCATCTGCTTACCCGTAACACCACACTGTGACTGTAGGATCATCTGCTTACCCGTAACGCCACACTGACTGTAGGATCATCTGCTTACCCGTAACGCCACACTGTGACTGTAGGATAATCTGCTTACCCGTAACACCACACTGTGACTGTAGGATCACCTGCTTACCCGTAACGCCACACTGACTGTAGGATCATCTGCTTACCCGTAACACCACACTGTGACTGTAGGATCACCTGCTTACCCGTAACACCACACTGTGACTGTAGGATCATCTGCTTACCCGTAACACCACACTGTGACTGTAGGATCATCTGCTTACCCGTAACACCACACTGTGTAGGATCATCTGCTTACCCGTAACACCACACTGACTGTAGGATCATCTGCTTACCCGTAACACCACACTGTGACTGTAGGATCATCTACTTACCCGTAACACCACACTGTGACTGTAGGATCATCTGCTTACCCATAACACCACACTATGTAGGATCATCTGCTTACCCATAACACCACACTGTGTAGGATCATCTGCTTACCCGTAATGCCACACTGTGACTGTAGGATCATCTGCTTACCCATAACACCACACTATGTAGGATCATCTGCTTACCCATAACACCACACTGTGTAGGATCATCTGCTTACCCGTAATGCCACACTGTGACTGTAGGATCATCTGCTTACCCATAACGCCACACTGTGACTGTAGGATCATCTGCTTACCCATAACACCACACTGACTGTAGGATCACCTGCTACAATAATTATACTGTAATTATTTATTTCGTTATGTCCAAATCTGGCACAAAGACAGACAGGTAAGGCCCAATGCCAGATGTAGCGTTGCTGCTAAGACTACCAGATTTAGCTGCTCCAGCTAGAGGGGAAAACTGAAGTCATAATGCAGAATGTTCCAGAAACAAATTAGTTTAGAAGGTACAAAGTTACACACAACGTCAATGTCCTCCATGTTCAAAGAAGCGCTGAATCTGACGAAAAAGGTTCAAAAGGCTTTGAATTAGAAACCATTCCATTACAGACGCTTTAATACCTTCAAAACCTCACATATCACAAATTAGGGCTCAAGAAATGTTTTGTTTCCTTATTTGATTTGATTAAAAAAATCGGTGCCTATTACATATTTCGATTCGTTCGGAATTCAAATGTTCTGTGGGTCCCAAGAAGAAATATTTTCATAATGGAGCCGTTTATTTGTCCCTTTAATCCAGTGAGCCGAGACTGAAAGTTCAGTTCTTTTTGTGCAAGTAATGAGTGACTGACTACAAAGACATCTGCGTTCACTCACACTTTCAGTCAGGAAAATTAATGCCTTCAGTGAATTACAGTTTCCATAGCTATTAAGCTCTCCTATATGGAAAGATAATAAAAATAGATTTTTTTGGGTCTTTTTTGGTTCATTGTCAAACAACTGAGTTCTGTTCCAAGATCCTGATTTAGCAGTCTTATGGTCAGATATTTGAATCGTTGAATAGACAGATTCTTTGTCTGGTCTAGTGCACATGATAAGGCTGGTTGGAGTGAGCTGTTCCTATTAGAAGATGATGTCATTCTGATGATGGTTTAATGTCACGAGTGGCGCTTAGTACAGTGATGGCTTGGAATAGATCTGGTGGGGCCCAGGAGGCATTGCAGCATAATTGGCCGTAATGTCATCCAGGGAGGGAGGGATTCAGTCAGCTGGCTGTCCTCCAGGTCATTGCTCAATAGACCATTGGCTGCATTTTCAATGCAACTATGCAGCATTCCAATGCAATTCAGCTGTGCAGTGTTTTAGTGCAATGCTGCAGTGGAGCTATGCAACGTTTTTAGTTCAGTTATGCAGCATTCTAATGCAATGCAGCTAAGAAACATACTATTGTAATGCAGCTATGCAGCATTCAAATGCTATACAGCTATGCAGTATTATAATGCAATTAAGCTATGCATCATTGTAATGCAATGCAGTTATGTATAATCCTTGTGCAATGCAGCTATGCAGCATTATAATGCAATACAGCCATACAGCATACTAGTGCAATGCAGCTAGTCAATGTTGTAATGCAGCTGTGCAGTGTTCTAGTGCAGTGCAGCTGTGCAGTGTTCTAGTGCAATGCAGCTATGCTGTGTTCTAGTGCAGTGCAGCTGTGCAGTGTTCTAGTGCGATGCAGCTGTGCAGTGTTCTAGTGCAATGCAGCTGTGCAGTATTCTAGTGCAGTGCATCTGTGCAGTGTTCTAGTGCGATGCAGCTGTGCAGTGTTCTAGTGCAGTGCAGCTGTGCAGTGTTCTAGTGCAGTGCAGCTGTGCAGTGTTCTAGTGCAATGCAGCTGTGCAGTATTCTAGTGCAGTGCATCTGTGCAGTGTTCTAGTGCGATGCAGTTGTGCAGTGTTCTAGTGCAGTGCAGCTGTGCAGTGTTCTAGTGCAGTGCAGCTGTGCAGTGTTCTTGTGCGATGCAGCTGTGCAGTGTTCTTGTGCGATGCAGCTATGCTGTGTTCTAGTGCAGTGCAGCTGTGCAGTGTTCTAGTGCGATGCAGCTGTGCAGTGTTCTAGTGCAATGCAGCTGTGCAGTATTCTAGTGCAGTGCATCTGTGCAGTGTTCTAGTGCGATGCAGCTGTGCAGTGTTCTAGTGCAGTGCAGCTGTGCAGTGTTCTAGCGCCGTGCAGCTGTGCAGTGTTCTAGTGCAGTGCAGCTGTGCAGTGTTCTTGTGCGATGCAGCTGTGCAGTGTTCTAGCGCTGTGCAGTGTTCTAGTGCAGTGCAGCTGTGCAGTGTTCTTGTGCGATGCAGCTGTGCAGTGTTCTAGTGCAGTGCAGCTGTGCAGTGTTCTTGTGCGATGCAGCTGTGCAGTGTTCTAGTGTGATGCAGTTGTGCAGTGTTCTAGTGCAGTACAGCTGTGCAGTGTTCTTGTGCGATGCAGCTGTGCAGTGTTCTGGGGGGGGGACTGTAGTGAACAATGTGCTGGATGACTTCACACGCTTCAGAGGATGTGTATGCCAATGCTTCCAGTGAACTGACCTTGGATGCTGCAGCCCTGGACCAAGCTCATATTTATGATTGGAAAAATGTGGAATGAAAAATATTTTCAATAAACAAACATGTAATGTGATGTCACCTTCCTTGAATTTGCTCGCAAGACGAATCACAGTCCCCTGGCACAGAGAAAGCTATCAGTGGTTGTCACTTTGAGCATGAAAAGGTTGCCTGTTAGTGCCCACTGTGAAAGCAAGCACCCCATTATTGATTTAGCTCCGGGTGCTACTGTTGCTGTACACAGATGTGTAATATACAGTGTAAACACACACGGAGATTTAGAAGCATAGCTTAAAAGAGTATAAAATTGAGACATCCGGACACTGGGCCCTGCCTTACACAGCACTTTTGCGCTTGCAGCTTGTTGGAGTGGAAGCCACCTGTCAACCAATTAGCTTTCAATTACCACCCACTTAGAGATGGGGTTCAATTACCCCACACTGATTCTTATTTACAACATGGTGGATGAAGCGCTCCACCGACCCCCCTCCTCCGAATTAATCTTGATTCATTTTAATCTGTGAGCACAATCCCCTGTCCAATTAGCCCCAGGAGCGCACCCCGCCATTAAACTGCGCAGGTCGGGTCTGGCGACCCCAGCGGCTCCGCCGTTTGTAGGACTATTAAGTGCGCTCTGACCACGCGGCCGGATGGCGGGAATGGAAAATGAGCTAGAGTGAAGCACAGGTTACTTCAGTAATGGAGTCTGGAGATAAATCAGCGGTAATGAAGGTCCTAAAAACAGGTGGTGTCAGCACAGCGGAGTTGTGTAGCGCAGGGGTGGGGGTGAGGCGGGGCTTAGTTGCTCAGTCCGTCATTCCGAGCCGAGACATGGGACCAGTGGTGTTCCCTTTTTCTTATTTTTGGGACTGAGTCAGAAAATAAAATGGCTCCTCAGAAAACTGTAGAATGGGGGGGGTGAGCGCATTAGTGTTAGGGGGGCGCATTAGTGTTAGGCCCTTGAAGGTTGTCAGTGCAGAGTCAGACTATGCAGGATATGCAGTCAATGCGGCCAGGCGTTAGCGGGGGGGGGCAAGGGGAGCATTCCCGCCAGCTTCCAAACCCCCCTCTCCCCTTTCCCCTCTCCTCTCTGTCAGGGCGTACCTGGGCCCCCGGAGCCCCCTCGCTGGGATTATGGGGGCGCTTCAGACAGCATGTGCCCTCCCCCAATTTACCTCTGAGACTTTTCGGCGCCCCCTATTCGCCTTAAAAGGCGCTGGCTGGAAGTGCGCTGGTTTGTGTTTCAGCCCCCAGTCAGAGACGCCATAATCCTCTCGCATCCACGGCTAAAGTGTACAGGCCCTCACTCTGGGCGACAAGCCGAGCGACCGACAGTCTTTCCGCAACAGGACCCCAAACGAATCGGAACAACGTAACATGATGTCGTGACCTTTACGAGCATGTCGGCACTGTACGGGTGCGGTTCCTCACAGGAAACTTGTGATCCAGGCCTTTACGTTTTTTAAATCTCTCAGACAAGCAAAACAAAATCCCTCACAGATGTATGTTGATGGGAAATAACTCAGTCCACACATAAATCTAAACATTGAATCAGGTAGAAGCATTGTTCAGCACACATTAATCATAGCCGCTCATATGTCATTTTGGTGGTTTCTAGGACTGAACATTCATAAACGCTTAAGCCAGGGGTGTCAAACTCCAGTCCTGGAGGGCCACAGTGTCTACCGGTATTTGTGGTTTCCTTTTAATTAGCACCCAGTTAAAGCTTTGAGAACAAGGTGTTTGGACTTCTTAGCCAATCAGTGACTTAAATTAATCACTTGTGCTGAAACACACCAAAAACCAGCAGACACTGCGGCCCTCCGGGACCGGAGTTTGACACCCCTGGCTTAAGCCATTTGTCCATACATTGTTTTAGGGTGTAGTGTTTCACCATCCACAATATAAGTGGCATTACCATGGCATGCCAAAATCGCATGTTATCATAATGTCAGGCTATGATGTGGATGGTGACGTAGCACAGCCGATGGTAGTACCCCGATTATTTTTATTTTAATGCAGAATGTAATGTAGCATAGCTGCAGCTTTTCTGCATATGAAATGAACGTGCTGTACCAGTATGGTGGGTTGACTTACTATGAAACACAGACTATGCTTGGTTTGTGAAAGAAACAGTAAGTACACTGGAATTATATCAGCGCAACAGAGTGCTCTGTATTCAGAATGCTTTCTTAAATTTTTTATATGGAATATATTTTGTTGGCAATGTCTAAAAAAATGATGGGATATGAAAGTGCTGCACTTAACACTTTAAGGTGTAAGATCACAAATATGTTCTTAGAATGTTTTTAACTGAACATTCTAATGCTGATGTAACAATCGCTCCTGGTAATGGAGGCCTGTCACCTACGTCACAATTTGACCAGACACGCCCACTTTTAACGCAAACCGCCTTACTGGAAGACCAAATGCCGGTGTTCCATAACGTTATGCAAACCAAACTAATAGGCTATCACATTTAATCGGGAGGTTGCTTAATTTCCCTTGATTGCCATCATCGGAATTTGCTTTGCGCAATGCTTACAGGTAGTTCAGCAATATACAAAATATACAGTGCACAACATAACGAAACAATTTCTCAGTTTGGCGGTGTACAGAGACCGCGGCACTGCATGTATGGAGGAAATTCGTGGATGTGGAGTTTGTGCGTTGGACTGCTTGGTGACACTGGACATCTCGGGACAGCGGGGGCCATTTTTAATCATGGCTGTATTGCACTTTCATTCACTTGATTTATGTAATGATTCTGTTGGATATCTTTGTTTGATATGTTTGTTTGTGTGTTGTGGGTCCCACTGTCTATGTCTTTTTTGTTGTTGCTGGGGCTACAACTGAAGTTCCCTGCCGGGAAATAAAAGTTATTATATTCTATTCTAATAATACCAACATAAACAAATATTATAAGGAGTATCGCGGGGGTGTACGTACGAAGTAAGATTAATTATAGTAAACCCCGGAACCCTCCCAAATCTGGAACATGCATGGGCTGAAGTAGAAAGAGCTGTTCTGGGTTTTATTGAGTTATCCAGCTAGTACTAACTCAGTAATCCTGCTTTGTAGTATACCACCTTGGTAAGTAAAGTGCTTGTGCAGTTAATATGGGAGCAAAGTGATACGTTACATGTTAGGTAGGCTACAGTAGCCTACTTCAGCAATAAAACATTTTAGCTCGATGGATAGAATATAATAACTTTTTTTCCCGATAGGGAACTTCAGTTGTAGACACCATAAAAGGCAAATCAGTTCAACACATAAAGTACATTTACCGTTACTTTCATTATTACTTTCAATATCATTCATTATTCATTATTGCTTAATATCGTAACGTTACATTTTATTTTCGCCCTCTTCTGGATTCTCATATTGCTCGAACCCTGCCTGGCCAGCACAGGTAGCTAATGTTTACAGTTTATCCAGTCTATTTGTGAGACATCGTACAACGTAGCACCCCTAGCAATGTAATAATAGTTCAAATGAACACTGTTTTGATGTTCACAATATGCTTGACGTATCGCATTAGGTTAACATTAATGTTTCGCAGGCGTAGCAGTCGTTCACACAAATGATATAGCTACTAACGTTAGCTAAACCAAGCGATTAATTCACTTTTAACTTTCTAACATTAAGATAATGCACATAGATGTACATTAGGCCAGCTAGTTATGTATATATTAACTGGCTAACTTTATAATTTGTTCATAAAACGTAATTTACCATTAATGATCCGAGCCTATGCTGTCTAAACCCTGCTCACCCTTTCAACCACCAGTCTCTTCTTTCGGTCGTAAAATTGAGTTCGTTCACCCTGCATGGTGGTTTAGCTACTATGGTGAGTCCTCAAATTATCATGTAAAAGGAGATTTTCGCCTTTTCCCAGTTTTATTCGCACATCAGTACGCAGTGCAGAAGTTCGTCATTCTAGGACAGCAATCATAGTAGCGTTAGCATGAAACTCGTTTCATGGAGTAGCGAACACTACGAGTTCAGTGGTAACGTTAAGCGTCTCTGTTAGGGATGGACCTCCAACATGGCGGCGCGTCCCTGTAACCATTGGTAACGACAGTTCTAGTTCTATGTGACAGGCCTCCATTGAACGCAAAAGGTTCTAGAACACTGACTTAGAATTTGAAGAAAAAAAAATTCCAAAAAAACCCTTTATTCAAAGGGTTAAGAACCTAAAGACTATAACAGAATTGAGGGGTCCCACAGCAAGTTTGTAAGACGTCTGTTTCTCCCTCACACACGCATCAGTGTGACAGCGGTTTTCCCAACAGCTCCTTCCTTCCCTCGGCTGGACAGAAATACACACCAAGCGGGAATCCAGAAACCGTGAGAGAATGTGGGTTGCGCACTGAACAGATGGTATATCTGCCATTCCAGTATCTCTCTCTCTTTCTCTCTCGCTCCCTTTTTCCATCAAAACTTTTTTCTCCCCCCAAGAACCTTCCTCTGTCCCTCTCTTTGCCATTCTAACATCACTCTCTCTCTCTCTTCCATTACATTAATTACATTTTGGCATTTAGCAGATGCTCTAATCCACAATGATTTACACAGATTACATTTTTGCTTGAAATCCATTTATACAACTAGATTTTTATTAATTTTTTTACTGAATTGAGCTTAAGTGCTGAAGGGTACAAAGACAGCAGCACAGTCTGGAATCAAACCTGCAACCTTTGACTTATGAGCCCAGTTACTATGGTACACCGCTGCCCCATCTCTCTCTCTCTCTCTCTCTCTCTCTCTCTCTCTCGCTCTCTCTCCCTCTCCCTCCCTCTTTCCCTCTCCCTCCCTCTCTCTCCCTCTTTCTTTCTCTCCCTCTCTCTCTCTCTCTCTTTCCCTCTCCCTCCCTCTTTCCCTCTCCCTCCCTCTCTCTCCCTCTTTCTTTCTCTCCCTCTCTCCCTCTCTCTCTCTCAGAGTGGCAACAGTAGGAGGGGTACTGTCCTTCAGTTGGGAAGAAAGCCTTATACAGCACCTGTGTGAAAGTGATGAATCTAACATCACTGGCAGGGCTGAGTGCCACAAAGTGGACTGAGATCTTTGACCGAGGCTCTTCCAGTAGAGGCAGCTGGAGAGCCCTGTACAAGCGTCCGATTGAAAAACGGACAGCTGACCTCCAGTGGAGGATTGTTCACGGGGCTGTAGCTGCGTACAGACATCTGGCGCACCTACATCCAGGGGTGGGAGAGGAGTGTCCTTTTTGTTCTTTTTATTAAATGTGTTCGGCTTGGTAGACTTTTTTTTTTGTCACTAAAGCAGTGGTTTATTTCTTTTGGGGAGGTTTTCACCTTCAAAACATTTATTTTGGGTCCGGAATACGTCTAGCATAAGCGGCATGTATGTAATTTATTGAATTATCTGTCTGGGGTAACCAAGTTGGCCATTTGGAAAACGAGAAAAAAATCGCATTCTGGGGCAGGGTTCAGTGGACGCCAAAAATATGATGTTGGGGATGCTGGCTGCTGCGGGCAGACCGTATCGCACGCTTCTACTTTTGACCTTTTGAGTGCTGCCTGTTGCCACCTGGTCTTCCTTAGTTTGCAGCAGAAAACGCTGACGGCATTAGAGGGGCCAGCGGGGGGAGGTTTACATGTCTGAGATACGGGAGTGGACACGCGAGACGCGATCATTAAAAGCTACACAGAGCAGCGTTTGTAGGCCCCGGCGCTTGGCGGGGGGGCTCGGCTTTCGTTCGCCGGCTTATCGGCCGCGCGAAATACTGTACATGTTTAAATACGGCGCCGTTCACAGAGAACAAAGCGCGGCCCAAGTTAAAAGCGGTATGTTTGGCGGTCGGACATTACAGAACGCTTGCCTCTTAATCCTCACAGATATTTGCCGTGGTGCAGTGATATGATTTAGCGGTAAAGCACCTCAAGACCGCCGTCTTGCATTGTGCGCCACTATAGGCGGTGAAGGAGAAGGCGTTTCTGTGCGCTTGCTGCTTTGGCAGAGCGTTGTGTCAAACTGCAAAGTGGGCTAACGCACGCTCCGCGGCTGGAGTCTGTGTTAGATGACGAGCTCATGAGCTAAAAGAGTGCTGTTTGTGTGGAACTGGAATGCATTACAATTGAGTCCTCATAATGATGACTTTTTAAAGAGGAACCCCTCCCCCCGCTCTCTCTCTCTCTCTAAACTACGTGAAAATGCATGTCAGATGTGTTTCCCTGACAACTGGAAGGGCAGCAAAGGCCTACCTCTCAATAAACAACCCATCTGGTGTGTGTGTGTGTGTGTGTGTGTGTGTGTTTGTTTGTGTTTATGCGTGCTTGTGCATGTGTGTGTGTGCGCGTGCGTGTATGTGTGTGGGTGTACGTGTGCGTGTGTGTATGTGGGTGTGTGTGTGGGTGTGTGTGTGTGTGTGTACATGTGTGTGTGTGTACATGTTTGTGTGTGTATGGGCGTGCGTGTACATGTACATGTGTGTGTGTGTGTGTGCGCTTGAGTATGGGCAGGGTAGAGGAAATGACAGACTGCCCGCTGCGCCCTCTTCCCTCTCCACTAGGTTGCGGCTGACTGCCAACCTCTGCTGCTTCTTAAATTTCCAACACCTGCTGCTTTGTGTTCCACTGCATAAATCCAGGTGTTCCCCCACCGGCCTTCACTTTCCCCCCACCCGACCCCACCCGCTGTATGCACGTTCCAGGGGTGAGTCTTTGGCTCTGTTACCCAGCCAGATCACGCAGAGCCTGGGTTAGCTCTCCTCTCCTGCTGGACTTGGCTGACATGCCCCGAAGGCTTTTCTACTTTTCGTTTTTTAAAGTACATTTTCTCCCAAGAATACTCCCCTCCCCCCCTCTTTTTTCTCCCCAGTTACATACGTATATATCAGCGCTTACTGCCGTAGCCGGGAGAGCGCAGACAAGCAAGCGCTCTCCTCCGCATCATGTGATGGCATCCGCCAGTTCTCATTACGCCGCGGTTCACAAGTCGGCCTCTCGCAGACACGAGTGGGAGGAAGATGCTTCGTGTGGCTCAACAGGCGGACCAGCAGGGGTCATTAGAGAGCCACTGGTACAGTTCTGATTGGATAACAGTCTGTGGCCCCTTCCATGCACTAGAACACTGCATTAAAGTATAGAGGGGTCCCCAGTGTCCTGCTATAACGGCTGCTATAACCCCCTGCTTCTGCGCTAATGTCGGAACTAAGGCTATTATACAAATTATCAAACAATTAGTTATATCAAAGCAAAAGAAAATATGGTGTAGCATTGGTTGTGTACCTATGTGTACATGCTATAATTAAAATAGAGAGAGGCAATGAGTCATCTAATTCCCCCATATTGCACAGTAAACGGGCTGTACTGTAAAGTTATTCACACCCGCTGGCTAGACACTGAAGAAATAGCCTGGCTGTTGCACTAATGCATCCTTTGGCCTGGGATTCACCACAGCTATGCCCCTGCCCTTGGTTCAAGAAAGCTGCCTCACTACGCAGTGTGTGGTACAAAGATCTGGGCCATCACGACTTGATCCACGGCAAGGATTTACACTAGGGCTAGGCAACGTGGAGCAGTGGTCTTGTGAAGGCCCTGTGCAATCATAACACAGTTTGTTAACAGTGTATTATTATACATAAAGAACAAAATAAAACAAAATTATATAATATGAAGCCTATTTTATTCACTTGAGATTTTTTATTTCATTTTTGTTTTATGTTGTATGCAGCGACCAAAAAGTTCTTATACTGCTCATGATAGGCGGGTTTTGTATTGGTCATTTGGAAACCGTATTTATTGCGCAACTAAGATGGCTTTTATATTTGAACAAATCAGCGGTATGACAGAGTAGTGGGTTGCCAGTCAGCAGTGAACTTGATTAATATCCATACAGAACGTAGGCTACACGCAGACGGCCTCGTGTTTATATTTCGGGTAGGGCCTATGCTATTGTTTGCAGACCACAGCAGAAGGGACATTTATATTATTTCCTTGTTTATACATTTTTTAAAATGAAGTATACGTATTTATAGTGTTTTTTAATTAACGTCTGGAGAATCCATCAGTGTCCGCTCTGAACGCGTCCAGACGATTCATTAGCCTGAGTGGATTACAGCAGCGTCAGGTCCGAATTGAATTGCGCCGTAGGGCACAAACGCTTTGCAATTCAAAGACAATTTGGTAGTGTAACGGAGGTCGAGTCTATTTCATCATCTTGAAGGTCATTGGCCAGAACACGGTATAAAACAGACGGCGGATAGCCTACAGAAAGAATAAACAAAGGTCGGCTACTACTACGAAAAGTTAAATTGCAGTCAGGCTTTGCATCGTAAGTGTACGAGTTTTAATTCGGGATTCTCGCGCGTTAAAAGTGCAAGTTTATTTTAAGTATATGTTACTTTAAGTACACTTTTAAGTACTTTATAAAAATATATATTTGGCCATTTTAAGTAAACTTAAAGTATTTCCGGGAACTATACCATTTATGACTAGCCTACTTCTAAACTTGTATCCTAAATTGGTATACTTTAAATCATGATCTAAATGTACCTCTGGAAAGTAAAGTGAAAGTGCACTTGAAGTAGTACACTACCGTCCCAGGTACCATATTTCAGGTAAAAAGGTACATTTAAGGCATACTTTTATAAATGTATTTTTGTAAGGGCGATGCCCAGCCATTAGATATAGCCTAAATAAATATAACTCCCTGGATCTGCGGTTGAGTTGGACAAGAATGAGCGGCCGCCCTGCCCTCTGGTGGTGGGTATAAGTACTATCCCAATCATTCATTCTTTCATCAGTATTTTGGCCCCTCACCCTAGCCTGTTTCAGATTAAATGACTTTGCATTCATTTAAATTCTTATTCAGGTCGGCTTTTAATTTATACAATAATTTTTATAAAAACCTACAGTACCACCACTGACAGACGTTATACTGGAGTAGCCTACCGTAACGACACAACTTAAGAGCCGAATTGTGCCCAATCATTAGAATATCCATATACTGGAAACTACTACAGGTAGTAATAACAATGGAATATCATAAGCAATTTCGCAATTCAAAAAATATTGGACAGTCTTTGTGCAGTAAGGTAAATGTGCTCTTCGCTCGTGCTGCGAACAGTTATGTAAATGAGATTAGTAAATCTGTATGTTAATTGAGTTTGTGAGCACGCAGAGTGTCTTAATTACCCGAATTAATTACGGATGTGATGGCGCCGAGGCATTATCGACATTAAACACCGGGCCAATGACTGCTGCCTTCGTTGCGATATGCGCGCGGAGATAACAGCCACGCCAGTGGCTATATAGAGGACTTGCAGTGTTAGACGGTAGTGTAGGATACATTAACTTGCTTGCGGATGTTCTCTAAACCGAGAGTAACTAGAATTTATTCAAATAGTGGCTTTCATTCTCTCGACAGTAATGCCAAATACAGACGCAAACACACAGAAGGGGGTGAAGTGATCACACTTAGTCTTACTGCCATGCGGTTGATGGATTGTCATTTAATTTTCTTTTTAGCAGTGAAATCCGGAACGGAAGGCTGTGGACGTGTAACATCGCGTTTCTTCTTTGCAAGTTCATAATGCGCATTTGCTGGGACCTGTAGCGTAGAGACGAGCAGTTTCAGTCATGGCCTGTCATGTTCTGTTGTGACCTCGCGAGCTCCGGAAATCGCTGGAGGTGACTGAACGTTCAGGTTTCACTACGAGATAGTTGCCACACGGGGGCGACATCTCATTGTGCGCTCAGTGAAATAGGGGTTCATGGCAGAAAGCCTTGTACAGTGCCTGGCCAACAAAAAGTCGGACACTCTAATACAGGGGTGGCCAATTCCAGGCCTCGCGGGCCGGTGTGTATGCAGGTTTTTGCTGCCGCCAGTTAACAATTATTTAATTAGCCCAATCGTTTACACGATCTTATATTTTAATCTACATATCCGCGATATGAAAAGCAGCTGATGAATGTTCTTGTGCCGGTATGCGTCAATGCGTGTATTGTAGCATTTTATCGTTCTGTAATTTACAAGTGAATCGGTGATTGTGTGTATGACTAATTAGCTGATTGAACCGTGGTAACTGGTGGCAGTAAAAACCTGCATACACACCGGCCCGCGAGGCCTGGAATTGGCCACCCCTGCTCTAATATTTCGTTGGACCGCCTTTAGCTTTGATTACGGCGCGCATTCGTCGTGGTATTGTTTTGACACCCTTATGCAACGTCACAAGTTGCACGCCAGAGTTGCATACATTTTTGTCCGAGATCTTGTATTGACGGCGGGAGAGTCGAACCACTACGTAAAGTCTTCTCCAGCACATCCCAAAGACTTTCAATGGGGTTAAGGTCAGGACTCTGGTGGCCAATTCATGTGTGAAAATGATTCCTCATGCTCACTGAACCGCTCTTTCACAATTTGAGCCAGATGAATCTCGGCATTGTCGTCCTGGAATATTCCCATTGATGGGATAACCTGGTCATTCAGTACATTCAGGTACTCAGCTGACTTCATTTTATTGCTGCATAACATTGCTGAGCCTAGACCTGCCCAATTGAAGCAACCCCAGATCATAACGCTGCCTCCAGAGGCTTGTACAGTGGGCATTATGCATGACGGGTGCAACGGCAACATTTTTTTGGGGCAGGCAGTGTACTTGTCTTGCATGCACTTTATCACCACTCCTAATATAACACCAATGTACATACGGTTTGTAGAAGTTATTAACATTTATATTATGTTCATGACAAGGCTTGGGGTAGGTGCTGGAAAAATCTGTTAGCACCTATATCAACATATATCAACAGCCCTCCTTTGTGCTGAACGTGGACTGCAGGGAAGTACACCTGCGGCCGTGTGATATGACACTGTTGCTTCATGCGTGTGTGTGTGTTAACCACAGGGAGAGCTGGCTCCGGGCTACTGCTGCTCGTCACGCGTGTCCTCTCATATACCACCGTAGAGGACACTGGAGCAAGCCCAAGGCTAGAGGAGAGAGAGGAAGAGGGAGACATCCCAACCCCGTGTGAAACATTACAATATCAAAGGATGGGTGTTGTATGATGTTAGCAGCACAATATAAAGCTGACTGCTTCAGAATAAGAGTGAACCCCAACCCCTGGCTAGAGATTGGTCCTGATATTTTATTCATTATTTTATTCTGTTCATTTTCATTGGTGTTACTGTACTATAGTTACGGTACGGTTTATTATTATTATTATTATTATTATTATTATTATTACTATTAGCCACAGCCCACCAGCCACCTGATCTATCTTCAAGCTAGAGAGATGTCTTTCCTTGTGTCACTTTTGTCAGGAGCAAGCCAATCAAAAAAAGGTTGCACTTCTGGCTCAGGAGTTGTCACCAATCACTGGTGCATTTCCGATTGTTTTCACAGAAATGTGTGAGATGTTCTCTGCAAACTTAATAAAGAGACATACAGGAAGAGTTATTGCTATACAGACATTCCTACAGAACACGGTGCAATAAGAAAGTAATGTGCAAAATGCAGTGTAGGCCTAGGGCCGTGCGCTTTGCAACATGCAAAATATCCCACAAAATAAGACGCAGAAATGCGGCCATGGTGTGCAATTTCTTCAGAAGATTTTGACTATTCAAACTTCTACCCATATGGGAAAAGAATATTAGCCCCAGCGCCATTTTAGCATAGATACAAACTGACATTTTGCCCAACATTTGTAAATAATAGGAATGGTTTAAATGTTCAGAGACTGTGTCAGTAGTTTAAAACATCACACAGCAAATAGAAACTGTTAATGTTAGCTAAATTAATGGATGGTCCCCACAAACAATCTTTCTAATTTAAAATTGTATTTATTATTATTTTTTAAAACCGGCACAGTTTATTTACACAGTAAATTGCTTCTTAATTAAATAAATCACGTATAGTGTGATATATTATTCTATTTTGCTGTGCTTTCATGTCAAATGCATATGCTTCGGTAGCATTAATGTACGTTTGTCATGCCAGCACAGCTGAATTGAGCTAAAAAGATAATTTAAAAAGTTTTGGCCACCAGGGGGTGCAGAAGTGCAGCTGCATGGTTTGCTTTGCGCCTACAGGAGGTCATTCAGCCAGTGAAATACCTTCCTTCACACTGACGCACAAGTACGGACACAGGCGCCCATAAAACCAAGTACCCTTGAATATTTAATGCTCTTCGGTGCACACCTATCACTCATAAAACAGACCGAATGTTGACATTTAAAAGCCGCGATTCACCAAAACCGGTGACCCAAAACCATCCCATCGCTGGTGGAGATCCCATGTCGACTTCATAGTATTACATGCGTCCTCAGCGTACTTGATGGGAAATGAAAGGGAAAATATGAAATTTACATGTAGGCCTACTGTGCTAAGTCTTCTCGTGAGCCTCGCGCGGTGTGTGTGTGTGTGGGGGGTGCTATGCGAATTAACAACATAGCCTATTTGGCAAAGAGCCTTTTCTACTTGAGGTCCTGTATGAATTATATCTAAGAAATGACAATATCTATCTTGCAATCTATCTTGCGATATTTAACTATCCATCCCAACTCGCACACGGTGTACATCGCTTCGGCTTTACGTGGAGCCTGCGCAATAAGTGGAATATTTGGCTGTCAGACACGCAAAAACTAAAAAAACGGTTTTCATTGGAAAAGTCTGAATCTCTTGAAACATTTATCTTGGATGGAAAAGTCATTAATCGTTCTTGACACATAATCCAAAAAATTGCGGTTTTGGAACATGCGACAACAACATAAATAGACACGTATCCAAAAGCCAAGGTAATATGACACGGACTTAAGTTAAAGGCCCCACATGTGCCACGTACACACACGTACGAATGCTTGCACACATGTGCACACTCGCATACTTCAACGGACAAACACCTTACAGTGCACTGGTAAGCGCTTTGGTAAGCCTTCCAGAGTTTAGGTAAACGCCTGAGCAGGAATGACTGTAAATCCAATAAAAGCACAGGGCCAAAATCCTGTCTATGTTGGCAGTTATAAAGGATAAATGCGGTTTTGTTTCCCTGAAGGCAGAGCGAACAGGTCTCGTGTTTATTTTCCATTTCGGTTTGATTTGCTGGAAGACTGCTTTATTTATGAAATGCTTTCATTTTTGCCAAAGGATACACTAGCTGACAAAATGAGTAACTGATACAACAATACCCAAAACTGTGATTTACAAATGAACGGGTAATATTCAAAATATAAGAAGACACAAACGAACTATATAGGCCCTTAACATTAATAGTGGAATAAAATAAAAGGAATAAAAAGGTGTATTAGAGATTAGAAATTAATTGTTTTAAGTGCAAGTTAAGCGCTTGAGTGACATTTACTGTCTCTGTGACTGTGACTATTTTATTTATTAAAATTAAAATAAAATAAAAATACCAACAATAGACACAACATTAATAATACTAATAATAATACAAAAATAATGATAATAATAATAATTGCAAGCTGCAACTGTGGGGTCCAAGCAGGACAATAAAAAACATTCAAAAAGTGTTTTGTTCGAATTCATCTACCCTAAGATTTCAAGCCAATAAACAAAGTAACAAACTGTAATTAAATACAGTAATTTACACCATTTATGCATAAATACTAAATTTTTATTTATTAATTAAGTTTAAAGAGGACAGTACACTGGAGATTCGTGCAAATTGGTCAATCTCTCAAGGAGGAGATGAAATTCAAACATTTCATTCATTCAAAATTGTGAAAATGATCTAAAGTGCACAATACAAGTCCAAAAAATACATTTGTTTTTTTGTGAGGAGAGGCATCTAGTGGCACTAGATTTGTTTCTGTATGAGAATATGGTCAAAAATTATCACTGTTTTAATCATAAAAATTTAATTATCCAAAATCAATTATCCAAAATCCCATAAATGAGCAAAATGCCAACGCAGAAAAAACCCTGTCAAGACTATCAGATTCAAGCAGCTTTCCAGCTTGGGCACAAAATGAGCTCTACTTTCTACATTAGCTGTAGTTTCTTTTATGAGCATTTCAAAATTGAATATTCAATTGACTGCTACCAAGTGGCTAATCCAGGACATTGGGGCCATAGGCCTAAACAATCCTACCAATCCTAAAAAGTTTCAAGTTTTCACCAGTCCAAACAGACGTTACACGCCTGTAAGTTGAAACCCAGAAGACAGTTTCACTGCTTGGACTTTTAATAATAATATTATTAATACTATTACTACTGATGATACTACTATTACTATTACTATTACTACTGCTGCTGCTACTACTACTAATAATAATAACATGGGTTCAGGATAACTTTTTACCTGTGGCAGGTAGCCTCATATTGCGCTGCCAAATTCATACAACACCCTCTCCCACCCTCTCCCCTCCCTCTCCCCTTCCTTTTTAGTCCCCCCCCCCAATCCCCGCCCCCCCCCCCATTCTGAATATCCAATCATATTTTTGCGCCGCAGTGTGCAAGCGAGGCTCTCGCAGACGCGCGTCAGAGGAAGACTCTTCATCTTCATCTGCAGCTCAAAGGGCCGACTTACGGGCGCCCGGTCGACCAGCAGGGGTCGCTGCCCCGCGCGGGAGCGAGGCGCGGTGATCTCGGGCCGACCGAAACCTTCCCGTCCCCTGGGCGACGCGAGAGCCGTGATCTCGGCCAACTGAAACCTTCCCATCGCCGGGCGACGCCAGAGTGAGTTACGCAGCGCCCGGCGGGGCTGCCGGCCACCGTCAACATTGGCAACCCCTCCGGTTGCTGTATTCTTGGTTCCTGGGATGGTGGGATTTCATCACTCTTCCTAGGGTCTTTTCACAACAAAAACAAGAGATAAAAGACAGGGGAGAGAGAGAGAGAGAAAGAGAGAGAGAGAGAGAGAGAGAGAGGTAGAAATAGAAATAGAGAGGGGGGATTGATTTATGTTTCGGAGGAGCAGTCTGCAGAACTGCCTTGATCTTTCTATGCGCCAGCACAGCACAGAGGAGGGGTTCTGATTACAGCACTTTGGCTGTGACCCCCCAATCCCAGCACCCCCACCTTCCCACTGCCCCACTCCACAGAGAGTACAGTAACACAAACCCAGCGTACTGCAGGGCAGTGAGGGGCTCAGCATCACCATAAACACCCCCCACCCCAAAAAAAGAAAAAAGCACTTTGAAGCCCACCCCACTCCCCAGCTCTGGATACTCACCCCCTGTCTCTTTGTGCCAACCCCTCCCCACTGCTGCCCAGTGAAATATAGAGTGCAGACCTGTTACATGTTAGTTTAAGAGATAGCAGAGGTGTAAATCAGGCCGGGAGTCTCTGGCTAACCTTATTTATGAGTTCCCTGTCAGGTGTTTAGGTGTTGGAGCGAGATGTGCAGCTTAGACCACTTACTGCGCAGTAAATCCAGCCCACGCGTTCCAAAGCTGCCAGGAGAGGGGCAAAGTCCTGCCGTGCCGCGCCCCGCCCCGCACGTCCCGCACCTGTGAGCGCGCGCGAACGCGTGCGCCCTGTTGCCCCATGGCGCTTTACCGCCGTGCGCTCTGTCCGCGAACCGGCGCCGCCCGTCCTGAGGAGCGCCCGCGGCCTGGACGCTCTCGCTGGCCTCTCTCCGAAACCGTGCCCAGTTGTGGTTCAAGAGGTTCTGACCGCGCAGAGGGGTGTGGTTGAGCGGCTCCGGGCATGGAACGTGGGACCCGGAATGTCGCTCAAGGGCCCAGGGAGAAGTGTCCGCTCCCATTGGCCTCTCCCGCTTTCTGGGAAGATGGCTATCACTCCTACGGCTTGGCTCGACTCTCTCCTTGCTGATTTATTTCTCTCTAACCGCCATTGTGAAAAAAATCCATGGTAAAATAAGTTCACTGAACTACAAGGAATTTCTGTAAATGTGTCAGAAAAACAGGTGGAGCAATGACAAGACATGTCTATATTAGCCATTATAAGTATGCTATGCGCCATTTTAGAAATATGTTGCAGAGTATATTTGAGGTCATATAAAACGATTTACGTGCTGTATTCGTGACAGGGCTCAGTGCATGCTGTAATTGCTTTCTAAATTGCCTCAATTATTTAATATAAAGACTCACCTCCTCAGCTCCCATTTAACCCTTTAAGGTGTAAGATCACAAACATGTGATTAGAATGTTCTTAACTGAACATTCTAATGCTGATGTAGCAATCGCTACTGATAATTGAAAGCAATGGAGTTCTAGAACACTGACTTAGAACATTCCAAAAATCTACTCTTCAAAGGGTTGACACAGTGGGGAAGCTGTATTCCAAACAGGGCTCCATACTGTCTATGATAGAACCGCTGGGGTTGTATTGTCAACGGCTGCTTGTGTTGCAAGTATCCGTCTGCCTGTGTGTCTGTATGTGTGTCTATCATGGGTATTCAGCAGGACTGTGAGAGTGTAAGTGATGGTGTACAAGTGTATGGACACTGATGTATGTGTGTATGTTTGCGTGTGTGTGTGTGTGTGTGTGTGTGTCTATCATGGTTATTCAACAGGACTGAGAGAGTAAGTGATGGTGTAGAAGTGTATGGACAGTTGACTGCTGTGGAGGATACTTCACCGATATGCTTGTTGGTCTGTGTGTGTGCGTGAGTGTGTGTGTGTGTGTGTGCGTGTGCGTGTGTTTGTGTGTATGAGCGTGCTTGCATTTCCACGTGTGTGTATGTGTGTGTGTGTGTTTGTGAGCATGCTTGCATATGTGTGAATGTGTGGTGTATGTGTATGCATGGTGTGGAATGTTATTTCATGAACTTCCTGTTTTTTTCTTTCTTCCTTGTCCCATCCTGTCCTAGCCCTCCCCCCCCCCCCCCCCCCGCCATGTCTGCCACTCCTTTCGTCTCATCCTCAAGTTCCCACTCTCCCTCTCCCTCTCCCTCTCCCCATGCTGTAAAGCACTCACTGGCACAGGGCATAAATCAAGACCCCTGCCTCAAGAGAATCCCTGGGGCCTAGGTCCACAGACAGAGCCCAAACCAGGAAAAACCAGATCAGGGCCTTTATTTAGAGAACAAACAAACAGGAAGCCTCTGGCTTTGTCTGTCCTGCCTGGAGCCTGCAGTAAAGATGGCATGTGTGTGTGTGTGTGGGAATATTTGTGTGAGTGAGCGAGTGTGTGTGTGTGTGTGTGTGTGTGTGTGTGAGAGAGAGAGAAAGAAAGGTAGTGTGTGTGTGTCTGTGTGTGTGTTTGTGCATATTTGTGTGATTGAGCAAGTGTGTGTGTGTGTGTGTGTGTGTGTGTGTGTGTGTGTGTATGAGAGAGAGTGAGTGTGTGTGTATATGTGTGTGTGTGAGAGAGAGAGAGAGTGTCTGTGTGTGTGTTTGTGCATATTTGTGTGAGTGAGCAAGTGTGTGTGTGTGTGTTTGTGCATATTTGTGTGTGTGTGTGTGTGTGTGTGTGTGAATGTATATGTGTGCTGCCTTTGTTTCTTGCTTGTTTTTATGGCTGTCTGACACATTTCTTCTTTCTCTCTCTTTTCTTCATCTCCTTTTTTGTAGGTTTTTATTGCGGCTGATTGTGCGTGCGCTCATTCCTGCAGTGGCTCAGATAACAGCTGGGCCTAAACTGCCCTCCATAAAGCCATCGCAGCCGGGGGGAAGGGTTTGGGGTGGGGGTGGGGGTCTGGGAAAGTGGCGATGATGCAGGGGGATCGAGGGGGGGGGGGGGTCTGAGTTTACACAGACTTTTTAAGCAATCGCCCCCACCTACCTCAGTCTCCCCTCATCAAAGGCTTTCCCTGGCTCCTTACTGAATCCCTTTGAACACACTTCTGAGAACATCTGACACTGAAAGAGAAGAACTTGGTAGTGCGGCGTGTGTTACACGAAGGCAGAGTGTTGTGTGAGAGAACTGAGAATGTTCACCTCGGCGGTGTACATTTTATTGCCCATTTATCTATACTTGTGTTTTATTTCTCAAACATTAGCTGTTGCAGTTGGTAATGTGCTTTTAAGTTTGATACTTTCACAGTTATTATGATCTTACAGTCATGTGATATGTTGAACATACTGGGGAGGTGAAGCGAATCTTTATTTAAACTACCACCCCATTATTATTGTTATAATCCTGTTGAAATAAAAATTGTGACACTTTATTTTCAGTACATTGGGTGAACACATGCTAAAAGTTTACTCTTTGTAGTTTGTGCCAAGTGAATAGGGATGCAGTGCCTCCTCCTGACAGCAGAGGGCGCTACTTGAAACTGCCTGAGACAAAATCTATTACTTGCATGCACGAGTTTAAGTTCAAAGGTCAGTCTCTCTCTCTCTTTCTCTTTCTCTCTCTCTCTCTCTCTTTCGCTCTCTCTCTGTACATGTGGTATGTGTACAGCACCTGGGGGACATGATGCAGAGTTCTCTGACTGTTACATTTTGGGAATACTTCTCAGAGTACGGCATATTTAATACCGCATGCATTGGACGAACTTGTCATTCACTGAAATGCTCCCATTTACCCATTCAGTGTGCAGCTCTAATAACTACATCAAAAACATGAAACCTTGAGAATCAGACTTTTGCTGAGAAGGGCAAGATCTCTCTCTCTCTCTCTTGTTCTCTCTCATTCTCTCTCTCTCTCTCTCTCTCTTTCTCTCTTTCTCGCTCGCTCTCTCTTACACACACATGTAAACAACATACATATGACACACACATGTGCACAAATGCATGCACACTCACATGCACTTGTGCATCCACAGATAATATGAACACACATGCAAACACAATTCAAAGAACAATTCTAGGTACACTGGATAAACTTTCTTTATTTAAAAACTAATTGTATTTGTAGCGAGAAGATACTGAAGCAATAACTTCACAGAATTAAATAAGAGCCTGTTATTTCTCTGGCATCACTTACAAACTGTAATGGTGATTTATTAAAAATTGCAGTTCTCATAATCGTCACCAGATGTCACCCAACACGCCATTTAAGCTGGGCAACATTGATTCTTCTGTTTTCTCTACTGCACCACCAGTAGAGGGAGCGAAGTTTAAGTGATTCCTTCTGTCTACCTATCTGTCTGGATATTCACATGAACAGACAGACTGTTATGGATGCATTTGAATGAAACCAAGGGGACATTTCTTGATTTGGGAGAGAAGAAAAGGGCAGTTATTGCAACTGCTAAGTGTGGCTGAGGCTGGCACTCTCTCACCAAATGCTTTTGAGGTTAATCTAGGCTTCCAGAATCAAGATGTTAGAAAAGAAAACAAAGGCTAAATGTGTTTGTTTTGCACACAAGTTTGGTGAAATCAGAAACATCAAAAATAAAAAAGGCATAAACCAATGACTGACAAGCAAATAAAGAAACAAGCAACACAGATGAAACAGTGTGAGCAGGCACACCCATTCCGTGCTAATTTCCACCTTCTCTAATAAGAACAGGACTTTGTTTTCTATAGAAACAGGATATTTATCGCAAGATGTTTTCTTGTTCACGACCAATGAGTCATCGCGGTCTTAGATGGGTGCAGATCGGGATGGCGAGGGTTTGATGGCGGCTGCGACTCGATTTTCCACGTTTAAAGTGTTAAAAAGCACTCGGAGCGGGGTACGTCCTTGGCGCTGTCTGTGACAACGGGTCGTTAGCGCTTATTGCTGTGCTCAGCGCGGTAGGAGAAAAGGTGAGAAAAGAGACAAATGAGCCGCTCAAACAGATGCACACATTCTTCATTTATATCCATTTATACTCTCCCCCGCTCTAACTTTAGCCTTCATCATCACTCCTTCTGTTCATGTCCTGTAGCTAACGCCAAAGCTATTGTCTGGGTGGATCATTACAGGCTGCAGCATTTTTTTGTTTTGTTTATTTGTTTTTGGCAGAAATATAGCGGGAATGAGTCCTGGAAAACAACAGCTGTTGTTTAATAATTAAAGGCCTTGGCCATTCAGTTGGTAAGTTTAGTGCAATATCCTTTGTGTCAGTTCGTTTTGGTTTTTGAACAAGAGACTGTGGCGCGCCAGGACGGGAGACTGTGAGGTCCTGTCTCTGGTATAACTGATTGAGCGGCTCCCGCAAAGTAACACCAGTTACTTTGTTTGACCACTAGGTGGTGAGAGGGAGCGAGTCTCATACTGATCCATTAGAGTAGCTCCAGCTGGTGACCCGGTTGTCTTGACCACGCACATGCACAGGAGCACAGAATTGTCAAGGTGCAGGTGAGAGGGGAGAAGGCCACAGTCGACAAAAGGGTGTGTTTTCCAAAGACACATTCACACACACACATACATATGCACACATATACACTTACAGACATATGCACACATGAATGGAATTCCCCCTGCCCCCCACCCCCCGCAAACACCATACACACCTAATCCCCACCCACACACAATTATTGTACATACAACAAAATATGTTTATACAATCACTATGTACAGTGGGGACGGAAAGTATTCATACCCCTTCACTTTTTGCACACTTTATTGTGTTGTAGATTTAATTTTAAATGAATAAAATTGCCATTTTTGCCCATCAATCTACACTCAATAACCCATAATGACAAATTATACATTTTTGCAAATTTATACAAAATCTAAAACTGAAATTTCTCATTTACATAAGTATTCATATCTTTTGCTTTAACGTATTTTTAAAGCATCATATTTAATATTTGGTAGCATATCCTTTGCATGCTGTTACTTCCTGAAGTCTGTGACCCCTAAACATCAAAAGACTCTCGATATCTTATTTTCAGGTACTGTTATAAGCGATACTATAACCTCTCTGCATTTGAATGGATCTCTATGGGAATTGGGGGGTGAGACTAGATTCAGCTGAAAATTAGGCTGGTACAGTATGGAACACATGACTGGCTAAATGGCTGTAAGTCATCAAGGGTCTAAGGTATCAAACGAGCCCCAAACCATCACTCTGCGGCCAGATATGGAGTAGATGTGGATGGATCCCTTTAAGGGTTGTTTCTCCTGACTTTTTTTCCCATAGAGTTCTATAGAAAAATTAGTCAGGAGAATAAGCCTTGCAGTGATCCATCCACATCTACTCCATATCTGGCAACAGAGTGATGGTTTGGGGCTCGTTCGATAGCTCAGACCCTTGATGACTTACAGCCATTTAGGAAGTAACAGCATGCAAAAGATATGCAACCAAATATTAAATATGATACTTTCAAAATACGTTAAAGCAAAGAGTATGAATACTTATGTAAATGAGAAATTTCAGTTTTAGATTTTTTATAAATTTGCAAAAATTTCTAAAACAATGTTTTCACTTTGTCATTATGAGTTATTGAGTGTAGATTGATGGGCAAAAATGGCAATTTCATCCATTTAAAATTAAATCTACAATACAATAACGTGTGCAAAAAGTGAAGGGATATAAATACTTTCCGTCCCCACTGTATATACAGTATATATGTACATACACAGACACACATTTGTACACACACATGTACACTTGCACACATATCTACACACACATGTACACGCGCAGATAAAGATGTATGTACACACATGTATATGCGCATGCACATGCACGTACACACACACACACACACACACACACATGTACAAATGCACACACGCATGTATACACACGGACGTATATGTACGTACACACAAACAAACGTGCATGTACACACGCGCGCACGCATGTACACACATGGACACGCATGTACACACACAGGCGTCTGTTGCCGCGTCGTTTCAGTGCAGTGGCTGCAGGTCTATTGGGTACACTGGCGCTGATGCTGATGGATGCATTTTACTGCTTCCTTTGGATTATCTGGCAGGTTCAACGGGAGGGGAAGGCAATTCATCAGAGAGAGGGAGTTAGAGAGGGAGAGGGGGAGATAGAGGGAGAGAGAGAGGGGGTATAGCTGCACACATGGAGGAAGAAGGAAGGGGAGGGATGGATACAGCATCACACTCAGGGAGAGAAAGAGGGAGAGAGAGAGAGAGAGAGAGGTAGGGAGGGATTGATACTGCTAAACATTCAGGGAGAGACAGAAAGAGAGGGAGGGATGGACACAGTTGCGCACTCAGGGAGAGAGGGAGAGAGGGATAGAGAGGAGAAAGAAGGGGGGGTAGTCCATGTGCAGTTTACAGAAGTGGAGGAGATGCACACAGTGGGATGGAGAAGAAGGGAGGTGGAGGAGAGTGGGCAGGTGTGAGAAAGAGGGCAGGTCGATACAGGAGCGGTTGGAGAGGGAGAAAGAAGAGGGGAGAGAGCGACAGGGCAATCGAGCCGTGAGGCACTGCGTTCGACCGGGACACTGAGCTCAGTGTGAAACAGAATTATGCCACAGGATTAAAACACATGGAGAGCAAGAGCAGACCACAACTGCTCTGAGCCAGAGAGGGCGCCATTTCATAGAGCCCAGTGGCCAGAGTCTCTGGTTTACAGACCTCACATAGAACACCTGCTTCCCTTCAATACGATCCATCAAAGAGCTGTTACTCCCTTTGCAAACACATATATATCCCAAAGGGTGAACATGTATACCTGTGCATGTTTGTGTGTGTGTTCATGCCTGTGCATTTGTGCGTGCGTGTGTGTGTGTGTGTGTGTGTGTGTGTGTGTGTATGACTGTGCGTCAATGTAATTGTGCATGTGTCTGAGTGTGTGTGCTTATGCATGTGTGCTCTAGAATTTCCTTTGTAAAATGGCTTATTGGTTTTTGCCTTTGGCCTTATTGGTTTTTAGCATTATTATTTTTTAAATGTATTTTTTTTTACATGTAATTTGTATTTCACATGTACTACAAAAAAAGATAAATAGATCTCTTTCTCTCTCTCTCTTTAATAGATGGACAGATCTTGTATTTCCAATCTGCTCGTCCTCTCGATGCAGTCAGGGGTGTGTGACGATCTTGTGGGCGGGAAATGGAGCAGGGAAGGGGTGAGAGGGAGGACAGCACATCAGGAAGAGATGGAATTGTTTATGCACGTGATAGAGAGCGCTGCAGGTGGCTTCGTATCCCTCGCGCCCAGAACACGCGGCGCTAATGCAAATAAACCCGTGTCCGATGAATCGGAAACTCCCCTCCGGCAGCAGCGAGAACTAATATTTAACCGCATAATTTGGATCCGGAATTATATTAGATATTTTTTAAAAGCCTGAAAAAGAAATAGGCTAACTGGTGATAATGATGTTATTCCGTTAAATTGTTTGATTTGTTACGGTTACATTTCCTAATGTATCCTTTTTATATTTTTATTCTAAAATAAATAAATAAATACTTGCCAGCATGGCGTGAGAGTTGACATGAAAATATGCGATCAAAGCAATCGGTTACACTGAAGTATAAGTCTGGACGAAATAACGGGAGTTTTACGCCAGAGGGCACTGCTTCATTCACCGATTCCTGGTCGTTTGCTTTTCTGTGGAACCCGGCTACAAATTCTGCCTTTGGATCAGCTTTAGCATTTTGCAGATAGGAGAGTTAGTATATGGATAAGAGTCAGGGCAATCTGATCCTAGACCATCGCTCGAGAACATCATTCACGTCGTACGCTAAAGTCACCGTGGCAGTTTATTATTGTTAGTAACATAAGTCTTATATGGGCAAACATAATAATAATAATAATAATAATAATAATAATAATAATAATAATAATAATAAACGAAGAAAGAAAAATAATAATAATGAAAGAAAAATAAGAATTGTGGGCATTATTATTATTATTTATTTTTTGTTATTAATAATATAATTGTGGTTATATTAGTAGGCTATTATTATTATGAATTATATATATACACACACACACGCTCATAAAATGTACCTAAAAAGGTACAAACACTTGTCACTGGGGTGGTACCCTACCCTGCATATAATCGTACCCCTAGCCAGCAATACATAATTAATTTGCTTGAAATGGTCCGTAATAGTACCCAAATAGAACATTATTGTAAAGAAGAAACATGTACCTCCTCTGTACCTTTATTTCTGAGAGTGTATATATACAGTATATATATATATATATATAATCAATATCTTTTCCATATATGTTTATGTATATTTTACATAGTATATGGTATATTTACATATTTATGGTTCTAGTATAAGTTGTAGTATAACACATACTCGGTTCTAGTATAAGACATAAAGTAATAAGGTGGCCTCTTCATGAGTCTGCTAAACCACGCGGTGAGATTGAAAAAGAGGCATCAGAAGAGATCTGACCGTTATGTAATCCTCCAGGAGCTCCATTGCTCTGCATGATGAACTAAAGCCCCAAAGATCCACGCTGTATCATCACAACCATGAACATTGTTTGCTTTTGTGCAAAGACGTTTGACTGCCCGTATCACAGCTTCTGTAAATACACATGTAGGTAATTAGGTTGACATTACCAGACATGGATGATTGAATCCTGCCTAAAGCAGGGAGACATTTATCCACACGTTCTGCTTGTACGTCAGGTTCTTAATTCACTACTGAGTGTTGCTAACTGTTCTATTTCTGTGGATTGAAGGATGTGCTTGTGAATAAGATATGTGCTCCCAGGGCTATTCGTCTTTTGCTATCCACACATAGCGAAGGTAGATATGAGCTCAGGCATGTTTGCTGACAGATGAAAGCCTAGATCGGCTGTTTTGCAGCGCTTCATTTTGGAGGTGGAAATGGGGAGACAATGCAGACGCTAAGCTTGACCTAAACTGTTTGACCTCTGGGTTGGAGGGGTCAGAGGTCAAGTCACTTGACCTGCTTGGTTATGTCCTCACTGAAGTACATGGTCAGATAAACACTTACAAGATTACGTGTTTCATCCAGAAATCTCTCTCTCTCTTTCTCTCTTTCTACCCCCCCCCTCTCTCTCTTCCTCTCTCTCATCACCCTGAGGCGCCCCTGTCCACCTGCTGTGTCACCTGTCCTAAACCCTGTGCTTTACCGCTGGCCAGAACACACAAGAAGGATGCAAGAAGGAAGCGGTTGAAAGCGCAGAGGCATGGCCGCCCACAGGGCTTTTTTACGACAGGCGCGCCGAGCGAGAACAGCAGTCGCTTCTCCGAAACGTTTCCATTGATGATTACATCTGCTCTCTTCCCTTTTCCCTCTTCCTCTCTCTGTCTGGTGCTGTTCCTTTCTTCTGTCTCTTCACCTTTCCTGCTCCTTTCCCTCTATTTATTTTTCTCGGTCATTCTCTCTCTGGCTCTCCCTCTCTCCTCTCTCTCTCTCTCTCTGGCTCTCCCTCTCTCCTCTCTCCTCTCTCTCTCGGTTTCTCTTATTCACTCCCTCGCTCATCGCTCACTGTCACCCCGCCACTTCGAGCGATCGACCTATGACCCCAGTCAGGTTCAGCAGCAGGTCAGGAGATGGGGGCGGGAACTGTTATGGGGAGGGAGGAAAGGGGGGGTGGGGGGGGTGGCAGCTTCACTCAGCTGCAGATACAGCTGCCACTGCCATGGCAACAGGACTGCATTCCCTGTGATCTCCCCTCTCTCGTTGTTTCTCTACCTTCACACACACACACACACACACACACACACATATACACACATATACACACAGACACACGCACGCCCACACACAAACACACATATACACGCACACACACACACACACACAAACACACACACACAAACACACACACACACGCACGTACTTGTGCATGCAAAAGCACAAATGCATGCATGTACGCTAAAAAACCCAGTGAACTGATGTATGTAAAGAAAGAGAGAAAGAGAGGGGGAGGAAGAAAGAGCCTTTTAACAACTTCTTAACAGGCTTAAAAAAATTAACCTTGGGACAACTTGGGACAATACAAATAATGAGAACAAGAACAAGAACAAGCGCCCCCTTCCAAAAAAAATAAAATAAAAAAGTAAATAGGAATGACTGTAAGAGCTGCCCTCTGCTCTCGCCAGGTGTACTAATGCTGTACAGACATGCTTTCTGTTCACCAGCCTCAGGGCCTGAGGTTCAAACCAGGTGGAGACACAAGATAAACATGTCCCCTATTAATTATAACCCTGAAACTGCTTCTCCATACCCACAACCCCCCCTTCCCCTTCTCTCCACCACCCCCTTTCTTCCCTCCCTCTGCCTCTCTCACCGCTCTCTCTTTCTCTCTTCCTCTCTCTCTCTCTCTCTCTCTCTCTCGCTCTCTCTCTGTCTCTGTCTCTGTCTGGGGGACAATGGCTGCTAAAGGCCTCACACCAAAGGAGCACTCCTCTCAAGGGCTAAAGTGGCTGTTGACTGCTGTGCTCTATGCAGACACGCACACACACACACACCTGTACAGAAAACCCTTCCGACTTTAAAAAAAATATTTCTTCATTAGTATTATGAAGTAGGCTGCCTGCAACACTGAGATAGCTGGCATTTGACACATGGCTATTTTTCGTTCTGCATGTTTCACTTTCTCTGCTGTTCCAACTACGACCTATAGGTGGAGCTCTCTACACAAAACACAAAAAAAACACAGAAGAAAAGTGAGAATGAGGGGGTTGATTTACAGAATATAAAAATGAGATTTTCGATTTTGGCTTAATGATTTAGATTTATTAATGATTATTATCAAATTGACTATGCCTGGCTTTGCATAATGAATCTCATGAATAACAAATCGATTTCATGATAATACGTAGCTAGAAAACACACACATTGCAAGATATGCAAATATTCAAGGTCTTACTAGCCCAATGCTAACACATTTCCTCGATACACTGAAGTTCAATTGTGGAATTTTAACTGTAGTAAGTATGACTAACCCTATAAAAAAAGAAATGCGGTACATACGAATACATTATTCAATCTTCATTGTGTGAAATAATTTTTCAAGTTTTCAGTTATAGGTGTCATAAATGTTGACAGCACCAGGAGAGATAGTGATCTCGTTATAACTTGATCCACGTCTTGATTTATTTATTATTTATTTTGGCACGAGAAGTAGACAACTATATAGGCCAAGTAAGTTGAACGGAATTACATTTTTGGTTTAAGCGATCGCATCTTCCTCAAGAGTGAATACTAAAGTTTGCGTTGCAATGAGGTTTGATGCCGAGACCACGGCGGCATCAAACCCCATTTCAACGCAAACTTTAGTATTCACTCTTGAGGAAGATGCGATCGCTTAAATCAAAAATTGTCGTTAAAATATATATTATTGATGTCTGTCAGTCCCAATCGTGCCCACTCAGGTGCACAGCAAAATACTTTTGAACTAGCAGCTATTTGACACCATGAACAACAGGGTATTCAGGTTCTCGTCCAATTGGTGGTTCTAGCTAACTGAGACCCGAGCTGTAATGAAAGCAGTGCTTGGACCAGAAAGCAGTGATTCTCCAGTGAACCCGGTCTGTGTGAATAGTTACAATAGCCTCTTTTTGACAATGCAAAAGTGGTCCCACAACTTTTGAAGTGCGAGAGAACCCTGCTGTACTGATAGCACAAAGAAGCCCCGCCCACGGGCGGTAAAGCCTGGCTATTGAATAACATCCAGGAAATAAATTATATATGACTCACTCAAGTCCAGTTTTGATACACCATATTATATAAGGTTGGTATAATGTTTCTGATAAATGTTTAGATGTTTGCAGTTTTGCTTTTACACTATTATTTTAAGGACACAAATTGTATTTTTCATGCAAACAAATCCACCAATTTAAAATAAACAAAAATGTTGATTTTCTCAAAATTGGTAAAAGTGGGCTGAGTGAGTTTTGAAAAAACACTTTTCGTGCATGGCAAACATGCAGGTAATCTATGAAATACGCAACCTGAAAAAATTTGTAGCTGTTTCTAGATTTCTTCATTCACTTATTTGCCTTGAAATAAACGATTCCTTTCATTATTTTGCTCATCTTTGTATTTGACTTCATGCAGGTTTTGTATGTTCATTTTACACAACCAAATATAAAAATGTACTTGAGTCTGTACTGTCCATTGTTAATAACAACTATGTTTATTAATTTTAAAAAGCATGTCAAAATTAATTTATGGCATTTAAGTGTTGCCAGGAGGACACATAATCAATGCCAGGTGTTGAAATAACTGAAATCAACTGTAATGCCAATGAAAATGTCTCCTGCCATGACATACAGCATGTCTACAAAAGATAAAAGCCAAAAAGCAACATGTAAAGTAGACAGTGTACAATAAGAGCACATTTCCAAAAGAAACATAGAGGAAAAAATGTATAAAAGTAGTGGAATAAAATCTGTAAGGTGCGGTTTACGAGCTCTGGATGGAGAGAGGAGGGTTGGGATGGGCGGTAGGGGGTTCGCTTTGGGGTACCTTAAGGATGTATTTGGTCGGGCGGGTCATTCAGAGAGAGTGTGGGGGCTACTGCAGGTGTCTCTGGGGTTTTCAGTTTGGGGGTGCACTGTGGCAGGCTGGGACTGCTCCTTCTTTTGACCCTTGACCCCTGAACCCCTAAAAGTGGTACATCCCGGGGGCAGAAGTGGGCACTGGAAACCCCTCTCTCACCACATCTTGCTTTCTTTCTCTTCTTTCATGTGTTTGCTTTTCAGTCTCATCTCTGGCCCAGACTCAGGTGCTCTGTCATCTTACCAGATAACCCCATCAGTCATATGTGTGTGTGTGTGTGTGTGTGTGTGTGTGTGTGTATGTGGGTGTGTTTTTGTGTGTGTGGGGGGGGGTTGGGTGTGTGTGTGTGTATGTGGGTGTGTGTGTTTGGGTGTTTGTATGTGGATGTGTGTGTGTGTGTGTGTGTGTGCATGTGCATGTGCAAACACACCCCCCCCCCCCCCCACACACACAAACACACACACACCAACACACCCACATACACACTTGCCCACACAAACACAAACACACACATCCACATACAAACACCCAAACACACACACCCACATACACACACACACACCCAACCCCCCCCCACACACACACACCCAACCCCCCCCCCCCCCCCCCCCCCCCCCCCCCCCCCCCACACACACAACCACACCCACATACACACACACAAACACACACATACACACACAAACACACACGCCCACATACACACATACACACACACACATTTTTGCCCCAGCCAGGTGTTCGGAGGTTGTTAAAATGATCCAAGCAAATGAGTCACTAAAAGAGTTTGAGTGGTTCCAAACAGGCATCTGTTTCCATGGTAACAGTCAGGTCTATTGATGAGTGCAGGTGCCATAACACCCTTTGGGAGATTGGGAAAAGGGGGGGGGGGGGGGGGGGAGTGGCGATGTACTACAGATATCTGAAGGAGGAGGGGTTGCAGATGGGGACAGGTGTTATGACCTGAACATGAACATGTATCCTGCTAATGAGCTGCACAGTTCTGATGAAAGGCAGAATGTTTGGCTTGCTGAAATAAACCTTCAGTTTGTCAATGTGAAGGTATTCCAGCAGTGATTGGCTGTAGATGTTTTGGGAGGTGGGGAAGAGCACCATGCGAGGACAATCCTGGGCTATTACGCATGTGGGGCAAGTTGATTGGTCATCGTTAAGGCTCTCTTCAGCTGGGCTTCGAACCAGCCATGTTCCTCATGCTGTTACGAGGCCCCACCCCTCAGATGGAACCCCCACATCCAGGTACTGCTCCCTCCATCATCTCACACACACCCACACCCACACACACAGTCCTGTATTCATATCTTTGTGGGGACGTCCTAAACCTAACTCTAACCCTAAACCTAACTCTTGTATTCCTATCATTATTGGGACTTCCTAAACCTAACCCTAACCCTAACCTAACCCTAATCATAACCCTAAACCATAACATTAGCCCTAATCCTAAATCCTAAACATAACCTTTGACCCCTAATCCTAACCCTAACCCTAACCATAACCATAATTGTAACCCTAGCCCTAAGCCCAACCCCTAACCCTAAAATTAACTTTTTCCTCATGGGGACCATTCCAGAGTCCCCACGAGGGAGCATTTGACAACTTTTTTTATCCTCATGGGGACATTTAGTCCCCATAAAGTAGGCTAAACATGCCCCCCCCCACACACACACACACACAAGCACACTCACACATGCTCACTACACACCATCACTACACACACACTCACACCATCACTACACACACACACACACACACACACACACACACAAGCACACTCACACATGCTCACTACACACACGCACTCACACCATCACTACACACACACACACACACATGCTCACTACACGCATATGGTGCTCACCACACACACCCTCACCACACACACACTCACACACACTCTCACCACGCACACACACACACACACACACACACACACACATGCACACAAGCACACTCACACATGCTCACTACACACACGCACTCACACCATCACTACACACACACACACACACACACATGCTCACTACACACACCCTCACCACACACACACCCACACACACACACACACACACACACACACACACACACACACAGTGCCCCTCTGACACCGCTTTGCTCTGATTAGCTGCTATTAACAGGCGTACTGACCTCCGCCTGGCCTCTCCAAGCCAACACTATTGGTGCAGGTGCTGAGAGCAGCTTCCCCTGGCACTGAGCTATGGATCTCTCGCCTACAGCACCGTCAGAACGAACCAGTACTCAGAGTCCCTGTTCTGTCCACTGCGCGCGGACACACAGACCATCTCTCCCCCAAAGCACCGTCATAATGAACTAGTGTGTTAGCGTCCTGCGCTATTTATTCCCGTGCTGTTCTCTACGAGACACTGTTTTCTTTTGATGGTTTTGTTTTGTTTCACCTTCTATTGGACGTTGTAGAGTTACATTCCGGAGGTGTTTTTTTTTTGTTTTTCTAGTCTCCTATTTGGGCTCTAGTATTGAGTTTGTGAGATTTAGATTTGTCTTTCACTCGTTCTGTTCAAGTTCGCCTTTTCCTGGGTAGATTTACAGTTTTTTACAATTGCTTTGACTCATTTTGCACAGCAGAATTTCAATGTACAAAACTCAAAATGCAAAGTGCCAAACTGACTTTCAAAATTCATACTCTAAGACATTACATCCTATGCTGACATACAAAGTGTAAAACTGTTAACGCAAAGTGCTAAACTGACTTGCAGAATTCTTACCTTAAGACACTATATCCTATGCTGACATACAAAGTGCAAAACTGTTCATACAAATGCAGATCACTAAATCAATTCAACATGTGTTTGTAGTCATGTCTCAGTACTTCCAACAACCTTGCCCAGGTGAGTAGCATTGCAACACAATTGATAATCTCTTCACCACTACATAAAATGCCACAGCGTGGAGCTATCTCAATGTGTGCTGTCATTTCCCACAATGGAGTTGAGGCTCGTGACCCTCTGCTGGGGGCATACAACTCCATGCGCCTCATACATTTTCTGGAGGGGCTGTACAATCGTCTCGTACAGCCAAATGCTCAGATGGTGTTCATCATTGTCTGGGACAATGTAAAGTTCCATCATGCATTGGCTGTGCGAGACTGGTTTAAAGCCCATCCAGGGTTCCGATCACAATTCCTTCCACCTTACTCCCCCTTTCTAAACCCCATAGAGGAGTTTTTCTCGGCCTGGAGGTGGACGGTGTATGATCGGCGTCCGTATGAGCAGGCGACACTCCTTCAGGCCATGGATGAGGCGTGCGATGACATTACAGCCCAGCAGTGCCAGGGGTGGATAAGACACTAAGACCGAAGATTTTACCAACGCTGCCTTGCAAATGAAGACATCAGATGTGACGTAGATAAAATGCTGTGGCCAAATGCAGCAGAGAGGCAAGATGCTGCTTAAGCACTGAAATGCATTATTTTATTTTTTTTACTGTAAAGTTTTTTGTTATTGTAACTGCTTTTGCTTTTATTGTTTTTGCTGTTACTGTTGTTTTTACTTTTACTGTAAAATACAGTTGAGTTTTCCATAAAAACACAAGCTATATATATATATATATATACACACACTGCAGTCTATCACAAGGGATGCTTGCTGTACATCATTTCAAGTACTTATGAGGAAATGACCCTTGCATAGTCTTTTTTGATGGCAATTATTTTGTGTTTGACAGCATTATTTGATAATGGCCGTTGTATTTGGAAATGCACCAATAATTAAACTTCAACGGTGAACAATGTTCTGGTGCTATGATAAACATTTGCATATAATGTTCTCTGATTTGACACAGGTATTTTTATTTTGCATGCTATATTACATTTTGAACCCAAAATGAGCAGTATAGCATTCTGTGTTAAGAGTTTTGCACATTGAAACTTTGTTATGCAAAATGAGTCAAAGCAATCGTAAAAAACTGTAATTTAGCTGTTTAGCTGTCAGGAATTAGTTCCTGTTTTTCTTTTATTGTTTTCATGTTATATCTCCCTTATTGGTCCTCACCTGTGTGGGTGACTTGTTCTGATCTCCCTCACCTCTGTGTTTTGATTAATCGCTCCTAAACCCATCACAAGTGCTCAGTTAAAGGTGGGGACAGTGTTTTTGGTTGGGAGGGGGTGTACAGTTATAACCAGTCCTTGTGGCCCTTCTACCCTGACATGGGGCGGGGCCAAACCGTTACATAACCTTTCCCATGTGCCTTGTTCCGGGGGGGGGCTTCGGATCTCCAGTCATACGCCCTCGCTAAGCCTGCCAGCCTTTGCCCTGTGGGAGACAGGCCCTCACCTCCCACCCCCTCGCTGTTTGTGTACGGACAGCGAAGGACAAGCGCCAGGTCAGCCTTTCAGACACCCAACACTGCAGGAGAATAATAATAGCAATGCTTTTTACGTTTTTATATTTCAGCGTTTAGCAGATGCGCTTATCCAGGGCAACCTGCACAATCCGTTCATACAGCTGGGTATTCACTGAGGCAAGTCGGGTTAAGTACCCTACTCAAGGGTACTGCAGGAGCATGCCAGGTGGGAATCAAGCCCACAGTCTTGAAGGTGCCAGCCCACTTCCCTAACCATTATGCTACATGGCCACCCCCCCCCCCTCTTCCCGCCATGAGCACAGATCACCATTAATCTGCTCAAGGTGCTTTGTGAGCGGCACCCACTAAAGCCTCAGACAGAGAGAAAAACTAAGATCAGTGTTTTTACAGTAAAAACAGCTCAAATTGCTGGTATGGGGGGAGGGGGCAAGAGAGGGCCAAGCGAGAGAATGCAAGAACTGCAAAAAAAACACTTCGCCCTGTCCTGGGAGGAGGACGGGAGTGTGTGTGTGTGTGTGTGTTTGTGAATTGTGCCTGGAGGATGTGAGCTGATGCGGGACGCTGTGTCTGTACCCCCCGCCCCCACAAACCCTCACCCCAGCACCGCAGCACAGCCCTGGCACAGCCATCGGCCCTAATGAGCCCCATTCCTCTCTGTGCCACGTTATTAATTAGCTCAATGATCCTTGCCTTTGGGACCCGGGCTCAGGATTAGCGCCCTCAGCTCACACATGCATGTATGTAACATGTACATATACGCACACGCGCACACACACACCGACTAATAAACATACACACACACACGCACACGCACACACACACACACACATACAGACAAATAAACATACACACAGACACGCACACACACACACACGCAGACGAATAAAGATACACATACACATGCGCACACACAGACAAACATACACACAGACACACACACGCGCACATGTGTACACACACACACACACACAGAAAAACATACACACAGACACACGCATACACACAGACAAATAAACATACACACACACGCATACACACATACAAATAAACATACACACGCACGCACGCATACACACAGACAAATAAACATACACACGCATACACACAGACAAATAAACATACACACGCATACACACACAGACAAATAGACATACACACACGCACACCCGCATACACACACAGACAAATAAACATACACACACACACCATTGGTGGGGCGCCTGTCTTGGTCGCAGGTGTTCACCTGGCTGGAGAGCAACTCTGCAGGTGGAATTTGAGAATGAGGAATGGGCCATTGAGCGGATTCTGGTGCAGAGTGTAGGCCTCGCCGGCAGTCCATGGCGATGCGTGCATCACAACGTGGTCCGTTGGCCTGCCATTTTCTCCGGCGCGAAGCAGAGATGGCCAGCACGTCACCCCCCCCCACCCCGAGCCTTTTCCCGCTGCAGCCGCTGTTCTGGGTGTCAGGTGTCAGATGCTGCAGTAGAGCAGAATCTGAACAGCTGTACTTCTTAAGCCCAGAGACGCTCCCGCGTAAATTTACATTAACATCGCTGTCAAAACAAAATGAAGGAAAAAACCACTCTTCCAGATGCCTTGCGACTTGAGCCGAGCAAATGAACATTAATGTAGCTGTCAGAGGGGAACACTGACAAAGACTGCAACACAGGAGGGAACTGCTTTACCGTGTCAGGATGGTATGATGCGTTGTGTGTATAAATGTTGCAAAAAAAAAAAAATGCAGAAAGAACAATGAGGTTTAAGCAACAAATATTTACACATTTTCTTCATGAAAACAGTAAGAAATTGAGTGGAGGTGTTTCTAACACGTGAGACACATAACTTGATACAGGGATTTGTAGGGTGCCTCCCAATACTTGAAAAATGTATCCTCCTTTCCTCTACTACCACCTTCTCTCCTCTCTTCTGTGCCCCAGAAACTGATATTTGTGTCCTAATATAATTACTGATTACATGTTGCTGATTACATATTAATTACATATTAATGGTTACATATTAATTAATGTCTCATTGCGAACTGCAATGTCAGGTACATTGTATACTGTACATTGTATACTGTACATGCGACTACTAGTACTTGGAATGTACAGGCAGTTTTGCATACTTCCGGGTTGGAGACGAGTGGAGGAAAGAAGGTGAAGAGTGAAGAATATTGGGACGCACCCATAGTGAGGCCATTCTAGCAAGGGAAGTGACCTCTGACCTAACAGGAAGTTGTACCAGGCTTGTTAGCATGGCCCCCATATCACTTTAGGAACTTGGCATAGCAGCCTTTCTCACTGCAATGCATGGTGTGTTTGAACATGCAGCATATTAAATGTTTGGCCATACATATGTCTACTCAAACTGTACGGACATATAAAATAATTCTGATCTGCCTATTGGTGAAAATACGTGTTTCTTTTATAATTATCAGCAATCTGCAGGAATTTATTTGTGTCTCTAGGGTTACCAGATAAAATCGTTTTTGTTTTGTTATTTTATGCAACCCTAGAAAATTCTGAAGAAAAGAGGCAGTTAAAAATATCTGTCGTTTATCAGCATGAACTTACACTCAAAATGAGAAACATCTAATCTTTAATTTAGATAAAATTATTTTTTAAAAATAAAATAAAACTTTTCATAAAAAATATCTTCTCAATAAAATGTGTCATTGACATTTATTAGCAATGGTAGAAATAGTTGCAAGCAAAACCTAATTGAAGTTTATTCCCATTCATATTTGACTATTTTTTAAGCACATCTGCATATTCAGGAACTATTCTGTGGTCATTTTCAACTTGTTGTTCTGTGGTAGAAATATGAGGTAACACACAGGCCAAAACCCCATGGACATGGGGAAGATCAGAGAACACACTAATGGAATGAGACAAAAATTTCAACCATTAGGGCAATAAATAAGATGTTTGAAGCAACTGGAGCTCTGATGAACCTGCCTGGAAGAGGACTTAAGGGTAGGTTGCCCACACACAGTGAGGAGGATGGTTTGAGAGGCAAATATTGCTCTTAGGATCACAGTTGGAGAATTGCAGAAGTTGGTTTCATCGTGAGGTCACCAGGTCTCCAAAAGAACAATTAGACACCACCTGTATGCAAACTCACTATTAAGAAGACTTACCAGAAGAAAGCCTGTTTGCTCAGGTTTTGCTGATGTTTGCAAATTTTCTTTTGAAACCCGGTGCTATGGTCAGAGAAGACAAACATTGAGCTTTTTGCCAGTAAACACCAAAGGTATGTTTGGCGTAATAAGAGGTGGTGGATCTGTGGTGTTGTGGGACTGTTTTTCCTCCAAAGGCCCTGGGAACCATGTTAGGATAAATCATGGGCTCCATAAAATACCAGGAGATTTTAGACCAAAATCTGGATGCTTCTGCCAGAAGGCTAAAAGTGGGTCATGGTTGGATCTTCCAGCAGGACAATGATTTAAAGCATACCTCAAAATCAACACAAAAATGGTTCACTGGCTACAGAATCAAGCTTTTATAATGGCAGTCCCAGTCCCTTGACCTGAACCCCTTTGTAAACCTGTGGCGTGAGCTGAAGAGGAGAGTCCACAAGTGAAGACCAAGGATCTGTAGAGATTTTGTTGGGAGGAATGGTCTCAAATCCCTTGCTATGCGCTCTCCAAACTCATCAAACATTGCAGGAGACTTGGGTTATCCTGGCAAAGGGGGGCGCACAAAGTACTAAATACAGGGATGGCAATAATTGTGACACATCTTCTTGAAAGTAAAAATGTTTATTTATGTTTAATATTAATTTTTTCCTCGGATCAATAGTATCACAATTAAACTATACAATTTTCCAATATCTCTGAGCATAAAATAACAATAAACTGAATTTAATCCTGCACTTTTTATTCATATTAATTGAGGTTGCCAATAATTCTGGTGGGAGCTGTATATATGTGCATTTATAATGACGCCTGTATGCGCCTCTGCATATATGCATATGTATTACATGTACACTCATGTTCTTGTATGTATGTATGCATGCGTGCAGGTCTCTGTGTCAGCATCTCCGCGGTGACAGCCGTGCGGAGCATGATTATTGAGCGGGCGACCTCCCGGCGACCCCGCCAATGTGCGAGTAAAGGGCAGGGAATTGCGGCGTTCGGCGGCGTGACGGCCATCAGAGCCTTCACCGCGGTGATGGATGAGAGCAGCCGTTATTAAAGCTGAATTTGGGGGGGGTGGGGGGGGGTGTAAATGATGGCGCAAATGGGGGCTCGGCACAGACTGGGGAGCCGGATGGCATGGCATCGCTGTCATCAGTCTTTATTACTCTCCTGGGGGAAAGAGAGGGAGGGAGGGAGGGAGGGAGAGAAAGAAATGGAGAGAGAGATAGAGACAGAGGAAGGGACAAAGGGAATGAGGGGAAAAAAGAGGATGGAAAGAGGGAACGAAAGGGAGCGAGATTTGAGATTTAAAAACTTTATTTACCCTTCTTCCATAAAAGTAAGTTAATCGCACCATCTTCACTAATCGCACATAAATCGTCGCAACTACTCTTATCATTTCCGGTACAAACACACTTTTTCTCCCTGTACGAGGATCTCCTGCTCACTATACGAGCTCTCCCTGTATGAGGATCTCCTGCTCACTGTAAGAGCTCTCCCTGTATGAGGATCTCCTGCTCACTGTAAGAGTGTTCCCTGTATGAGGATCTCCTGCTCACTATAAGAGCTCTCCCTGTATGAGGATCTCCTCCTCTCTATAAGAGCTCTCCCTGTACGAGGATCTCCTGCTCACTATAAGACCTCTCCCTGTACGAGGATCTCCTGCTCACTGTAAGACCTCTCCCTGTACGAGGATCTCCTGCTCAATATAAGAGCTCTCCCTGTACGAGAATCACCTGCTCACTATAAGAGCTCTCTCTGTACGAGAATCACCTGCTCAATATAAGAGCTCTCCCTGTACGAGAATCACCTGCTCAATATAAGAGCTCTCCCTGTACGAGGATCTCCTGCTCACTATAAGAGCTCTCCCTGTACGAGGATCTCCTGCTCACTATAAGAGCTCTCCCTGTATGAGGATCTCCTGCTCTCTATAAGAGCTCTCCCTGTACGAGGATCTCCTGCTCACTATAAGAGCTCTCCCTGTACGAGGATCTCCTGCTCACTATAAGAGCTCTCCCTGTACGAGGATCTCCTGCTCAATATAAGAGCTCTCCCTGTACGAGAATCATCTGCTCAATATAAGAGCTCTCCCTGTACGAGGATCTCCTGCTCACTATAAGAGCTCTCCCTGTACGAGGATCTCCTGCTCACTATAAGAGCTCTCCCTGTACGAGGATCTCCTGCTCACTATAAGAGCTCTCTCTGTACGAGGATCTCCTGCTCACTATAAGAGCTCTCCCTGTACGAGGATCTCCTGCTCACTATAAGAGCTCTCTCTGTACGAGAATCATCTGCTCAATATAAGAGCTCTCCCTGTACGAGGATCTCCTGCTCACTATAAGAGCTCTCCCTGTACGAAGATCGCCTGCTCAATATAAGAGCTCTCCCTGTACGAGGATCTCCTGCTCACTGTGTGAACAAGTGTGTACATGCAGCTCATTGAGCCAGCCGAACTCCTCCACTATGCACTGTATTAAACACCCCTTTTTCTTTATATTACTAATTTATTTGTGTATTGACGTCGAAGTAAATGTCTCTCCCGGTTTCCGTAAGTTTCTGTCTTCATTATGTCTACTGCGCTCCTCACAGGTGACCAGCACCACCCCCCCACAACCTTAGTATTCCTGTTTTCCTGTCTCCCTGACAACCTTGCCCACCACCTCTACCTCCACATGTGAGTTACTGTGTGCCTGTTACGTCGTTATGCTGCCTTGCGAGTGTGGCCCTTTAATTATCTGCAACTGTAACTTGAAGGGTTTCTTCTCCTGATTTATTTTTCCATAGAGTTCAATAGGAAAATTTGTCAGAAGAAACAACCTTTAAAGTGATCCATCCATATCTACTACATATCTGGCAGCAGTGATGGTGTGAGGCTCGTTTTATAGTCTACCTCAGACCCTTGATGACTTACAGCCATTTTACCAACCATGTATTCCATACTGTTCCAGCTTAATTTACAGCTAAATCTAGTCCCACCCCCCAATTCCTGTAGAGATTCATTCAAATGCAGAGACGTTATAGTATCGCTTGTAAGAGTACCATAAAATAAGATATCAAGAGTTTTTTGATATTGTTGGGTCACAGACATCAGGAAGTCATGGCATGCAAAGGATATGCCACCAAATATAAAAAATGATTACTTTATTCTACATTATGCTAAACTGTCCAATATTTGTTGATGCCCCAAAATGGGGGGGAGGGACTATGTACAAAAGGTTCTATAATTTCTAAATGGATGAAAATACCCTCAAATTAAAGCTGAAGGTCTGTACCTCATTGTCATTGTATCCTTTCAAAAAGTGCTAGAATACAGAATCAAAATAACGAGACCACTGCAAAATTATCAGTTGTATATACTTGTAGCATTTCTCTCGTTGGATGTTCATTCATCTTTTTCTTTGGTTTGCTACATGCACATTGCCAGCCTTGCTAGCTTAAGCGCATATTTAATTTTATTGTTGCGTCAGTTTGATTTGCAGCAACTTATTTTGTACTGCGTGAAAAGGCCTACATTGCCCATTTTGGGAGGAAGCTCTCACCTTATTTTTATAATGTCACTTTTTAATAGAAAAGAACAGATAGAGAAGCACACCTGCGGAAGACTTTTGTTTTTGCTCTCGTGCACCTTTTGCTTTCTGGGTGAGCTAGATCCGCTTTTAAAGACTAATAGATCAGGTGAGTTAGCTTATGAGCTTCCGCTGGTTTTATCGCTGTTGCTGAAATTCCTCTAATTTAAAATAAAATATGTTTAGATTTTCTTGTCAGTGTTTTTATTTTCTTATTTTTACAGGCTTATTTGTGCAAGGCACACATTTTGTTCGACCCTTTGTAACCACTCGGTTATTGTAATGCGGTTGGTTTCGGGTCATAACAGTGCCTTAGTTCCGTCTTCTTTTTTCTTTCTGGTTCATTAAGGGGCATTTTGTGTACAGATGTTAGTCTAACCAGGGCAAAGCTACCTGCTTCGTTTTGTGCTTTATTAGAATGACCTCACAATATAGAAAATGGCCAAAGAAAATCACACTTGCATGATTTCTGATTTACTCAGGATGAGTTAGAAATTTTATTTTCTGAACTTTTGGTCTTGGATGACCACCCTAGACTGACCACCTCTCCAGGTGGGATGTACTTCATATCTTGTAGTCCTCACTGGTCCGGTTTGTAGTCCTCACTGGTCCGGTCTGTAGTCCTCACTGGTCCGGTCTGTAGTCCTCACTGGTCCGGTCTGTATTGCTGGTCTGGTATAGAGTCATCCACAGTCTGGTTTCTACCTGCTGTTAAAGAATTATATTCATGTCTTTTCCAAAAGAACAAGACCCTTGCTGCATTGCCTGACAACAGTCACCTTCTCACAGGAAAATGGTGCTGGATTCCATTAACACTTTTCCATAACTTTGACTAAAATAAACACAAGCATAACGTACTCATTACCTGTACCCTGTGTCTGTCTGTCGGTCTCTCTGTTCCACTCTCTGAATTATTTCAGAAATTTTAGTCTGCACTTGAGAGCATTTCCACATAGAACACCATTGAGTACACAAGAACATTCCTACTATGAACGCACCTCTCACACTGTTAGAGTTGATTTTACAATGTAAATTTTGCGTGAATATAATTATCAGTTTGACAGTTATGGTTTGATGCAAAGCTGACAAAGTCATATTACTCTGCGTGAGAACAGTGCCCAGCGCATAGACTATATGGAAATAGACTGGAAGATAGGTCGCTAGCGTTAGTCTGCCTGTAAACAAAGGAGAAGCAGCTAGCGTTTGTTTTCTCAGCGAAATGTCTGATTATAAACAAGGTGGGATTTGTCTACTTCCAGTCTGCTTTTGTATGCTCCATGCACTGGGCACCGTTATCGTGCAGAGTGAACTTTATATTGCTGTATATTAATAACTTTTACAGGACTGTTGAGGGACATAATAAACATATGATAGCAGGCCCTTGCACCTCTTAATGGGAGTAGATTGCCTCCGCTGACACACAAAGGCTGAATGTCGTTCTCTGGACTCGTGGACTTGTGAACTCAAAGGTGCATTCTCGTCGAGTTCATGAGTGTGTCGGGCCAACCCATTGTGAAAACGGTATTTTTGGCAAGTCAAATTAAATGAAATGAAATAAAAATGTATTTATATCATGCATATATTTCACAAACCATTGTCACAATATGCTTCACAGAAAACCCTGGCCTAAAATGCTCTTATGCGGACATTTTGCATCTTCTACCCGCCCTTTTTGCCAGTTTCCATCAATGCAGACTTACCTGCCCCCGGATATATGCCCTTAAAGTTTGTAAGTCCACAGTCCACAAGTCCAGAGGGCTCAGTTTGGGATTCAGCCAAAAACTCATGCCTCAGTTAGCACTCTCCAACAAACTGACCAGTGATTGGCTGAAGTTAAACTGATTTAAACTGAAATTTGAGCTTGGGTAGGGCTAAAGGCTATCATTTCAGCATTTTTGAAGCATACTGTTTATTGTTCTTATGTATGATCTACCTGTTAGAACCTATGAAAGCTGTACTGGATGGGAGATCAGGAAATCTTACACTACCACCAACAATAAAATGGACTAAGACAAAACAACCACTAACAGCAATGGGCCTCATGCAAGAACATTCTCTTATTCTTCTCTTAAAACTGGAGGATGCAACTTTCTCAACAGTCGCATTCGTTATTGAAACATTTAAAAGTCATATTATTATTATAACCTTTATTTGACTAGGAAGTCACATTGAGTTTAAAACCTCTTTTACAAATGAGACCTTGCCAAGACGGGGTCAGATAGCAGCACGGGTCCATTACAAGACAATACTACACATAGGTATGTAGGTATAAACAATACAAAGTGCAATACAATACATACAGTATAACAGAATATAACACATGGCAGCAGGGATTAGACACAATAGTATTACTTAAAACAGTTGCAGCTAACCGGATGCAGCTAACATCCATAGTTCTCAGTTTAAAATAATTTAATTAAATAAGTGAATAGAGTTTGAGCTTGGCCTGCAGCTCGTTCCAGGACCAAGAACCACTATTGGACAAACTTGTTTTCCCAGCCTCTGTGCGAAAAGAGGGTACTATAAACTGAAGCCATTTGTGCGATATAGCTAACGGGTATAGCTAACGTGATCTATATGACATATAAAGTTAGCAAACATTTCCTTCTTCCAAGAAGTAGCCGCCGAATGAAGTAACGTTATCAATAATACCAATTACCAACCTAGCTACTATTCATTATAGGTAATCACAATTGGCTGGCAGGCAGAAAGTCCAGGAAATTAGTGTTGAAACTTTTAACCTACCTGTCCAGTAGAAACAATGGGAGCTCCACACCTGCCCTTAAACCAATCTGCTCCCAAACATCTCACCACCTTCTAAAACGAGCACCTATGTTTACTCTAGTTTTCAAGCGAACTTTATCCAATTCTCTTTTCTTTTTCTTTGTGTGAAATAGCGCCAGTGTAACGGGTGGCTTCTCTGGTAAAATTTCTAGCTGGTGAACTCACAAGGTCAATCTCATTGTTGATTGGTTCACGATGTGAACCGGCCTCTCTTCGAAGCCACTTACTTTGAAAACAAACATTCGGGCCGAATCACTGTTTCTAGAATGCAGAAATTGAGGGTATAAACACAGTGTATGGGTATGGGATTTCTCTTTCTCTCAGACTTTCTCTTTCTATATCAACTAAGCATGACCGTTCCCTGATATTTTATTTTATTTTTATACTCCATTTTTTTTTTACTTTTACTTCTTGAGAGAAAGAGACTTCACTCTTCATTGGATTTTCTTCTTTTCTCTTTCACTCAGAAAGGGGATAGATATTAGCCGTCCTGTGCCCTGTACCTGGAGTTTCATCATAAAAAACTAAAAAAAAAAAATGGAAAAAAGAAAAAAAAAAATGAAAAAAGAAGACACAAGACACATCACACATGCACTGCAGCTATCTTGTTGCAGCAATAGTGCGTGCGAGCGCTTCTTGGAAGCCAATGATCAAAATGTGAAAAAAAAAAAAAAAAAAAAAATTATTCATAATTATATTATTTGCAGGTTGGGTTGAAGTGAAACGAGGTATTTCAGGCAATAAGCATTGGCGTCTAGTGTGCACTCCTCTCGACCTCAGCAGAGAGCAGCAATTTTTTTTTATATTTTGCATCTAGGCTATTAACTTGGACGTTGACGGACCTGTAGGCTATTGCTTTCCATTGAAGAATAATTTAAACATAACAATGCATGTCAGTTTTTAGTTTTTTTCTTTTATTTTCTTTTATCAAAATGAAAACAACCCAGTCAGACCCACGAGCTTAAAATTGTTATATGTTAACGGTAATCCAAAAAAATGAAAAAAAAAAATAAAATGCTAAAAAAAGTTTCATAAAATGTTGCTGTAAGTAACATAAATAAAATTGTGTTACGAGTGTTGTTCTGTGTTGATGATATGAGGCCCAATGAAAGCAGCAATAACAGCATGTAAAAAATGAAATATTATTTCATACTTTAACAAACATGTATAATTAAAGTGTATATACTGTAAATACGGTGGCACGGTGGTGCAGTGGACAGCACTGCTGCCTCACAGCAAAACGGTCCTGGGTTCAAATCCCAGCCAGTGTGGAGTTTGCATGTTTTCCTGTGCGTGGGTTTCCTCTGTGTTCTCTGGTTTCCTCCCAAAGTCCTATTTTTCCACATGGTAGCGCATTTTCCACCAGCAACAATACCGCAATCCAGAGCAACCATGACACCACCGCCAGCGCCAGAAACATTCACCAGTCACCACAAACAACGTCACCAGCGGCAACAACCATGTCAACACTAGCACCACCAACAACAGGACAAAAACAATAACCACATATGCCACCTCCTACAATGACAAAAACAACTATGGCAATACTATTACCATAATAATAATAATAATCATAATAATAATAATAATAATGATAATAATAATAATTACATTGCTCTGCTCTGGAATTACTCTTCCACTAAATCAACAGGCCACATTAAAAATGCATTTTCACTAAAATGGGAGGCGGCAGGTTAAGAAATTAAGACCTTAACGAGGGGCTGTGTCAGGTGATAGCTCAGCTGCGCTCATACAACCATGCACCGCCCTTATCTCCCTCAAACACCTGCAGCTCCAGGGACTGGGGCTTCTGCTCTGAGCTCTTCATCAATCTGGACCTGCTTCATATATACAGGACAACAGGGTAAAGTAAGCCCAGCTGGGAGAGGGAGGTTTATCGAGCAAACATTAAGCAGACATTATCAGCCGATTGGAGGGGGGGGGGGGTTATTTACGAGGCTGCATTACAGGCGCCCTGCCTAAGTTATGCGCGAATCGGCCACCGGACGGTTCCTGTTTACGGACAGATGTCTGTCTGATCCCCTCCCATTCCCCATCGACCCACTACGACCGCAGGCCCGGGACATGCATGTAGAGCTGGGAAAGCTAAGGGATTTACTCAAAACTCACAGAGAGAGAAAAGAACTGGAATCTTAAATAAGGATTCACGTATGACATTTAAAGATGGCCCCTTAACCTGCTAACCATTTTTTTTTATACAAGTAGAAAAATGTCATTCACATTTACCCTCTCCTGTCAACTGTTTCTGGCATCCCTTCCTCTACCCACCTTCCTCTCTTTTTTCCCTCCATAACATCTGGAATAGGGGGGGTGGGTGGGTCTCCAGACTCAAAGGTGAAGTTCAAATGGCATAAAATTCTATATTATTGTTGTTGTCAATAAAACTCATTTGAACTCATTCTGACAATGCTTTCTGTTAAATTGTATTTTGTGCTTTGCACGATGAGCTATGTGTAATTAGATTTCACTGCCATAGTTAATGAACTATTCATAATGATGCATAACCAACAAAACATCTTATGTTGTTAACAATAATCCATAATATCGCATTATTATAATTAATTTATTATTTTAATGATAAGTATAATCACTATATTTAGGGTTGTAATGGGACACTCACCTCTTGGAAATACCTCTCATGGTGTCTCACTGTGGGATTTCATCTTAGAAAAGGGTTATTAGCATAACCATGCAGCCAGCAGGTTGCTCCACCTAAATGCCAAAACAGAAATGGCTGTCAGATATTAAATGGCTGTAAAACCGCCGAATGATTTATGGACTGTGTTCTGAGCACTGTCAGGAGAACTCCTTCCACAAAGCTCCTCCTCGCTGCTGTAGACATCGGCTGGTGTGAGCGGCGCATCCAATGAAATGCATGCTGCTAGATGTGGGTGGGGTTTCCAGGAAGATTGACATCTTTAAAGCCAATGAAAGATGGGCAGAAAAAACAAGAAACCACACAAGAAAGAGCATTTAACCCACAAAATCAACTGGACAAAAAAGGCTTAGAAAGCAGGAATTTCCCAACAACCAACTATTGAAGAAACAATTTTTTTAAAGCAGTTTGAAATCCACAGGGGCTGTGCCAAGATGCAAGCTGCCTGACACTTTAAATAATCCCAGTCCTGCTTTTGTCAAGATTTCTCCTGATTACTTTGTGAATTCATTTGGCGAATTATGTATCACAACACCACAAACATACCATTTATGACACTGGGTGGGGAAAAATGAATAAATAAAAAGACAAGACAACAAAAAAACGGAAAACACTTTTTAAAAAATCCCTAAGAGTCTTCTGCAGTAAGACAGATTATTATTTTTTTAAATAGCAAGGCAGGAGAGTCAGAAGGACAATGACCCGTTTTAAGGAACATACGTGCTTCTCCTTCCGAGAGCATGCCTCTTTTTGAACCACCACCACCCTTCCCCTTCTTAGAGCTCAAGCAGGTCAACAAACAAAAAGCAATTATTCTGGCCAGCTGGTGCTAGGGAGAGGGAGCTGGTAATTACAGGGAGGTGCGGGAGGTGCGGACAGCTTCATTCTAAACAGGTACTAAAAGCTTCATCAATCATCTGCCGCTGACGGCCTTCCTTGGTCACGTGACATCCACTGCCGCCTTGCTGGATATTATACACCGTTTGGTGGAATGGGGAGGGGAGCCGAGCTGATTGGCTGGCAGCAGGAGCCCTTGCAGAGGTCGGCCAATCAGAGGGATTGACCTGACTATGACCTTGCGTCACTTGACCTCTGAATGGCCGGAGGTCATCCCTGGATATCAGGTGGAGAGCAGAATATAAAGACGGAGGGAGGGACAAACAGGCTAAAACGAGGCTGAGATGGAGGCATGAGTAAACAGGAGAAAAAAAATAAGAGGAAAAACACCAACCAGGAAGGTTGTTAAGCTCTCAATTGCCTGGAGACCATATAAAAACATTTTTAAAATCTGCTAAAAATGGAGAAAAAAAATGTCATATTGCCCTTCATTAAAATCGTGGTCCTAGAGGACAGAGTATTCATAAAAATACATTTCGAGGAGTCCCATTTGTTCTGCAGAAATTAAATGAAATTATTTTTTGTTAGATTACACTGCGGTAAACACATGAGTTTTGAATTTTTTAATAAAATTTATTTTTATAGCTTAAATTACTGCTGAATCCATTATTCCCTTGTTACCTGGAACAATAATTACATTGAACTAGCAAAAAATATGTTCTTAATTTTTTCATCTTTTAGTTTTTTTGTACATGTATTCATGCGCCTAGTAAGTGAAATGCCTTATTGCTAAAACAAAGCCTTTGAGTAAGAGGTTAGTTTCGGATTCAAACCCCACAGCCCACAGGTCCAAAGTTCAGTGTTTAGAGCCTTAACTGTATATTACAGGAGACACGTTTCCTGTGGGACACATAGGAACTGTAACGATGGCATCATAGTTACTGACCACAAAATCACTGCTCAATGTCCAGACACAAAGCATCCAGTGAAAATGTGTCGCTTGAATTGAATAGGGCAGTCCGTGCAATCACAGACCGAAGGATCTTGAAAGATTGTGCGCGGAGGAATGGCCAAAGATGCCCCTCCAGTATGATTACTAATGTCGTAGAACACTACAGCAAATGAAATGACTCGGTAGTGCTGAATGCAGGGGTGCCAATAATTTTGACACTTATCTTTTCGAGAAAGAGAATGATTACTTGTTAAAAACTAATTTTCTCGGAACAATTGCAATAATATGAAATAATATAATTTCCCCATTTGTCAAGGATGCCGATAATATCTGGACCTGACTGTACATTGTGGCCGCGTGTGCTCGCTGCATTAATGCTTGTGTTGACTTCTGTGTTCAGACGTGTCGACCCTCTGCCCGTTCCGTAGCCATGCCGCCTGTCCCAGGGTGTCTCGCAGCGATTGATTAGTAGGAGTAATGAATAAGGAGACGTGGGGGAAGGATTTTCCTTGGCTCCACGGTCAGCAGATGAAAGATGGGTCTCCATGCAGCAGGGGTGGCGATGCGCTGTGACATGATGAGGAGGTAAAGTTCATGAACTGTGCCTCTATTCAGCGCTAAGCAGTGATGGAAGGATTCTGCACAAAGACTGTGTGAAAGACAGACAGCGCATTCAAAGTGCGCGGGGGGCACACACACACACACACACACACTTTCTCCCCTTTTCCCCTCTCCATATGTCTGGGAGCACATCACCATGGCAACCTCACCCAGGGCAGAAGGGTGGTGTGGTGTGGTGTGGTGTGGGGTGGGGAAGGGGGTGAATTTGTATAGCACTATAGATGTTGCGGGTATACATATATACAGTACGTTTAGTTAAGAGTGTGACTGTGGAGATGAAGAGTTAGAACGGGCTAAAGCACCGTGAGTTTCGGTACGTGGCTGGGCTTTTGCTGCCATAGACAATGCGCAGTTACACTGGGGGCTGCTGGGACACTGGAAATGCACACAATCGATCTTGCTGCATCTCCCCACCCGAGGTATCTCTGCGCTCGCGCTGTAATTATGAGGGATGTGCGCGCCCTCTCTGTGTTCGGGTAATTGGGGTCCTTGCACGCGTGTGCATCAGTTACTTTTGACCAGGTCAGCCATTCTTTGCCAGCCCCTGCCATCTGTGCTTTCCGGCTCATTTTCGTTTTTTTGTTTGAATTTTAATTAAATTTTTAAAATGTTTTTAATTTTTAATTCTTGCGGATTTTAAAAAGGAGAATGAAATTCCTCGACGTCTAAAGGCTTCTACGTGCGGGAGGTGAGCCCGCGTGGCTGGAAGTGAAATTCCAGCCATCTTTAATGATCCTTCACCACACGCGACATTGTCGGAGAGTTTGCCGTGGGGATAGATTTCAATCCCACAGTGGCTGATAACGGGAAAAAAAGCAAAACCAAACAATAAACAAGTAAAATGTCGGTTCTTTTTCATCCAAGTGGCTCTAAGAGGTGAAAAACAATGAGAGTAACCTTGCCGCGCGCGGACTCACCTCCGCACGCGCATCACTTCCCCCCCGCCTCCGTCTCAGCCTCGGGACGAACAGGCCGCTCCCCTCCCCCATTTTCAGGAGCACATTTTCCCCCGCACACAGAAGTGCTGAGTGCAGCTGTTTGTTTCACACACTGAAATTCGCTGAGGCTGGAATCTGTCCCCAAACATCTGTTCTCAGGAGGAGAAACAAGGGCTTTGTTTCTGCGTGTATGCGTGTTTGTATTTGCGCCCGCATGTCTGTTGCTGTACATTTGCGTGTCTGTGCACGTGTGCGTGGTGCGTGCAGCCTATGTGCGTGTACCATGTTGGGTGCGTTTGCATGTCTGTGTACGTGTTTTCAGGTGTGTGTGTGCACGTGTTTATATGTGTGTATTTGTGTGTGCGTTTGCAAGTATACTTGCGCATTTATGTGAGAGAGAATCTGTGCTTTTCCATGTTCTTTTTTCCTGAAAAAACTATTGGCTGTATCAGTTTTCCTGAAAAGTTGCTCATTCAATACTTATTCTGTGCAATTTACTGAGAGAGAAAAGGAAAGAGAGAGTATGAGAATGTAGCCATGTAAAAATCACTCTTCCGTTAAAAAGTGGACAGTTTCAAATGTTGTTTTCTGAAAATTAAGCATTTTCACACATGTAGCCTTACTCTGAGATGTTACGGAACCATTTACGGGTCATGTGTGAATGAATGCCGGAGTCGGCATTCCGAAAAACTTATATCCGGCTATATGTTTTGTCTCTATAGTGAGAACAAGTCATAACATTAACGTATCCAATCAAGAATTCAAAACTAGAATTGTTTTCTTTCCAGCTACGTTGTTTCTACTATGCTACCACAAAAAAAAAAAAGTACATTTGATTACATACACCAACAAATTACACAGTAGGCTAGACAATGTCACTGTCACACATCCATGACATATAGCATATAAACATTTCTAAAGTCCCCGTAGATGTACGTGCACATTGAAATGTGGCAGGACGTTAACTATTATGATTTATTTTCAAGTTAGCTAGGTTCTCTAGCTAAAGTTAACAATTTGTTGGGACTGTATGCACTTGACTAACTCCAATACCAATAAGCTATCGCTTTTCGTGTTGACAGCCTCTTGTTCAGATAGTTGCTGGCACCATCATCAAGTGTGAATGCTATCAACCCATGAATAATGGATAGTCATTGATCAACCTGGATGCAGTTTGGGGAAGGGATTTATAAAAGAGGCTCTGAACTATGGTCAATGTGCAGACCTCTCTACTCTCAACTGGTGAAAGGGGCGTGACCGTCGCTGTGGGTGTCAATCGAAACACTGGTGTGGTCCAAGTGCAGATATTGATGATAATGATGAGGACAACAACATTGATGACAGTATCGATGGTGTTATTGAGGAAGATGAAATGACAGATGCTGATGATGGTTTCTATGACTACAAACAAAGGGACACATAAACAATAACTGAAATGTAACGCTGTAAATTAATTATACAAACATACATACATATTACTGTCTTAATGTAATTCTCCCACATTACATTCAGTTCAGTGGCTACAATAAAGGTAATGATCCTAGATACTACTAGCAGAGCACAACCTAGATAATAGTAAATGTAACTAATGATGCAATCACTATAACAGTAGCCTAAATATGATCAACGTACAACAGTATAGCTAATATGGGGACTGTTACCTTAGGAAATGCAGCCTTTATAGCACTGTTAGTTAGCACAGTCATGCTAATACCACAATACATATACGCTGCTGTGATACACAGGTCATACCAGTAAGCTGCTGGCAAACTACTATTAAACTAAAGACCCAAAGATACATGGAATTACAATTGCCGTATGCATGTTATAACAAACTTGAGCTGTGCCGATTTTGCCTCCTGCCGTCAATAGTTTGCCTAGAATCCATCTTTGCTTGGGAGGAGCTGCACTACTCGACCGATTTGCCAAAGTGCACGTGGGAGCTGAGGATCCATCACTATAACAACGGTGTCTGTGGATAGGTTCTCTTTGCCGACTCTCCACTTTGCAAGAGTCCGCAAACCAGGCAGGTAATTCTTAATGAAGTTCGACCAAAAGTGGTCCAGGAGCACTTGGCTGTGCCGCCAGAATCGACGTCCTAGGAGCTCATTGTCGGCATTTATAAACTACTTGTGGCAGAGAGGCGTCCCTGGTGCTGCTATATATGCTAGCGTCTTTCCCCGAGTAATATCGTAAACTACTTGAGGCAGAGATTTGGGGTTACTGGATCGGGAGCTGAGATGTCTGAGGAGACACATCTTAAAGGCTTTGAGTTTAGGAATCCCTTCACCTTAATCATCACAGTCATCAATACCTCAGAAACTAGCATTTAACAAGGCGAGGCCCTTGCTGCTTATCGGTGCTGATAATCCCCATTTGATTATCCCCATCGCCAGAGTTCGTTTGGGCCCACCAGGAGGCCCTGCAGCAATACGCACTCACTTCGGTTGGGTGCTGCAGGGACCTGCCATCATACGCCGATTGGCGTATTTGCCGTTTCTCCAGTTAGTGTTGCAGTGCAGGACTAAGTTCAGAAAAAGCTTCTCTGAGCTCCTTCTCTCCTCTGAAATGTGTGCCCTAGTCTGAGATGAGTTTGACCATGCCTGTAGACCAAAATGATGGTTGATTCAGTCGAAGACGTGACATAGGTAAGTCTGCCATTTTCGGTACGACTGGCTGTGCGCGCCACCTCCTACACTCAGAGCATTGTTGTTGATGCCTTCGTATGGCTTCTCTTCCTCGCAATACCCAGAAGGATTTGTGAATCTCAGTGAACACTCACTGTGGGCCTGGGTGGAGTAGCCTCGTATAATAATCTTGGATAAGGAGTTGAGTGATGTGATTCTTAGGGTCTAATACAATCGGGTGAACAGCCCCTAGCTCTCGGTCCTCGACCTAACAAAGTCTTCCCCCCACCCTCACCAGTCCAACATCCTAGTCATACTCGGGGGTGAGATTACTGAGACGACTGTGAGGAGACGCTGGTTTCCCTTGCCTGAGGAGTTCAACCTGCAAAGTTATCCATTTGTGCTCCCTTAAGGATGAGAGTCTCAGCTTTAGGATAATCTGGCTTTGGGAGGGTGGGATCCTGAGCAGCTGCCCCATCAAGGGCCTAGTAAGTAGCTTCCAGTAATTCCCCCCAAGACTAACACTTAGTGGCAGCAGGAAGAAGTGGGTTTTTCACTGCCTGCATGAGTCCACAGAAGACAGGTTGCCTCAACTCAGTTGGGTCCTCATCTAAATAGGTTGCAGGCTTTTGTGTCCATTGGTCTGGGGAAAGGTGCAGAAATGGAGGCCCTCGGCTCCAGGGATTTAGGTGCTGCTATATATGCTAGCGTCTTTCCCTGAGTAATATCGTCAGCCGGATTGTCAGCGGAATTTACATACTGCCATGCCTTAGGTTCTGTGTGCTCTTGAATTTCTGCAACTCGGTTAGTAATGAATGCCTTATAGCAGCAGGACACAGACCGTAGCCAGGTTACTAAAAGAAAAAGATATAAACTCTCTTCTGGCTGTCCTTCATGTATGCCATGAAGCTATAAGCTAGCTCAGAGGCATCACAGAACACATGAACCTCTCTCTTCACGGTTGTGTCCTTAGCGTTTGAAGGCTCATAGCATCTAGGCATCTGGATTCTTGCAAAATCAAAACGTTCACTCTCCCACACTGTCCATACATGCTGGAGATACTCTGGTAGGAGACGGTCATCCCACTCTCTTTCCTTAGCCCATAACTGTTGCACCAGTATCTTTTCCCAGGTTGTAAAGGCAACAATGAATCCTAGTGGATCGAACTGGCTGGCAAAAACCTTATAGATGTTCCACATTGTGAGGGTCTTGTAGGTTTTTTGTAGTTTTTATTACTATTTTAATAAAATTAAGATTTTTTAAAGAAGCGTATACTAGTAAAGTCACAGATAAACTGGCACCACAGGTTTTTGATAGCCTAATTACAAAATAAAAATCGGAGTGTTTTAGCCAATGTAAAAATCATGTTGAAATGTGGCATAGCATTAATCATTATGATTCAATTAGATTTTTTAGCAAACTACTTAAAGGCTATAAATGCTGCATTTTTATGAAGACAAAAAATGGTTTTTATACAATACATCCACAGAGCTTGATGAAAAATGTAAAGATGCTTTTCCCTAAAAATAAATATTGATTACGAATTTATCATTACAAAAATGTTTTACGGGTCATAAAAGAGTGCAGTTTTTATCTCTGTCTAAGACGTCAGAGTTTGGTTCCCAGTGTTGTGCTGTTTGTTTTTCGGCACCCCAGCCCCTTCACTATGAACGCGCTAGCTAAGCTACACCCTGCGCTATTCTTTGACTTATTGTCTCCAGTTAAAATGAAAATGATAATGGATTGTGGTACGAGGATTGTAAACACCGGCTGTGTTATGAAATGCAATCTCCATATGAGACACTAGGGGGTGAAATGTTGTATCTATACCCTTTAAAGCTACCTAGCTTCTCAAGCCAAAGTTAACAAAATCATACACTTATTGGGATGGTACACACTTGACTAACTCCCATCCCATCTCTTTTCGCGTTGACAGCCTCTTTTTCAGACAGTTGGCACCAACATCAAGTGTGAATGCTCTCAACCCGTTAAATAACGGATAGTTAAAATGCAGTTAGGGGAATGGATTTGGATACTTATTTGCTGAAATATTTTGTGTTCCATCTGCCACAGTTAAAGCATATGTAAGACATTAAAGCTGCCATTTTACTCCGCTGATTTGTTTACCAGAAGCATGGGGAGAATGCGTTGTGCTGTTTTCTGCTCTTGTCGATAATTATTTGCAAAACATGCAGAAACAGACACGCTGGCACCAGTAATGAATTCCTGTGTTGCTACCTGTTTAAAGACAAACAGGAAAATCAAACACTGTTAGACATGTGGCACACGCCACACATAGAGGCTTCGACATAGTTCACATGCAAGCTGGACTTCTAGTCAAACACGAGAGAAGTGATCCAATAGTTGTGCATTCAACTCCCACCTGAGTCGTTATTTAGGCTCACAGAATGGGAATGTTGAAACATTAAAACATGACACTGAGCCAGTTCATCCATTCAACAATAAAACCCTCCAAACAACACAATATGTGAAAAACTTAGCTGATATAGAACCACTCATATATGTTACTGTTTATAATTTAAGGTAATTTAATCATTTGAACCCTATTAGAGTTCTAATAAAATTAGTATTTTTAAAAGAAACATATAATGATATAGTCACAGATAAACTGACTTTTAACTTTTGATAGCCTACTTAGGTAGGAAAGGTACTAAGGAAAGATCAGATGTTTAAGCCGAAGACGCAACATTTTATGCAAACTATATAATCCAATAAATTAGTGGTGTGGTGTTCTTTTGCCAACAGTTGTCCAAGAAAGCCATATTCATATCAACAGACAAAGAAAAGAGAGAAAGAGAGGCAAAGAAAGAGAGAGAAAAACCTCCACATGCTTTAAATGTGTGCGCTCTTGAAAATGCAAGCTCTACAAGTGCGTGACAGTTCACACAGGAGCTCTAAGTCATGTGAACCGTTCACACAGGAGCTCTAAGTCATGCGAGTGTGCAGTCTGTCCAAGTTGAGGTCGGATAAAAGCTTTTTGGTTACATTTTTAGAACAGGAGCATGAATTATTACCACTTTACCATAATTTAAAAATGTATATTGTGCAGGAACTAAAGTACAATCCAAACATTACTGTTAAGTTATATCTGTCCCAAGAGGCCTAAGAGGGATCAGATGTATGCTATCAGAGTTGATTAAACACTGAATATTTCACTGTGTTTTCTACTGTACCTGAAATAATAAAAAATAGGCAATCAATTTTATAATTCCCTTTGCGGCAATGAGAGGAATACTGTATATTCCACAATGCTTTCAGAGGGGAGTTTCTTAACTGTGATTTGGCAACCAGGGGAATGTCCAGAGTGACAGGAAGCCAAGCTGCATGTCCCATAAGTACTAGCCCTTTCTGTCAGGGACAGTCCTCCAGAAACACCCAACAGGTCCTATCCAAATATACTCCCTTGCCCCATGTAGCAGGGGTTCACAACCTTTCAGCCAATAGAACATGTTTTTCCCAATTTGTTGACGCCATCTTTGTTTCGTGTGGAAACGTGCTTGCTAAATAATAATTGCCAAAAATCAAAACTATTGCTTTTAGTCATGTATAATCACTGGAAGCTCATTTATATTTCTGAAATGCGTTCTCTATCCTTTCACATGCAAACCCCACATATTGTTTCATGACATAGCTACATGACTACAAGGTAGGCCATAAAACCTCAGACTCAATTTGTCACCGTTAACATTACACTTTAACCAAAACATGGTGTAGCCAGCTACATAGCGACATAGCTTCATTAAACCAGTTGCATGGCTAGCAAGCTTGTTAACTTCAGCTCAGTTCAGTTAAAATGAGAAATGAAACTACCGAAGTGTAGCTATAGCTAGTCGGCGCTGGCATATGCAAGTGCTCCTCAGAAGCTAAATCAAACAATACTTTACAATGATTAAATTAACTTTTTGCTACCTCGGCATACGTGGATGGAACCATGTCACAACCTGTCAATGCAAACTCGCTTGTCCAGTATAGCCATTCAACAGATTATCATTTTTGAAGCTTTGAAATGCAGGCAGCTATCCAAAAGAGCGGACAGGTATGACAGTTCAGCCAGGCTGCACACTGCGTGTAGTGCAGAAGATTGCTATATAGCTAGCATAATTGCTGTAGTGTTGTGTTTTGGGCACATGCGCTCCCTCCCTCCTGTATTATTTTGTCGTTTATATTCACTTATGTGTTCTTGTATTCACTTATGTGTTCTTTTATAGGCTGAGATCTGCCTGGCTCCCCTTTATCAGCTGGATCTGGTCCTGCTGATCGCCTTCTCAGCTGGAGCTGGTCTGGCTGATTAGGTCCCACCCTAAAGTGGGCTATAAATGTAGGCAGACCTCAGCTCTATCCCTCTCGCTCCACTCATGCTGGTAGCACCACTCAGGTGCTCTTCTTAGGGGTTGTTTTGGGTTTATTGTTTTACTTTGCTTAATCCATTATACTTTAGGGATAGTGGGTTGGTAGTTCTGTTTTCGTGGCTTTATTTTGATAGTTTAGTTTCTTTGAATGTTTTGGTAGTTTAAGGGAGTCCCCGGCTCTGGCGGGCCACTACGTGTTCGGGCCGGGCGGCTCCCCTCCTTTTGTTCCTTTTGGCCAACCCACCTGACCTCTTTCTTTTCTTTTGGGTAAGTTTTGTAGATTTGTTCTTTTGGTCATAAAAAAATAAATTATATTTTTTCAAACTTGCTTGTTTGTGTCAATTATGTCATGGTTACCCACGAGCCTGGTGTATTCTTGGGGTGACCGTAACAGTAGTCATACACACACACAGTACACAACCGGCATACACTCAGAAAGTGATAGCAGTTCTCCATGTTTTTTTTTTTTATTCACAAAGAACCTAAAGAAACAATTGCTTTAATGACCTTCATGTTTGCTGGCAATTCTGATTTTGAAGCATGTGAATGTGTCGACCCTGTAATTATGATTTGGCAACTGGGAAATAGTAGCTTTTGAGGAGCACTTGAAAGCAGCAATGGCATCAATGATAGCATCATTATTAACGTTAGCTGGATGGCTAGTTGCTTGCTTAACTATGCTTCTGTCGAGAATGAACACTTCTCAAAACAAATTTAAAATAACAATGCTCACTTCAGGGGATGGTAATGTTAAAAATATATATTTGTGATGTAATCATTTTCTTTGTCATCACCGATCATGAATTTCACCCACCTAAGCTATTGTAGTACATTAGCCAAGCCCCAAGGGTCTCCCAAAGTCTACAGTTTAACTGCCTTTTAACTTGTTTAGCTAACTTGCAAATGCCAAGATTTTAAATTAATGTCCGCTACACCACGCTACAAAGCATACAGGTATACCGTGTATACAACCCATTAAAAACACTTACCGCAATCCATTTAAAAACATTACAAACACTTTAATTTATTTGCAATTCATGGTAGAGGAAAAATGACTGAATCCAGGCCTATGTTTCTTTGAGCTATAAGTGTGCTTGCATGTCTGGTCTGTGTATGCATGTCTCTCTCTAGATTTAATTATCTTATAGTTCATAAATGTATATAGATTATCATTATCAGTTACACATAACAAAAATGGTACAAAAAGAAATTATATCAACAGAAATACAATCATTTACACTAGAAACATGTATAAATAAATACAGATAAAAATGATAAATATTTAGGACTAATAAATAAATATTGAATCTTACAAACCTATCCACACATATCTTTGCCCCATTAATGTTATGTATGTGTGTGGGTCAGATAAAGTTCAGCCAAATAGGTAAAATAGTATAATTTATTTTAAAAATAATACAAATTTTTGCAACCAAATTTTGCAACCAAAAAAATGTCTAGCATCTTTTGCTATTCAAATAATAATAATAAAATGTATTCATGATGTGCTTTTCATACACCCAAAGCACTGGATGCAGACAATTGTTCAAACATATTGTGTACTCATTTTTTTGTGTGTAACACAGCTGAATTTCAGATTATTTCCACTATATATGATTGTTATTTGACACTTTGATGTGACACAAAATGAGAAGTTTCTCTTCAGATGGTAAAATAAAAATAAAAGCACAGGGCCAAGTTATATGAAATAATTTAGAAAACACTGGGTAGTATTTAATTGAAATAGAGCTTGTTTCATTTGTGTGAGCTAAGATAGCCAATATTGTTTGTTGTAACTTGGCCTAATTTTGATATCCATACTTTAAACGGCAGGCCTAGATTTTGCAAGTATTATTAATGGTTTATAGTCAGTGTTTTGTATGCGTGAAAAACTTGGCATTTTTGTTGAAAAATTTTTTTTATTGAGATGTCAAAACATGGAAATAAAAGCAAAATTCTCAAAAGGCTAAAAAGTCTATTTTGCAGTGATCCCCTGAACAGGGGCGGAGCTAAGGGGGTATAATAGGGAAAGCTTTCCCAGGCACTAGTGGGTCCAGGGGGCCCTTAGATGTGGGGTGTGTGTGTGTGTGTGCGCAGGGGGGCCCTTTCTCATATTTTTTCCCCTGCACAAAAACTTGTCAATCCATCCCTGCCCCTGAAGCTCCCTTGTGTGTTTTTCTCCGTATGTTTTTGAATCCCGACTATTCACCCTGAGTTAAGGGGGTGCATTAGTCTCTCAATCTCCACTTTATTCCTCCATGATTTGAAGAGATAGTTTATGGTTTACTCCCCTGTTATGGTAGTGTGTTTTTCAACAACTCCTTCCTCCTTACACATCACAGGAACTGCACTGAGTAAAACCGGGAACCCTCCCAAATCTGGAATATCGACTGAAGCATTGTGTAGTGTCGTGGGTAAGAAAGTGTGCCTGTAATCTTTATGTTGGGGGTTCTGTTCCTGTTGGTATTGATAGTGCAAGGGCACTTCACAGGGGGTTGGGCCATCACATGTGGCCAGTTAAACCTATGTTCGTCATGACATCATTCTACAGGTGTCTGGAATTCTTCAGGAGGAACATGACACTATTTTTTACTTGAGAAAGCCAATCAAATCACACTTATTTAATGGATGTGGAAAACACTTTTTGTTCTTTTTGAAATGTTCTTTCAGAATATCATATAAAGGCTTGATTGGATTCAGATCCTGACCAAGAAAGCCGCAACATGGATAATGTCATGCACCTCAAACCATTGGCCAGCTACTCAAGCTCTATGGGACATTGTTATCCTGTCGTCAGAAAATACATTTTGTCAGTCTTTTTTTTTTTTTAATTAAGCAGGCATTTCTCCCTTTATCACTGCTTTCTCGTACTGTCACTCTTATAAGATTTGTGTAATTATCTCTGTTTTATGTCATTCCCTCGTTTGCTTTCATCTTTGGTAATACCCCGGTAACATGATCGCTTATATCCATGATTTGATTACAGCTGATTACAGTCATATTATGCCTGCCCCGCTTCTTAGTGTTCCACTCTGGAAAAGCACTCTGCGCCATTACAGTTATGAAGAGCGCGACACTAATTAAAATGAGATTGATTGGTATTTGAAATAGCACTATACAGTTTGAACTTTTGCCTCAGTAAGAAATGTCTCCGCAGGTGGCCAAGCTGCGCCCTATTCCCCGCCAACTACTTGCACCGCTGCAAACACCCTGTATTAGAACTGTAGCTACACCATCTCATTAAAACGCATATCTCAGAACCTATTTCATTTGTGTGAAAAATTGACAACAGACGCGCTCAACTGGTCTCAAAATTCTTGTCTTAAGCACGATTCGACTGTGGCCCTTGTGCGTTGCAAAATTGTATAAATTATTAACTTAACTTTTGACAGGACTTAACAGTTTGTCAAACGCGGACCATGCAGCTATACTTCAAAATAAGCTTCACTTGTTTTATAATTCATTAACTAAAAATGATTATATTGTGATCAACATCAAATTATAGATTTTTCCAAAAAAGTTAATAGCCTACTTGAATAATGTAGGTTTTCGCTTGGAAAGAACCAGAGGTCGCATTTGAGCTTTTGAAAGACCAAGAGTTTAATTAAAAATGTTTACTTACAACTCTGTCACAACTAAAACAATATTCTTTAAAAATCCTTACAAATAAATGTGTCAATATCTTTCATGAAAAACGTGTAAAATAGAATAAGGTTAGTATCAACGTGGCCTTGATAATGCGATAACAATGTTCGGACATGTTTTTCGCCAAGATATCTTTTACAGCTAAGTGTTAAAAGCCGATTCTGTCAGAAATCCGTACCAGATCAAGAGACAACGGGACATTTAACATGTTCATCTAGTTTCAGTGCAGAGACATAATGGTGTCTTATTTCAAACATAATGCATAATTTCACGGTATTCTGCGTTTTACGATATAATTCAATCAAAATTTACATTTCTTCCGGCCACAAACCTTGGCTATGAAAGTGGACTTTGGACCGCTTAAGAGCGCTCGTACACGCACATTAAGGCGCCGATGAATTTCACTGAGGGAGATGCAATGAGCTATAAGGTAGACTTAATGAATGTTTTGAAAGCTATAAATTGACAATCGTGTAAGCTAACAGTCCGTTTCCATCATTTCCAAGCGTTGGAATACACTTAATGTGCTACAAAAATAATCGCGCCTCTTATAAAATTACCATTTATATAAAACCGTATCTGTTTTTATGGCACGTGAGATATTTGCGTGATATCTGCACTAATTTACATTAAAGCAGACAGGTGAAAACGACATCTGCAAAGTTGTACTGGTGCACTTTGGCAGTAACTGTGCATAAGTATTTTGTATTATATTCGTATATTGATTTTTTTAGTTAAGCAAATGCATTGGACAGACGTGAACGTGAATATAAAATAAACTTGTCAAGTCACAGCAAAATGTTAATTATTAAATCAACTCGTACATAGTGTATATGAGTCCACTATGGCCAGAGTCGAATAAACACTGGCCATTTTAGGGCTATATAGACCCAAAAAAGTTGACCTATTCGGTTCATGAATGTGTTTAATCTGATCAAAAAACGATAAAACACATGTAAGGCAGCAACAATAGAAAAATGGAAAGTGAAAAATTAGGAAATATTTGAGAAAATATTTTAAAATAATCATTTATTTCTATCGTGCCGTTTATTTGACAATAATAATTACACTGTCGGTGTATGACATCTCAGAAATAAAGGTACAGTGGAGGTACATTTTTGTTCTTTATGGTACAAATTTCACAAATGTACCCTGAAAGTACAAAAATGTTATATTTGGGTACTAATAAGTACTCTTTGGGTACTAATATGCACCTTTTCAAGAAAAAAAAGGTTATTAAAATGAATTATTTCTTAATTATGTATTGTTGGCTAAGGGTAACATTTTATATACCTATAGGGTACCACCCCAGCGACAAGCTTTTGTACCTTTTCACGTACTTTTTGTATACCTTTTTTTCTGAGTGTGGAGGCATAAAATTAAAATAATGCATTATTATTATCATTATTATGCAAACTGTTGCTGTATTTACTGCAAACAAACAACAACAACAATACCGATAGCATAAGGTTTCTGTAAAGTGTGTAGAATTAATTAATTTACAAACTGTGGCATGAAAACATAAAGCCGCATGACTTCGCTATAAGCATTCTTGTGCTCAGACCAACACAGTGCTGCTATTTTAAGGATTGTTGAAAATTGGCAACAATTATTATAAGAATAAACACGTCAAAGTGATGTCGGGAATAAAATGAATCACATTCTGGAAACAAATCACAAATACATGCAGTCTTCCCGCTCTCTGCTCTCCGAAGTCCATTGACCGGGTCAACGTCGTGCCGAGGCGTGTCAGAGGTCAAGAGGTGAAAGTTGAACTCAAGAGTAACTGCATATATTAGCAGACTCCGCTATGCGGCCCTTGAGTCCGTACTGAAAACGGATCGCAATCTATTTAATTGTACAGAGTGGTATGTTTGCCGTATTTAATAAATCAGCATAGTCGAATTATTCACCAATTATTGGAAGCCTTCTTTGAACAAGGTATATTTCACTTTTTACATGTCAGTATTGACCCAATTTCTGCGAGAGGTAGGCTAATATTAGAAATGATTGGACAAACACAATATACACATATTCAGGTCGCATTCCTTGAAGCGCAGAAAAACGAACACGACCTTTCAGAAACAAAAAGCAAAGTAGAAAAACTGCAGTCGTATTAATACAACGGCCAGTCATTAAATAGGCAAAGTACAAAGGATGGTATTAAAATAACAACAAAAAAACGGAAACATTTCGTGATATATAAATATGTTATTTTATGATATAGACATTATAGTTTAATGTATCCTACTTATTAATCGAAGGTCATGTGCCATTAATTTTGTGCTTGCCTTCTGTATCTTTCAATACAACTATTGCAGCCTACGCAGTAGTCAACGTTAGCCTTGCTTGGAAATATTCATAATTTGTACTAATATTTTTAAATGATGACAACCACTATTTTAACATTATAAACTGGGTCATGTCATAATAAAAAAACAAAAGACCAAAACGTTTTACTATTCCGGTTGCTTTACTAATCACAGTAAAGTGCTCAGTGTTGATTTAACTCTTGCTGAGTTTATATCTGTCCAAGTGGGTTCAATTGTATTCTAGTAGAGTAAACTGTATTCTATAAGAGTTGATTTAACACTGAACATTTTAAAGGGATGTATGGGTGATAATAGGAAGAGTGTGCTCGTGAGTGTTTTTTCGGATTAACAGGTCATTATCTTTATCACCATCAGCAAACTTGGAACGTTGGGGATATGTCGACCCCCCACTGTCTCGTGCGAAAAACAGAATCAATGAGTCAATCAACACAATGAGCGAGAAATCTTTGTGACTGCGCTGGACCCATTTTATCTTCGCACCTGTAAATGACAGCATCGCTCATGCGCAATTCTGCTACACGTGATTATAGTTACAACCCCCCCTTCATTCGCTACTTCCTTAAAGTCGTTTATTCATTTGAAACACTTTGGCGGAATGTGGAATGTATTCAAGTACATAGTAGCTCATGGTGCCCGACAAATTACAGGTTGATTTACAGGGGGACGTGACAGTTTAACAATATGCCATGGCCGCGGTTTATTGTTTAACGCGCTAGGGTGCATTAAACTCAGCAGTGAGGTAGTAAATTACTAGTAAGTAGTAAATATGCTGTTATGCGATTTTAGATGGTCTGATATACTGGGGTAGTTTGTATTTAGAGTTCTGTTTAAAGCACGTCGTGATTAAAGTCAAGCAGTGAAATAACACGGGATAAGTAGACTCATGCTAAACCTGGCTATAGATTAATCTATATCAGTCAGTCAATCAATAATGTCGATTCAAATAATATTAACGTTCAAATGCATTCGTTCAACAGGGGCGGAGTTCCTGGGTAATCCCTGTCCTCGAGCAACGCAAAGAATGGGGTTAATGGGATCTTAAAAGGAAATTCAAAACACTTAAACAAATGACAATTTGGGTGATTAAGATAAGGAAGAGGATGAGGAGGAAGAAAAATAAGCCTATAAACTACAATCTTGAATCATCCCGGGAGTCTGTGTATTGCATGTGAGCGAAATGATATGCCACTGAAGAAGAAGTATAATTAATTAAATAAAAACCCTATTTTGTCGTGGGTAAACATAATTTAACGTGTTACCTCTAGACAAAAATAACTGTCTGAACAGAAGCCAACACTGTCCTGTTCATAAACTGTTTTTATGCGAGACACTGTTTGCTTGTATTTCTGTGCAGTAACACGTAGGCTTAGCCTATATTCGACTAGTTATTTCTGTCTATAAGCAACATGTTACAAAACTGTTGAAAATGCTAATAAAAGTTGCTCTAAATCGCACCGGAGCTAATATATAGCCTAACAATACATCGAAAACAAAACATGCCTTGATCTTCACCAGAGGTGTTTGTCGCTGTCATCACCCCATATGTATACAGGTATGCGCTGATCTATCTTAAGTTAACAGTCTCGTTCTATTTATCTGAACATAATGACGCCATAAAACGACTTAATTTAAACGATTGGATGGGAGTGTCCAGGAAATGACACCATACTTCATGCTGTTCTCTATCGTATTTAAACAGTCACTTTCTCTTGTAACACGTGCGTTTGCACTTGAGGAACTGGAAACTGTAACTGCAACAGTTTTACAGTTTTCACTTTTAACACCGTTCATCTTTCACGGAGCACCGCGTGGCGCTTTGATGTCAGCGAAATGAAAAGTCGGTGTCAGCGCAGGTTCATTTCCTGGCACTCGATTTAACCTGCTCGTGCAATAAATTCCAGAATATAAACGGCTCAGGAGAAGCACTTTGTAAGTTGACAGCGCCTAACCATAATTTAAAATGGCGAGAAACACCGATCATTGGTGGGGTGTTTTATTTGCAGATAAAACTGGAATGCTAAGTACGAGTGGTACTTTCTGTGTATGAAAGCGTATACTCATTGTCGGTGGTCCTCCTCTTTGCAATCTATACATCTCAGATGATTTCTAATCATGTTCATTCTTTCTAAATTAAATAATACATGCTATATACCCTATATACACATTTAATTGTGTTTTATTTTGTGCTTTTAAGATGTGTATATAAAGAGCAGCACGAAAACAATATTGAAGTGAAATGTCGCATACACACTCCTCGATAATACCCTAAATTGCCAAAAGCAGACAATTGGGAGCATTTGGCGGAGTAAAAATAATGATTAGTAACAATATAAGCACCTGAGCTCGGTGTGCATAATAGTATAAATCCAGATTATATCCAGAATTCGGACAGAATTAAGACATGCTGATGCAGATATTTTGGTATAAAAGATAATCTAGTTTATCTAATTTAGTTAATCTAGTAGTCTTAATTAGTAGACTAATTAAAAAGTTCAAATGAGCAAGTCAACGTGTTAGGTGATGTTTTCCTGCACCAGTGGTATATGTGGTTTTCGACTATTCACTGAACAATAAGCAAACGTGCATGGCATGTACTGATCTAAAAACAGCAGTAACAAAAGCTGTACGATCCACATAGTCCAGCAGACAACTCAATTTGGTTGACTGGATACGGTGGCATTAATTATGGAGTAGTAAATGAAAATATATAACTATATCAATAAATAAATAAATAACAATGGCATCGTGTTGATGTGGTTACCTGTAGATTCGAGGTGATAGGCAACTCAACTGCATTCCTTATCAAAACATGTTTGTTGAACAAATTAGGCTGTATCGTTCTTGAGTTTAGAAAACACTGAACATTATGGCTTCCGCCAAGAGTAAGCCACAATAGCAATAGTTTGGCGGGCTTGCTCCAGATTAAAACGCCCTCACTGGCACAGGCCAATTAATTATTGAAATGCAAGATGAGGCGTTAAGACAATCCAGTTGTTTTTTAATTTGTCCTTGTTTTTAACCTCACAAAACTGATCACACTTGGGGCAGATTGGTGGTTCGGGGATGCTGCAATAAGGGTTGTGCAATTTGATGTCGCGATGGGGTTGTGCAATAAGATGCTTACGTTTTTAGTGACGGCACTATGTACGTATGTATGTATTAGATTTGTTATATGTTATAGCTATATGTCTTTTGTAATACAGCAATGAGTGAGCACAAGACAAATTTCCCTACGAGGACAATAAAGTATATCTTATCTCATCTTATTTCTAAAATGTGGCCAAAATCAGCACGGTTGGCATCAAAGATGCATAAAGCCTCTCAAGACAGTAGGTTACGAACGGATTACTCTTCTCCGTGTGTCCTACATAAAGCACAAACTTATGATTGGCCGAGATATGTCACATTGGTCGTCTACACCAATCAAAGGATAATACGCACTGCCTGTAGAGATCAGTGCCTCAGGAGTCTGACGCCAGAAGCGGTAGTTTATGGTTTCACCTTTTTGAGATCATTGATTGCCTCAAAGGAATGGGATTTGCCGGCGTGAAAAGCGCCTTCAATATGCTACATGAAGTTTACCAGAGTCGCTCAGTAGAAGAAATGGAACCCCTTGTTTTAAATTCTGAGAGTCTTCGTTAGCCCTGGATGGCGATCCAAACAAAACAGGCTGGGACAATTAAATTCTCAACGCACAAACACACACGAACTCGCGCGCACGTGCACACGCGCACCAGCAGCCTGATTTATGACTTCCAAGTTAATAGAATTGAGGATGGCCAAAAGGCTTCAACGAATCAAACTAAATATTTTGAGAAATGGCCTGCATACTTGAAAACGGTCAACCAGTCAGCGAAATGATTCGGCCTACCACGCGGAGAGAAAGAAAAGCAGAAGCGATAAAAGAGGGAATCGATACGCATAGCCCCAGTCATCTGGGCATCCAGCCCACAGTAATTCAGCTCCTGTCAGAGCATAATTGAGGAATGACGCAAGAGCAGTATAATCAGTGTTAAAAAAAATAAACTCTGAGACACTATGGTCAATTATATAGGCCTATATATAAGGATGTAGCAATAGCCCCCCCCCCCCCCCTTTAGGGGACCAAAGGACCAAATTAGCATTAAATAAATAATTTCATAACTTAAATAAAACCATCGTATTTAATATTTGGTTGCATATCCTAGACTAGATAAAGCTGTAAATTAAGCTGGGACAGTAGAGGATGTGAAACTATACATTGCAAAACTATTTTCTTGAAATAAAGAATGACACAACCAAATTAATTTCTACAATTTTCTCGAGTATAACGGTTTTGTTATATAAGGGGAAAATGTATCAAGGCATAGCCTATTACAGACACATTGAGAAAGGCGCTAAAATGTGCAAAACACAAAAGTAGCCAAAGAAATACAAAGTGCAAGACTTTAAAAAGTCATAAACTCTTCAGTAGGCCTACGCTTCTCCCTTCCCTACTCTACTTGGAGGAGGCTATGCTTATGAATGCACATTTATTCTGAAGTAACTCCATGCCTTCTAAAGCATCCGACTGCAGTGGCTGTTCTGTCTGGTGATAACAACCATGGGTTCCTCTAAACAGTTGTCCATGGAAGTCATAATCAAGATAGTTCACTTCCACCAACAAGAAGAAGACAAAAAAAAAAAAACTCTCTCAATGTTTCAAACGACCTAGTTCCACTGTCAGAAACATTATCAGAAATGGAAGATAAATGGAACAGTTGAAGTCAAGGCAAGATCTGGAAGACCAAGAACAATTTCAGATAGAATGGCCCGAGACCTGGTGAGAAATGCGCAGAAGAACCCACTCATTACTGCAAAAGAGCTGCAAAAAAGAGTAGCACACGCAGGTCAAGTTGTTCACAGGACAACAATACAACGTACTTTAAATAACAAAAACCTACACGGCAAAGTTGCCAGAAAGAAGCCTTAAAGCATCTGAAGTATGCAAAAAAAAACCTTGAGAAGCCTGAAGCATTTTGGAACAATGTGCTTTGGACTGACAAAGCCAAAATTGAACTTTTTGACCACAACCAAAGAAGGTGTGTTTGAAGAAAAAAGGGTGAAGCATTTGGAGAGAAGAACACCTTGCCAACTGTTAAGCATGGAGGTGGATCCATCATGCTTTGGGGTTGTGTGGCAGTAGGGGGCACAGGAAATATTGTGCGGGTAGAAAGAATAATGGTTTCCACCAAATATCAAAAAATTCTAGGCTAATGTTTGACGGTCAGTCCAGATATTGAAGTTGAAGAGAGGTTGGGTATTCCAGCAAGACAATGATCCAAAGCATACCTTGAAATCAACCATGAAATACCTCCAGGAAAGACGGATGACGGTTTTGGAATGGTCACCGCAGTCCCCAGACTTGTATATTATTGAAAATCTGCAGAGAGATCTCAAACATGCCGTGCATGCAAGGAGACGGAAGAATATTTCTGAGCTAGAGGTGTTCTGCCAGGAAGAATGTGGGAAAATTCCAAAAGCAAGAATTGAAAGACACTTAGCTGCATGGCTACAGGAAGTATTTACAAGTTGTTAGTTCCCCGAGTAGGAGTACTAACTGGCAGGGTTCCCAAACTTTTGCTCAGGGCCGTTTTTTTATTATTTTGAAAATGTAAAAAATAAAAATAAAAAGTAATCTTCCTTTAAAATTTGAAGAAATGTGTCATGTTTAACTTTGTAACATTTAGAGGTCAGGATAGCATCTCTTCACAGATATTAATTGTAAAAAGTATTTTTACCAGGGATGCCCAAATTTGTGCATCCCACTGTATATTTACAGGTGCAGCTCAGAAAATTAGAATATCGTGAAAAAGTTCAATATTTTTTGTCACTCATTTCAGAAAGTGAAACTCATATATTATATAGATTCATTACACATAGAGTGAAATATTTCAAGCCTTTATTTATTGTAATTTTGATGATTATGGCTTACAGCTAATGAAACCCAAAATTCAGTGTCTCAGAAAATTTGAATATTTTGCTTTAACATATTTTTAAAGTATCATATTTAATATTTGGTCGCATATCCTTTGCATGCTGTTACTTCCTGAAGTCTGTGACCCATCAACATCAAAAGACTCTCGTTATCTTATTTTCAGGTACTGTTACAAGCGATACTATAACCTCTCTGCATTTGAACTGATCTCTATGGGAATTTGGGGGTGAGACTAGATTCAGCTGTAAATTACACTGGTACAGTATGGAACACATGGCTGGCTAAATGGCTGTAAGTCATCAAGGGTCTGAGCTATCGAACGAGCCCCAAACCATCACTCTGTTGCCAGATATGGAGTAGATGTGGATGGATCACTGCAAGGGTTATTTCTCCTGACTCATTTTCCTATAGAACTCTATGGGGAAAAAAGTCAGGAGAAACAACCCTTAAAGGGATCCATCCACATCTACTCCATATCTGGCCGCAGTGATGGTTTGGGGCTCGTTTGATAGCTTAGACTCTTGATGACGTACAGCCATTTCACCAGTCGTGTTTCATACTGTACCAGCATAATTTACAGCTGAATCTAGTCTTACCCCCCAATTCTCATAGAGATCAGTTCAAATGCAGAGAGGTTATAGTATCGCTTGTAACAGTACCTGAAAATAAGATATCGAGAGTCTTTTGATGTTGATTGGTCACAGACTTCAGGAAGTAACAGCATGCAAAGGATATGCAACCAAATATTAAATATGATACTTTAAAAATATGTTAAAGCAAAATATTCTAATTTTCTGAGACACTGAATTTGGGTTTTCATTAGCTGTAAGCCATAATCATCAAAATTACAAGAAATAAAGGCTTGAAATATTTCACTCTATGTGTAATGAATCTATATAATATATGAGTTTCACTTTCTGAAATGAGTGACAAAAAATATAGAACTTTTTCACGATATTCTAATTTTTTGAGCTGCACCTGTATATATATATATATACTGTAAAACCAAATTAGTTCAGTTTAGCTAAGGAAACTGATTACCTCAAAAACAATTTAGCTAATTGACCTAATGGTCTTGTGTACACAGCAATTTAAATAAATGTGTCCAATTAACTAAAATTTTAAGCTCTCTGTGTACTCAATATTTGAGTAGGCCAACTTATTTACTTAGACATTAATCAAATGGTATTTGTCAAGGATAGTTAAAGCATTACAATGCTGTCTATGTAATGCATTTGACTTACTGCTACGGAAATAAACTAAGCTACAACTGTCAAAACATAAAATTATTATTTCAGCTTAACTTAAATCTGCCACCGCAGGGCGCATACACCATCCACTCACACCGGCAATTTGTATGAGTCCCCAATTAACCTAACTGGCATGTCTTTGGGAGGAATGTGAACATGAGCAGAACATGCAAACTCCACACACAAAGGCCCTCAACCAGGATTTGAACTTGGTACCTTGCTGCGGGGCGACAGTGTTATCCACCGCTCCACCATGCCCCACAGGCACCTATCAAATCCTCTAATGAGGGAGCACAGGCGTTGAAGAAAAAATGTAAACGTTAGTCTACCATGGATACATACACAAATGTTACATGTAATCTTTGGAAACATCTATCTAATTTCTTCCGTTGGGTAGCTTTACCATGTAGCAACAAAACTCCCATTTAAATCTGTTATTGTGTATTGCATTTTCTCATATTTTACTAAATTGGGTTTCCCCAGCAGTCATGTTTTCTTCAACAACAGAATAACATATCACTCTGAACTGAGTCATTGATAATCAAACCACCCACTTTAGTTCACGGTACTTGATTGTTTAGTGTTGTATTAACTATTTCAAGGGTTTTGCTTATAATGCACTTATGAGCGTGCTATACTATTGCGGTGTACAGTGTAGAGAGAGAGATAGAGAGAGACCTTTGATTCTCCTTTATTATTAGCAATATAGGAGACAAAGCAAACAAACTTAATTCTCAAGCATTTCGTAAATAAACCAAGAAACAAACCCCCCCAAAAAAAGCAAGCAAACAAACAAAAAACACCACAACTAAATAAAATAAACAACCCCCCTCCAACAGAAAATAAAAAAGCATGACATACATAAAATAATTAAATGTGTGTGTGTGTGTGTGTGTGTGTGTGTGTATGTGTGAGAGAGAGAGAGCTATATATATATATACCATAATTAATTGGACAGTGACACATTCTTTGTTATTTTGGTTCTGTACTCTAACACTTTGAGTTTGAAATGATACAATAATAATAAGGTTGAAGTGCAGACTGTCAGTTTTAATTTGAGGGTATTTTCATCCATATCGGATAAAAAAATATTGGACAGTTTAACATAATGTAGAATAAAGTCATCATTTTTTATATTTGGTTGCATATGCTTTGCATGGCATGACTTCCTGATGTCTGTGACCCAACAATATCGAAAAACTCTTGATATCTTATTTTCTGGTACTCTTATAAGCAATACTATAACTTCTCTGCATTTGAATGGGTGCAATTAATTGAGGGGTGGGACTAGATTTAGCTGTAAATTATGCTGGAACAGTATGGATTACATGATTGGTGAAATGACTGTAAGTCATCAAGGGTCTGACGTATCAAACAAGCCTTAAACCATCACTCTGTTGCCAGATATGCAGTAGATATGGATGGATAACTTGAAGCGTTTCTTCTCCTGACTAATTTTTCCATAGAATTCAATAGAAAAATTTGTCAGGAGAAACAACCCTTAATGTGATCCATCCATATCTACTGCATATCTGGCAGCAGAGTGATGGTTTGAGGCTCGTTTGATACCTCAGACCCTTGATGACTTACAGCCATTTCGCCAAACATGTATCCCATACAGTTCCAGCATAATGTACAGCTAAATCTAGTAACACCCCCCAATTCCCAGAGATCCATTAAAATGCAGAGAAGTTATAATATCGCTTGTAAGAGTACCAGAAATAATTGTTGATATTGCTGCGTCACAGACATCAGAAAGTCATGGCATGCAAATTATATGCAACCAAATATTTAAAATGATTACTTTATTCTACATTATGTTAAACTGTCCAACATTTTTTGATGCCCGAAAATGGGGGGGGGGGGCATGTACAAAAGGTTCTAAATTTCTAAAAGGTTCATCCAATTTGGAAAATACCCTCAAATTAAAGCGGACAGTCTGCACTTCAACCTCATTGTCATTGTATCCTTTCAAACTCAAAGTGCTAGAGTACAAAAACAAAATAACAAACAATGTGTCACTGATAGAATACATTTGATGTACACACACATTTGCAGGTTATTGGCCTTGCATGCCAGCAGTTTGTCGGAAAAAAAGTGCCACTGGGTTAATCTATTGAGCTTCCTTTCTGGAGAGCCACTCTATTTCTTGTGGTCCTTGGCCTTGGGTCAAGAAGGCCCTCTAACGCATTGAGAGAAAGGTCCTGAAATCAGTGCTCCACCCCCCCCCCACCCCCCAGTCACCCTCTGAGACTCCTGTGTGCCCAAACTGTACACCCATTAGGATTGGGGGGTGGGGGGGCGCGGTTATACAAAGATGCAAAAGGGGTTAATATTGCACAAACTGCTGTGTTGTGTGTATCCTGGCACAAAATGGCCGCTGTGCTATAGTGGTACATTGAGTGGTACATGTACTCTTTGCTGTACATGGTTTTGACGCAATGCATTGGCAATCAGTTACTTTCTGAGCCCAATTATAAATAACATAAAATGAACAAACACTGTTCAAATGATGCAGCCAAGTGCTGGACATCAACCTGGACTGCCTATAGGTCCAACTAGGATGTTGAGTGAACAAAATTTTAAAAGTGGGATTGCTGGTCATTTTTGGTTTTTGAACATCCAATCTGTAGGATAATTGTCTCTCGGTTTTAAGATTAAAACTACATCAGTTTAGCTTCAGCTTTACCGGGTATCTACTAAAGGAATTCATGGTGAATCTGTGTCTCAAGGACACAACCAGAGTGTTTCACCAAGGGGTCAACCTCACAATCTTCTGGTTAACATCGCATTTCTCTTCCAAACCTCAGCCATTGCGCATGGTATTATCACAACAATGGGGTGAAACTTCGTTGAAAAGTGGAAAGTGCAATTGGAGAATTCCTCTTTTTCTTTTTTTCACCTTTCAAAAATAATATTTCCTTAAATGGCAACTGCTCATGAGGTCCCCAGTGTTTTTTTTATTTAAAATTATATTTTATATTTATATGTTTTTGGGGGGGTGGGTGAATTTGTGCTGAGATGAAGACTGCACAATATAGCCTACTTTTTCCAGTTTTATAAAGCTTTCCGCCAAATATACCCTCAGGTCACAAGAGAATGTGCCACATGACCGGCTGCCAACTGGTCATGCCTATGAACACAAGGTTGTCAAAACTCCAAGTAGCCTACATCTCTGTCTATTATTAAAAGCTCTGAACTCCAAATACTCTGATTCCAATTCACAAGGCATTAAACTAAGCTTACTAATGAGTGAGCAGGTGCCTGGACAGCTGTTTATCAGGTGAAAACAAAGTTTTGGCTGAAGTAATAAACGAGGTATGTATCATCATAAGCATTTTATTTAATAGAAATAGGCTAGCATCTTATATAATTCAACTGTTGCTGTGACAACAACAATTATAGTCTTTGCTTGCTGTTCGCCACCATGTAAAGAGTAATCATCCCTTTCATGGCTTGACCAACGGGTCAATTATGTGTTGGACAGATACACTTCAGACATAATTAACTGCTAGTGTACAGATCATTGTGTTCAATGCGCTGTGAACTTAATTAGCCGTGTGCGAACTTACCTGTCCTGTGATGATTCGCCGCACTTTAATCTGCTGTAAAGTTTTCATTATGTGACTGGTCTGGCGCCCTTCTGGTAAGGGGAATTACTTCCGCCATTCTGTATTAAATCATCGGCCCATATTAAGACCCAATCATGTACGTGAATGTGCAGACTACGCGGGCCTAATCCAAAGTGAAACTCACCGAAGACGCTCTCTGCTGTTGTCCGTTGAAGTCCATTTCGTGGAGTTTGGATAGATAAGAGTGGCAGGAACAGCAGGCGGGCATGGGGACACGACAGCGCTGTAGTTTTTCAGGAAGTTAAGTGAAGCATGTGTCCTGGAATTGAGGGGAGACCGCTTTTTGAAAGTTCCAATCGGAACGAAAGGGTCACGGGGCCGAGAGGGCGTAGACGAGGAGAGGATCCTTGCTGGAGAGAGGCAAGACCCGGGGAAGGTCCATGGCAACAACACATCATCTTTATTCTATTCGCTGCGGCACAGTTTAGGATGTGCTCGTTGGTTTAAGTTTTGTAGCCTATCCATCGGTGGATGCCCCTGCCCTGCGCCTGCCTCTGCCCCCCCCGACATTAACTTGAGTCAGACTTGTTTTCTCTGCCGCTGTCCCCATGATTTGCCCGATGTCGCGGATAACAGCTCTTGGTCGGCCTCTCTCTGGCACCATGTAACGCACAACTATAGATCGTTTCACCCGCCAAAGAGCTGGGAGCACAGCGAGGAAATTCGATCCGCGATTGAAGGAGATGACGTGCCCCATCAGTCTTGGCCAATGACTGACCCCCCTGTCATGTCCAGAGGGAACAGACGCTTTGATTAACTAATGCAAGCAAGTTGTAAAAACACATTGGCGAAGGAAAAAGGACAAGATCCCTGAGGAAAGAGCCACCATACGCTTACTTATTTTCTGTGTTTTACAAAACTTCATTTGTGTGACCTATTCCGATGGACCCGCGGTGTTTCCTGTAATACAGAGCATGCGCTATGAAACCACCTCCGAGTTCAAGCCAAATACAAAAAAAAAAAAAAAAAACCCTAGCCACTTATGGAACTTTACGGGATTCTTTCCAGGTATCCTGACGTCAGGTAAGTTATTTCCTCCAAACCCACAAATTTATTTTCAATAGAAGCCTGTAGGTTCCGCTCTATTTTTAATGTAGCTAGGCCTATATTGTGATTATATGAACAACATATTCCCTTAATAAATATTTAAAAAACAGTCAAAGGCCTTTTTTGTTCGAGTAGACTATCATATTTTTAAATGTCGATGATTGCATTACTACAGTTTCGCACATTTTGATAAAGGGACACTGAAGATAAAGTTAGGCCTAATAATTAATACAATTAGAGTTTACTTGTTGAAAAGTTATACAACTTTCCTGTAGCCTTTATAACTGAAATGAATTCCTCAGTTTTAAAAAAGTGTATTTTGAAGAATTTCAACAGCATACCCGAAACAAAACTTTCCATCGAAAAAAATCGAGGTATGTAGCATGTAAATATTTCCGTTCGTGCAGGTTTACTTTCTCATAACTCGAAAATAAAGAGGAAAACTGTTATTCCAGTGTCACATGCCTATTTACATGTGTAATTATTTATTTATGTACTCATTTGTATTTTGTTTAAATAGGGCGCCCTACTGATATTTAAATAACTGATCTAGAATACATTATGCGTAGACTGTCAAATATGTGTATTGATTAATAATATAAACTACACAAATATGCATTAAATTGATCATTTAAACTGCAGGGTCGTAGTATCCTTGGGTAAAGTTGCATGTGTATGCAGCTATGCTTAAAATGTTGCAAATATGCTGTAAATATTGAATTGTGATTTGAATGAATAAATCAACCAAGCCTGGAGATTATTTGATTTTCTAGGTGCTTACAAGTAGGCCTAACTATCGTTTATTTTGACTAAATGAAAGACGTTTTCAAAAGTTAGGTGGTCTATTTAACATCTCAAGAGAAAATGGTAGAGCAGAAAAACACAAAGAAGAAGGTATAAATGTAAAAGTAAGTGAAAGTGAAGGAGGCATGTTCAACAGTGCTTTGTGGAGCTTGTACCACTACGTGAGGATTGTATTCTTGGGTCTGTAGCTGTGTTTTTCGTCTTATTGCCATTGGCGGGACCCGCTTTCTGCTCCAGAAGAAATTACATTAAAAACAAATGGCACAACCTTATATCTTTATTGGATTTACTGATATTTTTACGAGGTTAATTTTATTCTATCAACTTTGTTTTGTTGAGTACGAATTAGTCATGTAATATTATGGATGTGCATTTTTGCGATTTCCCCCAATTGAACAAGTAGATATTTGTTTAGGGATATGGACCAAAAAGCACTCGCCATTAATGTGTTCAGTTAATCACCTTCGTTCGGTCGCACATGATGGAATTTAAGTTATATCTTGTTATAGCTTGTTTTTTTTCTTCCTATAAACTTTATCCAGAACACGTTTCTCTTCTGGATACAGTTGACCTGAATGCATTCTGTGACGTCGATTTTGTTATAGGCCTACGTGTTCATATCTCATCACCCTTTCGCTTTGCGACTATGTACAACAACTTCTGGAGGTAGGCCTACACAGTTCCCCAGCTGATGACAGCTCCCCAGAATTTCAATAGTGACTAGATCATTCGCATTCCCGCACGCACGCACGTGCACACAAGTGAGGCGGTGCGAATCGTTTTCGTTTTGTTTTTATTGTATTGTTTTACGTCAAATTGTTTATGCAATAAATTTTTCAGAAACATCTTGCTTTCACTGCAAATTTGTTTGAACAACTACTCATGTCACACGTGCCTAAGACTTTAAAAAGCATAAACATTACTATAGTATTGTACATCGTTCACGTTCTTTGGGAAGAATTATAGAGAAAACTTTCTGCTTATTTTCTCCATCAGCACACTGAGGAGGTATACTGACTGGCTTAAATGTATTCGGGACTCGTGAAAAGCGCATTCACTGGGTGGAAAGGTCGTGACAGCTGTCGTTTAGCGGTTCACTGGCAGGTCACCCAGTAATTAGCAGTGCCTGCAGTTTCCTCTGCAGAAATACACGATAACCGGCTTCAATCAAGGCGCGAGTTCAGCTCTGCCAGAATTATGCTTTTTAGTTGGAGGCATTAACTTCAGTATACATGTAAAGTGGAAACGGAACAATCGGATGGCAAGATCAACTGACTACAAAAGCGAAATTAATATATGTTTTAAGTCTGATGTTTTCCCCCCAGTGTGGTTAAAATAGCATCACAAAACATCAGCTATACCGAAATCGCGCCTTAGGGATAGCTACATTTAAAGAAGAGAAACACAATAAATGGACTGTTTGTGAAGGAAAGATGTCCCCTGTTTTATTCCATGATTTTCTGCATTCTCAAAAAGGATGTGTTCATATCCAACACACTTTTTGTGTGACTATTTTCGTGTTACTTTAAACACATTTTTGTGTCAAATTACACTATTTATTTAAAAGGGAGACTTTTAACACGGCATGTGTTGAAAAGTAATGCAAAATATGTTGTCCTGAAAACGTTAACGAGACTAGGTGTGTTAAAAATTACACGTTATGTGTTGTTTTTAACACATCCGTTTTGAGAGTGTTATTTGGTCTATAGAAAGATTGTGCAGGTCTGTTATTAAGGTAAAAAAATAATAATAATTAAAAAGGCCGGTAATATTTAGCTACTCCATAATTTTGTGAGAAATCCTTTATAAATTCTGAAAGATGTAGACAAGTAATTATAATTATTAAATAGCAGACTAAACATACATAGCACTTCTTTATATTTTATGATCTTTTCCATGTACATCAGGACAGAAAAAACTTTTTTTAATTAGGAGCACAAAAAACATAGATACATGACCCGCACACTACATCATAACAACATTTCAGGTTGAGTATAATCTTAACCTCTTTAAATAGAATGTTTGAGTCATACCGCATTCACATATAGGCTCATTTTAATTATTAATAATAAATATGAGACAACAGTCTTGCCTTTAACCTACATTGATTTAATTTAGCTACTTCGCGTTAATTTGTTTCTTAGGGATTTTAGTTATGGAATCATGTAAATGCCCATAAGGAAACTTTGATGACATCTGTCTTAAATTACTTTAAGACGCGGAACTGGGTCAGATAATTACGTAGCCTATGTCTAATGTTAAATAACACATTTAATGTCATATTGCAATATGGTTGAAAAAAGTAATTCGTCACCTGAAATTATATAACCGTATATCAGAAACACGTCACAATGATTAGTGAAAGTGGCATACGACCCAGATTAGCCTAAATTACATGTATGCTTTCATTTAGCCTATTTTGTTTTCATCGCAAAAACACTTATGCGAGTTCATCAATTCATAAAATTAACTCACCAATAAACTGTGTTTGTAAAATATACAAACAATTCGCTTAATTTTTGAAGTTAATGTTGAGGACCCATATTGATTGAATTCAGGACTATATCACAATCTCAAGTGAAGGTATATCTCCAACGCACATCGTAAAGGTTAGGCGAGTGAAATAATATATCCAAAGCACGTCACAACGATTAGTGAAACAAGGACCAGTTTCGAATTTATAGGACTGTAAAGCTTTTTTGCATTAATAACACATTTTTATAGTTTGTTCGTCATAATGTTATATGAGGAAAAGGGGGTCTTTTCTGGAACAAAGCACACAGGCAGCAGCGAGCACACCGGCTAACCGAAGGCTATTAATAGAAAGCAGGATTGAATAGCGACCATAGCCTATACTGCACAAATTTAATAGGCTATACTCACACCGAAATACCGTCAGCGATTACTCAGAGAATTACAAAACCTAAAAGTTAGATCCAATCAAGATTTGTTTCTAATGCGAGTAACAATGGAACACTCCAGAAAGTTTTCAAAAGTAATATATGCACTATTTTTAAATTGTGAAATCTACATTATTCAAGTGCGGTGGAACTCTAAGGACATTTTAATGAATGTTAATTTGCGTCAGAGAAATTATTTTACCTGTTGATGAATGATAGGTGAAAGTTATCTCTGTGATTTAGAAAAGTTCAATTTCTTATTTATATTCGAAACACTCCACATCTACACCACTGCACCATTAATAACCATCCTGTCATGTTACAAGTTCTCCTAAAGGCTGGCAAACAGAAGAAATACCAAACATTTTGGGAATTGGGTATGGTACAAATGGCATGAGATAAAAACACCTTTAATTTGTGAGCTTAGCACACAAAAAATATGGTTAATCACTTGAAAATACTGTTATCTTTCATCACTAAATTAGGCTCTGCTAAAGTATGCTTTCATATCTTCTATATTGTAATGTTAACCTGTCACAGCAAAATAATTATGTTGTATATAAGATATAAATAAAACATGATTATTTAAAATGCCATTTACCCCCATCAAAAATAGCACCCCACTTTTTTTTTTGGGTTTAATTGAAATTTGTATTCAGCAGCCTCTTACACATACATGGGATTTTAAATAAAATGCAGACAAATAACTGAAAACTCCAAGTCTGACTCCCAGCTACGATGGCTGTAAATGTCCGCTGTTGTGACATGTTTTACTGGCAAACACTGTTTCTATGCCCATATTTCCATTTGAACTTGTTCATGACACTGCACTTTGACTTTCTGACCTGTAGTCTGAGAAAGGAGCAGTAACCAAACAGTATTTACCCTGTATTTGAACGTAGAAGAACTGCATCAGGTGCAAATACATCTCTCTTCTCTCTCTCTCTCTTTCATACACACATACATTATACATACACACACACATATATATATATATATATATATATATGTATATATTAATATGTGTGTGTGTCTGTGCATGTATGTAGCTATGTGTGTGTATGTATCTTGGAGACAAATTCCCCACATTCTTTTAAAATTATGATCCCTTATTTGGTGGAAAACTATCTGATAATAATGAGTTCAATATGAAAATCTTCAGCGAAATGGTCACATCAATCACAATATTTAACTTTCTGTTTAATGTAACATTCTCCACTATTAGAGCGGTTACTGATCCTGAAACCCACAACCCACCAAACGCCCATAATAGTATACTGTCAGTACTGCAGAGATGCATTATTGCATTATCACAGACACACAGAACAATTAAAAAAAAACCAACAGCAGTTACAGTTGTTTGTTGTTTTATTTTTTTTTAAGGATAAAGGAAAGGGTTAAAGGCTTTAAAAAAAACAAATAGCTCATAAATATACAATAAGAAAAAAAAAAAAAAGGGGAAAAATTCTGGAATAAGTGCTGCCTTGTGATACATGATTGATTAACGTTTATCCAGTGTGGAGTCATATAAACTCTCTTAGAGTTTAATTTAAGATTTAAAATTTAAGTGTGTGTCTGTGGGTGAGGGGGGGGGGGGGGGGGGGGTTGTTCTTTTAACTCTGATCGGCCTGTTAATCACAATGACTAATTCAAATGTACCTGTATCAGACTGGAGGTGTCACTCCTGACAAAATGTTCTGGTGCAGCTATACCAGTGCTCTATATCTCAGAAATCGCTAATTGCTTCAGGGGCCAAAAACTAATATCATTAAGAACTGTTTTACATATTTATGTTTGCAGTAGTATTATCTCCCTTGCTTCTTAGTCTGTTTACTGTGTTTACTTGTTTGTGTCAAGATTATATTCCACAGGGCATCTGTAGATAACCAATGTAACTAAAAAAAATCAAAAAAGTGACTAAAATTAAAATTGTACGCCTATACTATTATTCAACAAGACAACAATGTATTTAGTGCTACTGCCACTAGTACTGCAAGAGCAATGCCAAAAACAGCATATACTACTAATACTGACACTATCGCTACTACCCCCATTATTGAAACTATAATCCGCATATTATAGTGTGATCTGGAATACTGCATCAAACAACGGACAGCTACAGCGGTGTTTATTTCATTTATTCATATTTATTAAACGTAGTTATTTTTTTGTAACGATTTAGCTATAGGCTAGTACAGCCATTTAAAAAAAACACACACACACACAACCAAAAATAATCAAAAACACATAAATGCATTCTCACAACAAAGAAGTGTGAGCCCAGCTGGGGGAGGTAATGGGATTCCATAGGCAGCGATGTGCAGAATGACAGACTGCGCTATGTCCCTTTCCTCCCCGCATTTGCATGGCTCGCGTATCCATCTTCATGTCAGCTTTTGGGGTCGTGCAGGGTTCATTGCTCGCTTGTTTCTCCCGCGTGCGCTCAATAAATAAATCTCTGCAGCTTTCTGTTTACCGCCTGAATATGAATTCGCTCGCAGTCGATCGCGGGCCGCGTCACGGCATTAGAAATGGCATTTTTGTAATGACTTGCATCTGGGAGAAGGGAGAGGGGAAATGTTTGACGGCGATTATAGAAAAAGAAAAAAACAGGTGCGAGTCTTCTGGGCTCCATCTCGGGTTATGCAAATTCCCGCAACAGTCACATGCAATCGCCAAAGAAATAATACATTGCCGAATAAAAAAAGCGGCGTCTGTTCATTTTGACTGCTTAAAACGCCTGATTTTCTTTTCTGAAAATGACTAATTTTACACCTTAAATCCACAACGTAAACAAACTAACGAAAAAAACAACTTGCAATTTCCTGTACAGGACACCAGATGTTTTCTAGCCTAATGTTTAACGTACCTGGAGCACCTACATTAGATAGCAATATGAGTGATATTAACACGCTGACCTCGGGTATACGAGTCATTTTGAGCTGGCAACCGTCCGCACTTAACAGCTTGTCTCACATCAACACACATATTTGGCAGGACGGATGATAGTAAATAGTCTGGGCTCGTGTTCAGAATTAACCACAGAGGTGTTCTTCTGTGTTTTTTTATACTGGAATCAAACCAACCGATGCGCCCAAACCCCTGTCTCACCCCACGTTTAACGGCTTTCCAGCTATGGCATGCCAAATTCTATTAGGCCTACATACTGGCACCGGTTAAACAAAACAAAAAACAAAACCAACACACACAAAAAACAAAAAAAACCTGATGCAAAAAGTTACCATTTCATTTTTCTGCAGTAATAATAATAATAAAAATAATAATAGTAACGGCAGAAGTAGTAGCAGTAGGCTGCTGCAGATGGAGATTATTATTATTATTAGTAGTAGTATATTAGTATAGCAGCAGCAGCAGTAGGCCTATAGTGGTTGGCTCTTATTATCACGATTGTTATAAAAGAACTAGTGAGCAGTTTTATTACATGTCGGCGATGTCCACATTGGCCTCAAGTGTAATTGCGATCCAAGGGCACAAGTCCTTGATGGCAGGGGTTGCCCGTGTTTTTCCCTAGCACCACGACACTGGTACAATCCTACCGCCGCAGAAATTAAGCAGTGCGCGTGCGGGATCAATAAACTGCTGAGCTTGGTATTGGTATTAACTCCTCACCCCGTGCGAGAAGAGCGATAAAATGATGCCGCGGGTGCTGACACGCGGCCCTTGTTTAACCCTAGAACACTGTCAGGCCTCATTATTTTTTCATCTCTCGACCCGAGAGCGCCGGGAATGAAGCGGTGCTGACATATGACTGTCACCACCAGCGAGAAAGGTCATCGCTGCTAATGCGGCGCGGGGCTGTCGACAATGATTGGTTAAGGCTGTGCAATCTATGCGCTCGCGTTCGGCTTTTACTCCATCAAAATCCGCAGAGGAGTGTCACCCGGCGACTGGCGGAGGCCACACTATACGATCATGGGGAGAGAGCGAGGGAGAGAGAATACCAGATACATTGTATTTACGATGAAATCAAGCCTGTTTTAAAACCAAGGGTTTCACACATTCAATTATGAGATTTTTTTCTGGGATGATGGTGAGAGAGGGGGTGGTTGCTGAAAAAGCTTATTCTGGATGAACCCCCGCCCCTACGCTTTCTCTCTCTCTCTCTCTCTCTCTCTCACACACACACACAATAAAAAAAGGAACATACATTGTTCTCTAGCATCCTAGATTTAGAGCTAGAAAATTACAACCAGCAAACCTTGCACCGCATCTGTGCTCCCTGCAGATCCCCAAAATGATGCTTTAACTCTTTTCATGCTCCTTTAACTCTTTCAGGGCGCATTCTCCTTTAACTCTTTCAGGGCGCATGCTCCTTTAACTCTTTCAGGGCGCATTCTCATTTAACTCTTCCAGGGCGCATGCTCCTTTAACTCTTTCAGGGCGCATGCTCCTTTAACTCTTTCATTTAACTCTTTCAGGGCGCATGCTCCTTTAACTCTTTCAGGGCGCCTGCTCCTTTAACTCTTTCAGGGCGCATGCTCCTTTAACTCTTTCAGGGCGCATGCTCCTTTAACTCTTTCAGGGCGCATTCTCCTTTAACTCTTTCAGGGCGCATGCTCCTTTAACTCTTTCAGGGCGCATTCTCCTTTAACTCTTTCAGGGCACATGCTCCTTTAACTCTTTCAGGGCGCATGCTCCTTTAACTCTTTCAGGGTGCATGCGGTCAATGCTAGATTTGTGTAAACACTTTCAGAGTTGATTTAATGCTGAAAATTTAGCTGTGTACGTATATGTTAGATTAAAAATGTTCAAATGTGTTTGCAGTTTGACTCATCAGGTTTAGGGGAAATATACAACTCAAAAGAGGTAAGGGTCAAAAATATTTGTGCATATAAATATAAACTAACAAGCTAAAATGGTGACAACTAATGACAAAATTATTCTTTGATGGCTCAAGAACAGAAAACACAAAACAAAAAACTTTTGATGAGACACTAGTTTATTAACCTGATGAAAAAAAGTCATGCATCCCCCAAAATGATGATGTAATGATGAATGGAAAATGCTCAGCCATTTTATTGCTAAAATTGGCATGCATGGAATGACACTCATGCAAAACATGTGCAAATGGTGCATGAGGTGTCACAATGGGTGTTTCGAGGCAGTTTGTCAGTTTAGTCTGACTAAGTTCATGCTTCAAATCCATGAAAAGGAAATCTGGGTTTTTAAAGATAAGTGCAATGAAGGCATGTCCCATAATAACGTGATGTCTATAGTCCAAATGACAACCCAAAGGGGGATATTCTAACCCTATCTGGCTTAAAAAACATACTCACAAAAATGATCAAAAAATTTCCTTTGACCCTTAAATTCTTTTGAGTAGTATATATGCATATATGTGACAGACGTAAAATAAATAAATAAATAAAGTGTCAGGAGAAAAGCCTTTCTGCGTAAAGACATGCTGTTATCGGCAACACGACACTTTTTTATTATAAGGTAATAACTTTTTACAGTTGTACATTTTGTTTCTGCACTGTTTCCTTCAGCTGAGTGATTTCCTACTATAATGATGGCTGTTCTTTACTCCTGGCAACGCAGTGGTGGGTTTGGGGTTAGTTATAGCTGTAGTTACTGCTAATATGTTAATATTATACATATCTACGCTGTATATGAATGAGATGAAGTACTGCATTTAGGAAATCACCCTGGAGCCTCTCCTGAATTAATGTAATGTAATGAATATTTGCCTTGCACTTTTTCTGGATAACAGCATTAGCCAAAATATGAATTAATTATAATTAACAGAATATACACACCCCAATTCCAAAAAAGTTGGGACAGAATGTCAAATGCACATAAAAGCAGAAAGCAGTGATTTTTAAATTATCTTTTATATACTGTATATTTAATTGAAAACAGTACAAAGAAAAGATATTTAATGTTTTACCTTATCAACTTTATAGATTTTTTGTAAATATACGCTAATTCTGAATTTGATGCCTGCAACACGTTCCTAAAAAGTTGGGACAGGGGCAAAAAAAGACACCTGTTTGGAACATTCCACAGGTCAAAAAAGTGACGCTATTGAAGGGAAGGGTGTTTTCGGCACACTAGTATAATCAGAGTAATGGAGAAAAGATCTCTAAATATATATATATTAATTGAAAAACTTATATAAAATTTTTCAGTCTGCAGAGACAGAAAGGTAGCAGTCTGTGGCCTCGCTTATTTGAAGGTCTCTGTGTTTATCTCTCAGTCAGTCAAGGCGAATCAGAGACAAAATATACAGTCAAGCCGGAAAGTCTGAACACCCCTTTCACCTTCTCCACGTTTTATTACGTTACAGACTTATACTACAATAGATTGAGTTCATTCGGCGGCAGTGTGGTATAATGGTTAAGGAACTGGGTTTGTAACCGAAAGGTTGCAGGTTCGATTCCCAGGTCGGACACTGCCGTTGTACCCTTCAGCAAGGTACTTCACCTGCATTGCTTCAGTATATATCCAGCTGTATGAATGGATACTATGTATAAATGCAAAAAGAAATGATGTGTAAGTCGCTCTGGATAAGAGCGTCTGCTAAATGCCTATAATGTAATGTAATGTAATTTTTTGCCTCAAATATCTACACACAATAGCCAATAATGACGAAGTGAAAACAGGTTTTTAGAAAATATGCTATTTTATTTTACTGACAAAAATAGGTTATTTAGGGTTTACATATCTGTACACACCCTTAGTCTAATACTTGGTTGCTGCACCTTTGGCAGCGATTACAGCTTCAAGGCGTCTTGGGATAGAAGCTACGAGCTTGGCACACTTGTTTCTGGACATTTTTGCCCATTCCTCTTGGCATATCCTTGCAAGCTCCGTCAGGTTGGATGGGGCTTACAGCCATTTTCAGCTCTTTCTACAGATGTTTAATTGGATTCAGGTCTGGGCTCTGGCTGGGCCACTCAAGGACATACACAGACTTTTTCCGAAGCCACTCCTTTGTTCTCTTGGTTGTGTGCTTCAGGTCGTTGTCATGTTGGAAGGTAAACCTTCGCTCCAGTCTGAGTTCCAGAGCGCTCTGGAGCAGGTTTTCTTCAAGGATCTCAGTGTACTTAGCTGCATTCATCTTTCCCTCTATCAGGACAAGTCGCCCCGTTCCCGCTGCTGAAAAACATCCCCACATCATGATGCTGTCACCGCCATGTTTCACTGTAGGGATGGTATTAGCCAGGTGATGAGCGGTGCCTGGTTTCCTCCAGACGTGACGCTTGGTATTCAGGCCAAAAAGTTCCATTTTGGTTTTATCAGACCAGAGAATCTTGATTCTCATGGTTTGAGAGTTCTCTAGGTGCCTTTTTGCAAACTCCAAGCGGGCTGTGATGTGCCTTTTACTAAGGAGGGGCTTCCGTCTGGCCACTCTACCATAAAGGCCTGATTGGTGGAGTGCTGCCTGGATGGTTGATCTTCTGAAAGGTTCTCCCATCTCCACAAGGATACGCTGGAGCTCTGTCAGAGTGACCCTCGGGTTCCTGCTCACCTCCCTGGCCAAGGCCCGTCTTCCCCGATTGCTCAGTTTGGCCGGGCAGCCAGGTCTAGGAAGATTCTTGGTGGTTCCAAACTTCTTCCATTTACGAATGATGGTGGCCACTGTGCTCTTTGCGTCCTGTAAAGCTGCAGAGATTTTTCCGTACCCTTCTCCAGATCTATGCCTTGACACAATCCTGTTTCTGAGGTCTGCAGATAATTCCTTTGACCCCATGGCTTGGAGTTTGCTCTGACATGCACTGTCAACTGTGGGACCTTATATAGGCAGGTGTTGGCAATCCCCAATCATGTCCAATCAATTGAATTTATCACAGGTGGACTCCAATTAAGTTGTAGAAACATCTCAAGCAGTATCAGTGGAAACAAAATGCAACTTAGCTCACTTTTGGGTGTCATATCAAAGGTTGTGCACACTTGTGTACATATGATATTTTACATTTAGATTTTTAATAAATTAGCACAAATGTCTAAAAACCTGTTTTCACTTTGTCATTATGGGCTATTTTGTGTAGAATTTTTAGAAAAAAAATGAACTCAATCGATTGTAGAATATGTCTGTAACATAAAATGTAGAGAAGGTGAAAGAGTGTGCAGACTTTCCGGCTTGACTGTACATCTGTGTGTGTAAGGGGTGTGTGCGTGCATCTTTCTGTCTCTCGTTCTGTCTCTCTCTCTTTCTCCCTATACTGTCTATCTTTTCTCTATGAAACTGCAGGCTTGTGGCCTCTGACCCACAAACCAGGCACAAGGCACATCTTATCGCTAGAGAGCCAGAGAAGACACTTCGTCTTGAATCCTGAAAACAAGACGACTCTGGAAGACCAAATAGTATTGAAAACTGTTTGTGTGACATTAAGGGCTAGGGGTCACTGTGCGCTCATCCAATATGTATGATCTAACCAATCATTGACTTTGTATATTACACTCTATGTATTAACTGTGCACCAATCAGAGGTAGGATAATCTATGTATTAGCTTCTTGATTATATATGGCGGAGATTGCCACGGATCCGTCTCTTCAGTTCATGCTTGACCACCTTGTGTGTGCAAGTACTGGTCTCTTTCTGCAGAGAAATAAATCATTTTCTTCTTGGATCTACCTGGTCGTGCTTGGTCATTATAAGGAGAGAAATTCCTCTGCTCAACACTACCATGACTGGGTATAAAAGGATATCAAAAAACTCTTAATATCTTATTTTCAGGTACTCTTACAAGCGATACTACCTCTATGCATTTTAATGGTTAATAATATTGTATTCCCCGGAGGTGGCAGTGACCTGTTATTACAGGTATCCCCCTGAAGTGAGCTCAGTCCCCGCCCCAGAACCTGACAGTGCGGGCTGTGCTGGAATATGAAAAGCAGGTCCTTAAACAGCACAGCCAGAAGCCATCCATCTGGCCTTGTGTAAACTAAGGTATGCCCATCAGCTGGGCCCTGGGGCCTGAGCACGGTTACACACCTGTTGCCAGAATGCTCTCACGCCACGCAAACAGCTATCACCACCATTCCACATAAACACCTATACTATTCCACACAAATACCTATCCCCACCATTCCACATAAACACCTATACTATTCCACACAAACACCTATCCCCACCATTCCACATAAACACCTATACTATTCCACACAAACACCTAGCCCCACCATTCCACATGAACACCTATACTATTCCACACAAACACCTAGCCCCACCATTCCACAAAAACGCCTATACTATTTCACACAAACACCTATCCCCACCATTCCACATAAACACCTATACTATTCCACACAAATGCCTATCCCCACCGTTCCACATAAACACCTATACCATTCCACACAAATACCTATCCCCACCATTCCACATGAACACCTATACCATTCCACACAAACACCTATCCCCACCATTCCACATGAACACCTATACTATTCCCACCATTCCACATAAACATCTATACTATTCCACACAAACACCTATCCCCACCATTCTGCATAAACACCTATACCATTCCACACAAATACCTATCCCCACCATTCCACATAAACACCTATACTATTCCACACAAACACCTATCCCCACCATTCCACATGAACACCTATACTATTCCACACAAACACCTATCCCCACCATTCCACATAAACATCTATACTATTCCACACAAACACCTATCCCCACCATTCCACATGAACACCTATACCATTCCACACAAACACCTATCCCCACCATTCCACATAAACACCTATACTATTCTACACAAACAACTATCCCCACCATTCCCCATAAACACCTATGCTATTCCACACAAACACCTTTCCCCACCATTCCGCATAAACACCTATACTATTCCACACAAACACCTATCCCCACCATTCCACATGAACACCTATACTATTCCACACAAACACCTATCCCCACCATTCCACATAAACACCTATACTATTCCACACAAACACCTATCCCCACCATTCCACACAAACACCTATACTTTTCCACACAAACACCTATCACCACCATTTCACACAAACACCTATCCCCACCATTTCACACAAACACCTATCACCACCATTTCACACAAACACCTATCCTCACTGTTCCACACAAACACCTATCACCTAAAACACCTATTATTATTAGGTGTGGTTGTGAAACAAAAAAACGTTATTCTATTCTATTCAATTACCCTCCATACTTCTTATTATTCTGCCACTTTTTTGCCACCTATCGCCTCCTACACCATTCACACCATCAACACCATTCATACCTCATACTATAACTTTATACACCCTCCAGGTTTCTTTTTACCTTTATACAATATACACTAGATAATTTACATTTTATCGCCAACAAAAAGATTGGGAGTTAATGGGCACATTTTGAAAGCTGATGCAATAGAATGTGGATGCTGAAACATATTACACTGCTTATGACATCACAATGCCTTCCCCTACAACACTGTTATGACCCAACAATACTATCCCAGATGATTTGACATTACCTTTGTGTGCTTTCGTCACAATTCATTACTTCTTTGTATCACTTCCAGGTTTAGACTACCACAAAATACATCACCATATTTTAAAACTTTCACCTTCTTTAAATCCCTTTATACCACATTACCACTTCATACCATTTCCACTTTTTATTTACCACCTCACGCTATACCATATTACCATCTTTCAATACCATTTACAGCAATTGATACCACTGCGAAGCAACCACACCAACAATTTCTTTAGAAATGGTTAATCTAGTTATTATTATTATTATTATTCGTCATAGTAGTTGTAATAGTAATAATAACAGCAATAATAATAATAATTATTATTATTATTCTTTTCCTTCTCAATAATAATAATAGTAATACACTATATGGCCAAAAGTATGTGGACACCCCTTGGTCTGGGGCTGTTTTCAGAGTTCAGGCTAGGCTCCTTAGTTCCAGTGAATGCAAATCTTAACACTACAGCATACAATGACATTCCAGACAATTCTGGGTTTCCAACTTTGTGACAACAGTTTGGGAAAGGCCCTTCCCTGTTTCAAAATGTAAATGTCCCCGTGCACAATTAGAGGTCCATACATACATGGTTTGTCGAGATTGGTATGGAAGAACTTGACTGGCCTGCACAGAGCCCTGACCTCAACCCTATCAAACACCATTGGGATTAATTGGAAAGCTGACTGCGAGCCAGGCCTAATACCCCCACATCAGTGCCCAAGCTAACTAATGCGCTTCTGATTGAATGGAAACAAATCCACGCAGCAATGTTCCAGCATCTAGTCGAAAGCCTTCCCAGGAAAGTGAAGGCTGTTATAGCAGCAAATGGGGACCAACTCCATATTAATACCCATGATTTTGTAATGAGATGTTGGATGAGCAGGAGTCCATATACTTTTGGCCATGTAGTGTATTCTTAGCCTGGTTATATAGAATAGAATAGAATAGAATAACTTTTATTTTCCCATTAGGGAACTTCAGTTGTAGCCCCAGCAACAACAAAAAAGACATAGACAGTGGGGCAGACCCACAACACACAAACGAACATATCAAATAAAGACATTCAATAGAATCATTGCATTAATCAAACTAATTAAGTGAATTAAAGTGGAATACAGCCATGATTAAAAATAGCCCCCGCTGTCTCGAGATGTCCAGTGTCATTAAGCAGTCCAACACACAAACTCAGCCTCCGCGACTTTCCTGCATACACGCAGTGTTGCGGTCTTTGTACACTGTCATCGAAACGGAGCACCGAACTGCGTCAACCTTCCCAGTCATCGCCTCACTCCTCCCCCACATTATCTTCATCTTCCCTGGTTGCCTTTTGAAGATTGCCTGCATATATCTTATTATAGCTCTATTCTTAGCTTAAATCTGATATTTTATCCATTTAAGCTGATAGATATTGACAAGCAAACTTTTGGGGGTTTAGCCCTGTGACCTCAGCTCTGGGCTTTACCTACCACCATATGAGGGGAGAGGTTGGGGGTGCAATGGGGGCCTTGTCTGTTTGTGGATTTCATCTCAGATTCTACTCTGAATTATTTCCTTTGATTTAACAAATGCATCTTATCTAACATTAGGCATCATAGCTAATGAGCTCATGGATGGCAGCTGATAACTTTTTATTTGCCTATGTTAAACATTATTCTGTTGTCTAATCTACAAGTGAACAGGTGCTGCTGAACAGAGCTAATTAGTTAATTGAGCTAGGGTAATTGATGGAAATAGAAACCTGTATACACACTGTCCCTGAATGACTGGAATTGCAGCATCTCTTGAAAAACATTGCCATTGATAACTTATTGGTAAATTAATTATCAGTGACAAATCACATTGCTTTCCTATTCATGCGGTATACAAAGGCACATACACCATTTTATACACATACGTGCAGTCCTGTACATACACATGACAGTACACATGTGTGCATGCACAGACACATGCAAGCATGCATATACAGGTGCAGCTCAAAAAATTAGAATATCGTGAAAAAGTTCTATATTTTTTGTCACTCATTTCAGAAAGTGAAACTCATATATTATATAGATTCATTACACATAGAGTGAAATATTTCAAGCCTTTATTTCTTGTAATTTTGATGATTATGGCTTACAGCTAATGAAAACCCAAATTCAGTGTCTCAGAAAATTAGAATATTTTGCTTTAACATATTTTTAAAGTATCATATTTAATATTTGGTCGCATATCCTTTGCATGCTATTAATTCCTGAAGTCTGTGACCAATCAACATCAAAAGACTCTCGATATCTTATTTTCAGGTACTGTTACAAGCGATACTATAACCTCTCTGCATTTGAACTGATCTCTATGAGAATTGGGGGGTAAGACTAGATTCAGATGTAAATTACGCTGGTACAGTATGGAACACATGACTGGCGAAATGGCTGTACGTCATCAAGGGTCTAAGGTATCAAACGAGCCGCAAACCATCACTCTGTGGCCAGATATGGAGTAGATGTGGATGGATCACTGCAAGGGTTATTTCTCCTGACTCATTTTCCTATAGAACTCTATGGGGGAAAAAGTCAGGAGAAACAACCCTTAAAGGGATCCATCCACATCTACTCCATATCTGGCCAGAGTGATGGTTTGCGGCTCGTTTGATACCTTAGACCCTTGATGACGTACAGCCATTTCGCCAGTCATGTGTTCCATACTGTACCAGCGTAATTTACAGCTGAATCTAGTCTTACCCCCCAATTCTCATAGAGATCAGTTCAAATGCAGAGAGGTTATAGTATCGCTTGTAACAGTACCTGAAAATAAGATATCGAGAGTCTTTTGATGTTGATTGGTCACAGACTTCAGGAATTAATAGCATGCAAAGGATATGCGACCAAATATTAAATATGATACTTTAAAAATATGTTAAAGCAAAATATTCTAATTTTCTGAGACACTGAATTTGGGTTTTCATTAGCTGTAAGCCATAATCATCAAAATTACAAGAAATAAAGGCTTGAAATATTTCACTCTATGTGTAATGAATCTATATAATATATGAGTTTCACTTTCTGAAATGAGTGACAAAATATATTGAACTTTTTCACGATATTCTAATTTTTTGAGCTGCACCTGTATACATGCACATACACAGGCACGCTTGCACAGTATACACATATACTGTACATGCACACATGCACATACAGACGCGTACACCTTTAAACTGTGAACAGATGCAGCTTGTTTAATATTTCCTGTTGTAGTCATGTAGTCATAGTGACAATGTATATTTCAGGATACAAGCACACACACCATTACCCATTATTTAAAAAAAGTGAGGACATGGATATAGGCTGAAATATTCTATTATGGATTTAATGCCGCCACTTTAAATTTTATCTTGCACAATTTTTCAATATTATTTTCTCGGGAAATAAGCTGAACATTGTGCAGGTCAGGGAATGGAATTCTTTATGTATAGTTAAAAATGATATAAATAATTGACATTTTCATTGGCTGACATTTTCATAGGCTTAATTCTTAATAACATTTTGACAGTTTCTGTAGTCAGAAGAAGTGCAATGGAACTTAAAATGGGCTGCAAGACTTGGTCATAGATTTTCCTCAAAATTAAGAGATTTTGAATAATGAATGGTTGAAGTTCAGGAGGAACATGGTATGGGAGCACATAATGTTGCATTTTAAAAGGAGGTATGGGAGAAAGTATTTAAAATGAATAAAAGTAAATTAAAATGGGAAAAATTGTAGAATTTATTATTATAATTTTATTTTATTTTGGTGGGGGGGGGGGGGTCTTGCCTCAGAAAAAGCATGTACCAACACTGAATAATTTGTAAACATAAATTAACTCAACTGAATGGAAATAAACAAGAAACAAGCTGGTTTGTGACTTGAGGAGACAGTTGTATGAGAGGTGAAGAGGGATATGGACAACTGGAGTACAAGAGAAATGTTCACAGGAGAGAGATAAGTTATTTGTTTGTCTGCAGGATTCTGAAGTTTAATTATATTCCTGAATTGCTGTTTGTGTTTATGTGCGGTAAAAACAAAGGGCTCTTTGCCTATCATTCAAATTGTCAGGCGGATAAATAACAAAAAGTACAATCAATCAAGCGTAACCTGCATGCATCCCATTTATTTGCACTCCTCTGATGAAAGTGATAGAGACGGTTTATTTTATTGTCATCGTAAATACAAACAAGGGATCGTCTTTATGTTTGATGCAGGACCTCGTGTCACTGGCTAAGCGCAGGCAACTCCTTTAGGATGGGCGCCCTGACAATATTTTTAATTTCACCTCTTTCACGCTAAGTTGTAATTGTACTGTCTTGATTGATCCCCCTATTCCCATATTGCTAGTGTTGTCATTCTGATGGTGTGGATAAAATGTACTCCAATAAAATTTAAGGGCTCCCTGTGTGTTCGTTAAAATGCGTGTTTGTGCAAAATGTTATGATCTGACACGTGGATTCATTCAGATTAATTTGATTGCAGTGGAACATTGTTTGCCCCACATTGTTGTGATATCTCAATCCGTCTATTCAAAATGTACAACTGTTTTGACAAAAGGTAATACAGCGTTAAATGTATTATTGATTTGAAAAAGCTCTAACGAGGTAGTTTTGGCCTACAACGGGTTCTTATCTCAATAATATAATTAAGCATAATATTACCTGTCCTTTCTCAATGTGGAATAACTGCACTATGAATCACAGACAATCACCTTGTTTCCCCAGTCTACACAAGTATGTTGTTTCGTCTCAAAGTGCGTCATTAATATACATTACCCGCACATAACTGCCAGCAATGTAAACGTAAAAGTCGTCGGCCGAGGCAGCATTGACCCAGATTGGTGCGGGTTTATTCCGCGTCACTTACCTTTTATTGTCACCAATCACGCTTAACAGGGAAGCATTTAAAATGCGATTGATCTTGATATCGCGGCGCTTTAATATGACAGTAACAGTTGTGCGCGATACACGAAGTCAACTTTCCCCCCACCCCAGATGGATGACTACAGACAGGTGAGTTATAATCCCTCCACCTGAGCGATGCTCACACGGCGTTCTACACGAGCGGCCCGACAAATAAATAAAACCCATAAAAGGTGACAAAGAAAATTGATACTTAACAGTTCCCGTGAGCAACGCATGGCAGAGATGGTCCAAAGGCTGAACGCTCCGCACCATAGCGCGAGAAACCGAGAATAGCATGCTGCATGTTGGTCACGTGTATGGTCGGTTTCGGCGAAAGGACACAAAAGTATCAGCTAGCAGTACCATCATAGCAGACAGGGCAATGGTTGTAATGGTAGCCGCAGCCGTAGCATTAGCAGCCTAGTAGTAGGCTAGTATAAAGATTTAACAGTGTCTCTGTGAACAATTAAATTTTGAACCAAAGTAAGTGAGCTATATAAATTAAAAACCAATGATTTCTTTGAACGTCACGACATTGTTTCGTGACTATCGGGGAGAAGAGGATGCACCAGGTCAATAAAAATGGTTCTGGGTGTGTCAGATGAAACTATATGATTTGGACGTCATATACAGCATAAAATGTGCATTCAGTTCTTCCCATCCACTAAACATTTAGGTTTTTAGTTTCACATATGTAATAATTACAACTTGCACATAAAGCCTTAAACATACCCACACTGAGATTTGCTAGTCACATAGGCCAACAAAGTGAAGGGTTTAACATTATTGGTATTATTCTTGTCTATCGTAATCTAAATTTTCATTAAATATTTGTCCTTAAATATTACTCACAAGACATTTCACCTTTGTCTCTACCAAAGTTTGTGAGTTTAGTGAAGAAATTAACTGTTTGTTCATGAACACAATACCCCCCCCCCCCAAAAAAAAATAAAATCTGATTTTAATCCAAGATGGAATCAAAATTATTTTCATACCCTTAGACAAGGCTTACCTTTAGCAATTCACTCATTTAACATCCTGATGAAGATCCAGGTAATGTACGGTTGAAAGATTAACCAGCCCTATAGCCCTTTACTTTCTTACTGTCTTGGATGCAAATTTGTTTTTAATTTCAGGAATTTATCAGACACTTATCTAAAGCGACTTACATAAAGTGACTGTATACATTTTATTACACACTTATAATTCAGAACCTATTGCCAAATTATGAGGCTGTACGCGTCTTGCCATAGCCTATAAATATTTGGAAAAAAATGTGGTACACTTGCATTTATTTGTAAATCAAAGTTAAGGATGAATTTTGAATTCAGAGCTCAGGGGTGTAAGCAAGTGTCACCAAAGAGACCGTGCCAAGACTCAAGGGCACTGGTTTGAATGAATGCTTTTATTATGACTCTTCTTGACCCCCATGTATCCATATATTAATCTGATCCGTCTCAGCGATATGTGTGCTTCAGCTACACATGCTTTACACCAGGTGATTGAATTAGGAGTTAGACAGCAGAATGCATCGCGTGAGTACACGCGAGGACAGGGAATACACACACACACACACACACACACACACACACAAATGGCACTTACTATACAATGTAATGCTAAGACTTTATAGGAATGGTCCTTCATACAGAACTTCTTCATGAGCTCTACATAGCACCTTCATGAGCACTGCACAGACATTCATAAATGCCTATGTCCGTAACTGCAAAATAGGCGTATTGCATAGTGCTTATGAAGGAGCGACGTTGTTCTAATGAAGGACCTTTCATTGAAACTGTGACATTATGTTTATTAATACAGCCTAGTCTTCTGCAATTAGCACTGCTTCCTTTGATTTTGATGTTGAATATCTGTATCTGCACTAGTATTCATTTAACCTTACTGTATGTACTAAGTTGAAGTTTCTGTGAATAAGAACATCTACTAAATAAATAAATGTACATGAAACTCCCACCAATTCTTATTTGTGACTGTTGCATGCAAGTGCGAAATCCAATTTTTCTGGCTAAAGCCCAGTGCAATGGAAGTACAGGTGTGATGTAAAGATGTTGACCTACAGTCACTGACTACAGTGTTAAATCCCTCTTCCCATTTCTTATGCTCTTGGGTCTGTCCCATCACTGCAAGCCCCTCCATCAGTTTTGAAAGAGTGCTCTGTCAAGCAACCACTCTAGCCTCTTTGCTCCGCCCCGTTGGATCCCTGGCCCCAGTCGCTAGTGGGTGGAGCCAAACGTGGCAGGAGCTACCAAACGCTATCGGTTTGGACCGGTCTGGTTTTTTATGATTGATTGACTGCTCATAGTTGATCTGCCCTAAACGAGGTTTGTGAAACATCAGTTTCTGAGCACTACCAGAAGACACTGGGGTGGTCAGGGATTCGGCCTAGACCTTGGAACACACAGTAAAACTTAAATAAACACTGATTGAGTCCATTTTACTGGATACACATACACCACACTTGCCTCCTGAGCAAAAAAGGCTCACGATATAAGAGCCTTTTGGACAACTCATCAACCACAAGTCAGTGTGTTGAGGATCAGAAACTCCTCCTTTTCTGCATAGTTGTGCAATGCGCTGCCTAATATCACTGATTCAGGGGCACTGATGCTGATATTCATATTGATATTGGAGGTCCATCCGTGTCCTGCCAAGTGTCCAAACGGATATCGAACCACTGTGCCCATTGTGCATAGGTTGCTGCGGTAAGTAACACGCTTTCACAAAGATTCGAAAAGTTTTTTTTTTATTGTGTTCCTGTCCCTGCGAACAGATGTTTGCGTCCGTCTTTATTACCATAAGTGTGCAGAACACAGAAGGCGCCAACAATTTATTGCCATTGTGTAGATTATTATTAGTGGGCGAAGCTTGACCTCAAACCGTTGCTTCCCAGAAGCAACATGTGCGCCTTTCGGTCCTGCGTTTGAGGCACGTAGTTAATGGCTGCTTGATAGGTTAGGCGTTGTGCAGTTGCCCCCTGGTTTTATGTCCAGGCCTGTGTCCGAGCCACGTTTAGTCCGTTTAGCTTCACACACAACAGCTTGTTGCATTAGTGCTTATATGGTTTGGGATAAAAAAAAAAACATTTTTTTTTTGCAATGTTTGAAACTAAGACTTCTGTTTAGCCCTTTGTTTTCAAAGTGAAATAAAAACGCTAATTATTATGCATTCAAAAAAACGAATTGACAACATTTTTCGGACAAAGCATTTTAAACCTGTTTTATTTCATCTTTATTACGTCTGTAAGTGGCCACTACAGCAACACCATGGCCAATAACAAACCCATTAGCATTGGACAAAGTAGCCTATTAGATCTTTCTCACTCACTGATTTTTATTCAGACAACCTGCTCATCAGCGCACGAGGTTTCAGAATCTAGGCTACTTCCAGAAAGAAAAAAACATCTAATTTGATGGAGGCTTAATTTTAAAGGATGACAGATTATAAATTAAACCTGTCAATTTCTACATTTGAACCGGGAGCCCGCAGTTTAGAGAAGAAAGCCAATGCGCACAACTTTAAAGTTCAAATTCGGAAATATTTAGGCTACGTAAACGTTTTCGATGTGATTCGAACGAAAACTAGGCCTAAATAAAACAGCAATAACAAATAGGCCAAGACAACAATAATGTTGGTAGGCTGCAATAAGTAGAAACAACTAATTATACTCATATGGCACAGATGCGTAAAGTTCACCGAAATTTCGTATAATTTATTAATATTAGCCTAATATAGGCTATAGCTAGCATACCCGTTCAACTTATAGGCGAGCCGTACAGAGAAACAGAGAAGCTTGAACGGAGCTTTAAACCACTAGTCTGGATATTAATGCACCAGATATATCCTGGCTCCTAATGTTACATTAATGTCCACCTCTCGCAGACGGAATTGGCTTTGTTTTCTACAGAGGGACGGCAGAGGTTAGTTAGGTCAAGAGGTTGACAAATGACTTCCCTATGCCTGTTCTTCCATTAAAATGAGTCATACTTTTTACATTCTATTTTCTCCCTCTTCCGAAAACTGTTGCCAGACGTCAACGCTCACTCATAATTCTGTAAAACCTCGTCCTTATTATAGATAATAGGCTATTTTGTTTGCGGGCCTGTGTGTTGAAATGTGCATAATAATGTTCGTTATTATTGGATGGAAAATGCGTCAGTAGATGTAGCCTTGCAGAACACAAAATTATCGTGGCAATATTTGAAATGAAGCCCAAAAATAAGGTATATATCACTAATTAATCGAACTGCACATTCACGTATTTAACCAAAACATTTTTTGTTTCTCAGAAAATAACACTTTCATGAACATAACCTTGGCTTTAATAGTTTTGCCATGGATTTTGCGGTAGTAGAATGAGTTTCTTGTGACCAACAGCATCCAAGATTTTCCATCATACCACGATGTAAATCGTTTCGCTGCGACTGGGATGAAGGGGATAGCGTGATAGTGCATGCGCTTATCCTGCATCCTACGGCGGCGCAACGCAATACTGCCAGCAAACAATTCTGAAAATATTCGCGCAATAACAGCACATAAATTGCAGAAATGTAATTAATTTGTGATTTGTTTGTGCACATTTTCGAATATTTATTTCCAGCAATGATCCCAAGCGGTCTGAGAGAAATCTTCTTTTCCTCTGATATTCGGCCAGAGCACTTGTAATGCTCCTTAATGTGCCCATAAATCATGCTCCATCCGCCAAAGATTAGCAAACACACAAGCATGGAAAGACTCCAATGCGGGCTTCCTCTCTTTAAAAAAACCACTGCAGTGAAAAAGCGGTTCTTTTCGTGACCGCTTGAGGCAAACTTCTGAACTCTGTCACATCAGATGGTAATTTCTTCTATGTTAAAATATGTGATGGTTATTCCATGGTTAATGGTGTTATTTTATGTTCTGTGACTATGACCAGACTTCAAACCAAAGGGTAATTTTCGAACACTCTGATACATGAACATGGAACCACCCCGCATTGCTTTAAGCAATATAGGCTACATTGTTCTGTCAGAATTTCCATGCACGCCACTGGTAGTATTTGCACAACTGTCATTGACCTCGTATAATCTACAAAATTACTGGCATTTAGCAGACGCTCTTATACTGGGCTACTTACATTACAAATACAAGTGCAAAGATCAGGGATCGAAGAAACCATAGCTTCGAAGAAAGTGGTAGCATCTCACATGCTGCTTGCAACGCTCCGCGGCTTAAATGTGCTTCCATGAGAGCCCTATTCTCTGCTTTTTGTCGTCACAGGGACATGATTAATGGCGGCGTGACAGTAATAACAGAATTAGAATGCTACAGCAAGAGGCAGCGAACAGAGTCGGCATTTACTACAGTCGCGCGCAGAGGCCACCGGCAGGCCAACTCCTGTTTTGCATAGAGAACACGGCCGTGCGGTGATGGATGTTAATTCAGTGACACTCTCAATATACATAACAGCAGTTCCGTGCACAGCCCGCTCCCCGAGAGCACAGCCGACACAGCTTGGAGAGAGGAGGCCATGCATTATCCCCCTATTATCTCCCACGCGGAAACACATACCGAACCAGCCTGTATACCATGTGCATGCAGCATATATATATATATATAATGTGGAAACACGTCAGCATTGTGTATATTACTCTGCACAATACATTTATGTCTACATTTCTTGAGTGGTAGATCTCTTTTTTGGGGAGTTGCGGACCATTTGAGCATTTTCATATATACATATATAGGCTTATTACTCTCAATATAAGCACACACAAGCAAAACGTGACACAACGCATGGCGTTTCATTTGGCAGCCGTTTAATTAAGATCGAATGTATACATTCATTAATTACTTTGAAGTATCAAGACTTAATAAACGAGACCTCCATTAGCTTATATGATTTAGCGTGTCATAATAAAAAAGAACACATTTTGCCAGAGGGGTAAGAGGTGAATCTGCAAAAATTGATCAAGCAATGCATTGGACCATTGTAGCATATCGCTTACAAAGCACACATGCAACAGAAATATCAAATAAATTTTGTAAACTCCTATCTAAACAAGTAGAAAGAACGGCTGACAAGGCAGGTAAGCGTGGGCGCGCTTAGTTAATTTGTGTGAACATGTGCACGTGCGCCCGCGTTTTTATTTATGAGCGCGCCTTGTGAGCAGCTACATGCGGCGGGACAGTATTGTGTTCCTTTACCTCTCAACATTAGACAAAGAACATGTACAATTTTTAAAAAGCCTTTATGTTGAAGAAGAAAAGCGAGTCGTTCAGGGGCATTCTGTACAACTTTTGGCCAGCAGCTGTAAATTGAATTGCCGCTAAAGATTTGATTTAATTCCGGGAATGGAAATGTAATTAATTTAAAATGAACTGAGAGAGAGAGAGCGAGCGAGAGAGACCCCCCCCCGCCGCGGTTTATTAACATTCAGGATGTGGAGTCCTGAAGTGGGAGGAGAGTTCAGGAAGGGAAAAGCAAGGGGAGAGGTAACTAAACGGGGAATGCCTGACCATTTGTTTGGAAATTAACTTTTAATACAGCAAGTTAAAAAATGTTCTAAATACAGTGAAAACAATATATCTGTTAATGTTTTATTGCCGAGAAGCAATTATCTTTCCATTAGCGCATTCAGCACGAATCCCTGAGGTCTCCACCGTTCTCTTCTGTATCGGAAACTAAGCATGATCTTTTTACATCTCCCCCTTAATTTTGTTAATAATTAGACTTTATTGTTCATTGCATTGAAACAATTCCAGGGGAAATGCAGTCTAATGTATTCAACAAAAAAGTTGAATAATGATGTGAAATTAGAAAAATTGATAGGCCTACTTTTTATATTTATAGATTGCTATCCATAGGCTATACAGTGCGACAACCACGTAAGCGGAAATAATAAATGCGCTGAACGTTTAATTTAATCTGAGCCGATCAATCCCCGCATGTATTTAAGATTTTGCGGAATGTATTATTGTTACAAAATGGCGATACAAATCCTCACCAGAATGTATTCAGGCGGGAAAATTGGTGCTAACCTACTGGTACCCTGGTCTTGTCTCCTTCGACTCGCTCACTGAAAAGATAGGGAGGGGTGGCAAGTAGCGCCCTCCTAGTCGTACTGTCACTGCGCCCAGCGGGTTGAAAGCTTGTGGTTGGACCGCGAGAAGAAGCGCCCTGTCCGAATGATTAATGTTAGGAAGGAGGAGGAGGAGAGAGGAGGAGAGGGCGCGGAAAGCGAATGCGCCTTTTACTATAAAAATACGGACTGTTCCAGAGAAGTATCGTCAGTTATGTTGAGATAAACAGGTCTGTTTTATTTCAGTTTGGCTGTCTTTTTCTGCACGTGCTTTCATCGCGGAGCCCATGCATTAAAAAAGATAAAGCAAATATATAAACATTTTTACTACAAAATTGAACTGCAATATCCAGTGGATTAAAAAAAAGTTACTACATGACGATTGTATATGTTCAATAAATTGACATCAACGTCGAATTTCGGAGAGAATAAAAATGGCACAAAATGGTCACAAGGAGACTACAATTAAAATGCTTTTCGGCACATTTTGCTGACTTTTATGCATTCACTAGCGTAGCCTACACATTAAAACACCTCACCGATGGACTGATTTACTAAGACCTTTAGCATGTGCAAAACCTTTTAGCATACGAAAAACCAGTAACATGACTAATGATTGATCATGGTATTTGTCATTGGTTGCGTTATTAGTTTTGCGTGTGCTAAAAGGTTTTGTACACGCTAAAGGTCTTATTAAATCAGGCCCTATGTGTTCGAATGACAAAATAATCCCTCGAATCTACATAGGAGCCACGTTGGATTAAACTAAAATGTTTTCTCCTCTGGATTAAATTAAAAAATCCTCTTCAGAAAAGTGATAGTCAATGCAGAGTCCCAACCTAGTCCAGCACCATTGCACATTTTATAGACATCTAGTCGGTTTGATTGAAGCTTGGGCTATTGTGATAAAGACGGAGGAAGATTTAATACGACTATACGAGAACCACCGATATTCAATTAACTAAATAACGTAGTTGTTTTTGGGAGTTGTAAAACTTGTCTACAGCAAAGAAACGAGTAGGCCTATAAAATGTCATTAAACATATTGTGCTACATCGCCTACTACATATAGCCTATATACCACAATAAAACAGACGACGCAGGTTCCTACGTTGAACCAACACACCTTTTCAGGCCTTTATTCCGTTTTGAGCCATTTCCTGGAAAGACAAAAGTCTGACTCCGGAAACCAAATCAAACACATTTGGATCCAGAGATTTTACATAATATGTTTTTAATAATAATGAAACACACAAGAATTGTATTTAAATTTGTAATTAGAGCTCATTATATATTACATTGGAGTTGAAAAACAAAACATGGCCAAGCAATCAGTAGCTAAGCTTTATCATTTATAATATATTAAAATGTATCATTCTACATCTGAATAATATTCATCTGTTGTCTCAAATCGACAAAATATGGTTTTATTCAATATGAACATTTATTTAATGCATCACAAAAAAACCCTGATGATCACAAACTGAGCATTTGAAACCAGTACCTTTGTACCAGAAACTGACTGAATGAAACCTATTTGTATTACACTCTCAATGCTTAATGCATTGACACAAATGTGCCTTAGAAACCCTGTTTGCTTATTCTGATTTCTAAAATACAGTGCAGTATGCACAGCCATTAAATATCCCAGCAAATATTCCACATGCTTTTTACACCTCAGTGCATACATAATGAGGCAATTATCTCTTTGTTCTGGAAACATGAAATTATAATATTTACATAACAAGAAAGAGGGGAAGTGCTTTCATAAATAAAGTTCTACTAAATGTTCTGGTGAAAAAAAAACACTTACTACCCCAAACTGCTGCAAACTGATACCTCCAAATGCTAGTCAATGGCCAACATACATTTTGTGTCAAGTTGCCTTAGGTTTGCCTTTTTTTAAAAACTGAACCAAAGCTTGCATTAACAAATGTTGTTTATAGTCTTACATTTGTGTGATACATGTTTCTCGTGTGTGATCTTGTGCAAATATAAGTCGACTGGAGGCTCAGGTTAACCCTTTAATGGCCTTCAACCGTTTGGTGGACTCGGGGTGTGCAATACTAGGTGGTTGAGCTGGCCATTAAAGGGTTAATTAATAAAAAAGGTTTTATGAATCAACCTGTTCCGAGCGGGGCAATAACTCTCTGCTAGTTTGAATAATATGGGGTGATAATGAATCAAAGGTTCTATCTCGGCAGCTTGCCCATCACAATACACACTAGGAAAGTAGTTTATTAATGTTCAATATCCACTATAAATCACCTGATAAGGACTACAAACTCCATAAGTCTTTTCAGATTATGGGCTGGTCAGCTGGTCAGCATCAATTATAGTACTTTAAAGGTATGATGGTCTTTTTTGTAGAGATGACATAGCCCATGTATTTGAATAAATATGAGCTGTGCAGGTGTGTCCTTAAAAGTATGTTACGTACAGTTGAAGTTGGAAGTTTACATGCGCTTAGGTTGAAGTCATTAAAACAAATTTTTAACCACTCCACAGATTTCATGTTAGCAAACTATAGTGTTGGCGAGTCAGTTAGGACATCTACTTTGTGCACGACACAAGTAATTTTTCCAACAATTGTTTACAGATTATTTAACTTTTAATTCACTATATCACAATTCCAGTGTTAGTGTATGTAAACGTCTGACCCACTGTAATTGTGATATAGTGAATTAAAAGTGAAATAATCTGTCTGTAAACAATTGCTGGAAAAATTACTTGTGTCATGCACAAAGTAGATGTCCTAACTGACTTGCCAACACTATAGTTTGCGAACATGAAATCTGTGGAGTGGTTAAAAATAAGTTTAAATGACTTCAACCTAAATGTATGTAAACTTCCGACTTCAACTGTATATGTGTGCATGTATGTGTACTTCACCGCCCCCTCCCAAACAAGTATCTAGGGGTTCATTCCAATAGCATATTTTCACTCTTTGCATCCTTACCTCGCGTCCTTTCCTCGCTCCTTAGCTCCACCCAACGGAGGACACGAGCAAAGGATGCAATGATTAGATATGAAGACGGAGGAATCGAGTCAACATGCATTAGGCAAATGGAACATACTTACTTGGTCAAGCATCAGCGTCATATTATGCTTACTTGCTTAACTAGAATGCTTTTTAGCCTCTTTTTCTTGAATAAATGTGGCTTTTATTAGTCATAAAGAATGAGTGTCATTATGGATTAAAGCACATTAGAAAAATGGAATGGAATGGTAAAATTGGATTTGTGTTGGGGTGTATCTGCCACATGGCAGATCTGGAGAGGTGGATATTTTATACACGTCACACGTTCTGAGAAAAGGCTTCCGCAAATGCTACATTCATGTTTCCTCACTGAAGCATGCTCCGGTAGCCTCCTCGTTCCATGCTTCTTGCTCCTCCGAGGAGCATTTAGCGGTATGGAATGTCCTTAAAGGGATCGTTCACCCATTTAGAAAAATGTATATTGTTTTACTTACCCCCAAAATAGCATGTAAGGCTGTAGAGATGCCGTCCTAGTCTCAGCATTGTAGCTAAAATGTGGCTAAACCTGAATTGGAACAATGCTAACAATTAGCATCTTTCCATTGGATTTAATTGCCCCCGGCTAACTTTTGTTTAAATAACTGCCTGAATCCACTCAAATTATGTTTAACAACAACTTTCAAGTGTCGTTGTCGGAAACGAAAATGCACATATGATTATGAGTGCACAAGGAAGATATTTTCGCTGAAAATACTGTATATGATTATGTCGTTTCAGCCTCTGTTTAGATTTAAGTTATGAACATCCGATAAGAGAGCCGGTAACTTTTTGGGCTCTATTTTCCGGCTGGCGCATGGCAGGTGGCGAGCCATCGCATTGGAGAAGTGACATTTTCGGCATGTATTTTCATGCTCCTGAGCCCATTTGACTCGCCGTGCGCCGAAGTGGGAGGAGAATCGTTGATGGAGGTGTGTCAATCGAGATCGAGCAGCGAACATGCAAATTTGGGGAGCTATTTTCCGGCCGGTGGCGAAGTTGTAATTTCGTCACGGGTTTGCACGTATCTGAGCCAGTTTGCTAATTTGGTGACTCGCCGTGCGCTGAAGCGGGAGAGAACCCACTGTTGGAGGGTGTGTCTGTCAAGAGGGAGCAGCCCAGTTAAATTTTAGTGCAGCGGTATTCAGTTTTGGGCTGATTAGACTGGTATTCACGCTTGCACTGTCCGCCAGATGAGACCACGTTTACGGCGCAAATCACACCATGGCAAATTGATAATTTTGGGGCATTCCCGAGCAATGTGTGCAGGAACCTATTAAAAAGCCAATCAACCATTTTACCGATAAATGGTTAAGATATAGCGATAAAAGCGTACCTCTTAACACAATTACATTCAATTAAATCAATGCAAAATAAATAGCCTATCGTCTTCCACTGCAAAATCCTAAAGGTGACAAAAGTTACTAATAAATGTGGCGAGGAAAATGGGATGTTGTATGGTGAAAATTGGAAATAGACAAATGATTAAACGCATGCTAGGACCAAGAAAATAGGAAAAGTGAGTTAATTTATTTTATCAACTGATTGGAGGCAAAGGAAATGATTAAAAGCTTTGTATTTTTCACAATCCAGATAACCTATTAGTGACTTTTGTCGCGTTTAGGATTCCATAGTAGTTGGAAATTGACAGTGAATGGACTCGTTCTGCAAGCGGGAGGCCTCCCGACCACGACCGAATGGACATGTTTTTCACAAAACCACGTGATGCGGGATAGCCCGACATGGTCACAATACGTCGGGTCACAATTCACATGGCTCTTAAAAAGACTGAAAAGAGGTAATTTGATTAGCTATGATTGAATCCAGCTGAAGCACACCCACTGATAAATATTCAGCATAATCCAGCCAATTTTCAACCTGCGCAGCGCGCTGTGAGCTGTGCGCTCCTCGCCTCTGGTCAGAAAATAGTGAAATTCAGTAGCTACGCTACGCCATTGACTGACGGCTCACCGCATGCGCTTGGCAGAAAATAGAGCCCTGAGTATCACTCCGTGCGAGAACGTCTTTTTCTTCTTCTAAGGTAAGCTTCTTGTGTTTATAAAGTAAAACGCCCCCCTCCTCCTTCCCACTTCCCATGCACCTCTCGCACGAGCCACCTAGGAACAGTACACTACTGCACAAACAGTACACTTATTTAACAGTACACCTAATTTATACAACATGCCATCAACCTAAACCTTTGTTTATTTAACAATTTCAGTGAATTTAAGCAGTTATTTAAACAAAAGTTAGCCGGGGGGCAACTAAATCCAATGGAAAGATGCTAGTTGTTAGCATTGTTCCAATTCAGGTTTAGCCACATTTTAGCTACAACAGTGAGACCAGGACAGCATCACTAGAGCTTTATATACTATTTCGGGGGTAAGTAAAACAATATAAAATTTTTCAAAATGGGTTAGCTATCCCTTTAAAGATGACAAACCTCGATCGATTTCCAGGGGCAGGCCAGGGCCGAGGAGATGAGGATGGATAAAATAAACGATTGGAATGAACCCAAGGAGAAGTCTAACTATTTCAGTGTGTATTGAAGTCACAGAAAGAGGACATCTGCGTGTCACAGGGCCCTAGGGCTCGTTTGACATGGCCAGTGACAACACAGCCATAGTCCACAATGGTGAAGGGGGAGTTAGGGACATGCAGTCCAGCTGTGGGCTCTCCAGTTGGCTGGAAAGCGTCTCCGTTCACATGGCTGCGTCCTCCAGACTCGGGCCAGCCATAGTCCTGCGCCATGGATGACAGGACGCCCGCCTGCTGCCGGTCTGGGGAGGTGTACAATGCCACTCCATAGGTGCTTCTAGAAGACTCAAATGTGGGAGCAAAGAGGGGTGTGGCATAGGCCGTGGAAGGGCCGGGGCTGGAGCTAGGGGACGGCCCTCGCGGAGAATCGGCTGCCCCCCTCGCTCTCCCCCTCTGATCCTTCTTGTACTTCATCCGCCGGTTCTGGAACCAAATCTTGATCTGGCGCCCCGACAGCTTCAGCAAGGAGGCCATTTCCTGCCTCCGCGGACGACACAGGTAGCGGCTGAAGTGGAACTCCTTCTCCAGCTCCACCAGCTGGGAGCTAGTGAAAGTCGTGCGAGCGCGCTTTAACGCTGGGCCACGCCCACTGCCTCCGGCACCACCTGGGGGGCTGGTCTCGCTGCCGCTGCTGGCCGACTCACCTGGGGAGACGGACAGATAGGTGGGGCAGTGAAAGAGATGTTCATTACACACAGGGTCACTGAAAAAGCCCTGGAATTATCATTGCAGTCAGGGCCATTTCCATGGGCTCCAATACAAGAATGTATGTGGTCATTATGAACAAGTATGATTCATCATGCTGTATCTTCACCGTGTGAATTACACATGACCTACATTTTACTGTACTGAATATGTGTCTACATTCTCACATTTCTCTTGCTTAAAGTGCGCAACAGCTGATCTATTAAAAACCTGTTTCCTAGCTTGCTGAGTACCTAAAGCCTGCCAAGCCAACAAATTAAGGAGTTAATGGTGTCTGAAATGAAAACATATTTGCTCAGGAAACAAAGGAATAAACATAAATAGGTGTATTTCTTCTGTACACTTTTCATATTATTTCCAGCTCATCGGGACTGCATCTGCTAAACTTTTAATTTTTTAAAAAGAAATTAGATTTTGTGTAAAAGCTGCTCTGCTTTTCTATCGCAACTTGCAAATTGCCTGTCTGCTGCATGGAACCAAAGCCACAAGTCTTGTGAAACATGCACATTTCTTTTTTGTTTAATACAGTTTGGCTTGCCAACTGCTTCCTTTCTGAAGTGATGAAGCAGTTGGCAAGCCAACTGGCCCCCAGTTTGAGTTATGAATTGTGGAAAGAGTGAAAGAAATGTATTCAAGATTTATCTGGGAAATTGCTATGCTTGTCTTAAAAAAAGTTTTAAGACTTATATTTTAAGCCATAAGTGGCAAACATTATGGTGTCAAATAAAAAATAAAAAATTTGTATATATATATGGGTTTGTGGCATTTAATGATCTTTCGATCCTAAAAGATCATTTTTTACTGACCACCATTAACAAAAAATAATGATGATTTGACTGCTATCAATGCTATCAATGTGGCGCTATAAGCATTCACTTTGTCATGTGTTACCACATCAGCTTTGGCATGTTTTTCATCCAGTGGTGGGTAGACATTCTTGGTCTGGGAGAGGAACGGCCAAAAAATGATCAACTGTGACAGACATGTTGGAAAATAGTTCAGGTAACGTCAACAGGGGGACGATTTGTCCCGCTCTGCTCAAAAACACATGTTTCACAGTCATTGTGGAAAGAGAGACGCAGACAAACTGGTGGATGTCCAGCTACTTCAAATATTATTCATCAAGCCTAATTCCTTCTGCAGTGGAGCTGCTAAATACACTTTTAGTTTTGTTTTGCCAGTTTGTCAATGGATTTTCCTTATTTGCGCATATTTTATCCAGGATAAACCTGCCCTTGCTGTTTGAGGACCAAGCATGTCCAGAAGACTCCCTTTTCTGAGAGCAAAAATAAAAAAATATAAAAACCGTGGCTTTGTATTCCCCTCGCCTGTGGGAAGCTGTACACTCAACTGCACAGATAAAGTAACATGATATGAGTGGAATGTGCATTGTACCTCTGTCTCCATCTCCCTCTCTCCCAGACTCCCTTTTCCTTTCTCATAATGGCCAGGTTTGGAACGTCTGTTATGAGAAACTGACCCTATCCAGCCATATAATACTGGGCCTATCCAGCTGTAAGAAACAGGCCATATCCAGCCGTGTAAAACAGACTCTATCCAGCTGTGCAAAACTGACTCTATCCAGCTGTGAAAAACACCCTTTCCAGTTGTCTAAAACGGACCGTGTCCAGCTGTGTAAGACAGATTGTTTCCAGCTGTGTAAAAAAGAACTCTATCCAGCTTTGTAACACTGACCCTATCTTGCTATCTAAAACTGACTGTGTGCACCTCTGTAAAACTGACCCTATCCAGCTTTGTAAAACTGACCCTATCCCGCTGTCTAAAACGGACGCTATCCAGCTGTATGAAATAACCCTATCCAGCTGGTTAAACCTGACCCTATCCCACTGTATAACACTGAACCTGTCCAGCGGTGTAAAAATAACCTTATCCAGTAAAACTGTGCCAGTCCTGCTGTGTAAAACGGACTTTTTCTTGCTTTATAAAATTGCCACTGTACAGCAGTATACAACTGCCTCTATCCAACTGCCTCTATACAACTGCCTCGATCCAACTGCCTCTATCCACTTGTGTAAACCTGACCTTCCCCAGCTGTGTAGAATTGTATCCAGCTTTGTAAAAATAAATCTATCCAGCTTTGTAAAAACGGATCCTATGGAGCTGTATAACATTGACCCTGTCCAGCTGAGTAAAACTGACTGTAACCAGGTGTATAACATTGACCCTGTCCAGCTGAGTAAAACTGACTGTAACCAGCTGTATAACATTGACCCTGTCCAGCTCTGTAAAACGGACTGTAACCAGCTGTATAACATTGACCCTGTCCAGCTGTGTAAAACTGACTGTAACCAGCTGTATAACATTGACCCTGTCCAGCTGAGTAAAACTGACTGTAACCAGCTGTATAACATTGACCCTGTCCAGCTGAGTAAAACTGACTGTAACCAGCTGTATAACATTGACCCTGTCCAGCTCTGTAATACTGACTGTAACCAGCTGTATAACATTGACCCTGTCCAGCTCTGTAAAACGGACTGTAACCAGCTGTATAACATTGACCCTGTCCAGCTGAGTAAAACTGACTGTAACCAGCTGTATAACATTGACTCTGTCCAGCTGAGTAAAACTGACTGTAACCAGCTGTATAACATTGACACTGTCCAGCTCTGTAATACTGACTGTAACCAGCTGTATAACATTGACCCTGTCCAGCTCTGTAAAACTCACTGTAACCAGCTGTATAACATTGACTCTGTCCAGCTGTGTAAAACTGACTGTAACCAGCTGTATAACATTGACCCTGTCCAGCTCTGTAATACTGACTGTAACCAGCTGTATAACATTGACCCTGTCCAGCTCTGTAATACTGACTGTAACCAGCTGTATAACATTGACTCTGTCCAGCTGAGTAAAACTCACTGTAACCAGCTGTATAACATTGACCCTGTCCAGCTCTGTAATACTGACTGTAACCAGCTGTATAACATTGACCCTGTCCAGCTCTGTAATACTGACTGTAACCAGCTGTATAACATTGACTCTGTCCAGCTGAGTAAAACTCACTGTAACCAGCTGTATAACATTGACCCTGTCCAGCTCTGTAATACTGACTGTAACCAGCTGTATAACATTGACCCTGTCCAGCTCTGTAATACTGACTGTAACCAGCTGTATAACATTGACCCTGTCCAGCTCTGTAATACTGACTGTAACCAGCTGTATAGCATTGACCCTGTCCAGCTCTGTAATACTGACTGTAACCAGCTGTATAACATTGACTCTGTCCAGCTGAGTAAAACTCACTGTAACCAGCTGTATAACATTGACCCTGTCCAGCTCTGTAATACTGACTGTAACCAGCTGTATAACATTGACCCTGTCCAGCTCTGTAATACTGACTGTAACCAGCTGTATAACATTGACCCTGTCCAGCTCTGTAATACTGACTGTAACCAGCTGTATAACATTGACCCTGTCCAGCTCTGTAATACTGACTGTAACCAGCTGTATAACATTGACCCTGTCCAGCTCTGAAAACTGACTGTAACCAGCTGTGCAAAACGGACCCCAATCAGCTGTACGAAACTGACCCTATCCAGCTGTGTAAAACGGACCATATGCAGATGGATAAAACTGAGCCTATACAGTTGTATGTATAAAACTGTTCATCTATTCATCTTTGTAAAACTGATCTTATGCAACTAGGTAAAGCCTACCCTGTCCAGTGGCTTCAAGCCAAAATGATCCACCTTTCTAAAACTGAACCTTTCCAGCTGTGTAATGGTGACCATGTCCAGCTCTGTAGAAGTATCTGTATGCAGCTGTATCACACTGACCCTATTGAGCTTCGTAAAACTGATTGTTTCCAGCTGTGCAAAACGAGCCCTGTCTAGCTGTGTACAACTGACCATAATCAGCTTTGTAAAATTGACTGTATTGAGCTGCGTATAACTGGCCCTATCCAGCTAGGTAAAAGTTACCCTATCCAGCTTTGTTAAAACTGAACCTGTCCAACTGTCTAAAAATTGGCCTATCCAGCTGTGTAAAACGGACTCTATGTAGCCGTATAAAACTGACCCTATCCAGGTGTATAAAATAACCATATCCAGCTGGTTAAACCTGACCATATCCCACTGTATAACACTGAACCTGTCCAGCTGTGTCAAACTGACCTTATACAGCTGTGTAAAACTGAGCCCATCCAGCTGTGTAAAACTGGCCCTATCTTGCTACGTAAAAGTGACCCTATCCAGCTGTACAACACTGAACCTGTCCGACTGTCTAAAACTGGGCCTATCCAGCTATACAACACTGAACCTGTCCAACTGTCTAAAACTGGGCCTATCCAGCTGTACAACACCGAAACTGTCCAACTGTCTAAAACTGGGCCTATCCAGCTGTACAACACCGAACCTGTCCAACTGTCTAAAACTGGGCCTATCCAGCTGTACAACATCGAACCTGTCCAACTGTCTAAAACTGGGCCTATCCAGCTGTACAACACCGAAACTGTCCAACTGTCTAAAACTGGGCCTATCCAGCTGTACAACACCGAACCTGTCCAACTGTCTAAAACTGGGCCTATCCAGCTGTACAACACCGAACCTGTCCAACTGTCTAAAACTGGGCCTATCCAGCTGTACAACACCGAACCTGTCCAACTGTCTAAAACTGGGCCTATCCAGCTGTACAACACTGAACCTGTCCAACTGTCTAAAACTGGGCCTATCCAGCTATACAACACTGAACCTGTCCAACTGTCTAAAACTGGGCCTATCCAGCTGTACAACACCGAACCTGTCCGACTGTCTAAAACTGGGCCTATCCAGCTATACAACACTGAACCTGTCCAACTGTCTAAAACTGGGCCTATCCAGCTGTACAACACTGAACCTGTCCAACTGTCTAAAACTGGGCCTATCCAGCTGTACAACACCGAACCTGTCCAACTGTCTAAAACTGGGCCTATCCAGCTGTACAACACCAAACCTGTCCAACTGTCTAAAACTGGGCCTATCCAGCTGTACAACACCGAACCTGTCCAACTGTCTAAAACTGAGCCTATCCAGCTGTACAACACCGAACCTGTCCAACAGACACTATCCAGCTTTGCAAAAGTCACTGTATCCAGCCGTATAAAACTGACCTTATCCAGCTTTGCAAAAGTGACTGTATCCAGCCGTATAAAACTGACCCTATTCAGCTGGGTAAAACTTACCAGATCCAGCTGTATAAATTAACCCTATACAGCTGGTTAAACCTGGTCCTATCCCACTGTATAACACACAACCAGTCCAGTTGTGTAAAATTTACTGTTTCTTGCTTTATAAAACTGATGCTACATTTTTTTTTTTTTACTATATGTGTAAAAAAAAAAAAATATTTATTGTTGTAAAATTGAAAATTGAGCCTATTCTAACAAACACTGTACTGTGCTGTGTGCTGGTGCCCTTTGTCCATACCTGCCTTTGTCCAGCTGCATAACACTGACTGTACCCTGCTGTGTATACCTGCCTTTGTCCAGCTGCATAACACTGACTGTACCCTGCTGTGTAAAAATAATCCTGTCCAGCTCTGTGAAACTGACACATACAGTGGCATTATAAAGTATTCATACCCCATTGATTATTTCTCATTTTGCTGTGTTACAAAGTCAAATTAAAACATATTTACATGGAATTGTTCTACTCCTGCAAGGGTTATTTCTCCTGACTCATTTTCCTATACTCTATGGGGGGAAAAGTCAGGAGAAGAAACCGTTAAAGTGATCCATCCACATCTACTCCATATCTGGCCACAGAGTGATGGTTTGGGGCTTGTTTGATACCTTAGACCCCTGGTATTCAAATCATGGTCCTCAAGGTCTGAGACCTGCTGGTTTTCCACCCTCTCTTTACCTGGGAGTCAGGTGTGAAGACAGTCTGGCCAATCACTAGCACTAATTGTTCAGTTAATTACCTGGGAGAAAGAAAACCAGGGCCAGACTTCGATTTGAGGTCCAGATTTGAATATCCATGCCTGAGACCCTTGATGACTTACAGCCATTTAGCCAGTCATGTGTTCCATACTGTACCAGTGTAATTTTCAGCTGAATCTAGTCTCACCCCACAATTCCCATAGAGATCCATTCACATGCAGAATGGTAATAGTATCACTTGTAACAGTACCTGAAAATAAGATATCGAGTCTTTTGAGGTTTATGGGTCACAGACTTCAGGAAGTAACAGCATGCAAATATTAAACCTGCCTATTAAACCAAATATTAAATATGATACTTTAAAAATATGTTAAAGCAAAGGGTGTGAATACTTGTGTAAATGTGATATTTCAGTTTTTTTTTTAAACATAATCCTGAAGATATCTAAATACTTTATTTAATTCTGGTCAAATTTAGCAAACTCCAGTTGCGTACATGTGCAGATGACAGCAGAGGCTTTCTTCTGGCAAGCCTTATAAAAAGCTTGCTGGTACAGAGGTGGCACTAATTGTACTTTTAGAGACTAGGTGACCTCAGGACGCAACCTACTGCAATTCTCCAAGTGTGATCTTTGGAGAAGGTTTTGCCTCTCGAACCATCTTGCTCATTGTGCGTGGGGGCAAACTACACTTATGTCATCTTAAAAGTTGGTTTTTCAACTCTAGTTGCTTTAAACTTCATGATCATTGCCCTAATGGTGGAAATAAGTAATTTCAGACATGAAGCAATTTTTCTATCGCCATTTCCTGATTTATGAAGGTCAACAACCCTTTGGCTCATTTCATTTGAGTGTTCTCTGATATTCCCCATATTAATGGATGACTAAGGGATTTTGGCCTGTGTGACATAATAGTTCCTAAAGAATCAGGTGTCCTTAAAAAAACTAAAATATGAATGTAAATATATTTCAATTAGGTTTTGTTTGTAACTATTTCTAGGATTGCCAATAATTGTAAAACATGTTTTTTTGAGAACATATATATTTTTTACTTTACTAATTTTTCCTATATTAAAGCTTCGATTTTTCTCATATTTTGAGTGAAGGTCATGTGGATAAATGATAAAGGCATTTTTTAATAGTCATTTTTGATCATATGTAAGAGGGTTGCCAATAATTATGTTGGGCACTGTATTGTGGTGTTCATTACAACACAACTCCAGTGCAATGCAAGAGAAAAGACCGGTTAGTGATCGAGACATCACCACTTTACAGCCACTGACTGTTCATTTATGTCTATCAGTTTGGGACACATATTTTTATATCTCCATGACAAGCAGCTTTCATCTTGATATTAATTATAACTGGATAGAGACATGAGCCTCTTGAAAAATTTGCGAATACATGCCAGCAACTGCTTTAAATGTCTCACACACATTGCACACACAAACACACACACACACACACACGCAATTAACTTTTATTCCCCTTTTGGTTTGTAGCTACATTAGAGCAAACAAGATTCTGGCTGATATGCACTGCCTTTTAAAAGATTATCAAAAATAAATAACTTAAGTAATAGATGAAGATGAGCTTCTTTATTAAATGATGCAGGGAAACAGACACTAAGATAATGGCCTCTTTGCTTCACACTACAGCTCGGTGAGCACTAATCCATCTGTGCCATATTGAAAGTGGCTGATATTTAAAAGAGAAGATGAGGCAGAAAACACTGCACAAAATGAAAAAGCACAAGCGCTAGAGACGTCATCGGTATGTGTGTGTGTACAAGCGCTAGGGACGTCATCGGTATGTGTGTGTGTGTACAAGCGCTAGGGACGTCATCGGTATGTGTGTGTGTGTACAAGCGCTAGGGACGTCATCGGTATGTGTGTGTGTACAAGCGCTAGGGACGTCATCGGTATGTGTGTGTGTACAAGCGCTAGGGACGTCATCGGTATGTGTGTGTGTACAAGCGCTAGGGACGTCATCGGTATGTGTGTGTGTACAAGCGCTAGGGACGTCATCGGTATGTGTGTGTGTGCAAGCGCTAGGGACGTCATCGGTATGTGTGTGTGTACAAGCGCTAGGGACGTCATCAGTGTGTGTGTGTGTAGAAGTGCTAAGGACGTCATCGGTATGTGTGTGCGTACAAGCGCTAGAGACGTCATCGGTATGTGTGTGTGTGTACAAGCGCTAGAGACGTCATCGGTATGTGTGTGTGTACAAGCGCTAGGGACGTCATCGGTATGTGTGTGTGTACAAGCGCTAGGGACGTCATCGGTATGTGTGTGTGTACAAGCGCTAGGGACGTCATCGGTATGTGTGTGTGTGTACAAGCGCTAGGGACGTCATCGGTATGTGTGTGTGTACAAGCGCTAGGGACGTCATCAGTATGTGTGTGTGTACAAGCGCTAGGGACGTCATCGGTATGTGTGTGTGTACAAGCGCTAGGGATGTCATCGGTATGTGTGTGTGTGTACAAGCGCTAGGGACGTCATCGGTATGTGTGTGCGTGTGTACAAGCGCTAGGGACGTCATCAGTATGTGTGTGTGTACAAGCGCTAGGGACGTCATCAGTATGGGTGTGTGTGCAAGCGCTAGGGACGTTATCGGTATGTCTGTGTGTGCAAGCGCTAGGGACGTTATCGGTATGTCTGTGTGTGTACAAGCGCTAGGGACGTCATCAGTATGTGTGTGTGTGCAAGCGCTTGGGACGTCATCGGTATGTGTGCGTGTACAAGCGCTAGGGACGTCATCGGTATGTGTGTGTGTACAAGCGCTAGGGACATCATCGGTATGTGTGTGTGTACAAGCGCTAGGGACGTCATCAGTATGTGTGTGTGTACAAGCGCGAGGGACGCCATCAGTATGTGTGTGTGTACAAGCGCTAGGGACGTCATCGGTATGTGTGTGTGTGTACAAGCGCTAGGGACGTCATCAGTATATGTGTGTGTGCAAGCGCTAGGAACGTCATCGGTATGTGTGTGTGTACAAGCGCTCGGGACGTCATCAGTATGTGTGTGTGTACAAGCGCTAGGGACGTCATCGGTATGTGTGTGTGTGTACAAGCGCTAGGGACGTCATCGATATGTGTGTGTGTGTGTACAAGCGCTAGGGACGTCATCGGTATGTGTGTGTGTGTGTAGAAGTGCTAGGGACGTCATCAGTATGTGTGTGTGTACAAGCGCTAGGAATGTCATCAGTATGCGTGTGTGTACAAGCGCTAGGGACGTCGTCAGTATGTGTGTGTGTGTGTACAAGCGCTAGGGACGTCGTCAGTATGTGTGTGCGTACAAGCGCTAGGGACGTCATCAGTATGTGTGTGTGTGCAAGCGCTAGGGACGTCATCGGTATGTGTGTGTGTGTTCAAGCGCTAGGGACGTCTTCAGTATGTGTGTGTGTGCAAGCACTAGGGACGTCATCGGTATGTGTGTGTGTACAAGCGCTAGGGATGTAATCGGTATGTGTGTGCGTACAAGCGCTAGGAACGTCATCGGTATGTGTGTGTGGGCAAGCACTAGGGACGTCATCGGTATGTGTGTGTGTACAAGCGCTAGGGATGTAATCGGTATGTGTGTGTGTGTACAAGCGCTAGGAACGTCTTCAGTATGTGTGTGTGTGCAAGCGCTAGGGACGTCATCGGTATGTGTGTGTGTGTTCAAGCGCTAGGGACGTCTTCAGTATGTGTGTGTGTGCAAGCGCTAGGGACATCATTGGTATGTGTGTGTGGGCAAGCACTAGGGACGTCATCAGTATGTTTGTGTGTGCAAGCGCTAGGGACGTCGTCAGTATGTGTGTGTGTACAAGCGATAGGGACGTCATCAGTATGTGTGTGTGTGCAAGCGCTAGGGACGTCATCGGTATGTGTGTGTGTGTTCAAGCGCTAGGGACGTCTTCAGTATGTGTGTGTGTGCAAGCGCTAGGGACATCATTGGTATGTGTGTGTGGGCAAGCACTAGGGACGTCATCAGTATGCGTGTGTGTACAAGCGCTAGGGACGTCGTCAGTATGTGTGTGTGTACAAGCGATAGGGACGTCATCAGTATGTGTGTGTGTACAAGCGCTAGGAACGTCATCAGTATGTGTGTGTGTGCAAGCGCTAGGGACGTCATCGGTATGTGTGTGTGTGTTCAAGCGCTAGGGACGTCGTCAGTATGTGTGTGTGTGCAAGCGCTAGGGACGTCATCGGTATGTGTGTGTGTGTACAAGCGCTAGGGACGTCGTCAGTATGTGTGTGTGTACAAGCGATAGGGACGTCATCAGTATGTGTGTGTGTACAAGCGCTAGGAACGTCATCAGTATGTGTGTGTGTGCAAGCGCTAGGGACGTCATCGGTATGTGTGTGTGTGTTCAAGCGCTAGGGACGTCGTCAATATGTGTGTGTGTGCAAGTGCTAGGGACGTCATCGGTATGTGCGTGTGTGCAAGTGCTAGGGACGTCATCGATATGTGTGTGTGTGTACAAGCGCTAGGGACGTCATCGGTATGTGTGTGTGTACAAGTGCTAGGGATGTCATCGGTATGTGTGTGTGTACAAGCGCTCAGGACGTCGTCAGTATGTGTGTGTGTGCACAAGCGCTAGGGACGTCGTCAGTATGTGTGTGTGTGCAAGCGCTAGGGACGTCATCGGTATGTGTGTGTGTACAAGCGCTCAGGACGTCGTCAGTATGTGTGTGTGTGCACAAGCGCTAGGGACGTCGTCAGTATGTGTGTGTGTGCAAGCGCTAGGAATGTCATCGGTATGTGTGTGCGTGTGTACAAGCGCTAGGGACGTCATCAGTATGTGTGTGTGTGCACAAGCGCTAGGGACATCGTCAGTATGTGTGTGTGTGCACAAGCGCTAGGGACATCGTCAGTATGTGTGTGTGTGCACAAGCGCTAGGGACGTCGTCAGTATGTGTGTGTGTGCAAGCGCTAGGGACGTCATCGGTATGTGTGTGTGTGTACAAGCGCTAGGGACGTCGTCAGTATGTGTGTGTGTGTAAGCGCTAGGAACGTCATCGGTATGTGTGTGTGTGCAAGCGCTAGGGACGTCGTCGGTATGTGTGTGTGTGCAAGCGCTAGGGACGTCATCAGTATGTGTGTGTGTGCAAGCACTCGGGACGTCATCGGTATGTGTGTGTGTGCAAGCACTCGGGACGTCATCGGTATGTGTGTGTGTGTACCAGCGCTAGGGACGTCATCAGTATGTGTGTGTGTGCAAGCACTCGGGACGTCATCGGTATGTGTGTGTGTGCAAGCACTCGGGACGTCATCGGTATGTGTGTGTGTGTACCAGCGCTAGGGACGTCATCGGTATGTGTGTGTGTACAAGCGCTAGGGACGTCGTCAGTATGTGTGTGTGTGCAAGCGCTGGGGACGTCGTCAGTATGTGTGTGTGTGCAAGCGCTGGGGACGTCGTCAGGATGTGTGTGTGTGTAAGCGCTAGGGACGTCGTCAGTATGTGTGTGTGTGTAAGCGCTAGGAACGTCATCGGTATGTGTGTGTGTGCAAGCACTCGGGACGTCATCGGTATGTGTGTGTGTACAAGCGCTAGGGACGTCGTCAGTATGTGTGTGTGTGCACAAGCGCTAGGGACGTCGTCAGTATGTGTGTGTGTGCAAGCGCTGGGGACGTCATCGGTATGTGTGTGTGTGTACAAGCGCTAGGGACGTCGTCAGTATGTGTGTGTGTACAAGCGCTAGGGACGTCGTCAGTATGTGTGTGTGTGTAAGCGCTGGGGACGTCGTCAGTATGTGTGTGTGTGCAAGCGCTGGGGACGTCATCGGTATGTGTGTGTGTGCAAGCGCTAGGGACGTCATCGGTATGTATGTGTGTGCAAGCGCTAGGGACGTCGTCTGTATGTTATGTGTGTGTGTACAAGGTGGTGTTGCGGTTGGGGTTTGGGGGTGGGGGAGGGCGGTACGGGGGTGTAATTAGCAACTCGTTGGCCTTATTCTGTCCTTCAGATCATACGCAAGCATGAGCAGGCGGCCTGCTTTCAGCCCCAGATCCCGGCCTTGATTGCTAAATTAAAATATGATAAGATCGTGCTCATGAGACGCTGAGCGGGAGGGGAACAGGCGGACCACTCACCAATCATACTGAAGATAACTCCACCCTCCCACACACACACACACACACACTCACATGCAGGCACGTATGCACACACATACAAACACATCTTCCACCACACGCGCGCACACACACAATCACACCTTGAGTGAAGATAAAGCCTGTCTATGTTCAGTTTTCATGACAGACACAGTTGAGGGGATCGGGGGGGGTGGGTACTCTCTCTCTACACTGGTGTGAACCTGATGAAACTTTTGGCAAGCGCTCCATTCCATTCTCCTGCGTACTCCAGTCCACAGCTTCAGCCTTACCCACACTGTTTGTCCTCGCACACAGCTCACTAAATCTCACCGGCTCAACCTAACCCAAGATTATGTGAGGACATGACAGACTGGAGCCACAAAGAATCCCTGTCTTCCAGGGTACTCAATGCTCTATGTATCCTTTCTTCCCATATACCCCAATACAAAAATGAAGCACAGTCTTTAATTAAGAACTTTAATATTGAAATGCCATTGCAACTTAAGATTGAGCATTTAACATAACTTTGTGCCACTGCCCCTCATATCAACCACACAAAAACAATTTTTCAGTTCCTGGATAGACAGTTTAACTTAAATACATTTTTTTCTGTCAGTTGCCTAACGTAGCGTGCACTCTTCTGGATGGTGTGCACTGAAAGACTTTAGCATTTTGCGATCAGGTCTTGGGTTTGTGCCAGACCTAATGCACTTGCCCTCTGTCTACGAACATCAGCATCTCCTGACCACGACTGACTACTGACCAATTGCGTCTCAGTATGCACTATATTTCAATTAATTCATATTTTTATTAATAACCAGTTGATTAGCAGAAAATGTCTTTGTGGTTATCTGGAATGAGGAGGTGTAATTTATTGCATGATGATAAGCGAGCCCCAAACCATCACTCTGTTGCCAGATATGGAGTAGATGTGGATGGATCACTGCAAGGGTTATTTCTCCTGACTCATTTTCCTATAGAACTCTATGGGGAAAAAAGTCAGGAGAAACAACCCTTAAAGGGATCCATCCACATCTACTCTATATCTGGCCACAGAGTGATGGTTTGGGGCTCGTTTGATACCTTAGACCCTTGATGACGTACAGCCATTTCGCCAGTCATGTGTTCCATACTGTACCAGCGTAATTTACAGCTGAATCTAGTCTTACCCCCCAATTCTCATAGAGATCAGTTCAAATGCAGAGAGGTTATAGTATCGCTTGAAACAGTACCTGAAAATAAGATATTGAGAGTCTTTTGATGTTGATTGGTCACAGACTTCAGGAAGTAACAGCATGCAAAGGATATGCAACCAAATATTAAATATGATACTTTAAAAATATGTTAAAGCAAAATATTCTAATTTTCTGAGACACTGAATTTTGGGTTTCATTAGCTGTAAGCCATAATCATCAAAATTACAAGAAATAAAGGCTTGAAATATTTCACTCTATGTGTAATGAATCTATATAATATATGAGTTTCACTTTCTGAAATGAGTGACAAAAAATATTGAACTTTTTCACGATATTCTAATTTTTTGAGCTGCACCTGTATATTCCAGTTTCCTCACCATGATAAAAAAAACTGCTGTAAGAACAAATTAGCCAAAAGCAACTTTTTTTCCTCTTCAATGTGAGTTATCTATGCCAAATTCAAAATACATATGTTGTTCAACACCCAGATTTGTGGCTGAGCACAACTATGACCAACCACACTTTAACTATTTGTCATACTTTCACATTTTTTTGTATCTTTATACACTTTTCTGACTAAGACTACGTTTGCAAAAGCCTCCATATTCCAAACAATTATTACAAATAGCACAATAATAATAATAATAATAATAATAATAATAATAATAATAACTCTATTGTGGAAAATAGGCCACACTTGTTTTTGTTTCACAAGTTTTGCCACACCAAATAGGTACTGACAATAACCTTCCGAGACATAACAATAAAAACGTTTTTAAAGAAAAAGCACGGGATATACCTACAAACATGCAACTTTGCGTTATATTCATAATTTATTGTTTGAGCCCTGAGTTACTCGGATTATAGCATATTCAGCTCACCACGCCAAGCTCCTGCCAGCCACAGTCTTATCAAAACTTACCTGATTCAGTGAAGCTGTGGGCTCTCCTTTTCTGGATCTGTCGTGTCTCCTTCATCCATGGAAAGATTTGGTTGGATAACTGGCCGTCTGAAGAAAACCCGCTTGTGCCGTCGGCGTTGTTTGGAGCAGTGCTTCTACACGACGGGTCCAAGGCGCTCTGGAATGGACTTATCCGGATCGATGAGCGGCGGGCATCGGGAAAAGAGGTGACTGGATGCTGGCACAGTAATTCTCTAAATTCAAGGAAGTGGCCTCCACTGGATCCCACGTTTTGCTTGGGTTCGTTGTTTTTCTCGAATACGTAGCTGTCATCCTGCAGGTGACACGGGATAAATTGGTTGTCCATAGAAGTTCGATCCAGTTGCTGGAAGTCTAAACTGCATGGTTCCTGGCATGTATAACCCAAAAAGGGCCTTTCATTTTCATAAAATGTTACTTTTTGCATAGCAGTTTATATAAGTTTTTCACAGAGAGTAAACTTAAAGATTTGTTTGTATTCGCTTCTGGAAACAGACGTGAAACATTTAATATTATGCCAACAAGAGTGAACCTTGTGGTCACGTGGGGCTGTGCTCCAATAGCCAGGCGTACCGAATGATGCTAGAGTAGCGGAGACGTCCTAGAGTCAAGTGAATGGAGAGCTTTGGTCCTTCCACGACACACCCGTCCGCTCTGCGACGAGCAAAAACTTCTCACCCTGCAGAAACAAGCAAATTAAAACATGGAGAGATGTGCACATCAGTTAAAGTCGGCAGCTCGGACAGAGGGACAGATAGTGGCCGAATGAGAGAGAGAGGAAAGAGTGCGCACGTGCGTAACCATCACTGGGAACTCGCGTTTATCTTGCCGCTTATTTTTCGTTTGCACTAAGGACAAAAATGCGGTTTAAAATCTGAACGGAAAATCCTGGAGTTTGAAAAATAGTAACGTCTATATTTTGAGGTAGGCTATGGTAGGTTATTTTTAAAAAAACAAATTAAAGTAATGTAGCTATTGTTTTTATTCACTGGTTTGCAAACATTAAGAATATGTTTTCCCAGTAGGCTACATTTAAAAAATCGGGTTACAGAATACTGAAATAATTAATATAACTATAGGTGGTTGTTTGATAGTTTGGTTGAATTATTAAAACTAGATGTATTATTTAAAAGAAAAATACATTTGTGAGTTGAATTTGTTTATGTTTCGTGTATGCTTGGCATCAAAATAAAACTGGTTGTTTTCGTTGAATCTTTTTTGTGTGTAAATTAATTGCGTGCACATACTTGTAGTTAAATGTATGTTTGTCTTTAGTGTGCACTGAAACTGCGCATTACACATTACGCACTTTTTATTTTAAACTAAACGATTTAACTGGAATCAAAGGGAGTGGTCAAACAAAGGAGTTTTGACAATCATTACCATACACAGACAAAGAGAACATCACAAAAGAACTCGTCCCTACATGAACAAATCAGAAATTTTGTACCACGAACTGTACGTGTTCTCCAAGTAATCGCTAAAGAGTCGCATTTCGATGTGCCATTTCATCATCACGTTATATGCAATATAGAATGAATTTTCGATAGCAACATAAATGCATAACAGCCCGGATTTACAACAAAGGGTGGCAGACAAAGAAAGGGTGTAAACTTGAGCACAAACGGGTTGAAATAGATCTGTTTCACCACAGCCCTCGCATCTAAAACTTTACTGAATTCATTAACGTTTGATGACTTGACACGGGGCAATTTGAAATTGTATCGTTGTACTTTAACGATGTAAAACTATAGCCTATGTGGAGTTTGGCACTATAGAGTCAATGCATAACATGTACCATACTGTAAGTGGACGGCCCCAATCACAGCCAACACTGATTCATACCCTATGAAAGAGCACTCAACGCCCCCAACAACGCCCAGATCACCTTTAGATATGATATATGTGCAATGAGTTTGCATATTTCAAAACACACAAAATACCCTGAACGTCTAAAACAAAAAAATAGACTAGGTTTGTATATATTTCTCAGCAATAATATAAGACCTAATAGTATTGCATGCTTGTGGAGGGATAAATAAATAAACAAATAAATAAATAAATAAAATTCAAAGGAAGCGGGGCCCGATTTTTGGACGATGTTGGTGAAAGCTATTGTAGCCGACCTGTTTTGAAAGCCCTCCATTTTTGTCTCTTTGTGGTGATGGATGGCGCGCAGAGGAATGTAAACCCGAGTCGACCCTGTGTCTCCTCCAGATATAATCTCTATTTCATTTACTCTAGCGGTGCTGCCGCGAGGAGAGCTCCAAGCAAAAGCTTGACGGAGAGCTGAGACCGGGCAATGCTATTGCACCACAACCGGTTAATTTAGCCAATAAAGCCATGTGCACGAGCGACCAGGTCTAAAAAAGCGCTTGCAAAGACAAAAAAATAAACTGTAAATAGTGCATAATAACCTAATGATTAATACATTTAGGCTATTATTATAGAAGTCAATCAAACTGTCACTATAGCTTGTAAAAACAAACAAACAAAAAACGTTCTTCTTGGAATTTTACTAAAATTATATTTCTTATTTCACAGTGTTCTCCGAGCAAGCCAAATGTAGGTGTCTTATTCGAAGATTTAGCAGCGCAGCAGAATACTGCCATAAAATCACTGTTTATTCCACTTTATTCTCACTGAATAAATGCAGCTTTATTCAGAGTGGTAACATAAAAATAGCCTATTTATTGACAATTTTATGTATTGACGTGAAACAAATGTACATAGTCACTGAGATGGTCCCCTCTTTCTTTGTAATTACACTGTAATGGCATGCACATAATGTGTTATTTTTACACGCAGCAGAACAGATGCGTACCAAAATCACGATTGTATAGACGATTCATTGGGTGTCCATTAAGGAAAAATATTAAGAAGACCGTCGTTCCCTGACTCCTTCCAGTTGTAGTCTGGAAATCAATCTCATTTTAAAAACGATTTGTTATTTAGAGTTCAGTGAATTGCTGTCACAAAGCTTGTCAAATAGAAGCATTCAGTATGCATATTACAAGTCCAGCTTCATTCTAGATCCAAAGCCATTAACATGAAATATTACTGCGTTCGAGTGTGCACTGAATGCAAGCAAAGCGCTACGTGGGCCTAGTTGGGTAAGTATCTAAGTAGCCTACATAATGGACGAACGAGGAAATTGTTTTAGATTCTAGTGCTCTATAGCTATGCAGTATATATATTTTGGTCTTTTAAAAACAAAACCCTTGGTTGCTGATGCTATTGTTCATTGCGCGCTGAACTACCACCGGTGTCGAAAGCAATCTTGAAATAGAGCCCAGAGACAACGTCCTTCATTAATTGTGATCTATAGGCCTAGACCTACTTAAAAATCTTTACCACACTACATTCGGAATTTTGCCGGATTAGCCTATAGAGAGAGGCAATGGTGGGTGCTTCACATTGTTGGAAACACCCCCCTCCCCGAAAGGCAGAAAGCCATGAAAAGAGTCGTACAAGCCCAATTCATTATTACCGTTATTACTCCTTTTTGTATTAATACCGCGAGCATGAAAGAGCCTACCAATAATGATCACTTTTATGTGCATGTGCTGTAGCTAATAGTAATAAAATGATACGTTTTAATATTAATAGGACCCCTTCTTGGCAACTGTACTTGCTTCCAAATACTTGGCATATTTATCTACATTCGAACGAAATACTTATAAATAAATGTTTAATTTCCCTCTTAATTTATTTTTCTTCGTCTAGTGAAATAAGCTTAGTTGCGGTAGCATTATAATTTTGTTAGCGTTCACATTGATCCGCACAAAAACGCAATGTTTTGAGAAATTAATTCGTTTTATTTCATTTCTTTCCCCCTTTCTGCTTACCCTCCCTTGCTTGAAATTGAAAAAGCGTTTCTTGATAGTCGGGCTGGTAGAGCAAGACCATATTTTAGCCCCGCCGCCAGCATGCTGCAATTCCGAGTGAACTCTGTTTGAACCGCGGTGGTAGCAATAAATCATTTCCCTTTCCCTCACAAAAGCGCGGCGCTCGCACTGGGTGTCAAACCTCTTAGAATTCCTACTTACCGTCGAGATGCGGACAAAACAGCCGCAGAAAACATCGATAAACCTCAGATACGCCTCACACAGAAACACTAATATGTGCATAATATTGTGCAGCTTTAGAATGTAACTTGAACACTGAGGATATCGACAGTGAAGGTTTTTTCTGTTTTTATTTTTTAGACTATTGAAGTCACAAACAGGAAGACTTTACGCAATATGCCTTGGTTTGAGGAAACCGGGGTTTGACACGCGATATAGGCTATAGGTGTTGTGGCGCAATAAGCAAACTTCGACTAGCTTCTTTCGTTATTTTCTTTTTTTTAAAAGAAAACATGTGCAACACCCGTCCATGTAGAGACAGAAAGAGAGAGAAACAAACGTTAGGGTATTTTCCCAAAAATTCCTGGCGGGATTGTAATACGAACAGCTCGATAATAACGCCCATGGTAACTGTTCCGGACCAGCCTGTCGTATTTGGCCAACGTCTAGACGAAACCTAACTATTCTCACAGAAGGCATTAACAATCTGTTAATGTTTTTTAGGGGACGGCACATGAGAGAGTGAAGGGGAGAGTGCCCGAAAAAAACATGTTAATGGGCAGAAGCGTAGCTGCCGCTTATAAGGATGCATACAAATGGTTCTGTCCCAGCAGAGCTGAGACAAGATTTATGGCTTCATTGCCGTTTATCGCTGTAAACAACGCCGAGTTAAAAAAAACAAAACAAAAAACGCACTTGAGTCCCAAGCGGCGTCCTCGCAGTATCACAGAGGTAACAACAATGTCGCAAGTTGAAAACTTAGACGTGTGTGTGTGTGTGTGTGAGAGAGAGAGAGAGAGAGAGAGAGAGAGAGAGAGAGTTTTCCCCGCAGGTGAAGAAGTTCACGCTAGTCCCACCGCGGTCATTGGAAAAATCTGCAGCCGAAAAATCTACCAGTTATAGGGTAGGGGCAACACGGGCCTGATTTGCAGGCCAATGTTTCAATAAAAAATGTAATGTGAGTTAATTTTTAGAACATGTAGACATAAATTGCACATTTCAGTGTAGCCTAAATCTGTGCAGCACCAACGCACTTAGACCTAACCTACACACATAGGCTAAAAGAGTTTCAACGAATTTGTTTGTTCTTGTTGTTCAGTTGTTATGGTAATTCCTACACTTTCCGCACACACGTTTTTCGGTGAGAAGAACTATTATTTTTAACTGATGAGACGTATTTATGTGATTATGAATATTTCAAATAATGTCAGGATTAAGCTCATATTATTTTTCTAGGCTAGGCTATGGTCGATATTTAGGAAATGCGACATTGACACATTTGTAAAAAATATTTTGAGGAATATAGGGTTAAAGGTTTATAAGTTATGTAAAAACGCAGTTTAAATTATGTAATTTATGCTAATCGTGTTCCATCACATTTCACAAGCAACCTAATCCACCGCAAAGTGTAAATAGGGGTAAATAATATGCCTAATAATGTTGCACTTTCAGGAGCTCCTGGGGTGATGTATGGCTAAAGCTCAACTTGTTGATTGTACTGCCTCGTGCTCGGCCAAGTGCATGATGTTAGTAATAACTCTGAATAATATTTGTAGTTAGGTTATTTGACTCAAAATGAATTTAGGTTCGAAAATTTCGATTTTTAAACGTTATACAACATGATAGTTGTCACAGACATAAAACATTTACTGTCTCAGCGCTACTACTCTGCACACACATTTTATAAACGTAAAAAAACATAGTTCTTTAAGAAAAGTAGGTCTGCGTTTTTAGTTGTCACTCATTGCTGCCACAAGGCGGTTACACGTTACGTAACACTCACGGCTCGGTAGCCTTTGGTTTGCCCAATGGGCCTCATTCCTGAAACGTGAGCAGAACGAAATTGCACATAAATCGTTCGTATTAGCAATTTTGCTCGTATTTTAGCGTTCATTAACGTTTTCGTATCTCAGATTTGTTCGTAAGTACGAACAAAATTTACACCTGCTCAGGACCACGCGTACTGTATCTGTAAACTCAAAATGCCACTAAATGTAGCTTCTGAGTGTCAATTAGAAAAGGCCTGTGAATTTATTTTTAAGTTCAGTTAAATTCACAAGCCTTTGAAGTGCACAATGCAAATGTAATAATTACGAATGTAAAAAGCAAGCACTTAAGATTAAGCCTATTAGTTAATTGTAGGCTATGAATTTATTTAATTTGACCCATAACTTAATTAATGCTTCCAATAGGCTATTTTTTCTGAATTGATTAAATTTAAATGTTATATGACGTTAAATAAGCTAATTAAAACACACGTTTAACCATTGAACGAAATTTGCTATAAAATGACTTATAGGTCTATATAGCCAGCATTGCAATGACTGACCTTGTGCTGTTGGAGGAGTTTGCTGCTTAGGAGAGAACCGAACGCATCTTTAGGATCGCGCAAGAGCTATTTGTTGGCTGAGAGTGATGTATGGCTGGTTAGTCGTTTTCGGGTTTTATGAAATTGCCAACCTGCCCAATGTTATTGGTGCCGTAACTGTAGGCTACTGCACAAACGTAGCCTCAAGGCTCCAACCAAAGATACGTTTGCAAAATATGCATAGAAAGGGCTGTCACATCTGTGCAGCTCATATGTCATGCGAAATGCATTTCTCAACGTCCTGGCCTGGTTGACTGGTGGGTAGGACCATAGACGGGTAGGACCCACAACAGCTTCAGTTGGCACTCGTTTGCACAATGCTGTGGTGAGAGACTTATTGGTGTAGCTAGGTAAAATTGTTGTTCACTGTCGGAGTATAGAGTCCTAACTACCTCTTTCCATCACTAGGGGATAGGGGATTTCAAACCACCTCTCGCACGCACAGAACACCAACAAAATTGATAAATTATTTTATTTGTTTCCAGGCAAAGACAGCAGCCTAGTGCTTGGCAGATGGAGGCAATGCGCTTGTCTGATGCAGATAGGCTTGCACTTTAACAGCTATTGTGACGGGAGATTCTGCATTTCCTGCATCGATCCTGCCAGGCCTTTTTACTTTACCATGAAGGCTACTTTACTATTTACTTTATGACACTGGAACGGACACTACTAAAGATGTTTCGTACCAATTCGTTTCATACATAAATGTATGCGCATATTTAGGATCGCTTCATGAATGAGGCCCAATTTGTCCAATTGAACGTGTTTGTGCGTATATATATTGCAGTCTATGGTTTGGGCTATAGCTCAGTCAGGTTTCTCTTCCCATGTAGGCTACATGGCTTATGTGACCAAAGGCCGTAAATATAACCACAGGCATAATCTAGGCCTACATTCCACAGACCAACTTATGATAGTCTATAGACCAACTCAACATTAAAACATATTACGTGTTTTTTTAACCATTCTTTTAGTTTTCCTCTTTGCTTGCCTCTTCTATTTGCGCCGCGTGGGACATGATCAGACAGTAGTTATAGGCAACTATTTATGAAGACTTTTTTTTTTTTTTGGTTTATAATATATATATGTAGCCTACTTTGTTTGTATTTGGAAAGTAAAGAGCTGAAATTTATAATGCAATAAACCAGACAAACTTTTAGAGACTTGTCTTCGTTGCACTCGTCCAACTGCTTGGATCTCTCACTGGGGACATTTTGGATATCGCTATTCGACTGTAGTTAACAACATAGGCTACAAAACAATACAATAACATAATAATAATAATAATAATAATAACATTATTTGTAAGCTACATCTGGGCTAGGCTACTTATCACAAAACTATAGGCCTAGTCTTAATAATAAAAACAACAACAGCGTAGGCTAGGTGTGATAGCAGCGCTAATCATAAAAGTATCTAGCCTATTTGATGTTACAATATACTACCAAATAACTTAGTTTTTCACCTGTTGTTATTTCAAGGTCTAAATCGCCCGTTCTCAAACTAGGCATTTAGCCTCTCGACCAATATCGTATTCGTAGGTAGCTAAAAAACAACGTGGGTGGGCTCGAAATCGGTTTTGCCTAAGCGTAAGCATTCATTTCTTGTAAACTTAAAATGTGTTTTTCCTGTTGCACGCCTACAGAAGTTTAATCAGGGAAAAAGTTGTGTGAACTCTTCGGGAATTTAACATGAATGTCAATTCAACTCGAGTAGGCCTACACAGTTTTAAAGGATCTCGCTAAATCATTGTCAGGTTATATTTCCTTTGTTTATATGACTGACTAGATGTGAACATAAACTGTTTTTTTTCGCATGCGGAAGATGTGTAGCCTACTAGACTATACCCAGCATTAAGGGTGGTTAGAAACACGTGAAGTAGCCTACTATGATAATCGACTGCTGCTATGGAGGCAAACAGGTGTTCTCGATTCGATCACAGCAATTACATAGATGGGTTCATTTACTGGGCAGTTTGTAATTTTACAAATAGCTAATTATAGTACTTGAGATTGTCACAAACGATAGAATTTACAGCTAATGCAACATGAACGTTTAAGCGCAATTTAGGCCTAATTATTTTCAAGAAACAAAGTAGGCTAGTTTATTCCACTAGGCTACGTTCCGTTTTTACTATCCACATTGGGCCAGTAACGATTTAAAGACCGATTTGGTTTTGGTTAATTGCCATGATTTGAAAGATGGGTTATTTTAATTTAATAATTTGTAAACGGTAATATACGGTAAATTTTAAAAAAAACAGCTTCAATGCAAATTAATTCTAAGACAAACCGGAGCGCATGGATTTAATCGGCCACCAAGTCTCAGTTGTGGCTCATAACGTAGTTATTTGCTGGAAAACTGCCATGTTTTGTCAGCTGTACTGATTTCCATGCATTTTTATTCCAGTCATACGAGACAATTAAACGCAGGGGCTGAGCCTTGCCTTGTGACCCTCAGTTGACCTCAGATTTGTTCAGAACTCACGGCCACAATTAAAGATACCTTGAATTTGAACAATGGCTACAAAGTGTTTATTGTTGCTTTTAACAAAAAACACTTTATACTTGCTTAAAAACATTTTACATGATATCTTTAGCACTGATTTTTTTATTCATAGGCCTACCTTTGTAAGCATAATATATTATATACATTCCATAGCTTGGGCCCCCACCCATTGTTCAATGTGTAGTTTCTCCTTGCATTTGAGTTAGAAAATGAGGTAAGGACCTATCTTTTCTCCCTTATGAAGAATTGTTAATTTATGTTAACCAGGTCCAAATTTTGTAACAACAAAAAAGTTTGTAAATTCTTTACCCATTGGGTAGAGTGGATAGATTTCTAGGTTGCAAAGTGAGTTTTGACTTGCTGGTCACAGCAATGTTTTTGGGTTCAATAACTAGGCGGCAGCACTGGTCTAATAGCCCTTTGGGGAATTCTTGATTCACTTCAAAAAGGGGCTGTTTCTGGTTCAAAGTTAGTAATTAGACCTGATCAGAAGCAGCTTGAAACCTCTGAAAAATTCTCTTTAATCAAAGATCTCCTAGGACCAATTTGCACAAGTGGCTTACATCAGGAATTACATGAGTGATTTTTCCCCCAGCTGTGCTGCTAAGGAACTTGTAAGCTGAGTTTGAGTTATATTGCAGGTGCAAGGAATTCCAATTAGTTTTTGTGTGTGTTTGTTTGTGGGAGAGAGCGAGAGAGATGGAGTGTTTCAGTACAAGATGGGGTAGGGGTTCTGGTAGTCATTTTTATTTTTCTGGAGGAAAGAGTGTCTGACCTTAAAAATGATGAAAAAACCCTCAAATTGCTGGAGGTTAGGTGCATGCAGGGTAAGTTATTTGATCTGTGATGTGCTTCAGGTTCAAATCATGACTGTTGCAGTGCCAGCTGTGGTTGGGAGACCTGTGCTGTGTAATGCACAATTTGCCACAGGGCCCTGTTTTCTTGAGAGCCGGAGGGTGTCACGGGGCGCGTCCAAATCCTAGAAAAATGCACCCTCCTTTCCTCCACTACCACCTCCTCTTCTCTGTGCCCCGGAAACGGATCTTTGCATGTCGCTGATTACATCTTAATTATGTATTAATGGTTACATATTAATTAATGTCTCGACGCAAACCGCAATGTCAGGTACATTGCATACTGTACATGCAAATACTTATACTCAAATCATTCAAGCAGTTTTGCATACTTCCGGGTAGGAAAGGAGGTGGGGAGTGAAGAATATTGGAACGCACCCCTGGGGTACCCAACCCTGGTCCTGGTTTTGGGTCTTAACTGGTTGGTGATTATACAGTGAATATCAAAACCAGCAGCTCCCCGGGACCAGGGTTGGACACTACAGGGAGGGGACAGGCCTATGCTTGATTCAACGCTACAAAGCTGGGAGCTTAAAGCAAAATGTGCAGTATTTAAAAAAGGCTTTATTTTTAGGGGCTGCTGACCTGCGCATGGCTTTTAAAAAGATATTGTGCCTAAATGCAAGATTAATACAGGGAGGATGAATATGAACAAAAATCAAACAAGCCTCAATCCATCACTCTGCTGCCAGATATGCAGTAGATATGGATGGATCCCTTTAAGGGTTGTTTCTCCTGACAAATATTCCTATTGAACTCTATGGAAAAATAAGTCAGGAGAAGAAATCCTTCAAGTTATCCATCCATATCTACTGCATATCTGGCAGCGGAGTGATGGTTTAAGGCTTGTTTGATACGTCCGACCATTGATGAATTAGAGCCATTTAGCCAACCATGTGTACCATACTGTTCCAGTGTAACCTACAGCTAAATCTAGTCCCACCCCCCAATTTCCATAGAAATCCATTCAAATGCAGAGAGGTTATAGTATCGCTTATAGGAGTACCAGAAAATAAGACATCAAGAGTCTTTTGATATTGTTGGGTCACAGACATCAGGAAGTCATGGCATGCAAATGATATGCCACCAAATATAAACAATTATTACTTTATTCTACATTATGTTAAACTGTCATATATTTGTTGATGCCCAAAATGGGGGGGGGGGGGGGGGGGGGGGCTACCAGAGGTTCTATAATTTCTAATTTTCTCTTTTCAACCTGAAAGTGCTAAAGTACAGAACCAAAATAACAAAAAATGTGTCACTGTCCAATGAATTATGGTTCTCGCTGTATTTCACTCTGGATTAGAGCGTCTGCTAAATGGGGTGTTGCGTAAGGCCGCCAGTGAGACTGAAGCTAAAGTATTAGCCCCACCCAAAGTAACAAATACTCATATATCTTAGGGGAGTATATTCACCAACAGCTGTTTGGTACACATTCAGTCTTACCCCAGTTCACCAAATTACCTTAATTCTGACCACTGAACTTGTTCTGTTATCAGTTTTGATATTGTGGCAGGGAATTAAAAATGTGTATTTGTTAACCAAATAAAATACATTTTGGTTCATTCATTTAAATTAGCCCAAATTATTATTTTTTTAAATGCAAGGAAAAGTGTACTTGCGTGGAGTTTAAATTAAATTACAGCAAGGTGGTTGATCACAGAGATATATGACAATTATTTTACCTTTTTGTCATAACCATGCAATTTTGAAGCTCCTCCAGCTCAAAAAAAGAAAAGATCAGTGTGCAACTAATGATGGAAAGTAATAGTTTTGAATAATAGAGGGAATCGGCTCTTTGTCATCATTTTGGAAGAAATAGCAGTCTTCAGCAAAGGCTTGGATGATAATTCTGCTCTGTTCTGATGTATTATAAGCCCCCCCCTCCCAAACACATAATTTTAATTGCCGATTTAATCAAACTATTAGAAAGAGTGATTAAATTTCTATTATACCCTATATTTATTTATTTAGCTTAGACTTTTTTCCTCTTGTAAAGGAATGGTGTGAAAATGAAGTCAGTCAGATACTTGGGAGCCGAATTCATGGCACATTTACGGTCAATTACAGTAAATTATTTGATGTATTAGGCTTTAGGTTTTCTAACACATTTTTAATTACTGAATTTAATCAAACGATTAGAAAGAACTATTGGATTTCTATTATGGAATATGTGTTAATTTATTTTCTTACTTGTTTCTTTTACTTGTAAAATGAGCACTGTTAAACACACACACACATAGGTAGGTACACACACAAGCTCTCACACACACGTGCACAGACAAAACAAACCAGTGATAGTTAACGCTCCTATGGCATACTATTTACTGTTTCTTTATTTTTATGGACATTTTAAAGCAGATTTTAAAAGCAAACTACAGTACGTGTGAGAAATACTTTTGCTACATTTTTCACCCTTGAACACAACAGAAACATCTTCAAGAATTGAGAATATTTTTGTGCTTCTCTATGCTTCTTAAATGCGTCAGTCATGTAATGTACTATTATGTACATAGATACCTCTAAGGTGGTTTATATTTTCAAATAAAATAGAATTTCTCTGTGAAATGCTCCACCATTTGTGCCAAAATACATGCCAGAACTAGAGGTTTGAGTTGCATTCAGAGTTGTCTCAAACCTTCTGATTGAATCATTTAAAAAACGTATTTCCTAAGCTCTGCTTATGTGTGTTGAACTACAGGACTGATAAATGTAAACGAATAAAGGTTCTGAGCTTATTTATCACAACTTCTGCCGTTTATACTTCAGCGTGCTGATGACCACAGGTTGTATTCTTTTCTAACCACATTAAATGCATCGTTTAGTAAGTCACTTTGACTAACAGCATCTGCTAAATGCCTAAATTGCACATTTCCTTGGGCCCGATTCAGTCTGACCACATGGCAGTTCATCTCTTTAACTTTGACTAGCAAAAACCAAGCCACGTGAGAGCCTCTCAAGGTGTGACGGACAGGTGGCAGACACCCCCGCCCCGCCCCTGAAGCTGAAGCGCAGGTGTGTTCAGCTGCTCTCTGGCCTCAGGTAAAAGAAACAGGATCACAGGGTGAAGGGGGTGCTAGATTCCCCACACCAGCAACCTTCTGCTGAAACACCAGACCAGAAAAAGGAAAAGAAAAACACAAGAAATCCCAAAACACAGAAAAGGGTTCCCCTGTTAGCACAGAGCCATTAAGGAATGGGAGTCTTGAGTTCAGAGGTAAGTGAACTGTAAATCGTGGACATTTTGGGCGTATGGGGATAGGGGGAGTATGAGCCGCTGTTTTCGGCTGGAAGGCAGAAACGGACGGCGCAGGCTCACCTGGTTTATGGTCTCAGTACTTATTCATGTTTATGGGGCCGCGTGCCGTTTTACGACCAGGCCTGACACTTACTGTAGGAGCGATTACAGTTCCTGACTACCAGGCGATTGAAATACGCTCCTTCAGTGTGTAACGTCTGCTGTGAACTGCTGCCATGGCCTGAAAACGCAACGGCTTGTGCAGGAAACGTGAAAAAACTTAGCGGCAGTACCGGGTTTTTTTTCCCCCTGACGAGCCCACCTCATTTCACCTGCAGTCTTAGGTCTCTAGGAGCTCCATCTTACCATTGATACCTGACTCTGATTTTAGCAGGTGGTGTTGAACTTCGCATGGTAAAATTCTCAGTGTTAATTTACCTCTTAACATGATATGCAAGGCTGTGCAGAGACCTTTTGAGGGGCAGGTGCTCAAAGTGAGAAAAGGGCCCACCAGCCACAAAACACTTTTTGTACAGAATATATTTTACCAAAATGAATGAATGAAAATGAATGGCAGCAACAATAATAATATACTTTTTTTATGATGTCAAATAGACATATCAGGCACTTAGTGTGGGGTTAAAGTGGGTAACTGCCCCAATATTCTGCCTTGGTTACAACTGGTTAAATGTTGCAGGCTGAGGGACAGCCCAAGTCTTCACTGGTTTGACTCGTTCTTACTGCTCACCTTCCGGAGCCTCTCAGTGTGGTATAAAGTAAAACGGGGCTGTCCTCCTGTTACTGTGCATGGATGGGCATCACAGTCTAGTATCCGATCCGGGTCGTCCCAGTGCCAACTGTGACTAGCAGCGCCTCAGGGCAACACCCAGGGATGGGAGGAAGTCAGTCGGCCAGCATGACAGCATCTCAGACATGGATCTCCGCCAAATGAAGTCTCCCTTCCCTGGGAGATGCTACAACCAATTATGTGTCGCCCTGAAGGGCTACTGGCCAATCAGCACTAGCCATCCTGGACCACGGAGCCACCCCTGCACTAGAACAAGAACGGTGTCTTAATGGGATCAGCCACCTAGCAGCCCCCCAAACTCTTGTTTTGAGTCAGCTCAGACAGTAATGGTTGTTAACTGTTACCTACTTTGTGTGAAACTAGTACGTTATGATCCCAGACCAGCACATCACCTTTATCACAACAGTACATAGAACATCTTCGTCGTGTGGCGGTGCATGCAGCAGGTCAGCCAATCAGGAGGATCTGAGCATCTCTCAACACCCGGGAAAAAAAAAGTCCAAACGTGCCCCCGTCCGCCACTGACTGGTCTGGACTCCTGCTGTCCCCTGTTTTTACACTGTTCGTAAAATTCACAAGACACCCCTATCTGCCCCCCCTGAAAGAAGAACAGTGCTCTGCTGTCTGTTTTGCGTGGAGAACTTACACCACTCCCTACTTACTGTGTGTTCTCTGCAACAAATGACGGTCAACAAAGACAAAACAAAAAACAACCAGCTTCCCTGTGGGAACTGTCGTTGGACGTATCATTGCGCTCTTGTTTTGCGTTCAGCAGGCGACATGGATCAAGCTCTTTTAAACACTCTCCTTCCACTGCTTTCATTACATAAGTTATGTACAATGTTATGTTTTCATTACGAGAGTTCCATAAAAGTGCAGTGTTTGTTAGAACAACGTCCCAGCGTTGATGTGCTATGTCACGAGCACCATCCGCATTAAAATGGCATTGTCAGTGCCTACGTATCTTTGCCGATGTATCCTGCATAAACAGAGGTACGAAAAATACATTCACTACCACCATCTGACCCCCCCTACTGTACACAATTGGGACATTCCTCTAGTAATTGAGTTGTTTAATTAAATTTTATTGCGGGAAAAGTAAATGTACTACTCCCTCCCTTCCAGTACTACTGGCGATCTCGAATGTCACAGCGGATGCTATTTACTTACTAATTTTCACTGTCAGTCGACTTCCAGCCACTGTATGATAACTAAGTTCTCTGCTGTTTCTATACTTCAAATAGAGATGCTGCGTCATTGTGAGTGTATACACAATGACGATTAAATAATGTATTTTTGTGCTATCTGTATTCCTCCACAAATGTAATTATGTGTTCATCTACAAAGCAATCATTGGTAAACTGCCCTCCTACTTATGCACACTTCAATTATCTATAAACAGTGTTTACACTTCGGTCACAATCCTATATAATATTCACATTTCCCACAACAAGACTTTTTGTAGAAAAGGCATTTGGCTTCCCTGAACTTGGAACAATCTGCTGTCCAGTTTACTGCTCGATATTTCAATACCGTTAAACCACTTTACGTCCAGCATCCAAAACCTGCTACAGAACGTCTGTTCTGGTTTTAAATCAGTGCATATATGCCCCCTTCAATTGCCTGTTTCATTATTGTATTTACGCTTTTGTACTTGTTAATTTTGCTTTAAATTGTGCTGCCCTATCAGCCAGGACTCCCTTGCAATGGACCTCTTTGTAAAATTAAGGTAAAATAATAATTATAATACTACTAATAATAATGCTTTCTGCCTCCATTACGTATGGGCTGTTTTATTCTGTCTGTTACTCTTCTTGGATATTTACGGACAGTGTGTAATAAAGTGGTCAGTGTGCAAGGTTGTAGTTCACAGAACTGCTGTATGTGTGCTGTCTCTAGTTCCAGCTGTTCAAAACGGTCATTTAGCAGACCCTTTCATTCACAGCGACTTACAGTTTAGGTGCAATAACCTCATCGCTATGAGCAACAGTGCCAGTCCTGGCTAACATTCCTAGATTGGCATGTAAAGATGCAACATTATTAAAAGATGAGTAAACTACATCAACCAACAAACAACATGCAAATTCTCAATGCATACGGACTACATCCATAACAACCAACAAACAACATGCAAATTCTCAATGCATACGGACTACATCCATAACAACAAACAAACAACATACAAATTCTCAATGCATACTGACTACATCCATAACAACAAACAACATACAAATTCTCAATACATACTGACTACATCCATAACAACAAACAAACAACATACAAATTCTCAATGCATATGGACTACATCCATAACAAGCCATAAGAAGAGGAACATAAACACACAAATATTAGCTTAACCTATAAAAATGCTATGACCTGCATTACTGAGTGTGCTACCAGTTATATTGTAGGTGGCCATGGTTACAGGCATTTGCTTTGCAAATAATTCATACTGTAACAGGATGGAATGTGACAATTTAGGAAATTTGGATTAAGAACCTTCCTCTGGGAGAGGGCGGGAGGGAAGCAGGAGGTTGTGTAGTGAAATTTAAGGGTGGAGGGGTGGAGCCCAACAACAAAGAGACAATGCGAGTCCAATAAAGAAAACACAAACACGACACAGATACCAACGTGTAAATGCACTCACACACATACACACTCTCTTTCTCTTTCACACACACACACATATTCACTCACTCACATTCTCTCTCTCCCCCACATGGGCCCATACACAAACGCACACACACACACATATTCACTCACTCACATTCTCTCTCTCCCCCACACGGGCCCATACACAAACGCACACACACACACATATTCACTCACTCACATTCTCTCTCTCCCCCACACGGGCCCATACACAAACACACACACACACACATATTCACTCACTCACATTCTCTCTCTCCCCCACACGGGCCCATACACAAACGCACACACACACACATATTCACTCACTCACATTCTCTCTCTCCCCCACACGGGCCCATACACAAACGCACACACACACACATATTCACTCACTCACATTCTCTCTCCCACGCATGGGCCCATACACAAACGCACACACACACACATATTCACTCACTCACATTCTCTCTCTCCCCCACACGGGCCCATACACAAACGCACACACACACACATATTCACTCACTCACATTCTCTCTCTCCCCCACACGGGCCCATACACAAACGCACACACACACATATTCACTCACACACATTCTCTCTCTCACGCATGGGCCCATACACAAACGCACACACACACACATATTCACTCACTCACATTCTCTCTCTCACGCATGGGCCCATACACAAACGCACACACACGCACATATTCACTCACTCACATTCTCTCTCCCACGCATGGGCCCATACACAAATGCACATACACGCACACAAAAGATACTGAACATCTGTTCCTGGGGGATGTGAGCAGGCAGCAGATTTGTGGATGTATGACACACCCGCTCTCAGACCCTGGAAAACAGCTGGGTGTAGGTGACCCCTGATTGACCTCGGGGCTCTCCTGCATGCAGTGCATGCGGTCTGCCACATGCTAACGTCACCAAGTTCACCTGCTGTTGCCAACGACCCGCAATGCACCTGCAAGACACAATTGCCTCCTTTTTTTTTTTTACCCCGCTGCTCATATTCGATACCCCTGCCGCCGCTGTGAAACGACCTTCTCTGTTCTAGAACGTTCCGCACGTTCTTCCCATCTTGAGGTGCAGGGTTTGGGTGGAGATCGGACATGGGACACGGTGGTGAGATTGTGCACCACTTTTATGACCCAAGCAGGTTTAACTTGGAGGGTTCAAACTATCAGTGCATCACCTGGTTACCATGTTTTATTTTATTTTTTTTACCTGGAGTCACAGAGGCACAAAAGGATAATGTAGCAATCCAACAGCACAAGTGTCTGAGCAAGCAAGTAAGTGTCTGTTGACCCGCAGCTAAACGGAGAAAGACACTGTTTCTATCACACCTCATCTCGTCTCACCTTCCTCTCCATATAATTAGCAGATGCACTCCACAGTAGTTTTTCCAACAAGTGGTTCCCAGTGGACCTTTATGACTACTGTGTTATTGTATATTAATTTCCCATTTTCACTTGCTGTTTGAAAAAAGTGCCCCCCCCCACACACACACACACACACACTCCCACCAATAAATTGTCTTCTACATATTTATTGGATTATTCTTAAAAACACTTATGTTATCTGGGGAGGCTGATACTTTGCTTAATTGAAAACGTATGTATGCATCAATGAGTCATATGGAGGAAATGTATTGTTAACAAGGTTAAGGGGCAAAGACAACATATTTAAAATGTTGCGCTTGAAAAAACTATATTTATGTATGTCTATTATACGAGTTAATTAACACATCATGTAATACACGTTTTTATTGAAATAATAGAGAAATTTATGTCCGATAATTCCGTTTTTATGGCTTAAAATTCGTTTTTTATTTTTTATTCCTGGTCCCTATCACGCTTTATCGGTCGTAAGTATAACAGCTTTTAAATGAGTATTCTCGTTAAGGCGAATACCTTGCCAATTTTAGTTTTAACGTGTTCTCAAAAATCAATAATTTCATGCAATTTGTTTTTTGCGGATTAAAGCGATAAATTAAAACTTTCCTGAGTATGTATTTAGGACATTTGTGAACTGTTTTACCCTCATAATATATTCTTCCCCCATTCAAAACGTAAAACAACTTAATAGATAGATATTAATACTATGGAGACATAATTACCTTTCGTTCAAAACTATACAAGGCAACCTGGGTGTTATCAACAACTCCCAACCGAATACGATAGACAGTCTTAAATGTAGTTGCAGTGAATTACAGCAGAATGACGTTCGTTGTAGGCTAACCACCTGAGGAATTACCATGTAAATATTTAATGGCTTTCCAGACTTGCCTAATTCCGACGAGATTTTTACTATGCCTTTAGGAAGAAATCGAGTTTAAACACGCGTAAGGTAATACAAATGTAAAGCAAGTTTCCAGTGTGATGTAATTGTTGTTGGACTACATTATGAATTAAGTGGTCGATTAAACGAATAAAAAAGTCAGCATTTTGTGAAAAAGTATAACCATTGCTGTGTGCTTCAAAGCTAACGACATAGAGCTTCAGATCAGGCCCTGTTTAAGGGAATATCCTAGTCTAGTGGACTGAATGGACATTCAACTGCCCATGCGCTAGCCATGATATTACAATCCTCCTTATTATTGTCATAGCCTACATGTTAGGATACTCAATACATGCATTTGAGATTACAAGAGAGAAGAAGTTGAGACGTCAGTTTGATTGTTAAAAAACGAAACATTTAAATGATCTAACTGAAGATTAAAAAGCACAGTAGGCCAATTCAAGACGACCAGCGGTAAGAAATCACCTGATTCCACAAATAGGACAGTCTACGCGAGAGGGCAATGTGGCCTATTCCACCTTAATGTGCTACATAAATGTATAAACAACATATGATTCCAAATCATATAAGTCATAAGTAGCTCATACTGCGGAGAATCTATGGCTGTTCCCACGAAATGTATGTTGTTCTTCGAAAATAGTACCATGAACGAGTTATAGAAATGTGACTGCTAACACTGTGAGATAGATAGATTAAATGTTTGCATATTTACCTCAATACCAATATTGTATTGTGCTAAAGATATATATATATATATATATATATATATATATATATATAAGGACTGCCACCCAGCATCTTACTTCTAATCAGCTCTCTGCTGTGTGCGTCCTCATCTTGATGAGGCTACAAAGTGTAATTGTAAGTGCGCCCTTACAAAAACTTATTTCATAAAAGTATGCCTAACGTAGCCTCCACTTTTCTGAATTAAATCTCAGGTAGTGTATTTAAAGTGCACTTTCAATTTACTTGCATAAGTAAACTTAGATGATATAAAATAAAATACTTAAAATGTATTCACTTTTAAGTATAGGCTACCAATTTAGGATACAAAGTGTAGTCTAGAGGTAATTCATGAATGGTGTAATTCCAGAAAATACTTTAGGCCTACTTAAAATGGGCCCCTTTTGTTTTACAAAGTACTTAAACTCAAAAAATGGACTTGATGTACTTAAGTATACTTTTAAAAAATAAACTTTTATGTAGGCCTACTAACTTTTTTGTATCGCACTTCCCAAAAACATTTCAAAATGTTGGCTAATCTATCAGATAAACACACAATATAGCGTAGCACGTGTACATAGCAACTCTAAAGTAGCAAGTTATATTTCGTTTGGTAAAGCAACTCGGTATCTTGTTATAGAATGGTTTGTCGTCATGCATAGGTCATATGTTTATTTCAACGTTTGCTTTGTTTTGCTGGCGATAGATATCCTGTTAAGGGTTACCATAAATTGAGAAACCAACGTTTTTCCGAAGTGGAACAACTCTTTGTGCTTTTCTGTCTTAAGAGTTAATATTAGGCCTATATTCAATTATTTCGAATTCATCGCCACTAGAAAATGCAGGTTAAACTGCGAACTGAAAATAGGCTACGACGCAAACAATAATATACATTAGCCCTGCGACAAAAACCTTTGTACAAGTATAGCGCAGTGGAAGCGTCGTTTTGTCGTCATAGCATGAATGACTCCCTAAAATATTACAAAAAATAGTCTACTTCTGCCCTTTTTCGCTTAAACACCTCTGCTGAGATGGATGACACACAAGCTTATAGTTAGACGGTGCCTGTTGTAACGTTTCAATAGTTTGTGGTTTTTCCATGTGACAGTTACCCAATTTTCCTATTACAAAGCACAGGCTGATCATTTGTAGTCAATGTAACCTCGAATTATCATGAAACTGTCTTTGCAATTTGTAGAATGGTCTCTTAGAACGCTTGTTTTATCTTGTGCCTTATGTTTGGGTGAGAATAATTAATATTTTGTAGCACATAACTGAGGGACTCACGAGGAGGCAAATACGAATAGCCTCTGCAATCAATAGTGAAAGTTAAACGGCAGACTATGACGACAAGCTTAGAAGGCGGGTGCTAATGTAACCTGTATTTAACATACAAAATGTCTCGTTCACATTATGACCCAGGATATCCAGACAAATCATCTAACGACTGTGAAGTAAAGCAAAAAATAACAATCATCTGTTGAAGGCCATCGTTTCTTATTTCGTTAACTGGTCTGTCACCGGTCATACAGGCCCTTGTTTTAGATATTTTATTATTAATATTTGTTATCTTAACTGAAATATAAAAGTAGACTTTCAATGCGCGTGATGGTTGGCTTTAATGAAAGCAGAACAAACTATCACTCAATATGTTTTCTAAAGGGCCTTGGGAAGTCTGATTCGTCCTGAGGGGGATATGAATCCCGCGTAGAAGCGAGGGGTTTCAGCGGCCTTTGATTAAAATGGTCTATTAACTGGATTTTAAAACACAACTGAACTGATTTGTGTGGGCGACGCGCAGTGCAGCCCACGGTAGCTCTTGAGGACGTGTGGAGACCGTAACCACGGTAGACTATGCAAAACTGTGAAGCCATAACAGGAGAACTGGGAAGTTGCGGATGCAGATCTTGCTGCATTTTTTGTTGTTGTTTCTGCCGATACTGTTGCCTTTATTGTTGTCGTCGTCATTATTTAGTATAATTCATTAATATGACTAATACTGAGTCATCACCATCGTTATCATCGTCATAGGCTAGTCGTTTGACTCGTCAGTAGTAGGCTAGCACAGTAATAGGTCTACAGTACAATGTAGTAGTAGGCCGAGTAACAGCTCACTTTTACGTCCTCATTGCTTTCTCTAGTATTTACAAACACAAATACGCCAACATATCCTCCTGTCATTTGACTACTTGAATAGGCCTGCATGATTCATATGTAGGGTTCAATGGACGTGATAATAAAAAAAAACATCGGGAATGAAAGTGTCCAACTGAAGTCAAAACACACACACACACACACATTCAACTCTTTCTGACTCTTAGTTTTCGTATTTGAATATAGGTAACTGGTAATTATATAGGTAATTTAATATTTAAAATTGCAGTCCAGAGGTCGAATTTTAGAACTGCATAAAATGTATGAGTTAAAGACAGGCTATAGGCTAGCCTATAACACGTTAATTATCTAAATAATTATTACATGTGTCGCTAAATGGCCTATTGTATTTCGTCCCTTTATAGGTGAGGTATGCTTATAAGCCAACAGTTACCACAATCAGGAGAGATATGTAAATAAAGTTGTTGTATTTTATATTGTGACGCTAAAACATTTAATTATTTAAGACTGCAAAGACGTTCTTATTCCAGGCTTAGGAAAAATACGATTGTACCTCTACAAATTCGTGTGTAGTCTGTAGGCCTATACATTTACAAATTTCAGGATCTGCTGCGCTGCCGATACAAGGGGCCTAAAAGTGCCACAGTCCGAGTCCGGTTTCTGTGGCAGTTATTCATACGTTTGCTAACAGACAGATGATAGGCTTTATTACTAGCCACGACACACACACACACACACACACACGTATATATATATATATATATATATATATATATATATATATATATACACCACAATATAGGCAATATATATTACAATACACTTGTGGTTGTTGTAGTCGCCTCTCCTGCAAATGGGTCGTCCGTGTCAATACATGTTCCATAAACTTTGTATTCATTAACTTGTGTATAGCCTACGCCAAATGCTATAGGCTACACGAATGGGGCAAATCGTGCCTTTCCACTTCACCTGCCACGTGTTCTGTAGGCTAAAGGTGAATTGTATTTTCGCCTACATGTCTTTGCGAAATCCGAATAGTTTGTCGTCTGTATGTCAGTTTCCATGTGGCAGGGACGACATGCTCTTTCATTTGTAGGTCATGAGAACTTGTGCTCCTACCTAAGCGCTGAAAATAAATGCACACATGGGAGCTTCTGGTCCAAGTGCGGCTATCTTATTCACTGCGCCTGCGTTGGTCCAGAACCTGTGCGAGTTAATGAACGTGAGCGTCACACCTAAATACCGTCGTCTCCTGGGTGATGTCATATTCCCATGTTCCCACGTGCAATCGTGTTATTTTCTGGTTTCTTTTGAAAGGCGATGCCCCTGCTTTTCACCGCAATGCAGTAATGCGCATAGAACTTCTCGCAGATGTCTTACATGATATTTCATATCGATCCGGTTTAGACGATGACGTTGATGAGGGAAGTGACAGGCCAGAGAATCAGTGAATGGAACATAGGGACAGTAAAAACTCAAATGCAATATCAACTTATTTAGGTCTTATTTAAACAAATTATCTTCGTGCAATAAAGTTACTATTTTGCTAATCTCAATCATAGGAGGTTAAATATAGGCAAACACCCACATTTAACAAATGAGATCATCGTGAATTTGATTAAGCCCTTATAGAGCTGAAGCACAATTTTCACCACTGAAATAGGAATGCACGCAAAACACCATTAAGGCGACAAATTGTTTCTAGATGAATCTAGAAAAAATGTAATCCAAAGTTTGTGTGTATTGGTGTGTGTGTGTGTGTGTGTGTGTGTGTGTTTGTGAGAAAGAGAGAAAGAGAGAGAGAGCGAGAGAGCGAGAGAGAGAGAGAGATCGCGCAAGCCCCGTGTGGGCCAGTGTATTTCACAGGAACGTTGGGGGGGAAACATTGTCTTAACCTTTGAGCCTTTCAGCTTCTCATAATTAGAACATAGTGCAATTACACCGCAATGCAAGAAAACAGCAGAACGGTTTAGAATTGCGAATGTTTATATAATGAAATTTTAAAAAGTCAACGACAAATGTTTCTCCCCTGCCAAATACAATAAATCAGACAGACACATTAGGAAACCCATAAACCGGTGTTAAGAGATGGCGATATACGACACCACAATAAAGATGAGTTATGTGCTATTATGGCAGTCTTGGTGCCCATTATGTCTGTTGCAAAGTGTTAAACCATCGTGATTCCTAAATTAAATAGTCGTAAAAATACAGCTTCTTATTCTTTCTTAATTATTTTATGGTAGTCAAGTTTGATTATAAAACTAGTTTGCCTATATATACAGTATATATATATATATATATATATATATATATATATATATATATATATCCGCAATATTTATATTCTATATTTGTAACCTCTAATTCTCTGAAACGGTTTATTCTCAAGTTACCCCCAGTAAATTAAAAATCATATGATAGATATAACAAATCCAGACCTCCGGAATCGATGCGTGCAACCGGTTTAGAGTGAAGCTTTTTACAGGGTTTTTTCTCCAACAATTTAGAAAGGCCAAAAACTGACATACAGCCAGCTTTTATCCTTACGACTCGACTTTCTTTTGGGAATTGTCATCTCATGATTCCTTCTATACGAGATAGAAAATTATTATGCACTAAAAACCGAGATATCATTTCTAACAACAGCAATAATTTACACGTGGAATTATACACGCAATTATTATCAAACGAGGAGTAATGTCGCAGACCACCACATTCAACACAATGCTGCCACGTCAATCTGGACCAGACCAAACTTCAAATGGAGTCCACTCTTCCAATGCCCAAATACAGTGCAATTTCATCAAATACTATTTTCTAGACCAAAACCTCACTATTTCTGTCGGCATGTGATAAAAAAAACACATAGTGCCAACACCTTGTATTTGCAATGGCATATACAGAGGCTTTAAGGTGTAGTGCGGTTTGTGCATTGATGAGTAATATTTTGGCGATTCCCCCAAGACAAACACACATTTGTTAGTTATATCGAAGTGACATGTGCTCTTTATATTTGGAGTTCTAATGTTTAAAAAAATGAAACCCAGGCCCACCATGATCTGATATCATTACCAATATACAACTAGGCTGTCTCACAGCATCTCTCTTTTTGAGATAAAAAGTTTGGTGTTATACTCACATACCTCTGACGAGTGCACGAGGAGGTGAACAGATCAGAGACAAGGTCCCTCAACCGTTTTAGAATGCCCGTAGAAAGCTACAGGGCGCGAGTCAAGAAGGTTGCCCGAAAGTTCACCGCTCTCTCGCTCTCTCTCTCTCTTTCTTTCAGGTCACCCCGGAGACCCACAACGCAGCAACACATTAAGACCTGCCCTCTTTTCCCCAGGCCCATTAATACAAATACGGCAGAAAAATCCACAAAGAAAGCAAGAAGACTGGCGGGGCCCATGCAAACCTACGAGAGCACACACAGAAGGTACACGTTGAGAGAGCCAGCCAGGTCAAGGGGTTGTAAAGGTCGGCCATCCCGGCTGAAATGAAGCTAATGGAACAGAAAATGTGGCCTCCGAGTGAACCCGGCCTTCTCGCCGTTCGCCCGAAACTTCAATAAAGTACCTATTCAACCTCGCGACATGAAGGCGACAGGGCCTAGAAAGAGATCACGGGGAAGCTGCGTTTTGTCGTGCACATTAATTTCTCTCCGCTGTCCAGCTACATAATGGCTTCAGAAACAATCTTCTGGGCCTTCTGTTTTCAGCGCCACTCGAAAGTCATGGCCAAGTCAGGCCCTTTCTTTTACGATTGTCCTATGGAAGAGGAACGTTCTTCTGACCACACGTTGTTTTTTTACTATTCGCGAATGTACATCACTTGTTTAAAAAGGACCAAAGTAGAAATAAACATTTGCAGTTGGAAAAAAAAAATCAGACCCAGCTGCACGTGATTGATGGACCTAAATACCACAATCCTTTGTGCTTTTCAGGACCCCCAACCCAGGAAGCCGTTGTATAATCTTCATTCAACTCACACCAATTTATAATTTATCAAGATCTCTGTGCCTTTTCTTGGTCTTCATTTTCTCCTATAAAATTCGGCTGTGTCACGTGATTATGTGTGCGCAGCTTTGGCCGCCAAATTATACCTGGATGTCTGGGCGGAATATACTATACCTATACTGTACATTTGTAATCAACGTGTTTCTGTTGGCAAACAGCATTATGGGGCTAATCCTGCAAACCCTCAGGCTGTCACTGTCTTCTTGTTATAAAATATACGCAGTTATAAAACGGACATATTTGGAGATATTTTTTTATGCAAAATGACAGCATTATATGCCTATTACTTTTCTCTAATTAAATCAGATTATAGCTTCCATTTCAGATGCACCTTGGTGATTTAGAGGCACCCAGAGTTTGCACCAAATATAAACCTAACGCGTTTCGTATACTTTCATATTGGTATTTTGTAAATGATTTATATCCATGTAAATCGACAGGGTAGTCTCCCTCTATATAAGTATGTCTTGTAACAGAAGTGACGGTGACTCCGCCTCCAGGCATATCCGAGCGGCACATTTAAAATCTAAGGTTGTATGACTCTCAAAGTCCTATTTCCACCACACCCATACGCCGTCTTTCTGGTCTGGTTTCAATCATTTTGGAAGCGAAGTGAATTTTAAGGGTGATTAACTGACCCCCCCAACCCCCCAGCGGAATTAACAGTAGCACTATTACGTTACAGCTTTATGTGAAACACTAAAATATTGAAAACGCGGCGAGCCCACATTCACTTATACTTGCTAGAATTTGTGTCCAGACTTCAATCCAGTAATTCTGGGTTTGCCAACATTTCACGTGAGGTGTCTGAACAGTTGTAACTGTTTAGCCTCTGATTTACAAGGCTCGGTTATGTATATTAATATTTGAGCTCCTATGCAAAGCCAGTTGGGAATGACATTTATTATTTGTATTATTAACGAATGAAAAACTGCATTGAGGAAGAAACGTGAATACAATGCCTATATAAGAGATGTAGTGACCGTAAAAAAGTAAAAGTAAAAGTAAATAATATGGACCTGCTATCTGAGAATTTTCTTATCGTTCAGAAGCTCATTAGTAAGCCTTTCACTCCAGAACATAAACATTTGGCCTATGAGGTACAAAGTAAGTTTAATTAAGGAGATTAACTACTGGCCAAATTCTTTGCAATCAATAAACAAATAACAGCAGCAGCCAACCTAATTTCTTTGAGCTGCCCATAGACTACTATTGACGTCTACATATGTCACTCGTGTTCATAGAGACTTCAAGGCAGAAAAATAGACGTGAAACATTGCGAAAATAAATCTCTGTAGCCTATTGCCTGCCCTATTTATACTAGAAACTAAATTGCGTTTTGAAATATTCATTAAATATTGCATTAAAAGTATTTGTAGATTAATATGTAGGCTAATAAAAACATAGTTGGGGTGATATAAATGGGCTATACATGATATAGCCTATTACGTAAATAAATAACAAATATAGACCACTTTAACCATTAGGGTACACGTTGTGTGAAAAGTTAGCTGTATCTTTATCCAAACAATCGCAGTTTGCTGCGGGCAAGAGTATTTAAAGAACATTTCAGCTAACTTAGACAAAGCAGGAAGCGGCCTTCTTTGGTCGAGCCTGACGAGGTCTCTCGTTGAAATGGGCCTCGATCACTTGCCAAGCTTTAAAATGATTAACCCACGTATAATTACAACGAAGCCATCCCAGAATTGTAATTTGTATGGATTATTTTAACACAAGTAGTGAAGGTCTGTTCATTACAGGACACCAAACGAAAAGACGACGCAAACCCCTAAAATGAAACTGAAATCTAGGCTGCTGATAATTTAATGAACAAATATGCTATCTTAAATAGAGCACGTATTTACATTTTAGAGACGGGGAAGGTGGGAGTGAGGGCACTAAATAATTGATTATTGATTATATGAACACGGGCAGACCTTTATTTACATTTTCAGAAACTCAATGGCTGAACAATACTGACAAAGTATAGGCTACTGCTTGTTTCCCCAAAATGCATTCACAAAAGGCAGAAATTTAATTCCAGCTACTGAGTTCTCAATAATCATCAACACATGCTGTTGTAAATTTAAGATCATTTCAGAGACATTGTTCAGCACCACGTTCTTAATACTGCTTTTGGATTTCCACGCCTCCAAATGCCACACGAGCGAGAGCTAGTGTTACGCTTTGGGTAATAAAATATGTAAACACATCAGAGATAGAACCCAGAGTGCAGGGGAATGAAAAGCACCCAAACGTGTATAAAACTAATGGACACTGACTGTTTTATTGAGCACTATGATTATCACAAATACACTAAACTTCGTTTATTGCATTTCACAATGACCTGCTTAAATCAGTCTAAAACACAACGTTATCACCACAAACTAAATCTTAATTTAAAATCTTAATTTTTGAATTACGCCAAATAAATCACAGCATTTTTCATAATTTTAGATCAACAAAAACGTTCAAGGTCATATCTGGTGTCTTCCCAAATATGTTCTAGTCGTTTTCACATAGAAAAAAGGAATGTCTCTTCAGTCTGGTTTGCTAAATAAATAGAATAATTGTGCATTTAACCTAGGCGAATGGGCCAACGAGTAGCCCACAAAAACATTTGGATAAAACGCCCTTCTGTCTCCTTCATCCGAAACATTTCCCCTCAAAAATCATTTTCTTATTTCAAATATCAAATAAATTAAACCCTGTGTAGCGTAAAAACAATCCATAGGTATTCGCGATAATCCATGCTATATAACATGCATTTTATATAACTGTGGACTTAAAGGAAGACCTTATTTTTTTGTTTTTGTTTTTTTTCTTTTTCTTTTTCTCTTTACGCACAAGAAACCTACGAAGAACCAAAATATATTATATTCTATAAATAACCAGTCTCTTTCACTCCCCTCTTGAAAGTTTTGTCTTATAACCTTGTAATATCCTCGCCACGTTCGGCTCCAGACATCCGGGAGAGTTCCTCGGAAGCTGCGACGGTGTTTGCTGCCGCGGTAGCCGCCACAGCGCCGGCTGAAGATGTTGTGTTGGACCCCGTGGAGGCGCCCGTGCTGGGTGAAGATCTGACTTTGGTGTTTGGTAGCCTATGGTCTTTTTTCCACTTCATCCTGCGGTTCTGAAACCAAATTTTGATCTGTCGTTCGGAGAGTACCAAGGAATGAGCGATCTCGATGCGTCTTCGCCGAGTTAGGTAGCGGTTATAGTGGAATTCCTTCTCCAATTCTAAGACCTGCTGGCGAGTGTAAGCAGTCCTAGACCGCTTGGGCTCTGCTCCATTGTAACTGGCGTTCACTGGAAAAGGGGAGAAGGAAAGAGAGAAGGGGGAAACGAAGGGGTAAGGAGTGAAGGAAGGAGTACACAAGAGTGGTGTGCATTGTGATATTAAGGGGGGTAATAAAGAAAGCCAAATAGAAGTGGTGGTATCGTGTTTAATACATCTTAAAAGCCTAATAAGCGCGTGCTTAACTGTCCTTAATGAGGATCAGATTTGCACTGAAAGAGTCGCTGAATTATTTATGCAACATTACAAAGCTGAGATTTTTTTCTTATCCTGTCTCCCTCTCTCTCCTCTCACACACGCATACATAACAGAAAAGCCACATGGCTATACGGCTGCCCAGAGTATACCGCGGCTATAAAATTTATGGTGGGTGTAATTACCAATGCCGAGTCGTAAATCCGCCTCAATTGTGCCATTCCAAAGGCATCTCTCCTATCGTAGCAGGGGCTGGTTTGGAGATGTGGGCAAAATAAAGAGAGAGAGGGAGAGGAGGAAGAGAGAGCGGGAGAGTAAGGAAGACAGACACACAAGTTTCCTACCGGTGCTGACGTGAATTTTCTTCATCCAGGGGTATACTACGGGTTGCTTGGCGGAGACTGTGCTGTTTGGAAGCTCCGGTGCAGCTTGGTTGCAGACGGAGGACGCGGTCGATGGGGTGGAGGGGGAAGTGGGTAATGGTGGGGGCTCACACGGCGCTGGCTGCCCTTTCCCAGGAAGAAGGTGCCCAGAATGGGGTAGCCCATGCCCTCGTTGGGTGTCAGGCTCGGGGATGCTTGCACAGTTATATTGGCGCTCCTGGTATGTCGCTCGCGGAGGATACAACTCCTGGTGATGATGCTGGTAGCCAGTGTCCCTCGTGCGGCTATAATATTCGGGGCTGTGGTCGGGGATGTAGCTATTTTGCGAATATTCCTCGCATGGAGGAAATTTCGGATCGATGTAGTTAGAGTCCATCAAATACGAGCTCATGATCATTAATTTCTGGAGTGGAAAATAATTTTTCTAGCTTTGTCGTTTTTCTGCTCCATAAAGCCCTCCTACTAGCGAGCGACCCTGTAAAGTTACTTTAACCACGTGATGCAGTGGCCCAATCGCGGTGTTAGAGGGAGTCCCCGGATAAGGAACCAAGATCTGAACTACCCTCTCTTTTCGCCATCGCGTGCGTAATTGTATGCAAGTGTGTGCGCATAGGCATGTGCACGCGCGAGAGTGTTTGTGTGCGTGTGTGTAGGATATGTCCTATGAAAGTGGGATGCAGACACTTTGGTAATTGGGTTACGATAATTATCCAGGAATATATTAACCATAATGGGTGTAAGGTGAATAGGTGATCCAAGTTTGGACTGCTGCGATGGGCAGGCAGGCCAATGTGCATGCTCGGCTTGGGCAGGTACAGGTACCTCAACTCAGGAGACTGTCGAGAACAAAAAGGAACAAGAGTGACTTATTTTACAGCGCACATCAGTTATGATATAATAAACAGCGATGATGGTGTTCAGTGGTGAAACACAACAAATATAATGCAGATATATATATATATACACCGATCAGCAACAACATTAAAACCACTGACAGGTGAAGTGAATAACATTGATTATCTCGTTATTTTGGTTCTGTACTCTAGCACTTTGAGTTTTAAAGGATACAGTGACAATGAGGTTGAAGTGCAGACTGTCAGCTTTCATTTGAGGGTATTGTCATCCATATTCGATGAACCGTTTCTTATTGAACCTTTTGTACATAGTCCCCCTCATTTTTGGTTTGAGGTTCGTTTGATACCTAAGACCCTTGATGACTTACAGCCATTTTACCAACCATGTATTCCATACTGTTCCAGCATAATTTACAGCTAAATCTAGTCCCACCCCCCAATTCCAATAGATTTCCATTCAAATGCAGAGACGTTATAGTATTGATTGTAAGAGTACCAGAAAATAAGATATCAAGAGTCTTTTGATGTTGTTGGGTCACAGACATCAGGAAGTCATGGCATGCAAAGGATATGCAACCAAATTTTTGATGGCCAAAAATGGGGGGACTGTGTACAAAAGGTTCAATAACTTTCTAAAAGGTTCATCCGATATGGATGAAAATACCCTCAAATTAAAGCTGACAGTCTGCACTTCAACCTCATTGTCATTGTATCCTTTCAAACTCAAAGTGCTAGAATACAGAACCAAAATAACAACGAGATAATCAATGTTATTCACTTCACCTGTCAGTGGTTTTAATGTTGTGACTGATTGGTGTATATATATACAGTATATATAATCAAACACTGAAGTGCTCAAGTGCTACTACTTTACATTGCTTGTACACAATACTTTGAGCATTTGGCAGATGGATACAATCCTAGTAGGATATTTACTGAAGTAATTCAGGGTAAGTACTTTGCTCTAGGGTGCAGTGGCAGTGTTGCACCTGGGAACAATATCGGAGTTACAGGCCCAGTTCCCTAGACACTATGCTACACTGCACATTTTCTTCGCAATAGTAACCTAACAAACTGATCAAAGGCAACACTCATTTACGGCTAGATTAAATTTGGCCCTGTGTGATTACAGCGAGGAGGGGCGGGGAAGCTGCTTCAAATATGTTCTGTTCGCACGTTCCAAAGAGGCAAGACAAGGGAAAATCAAAGCTTCTCTACAGGTTGCAACGTCACAAACGCCATACTAAAAATCACATGTGTACATTTCTGTTAAAACGCAGCCTGTTCTTTATTTCTAATAATAATAATAATTTTAAAAATAATAATAAAAATAATAAACGGTGGTATGGTTGAAAAAACGGGTGGGTGCACAATTCTTCCAACACAACCCTGACTATACAAGAATATAAGCGTAAGGCCATTTTGACTGCTTTTGGAAGTGCGTTTTCAGCTGTTTGTCGGGTTGGAAACAGCTGGAAACTAATCATTTGAAAAGATTCCCGGTGTTTTCAACGATGCAACTTGCTTCTATTTCTCAACGTTGCACAACCACTTGCTCTGTTTGTGAGCAAATAGTCTATGTTATCATTGACAAAGGGTTAGTGTTGGGTACATTGTGACATCATTTTCACTGTAAGCAAGCAAGCTGGGGCTTTCTCCTTTTTGTGAAAACAACATGCATGTAAACGGGTAGAACACAAAAACTGAATGGAATCAGATGACTTTCTCAAACATTTGTACGCCAAAGAGGATTGGGAATCGCCCATGTATTCCTGTAGAGACTAATTTGCGATTGTTAGGGTTCACACAAATTCGGTTCTACAGGGTACATATAGACGACTGTTAGAGAGAGAGCTCGCTGGAATCTGCAGGTAAAAGCGATTACAAACATGTAAACAAAATTAAGGATGGTTTATGATGGTACTGGACATCACAGGAAATAAGGGGGTGCACGGATCATTCCTGAAACATTCAAATTGTGCCTCGTGTTTATGCATCTTATTTTCATGAGATAGTCCATAATGATTATGTATTTTACAACGGGCCTTAAAACTTAACGTTGTCCTATAATGGCAATAACACACATTTAACCTTAGCCCTCGTTCTAGGACAAACTTTAATGAAGCTAAGATTCACTCGGATGAATTGATTCAAATTGGGAGAGAAGGTGACGATGCCATTGGCCTATTGTGAAAAAATACATACATTTCCTCGTGCAAAGTATTGAAAAAATCTTCACTTCGCAATTTATTTCTCCAGTATTGCCTCGCTGGAATGTGTTCTATATAGTTCAGCATGAAAAAACGTATTGTTTAAGCTATAGACCTGGATCTCAATTATTCATTTCAAAATTTAGTATGACATAAATTAATTTTATCTATCCATGTCGACATATAGACTCTCCATTCGCGCAACCACCGGAATGAAAAGTGATATATATTTTTTTCACTTTCCGTTATCTTCCCGTGTGAAGTACTCACATGTCGAATGGATGCGTGATGATAGAGATGCAAAGAGGTAGCTTTTAAACGAAATACAACAGGCATCAACAGGACAACTTCCGCTTTTAACTGTCTAGAGATTTATTGCTTTTTCTCACTGTGCACCAACTTTGACCTTTCGCATAGCGTTCAGAAAACTGACATATATGAGCAACTCTGCAAACAGTTAGTGTCAGCCTTGGCCACATAAATTACGCCGCGAGACTCCATCCCTCGAGACTGCCTTCTCAAGATGTCGCTGCGAAGGCACAATCAAAATTAGGGAAGCTGAACTGGCAATGACCAAATCTGTTCGTCGATATCAAAGCCTGAAAAATTCTACACACGAGCACGCTGGTTAGAGCACTCACGTTCACGCGCGCGCAAACACACACACACATACACGCATATATTGTGTCTAAAATAGAAAGATTTTTCATTCACTTTCAGATTCTATGTAATCCTAACTCCTATTGAAGTGACCCCAATTGTATAAATATTCAGTCACAAACAAGATAGATACAAAGCAGCCGCCTGACAGTCGAGATGAAAAATACATTTCTATTGTTCCCAGGGGTTTATTGTGCTCGTCATTATCATACTGACCGTTCGGTAACCTGTAGGCCCATGTCCTGCATTATCAATCTGGCATTTGCAAAAAGAAATAATGAAACGGGGAAAGAAACATCGACGAAATGACTCTCACAAAAAAATACAGTTTTATATATATATTACCCATTGGTAGTAAAAATATTGATGATGTCATATGAGTTAGCCTGAGTTCGTTTAAAGAAAAAGAAAAAGTGTTTTTACTTACTATTCTATTCGGAATCATATGTACTGTTCGAATCTCTGTAAAAGCTCACTCTCAAATATTTAGCTTATCCTTTAAAGCTTGCTTCTTTTTTCGAAATATTTGTTTGTGAACAGTAATTGGGAATGTCGCTTAGATGGGTGGAGAAATTAATTGTGTCAAGTGGCCGTGTGCTCACAAATCACCATTAAATTGCAAAAGTAGAACGCCTCATCTCTTATCTCTCTTTGCCTCTATTATGTTGGGTACCCATTCTCTCCGTCAATATGACACTTTTTTGTTTCCATTGTCACAAAAATAAAGGTTGAAGACACTTTATCAGTACTTCGGGCTCAGTACTGTGTAAGCACACAGTGGCGGTGGAATGTATCATTTAGTCGGTGAAAAATAAAAAATGAGAAGGGAATTGACCACTCAAATGTCTCCAGTTCATGGCCTTTATTCATATAATTTTTGTGTGTCTGATTTTTGTGTTTATTGGATGTGAGGAGATCTCAATATATGTCGTCGTCGTTTCTTCTGTCTCCTTAACACCCCCCCCCCCCCCCGTTTTTCTGTTACAGTATATGATAATATCAGTGTACTCAGAGGAATAGGTAACAAATAAACAAAACTGCATGTTTCAAAAGAGGTTTTTTTTCGACCACTAGTGGTCTGAAACGCCCCACACCCCCGCCCCTCTGAACTCCCCCAGCGCCGCAACCCTTTTCACCTCCCTCCAGTGCCTCGGACGCATTTTAATATTAGTTAGACAGCATGACCTGCATTTCACCTCTCGCGTTTGACTCGTTCCAATAGTTCACTGCCAAGGAGTTATTGATGAGGAAACGCCAGAGAAATCTGTCTCCGCACAAATGGCTTTTAGATCTTGCACCTAGTTCAATAACTAGTTATAATGTGGAACTAGAAAAATGAAGCCCCCGGGCGAACTAATTTGATGTTTCATTTGTATGTTGGAAAAATTGTAAAGCTTTTTGCCATCCCTTTTCCCCTTCTAACACACACACACACACACACACACACACACACACACACACACACACACACACACACACACATATATATATATATATATATATATAGATAGATAGATAGATAGATGAATATTGACTTATCTCTTATCATTAAACTTCAATTTTTTATCCCAAATCCTGTGTGCATGTGTTCAGTGACCAGATATGACTGGGTTGGCCAGGGTGAAAGGTCCACGTAGTTATTTATGCAGGCCCACCTATGAGTATTTCTGGCTATGCTGCTGGTTGACAGATGAGCTACTACAGGTTAGATAGATAGATAGATCGATAGATAGATAGATAGATAGAATTATTTTCAAAAATACTTCATTGAATAGTCATTCAACCATTCCATTTTAATTGGCCACATCCTTTACCACACCATTTGCAATTCGTCCCCATTTAGTGAAGGCACAAGACCAACAATACCCCACACTGATTCAAACGTGTCCAGTTGATGTGTCAGCTTATATTACACTCCAGTTTTACTATGGCACTAACTAAAACTCTGAGCATTACAACATCACACAGACAGACAGACAGACAAACAGACAGACAGACAGACAGACAGACAGACAGACAGATAGATAGATAGATAGATAGATAGATAGATAGATAGATAGATGTTTCTAATTGTTTCGTTTACAAGTATATCCTCCGGGCCCCAGCATAGACTGCTTTCCTATCCCCAGACTATACCCCCGGACAGGAAGCGAATCTATAGCGGGGATTTATGTATGACACGGAGACACCCAGTTCATGAACTCGGACAGCTCAGGAATGCAATCACATAAAGCCGCAGCGAGCTTGGTTCTCCAGAAAATCTGCTTTCACACTCAAACACCACGGAACACAAACGGGTTCGGTGGGCAAGTTTGGGCCAGTTTCTGGTGGGCCCGACCGGGGATCAAACTCCATCGTCGGCTCTGATACCTTATTCAGACGCACCATTACCGTACCAATGGCAGGTGACAATGGAGGTAGTTTCCTGCAAGTTTGACTGAAAATGAAAGTCAACTCATGTCATATAGTGAAATTTTAAAGAAAAAAAGAAAAAAGGCATCTAATGCCCTCGTGTAAACTCATTAAGTGGCTGCAGATCAATCTTTCTACATCACATATAAAAACGCTGCAATTTTCACTCTTTTTTTTATAAATAATTTGCCATTTTCACTCATATTCATCATGGATGGCAGTGATGACGTATAGTTCAGTAAATCCTGCGCTCAGATTAGGATGGGCAACCATTTCATCCTAAATAATAATAATAATAGGCCTAATAATAGATGAGGACAAATAAGGTGCCAGGCATGTAGTTGTAGTAGGCTAGAGCGGTTTCACATCATTGCAATCGGAATTGTGTCATGTAATCAACTTCGATATGTCCAAGTAAGATACAATAGAAATTGAAACTGAAAAAAGGATTCAATGCTGCTAACATTTGCCACAGAGACGTAGGCTACTCAAACAAATTTGCAGTGGCACCACAATCATTATTTTGTGACATTTCATATCGATTAGCATATCGGGTAGCTCAGGATACGATACAATAAACACTTGAGAAGCTTGAATCCCAAATGGTGTGTTTTTCCTGTAAATCAAAGTGTCAGGAAATTGAGATTTTTTGAGAAGCACAATAACAACGGACTGCAATTGCCTCAGTCAGTCAAACTTTGTTCAAATTCTGCTACAACTATTACAATGTCATCGTGGATCAGAAATCCTTGCTTCTCAAGTGACTATACTTTGAAATTTGCTTGCTTTTTGTAATAACTTAACCTGGAATCGAATTAAACGGACGATATTTTAGGATGACCGTTGAATTTACCAGAACACCTCGGATGATCCCCGACACTGAACCACACTGAATGGGAGGTCGTTCTCCTTTCGGACTAAGAAGTCTGATACGGTTTTCAATAATGTGACCCTTACTGGGTGATGGATAATTGTAATTAACCTAGTACATCGTAGACAATTTGAACCCAGCAGCAGTGTGCTGAACTGTAAAGTTGTTTTACACAGGCACCAGTCCCAATTTACTGGATTTCGCTGGTTTTTGATGATTTTACAACTTATTTCATAATTATCGTTCTGTGTGACTGTAGTTAAATTATAGATAGGCTGCTGTTTTACAAAGATTACTCCGCTTGCCTAGAGTTCACTGTAAACGTTCAATGAACATCGTAAAGAGGTAGGCTATGTCCAAAACTATAGTAACCAAATATAGCGTATTTAGGCCATCTGTTTTGCAGTTTTCTATCAGTTTGTATCATCGGTTTGTTACGGCGAGACGACTCAATCTCAATCCAAGTACAGAAAACATGCGTGTTCCTGTTTTACTTGACATTCTCAATAACTTAATTTGCTATTTTAGACATACTGAATAGGGGACACGTGTGGTGTATCAGTTGAACAAATCCGTCCCAAACGTTTCTGTTAGCCTTTGCAGCAAAGCAGGTATAGGCATTCCGACAACACAAGCATATATTTGCTGTCTGACCACAGTAATGACAAACTGTAAATGTATCAAATGGTAAAGTGTCTAGCAATGCGCAGAAATTCACTCAACTCAACATTCACTTAATTTTCAGGTCCAGTAAAAGTAATATAATTTTGGAAAGCAGCAAGACATATATTCTTTTTTAAAGTAGGCCTATAAACTGAACCCAGTTTGAAATAGACTACACGAATTGAATGTACTGTACTGAGTCTTGAGGGCTTCAAACAGACCAAAATCGAGTGGTCTAAGATGTGGGAAAAGTCTTTATTGAAGCCAGGCGTTTCTCATGCGCACTGAACGGCTACAGCAGGTCGTGCCGAGTGCAGTTCATTTGTAAAGGCCCAACACGTCTCTGAATGAGCTCTCATCATCAGATGCAAAACTGCAATATGCACTCAATAACGGTTCTACAGTACTAACAATTATAAAGCAAACCTGAAGCCAGAAAGGGCCCGGAGTTCTCATTTGTTTGTTGGATCCCGGTTAATTGGTCTACTTAAGCCTTTTTAAATTCAAGTTACATTGGATTGGTTATCACTCACAGACTATAGATGGATACGATATGGTCTGCCTCCAGTACTCATAAGGGAATGATTAAAGACGGAGATTGACCTGTTTTTGTTACTTAAACTCGCAAACCATATTTGCAACATTGATGCAGGCTGCGTTTATCAATTGTAGCGCCCTGTTACTTTCCATCTTATATTGATTTTGTTCATCGCCTACCTACAAATAGTGATAGATATTCGCCAGGTTTCACAACCAATAAACAGAAACAAATGTTTTTCTTCAGCGACTCCCTCCCTTTTTACGAAGGCCAAGAACAATGCGAATTATTAACTAATGTCCATTTTGATTGTTTTGGTCCCTTAATGGATTATGCCTACCATTAGATTTTTGGCAGTACAAAACACAAGAAACGTCATAAACGGTAACTATTTTTGTGTCTACACCTGGCTCTATGTGTGTCCGAGCCATATTATGCATGCAGTAGAGATGGAATTCCTTAACACACCTCTCACATGAACACATGTAATGCGACCTGTAATTGTCTATACGAGCTGATATATTTATTTGTGCATGTTTACGCACTTATGCGCGCGCGCACACACACACACACACACACACACACACACACACACACACACACACACCACTCATTCTGATCTCACGTGGATCACCAGCAGGCGCCAAAATCTCACCAACGCTTGCAGATAAGACAAGAACATTGCCATCCTAAATACCCTATGTTAACACTGGGGGACTCCAAGCAGACGCGCTGTCGTTAATGCTTACATTATATGAACAATAAGGAAAGACCTGCAACATATTTTTGTTACTTTTTCTGCGGTGCCTGCACACAACCTCTACCACGGCCATTATAAATGGCAATTCAGGTCTCGAATGCTTCAGATGCGTCTCGTCTTTGTTTGAGCGTACATATGTAATGAGCATTTGGATCAGTTATAGGGCTATATTAACATGCAGCATGACAGTGTGCCCGGAGTACTGCAATACTTTGCCCTCCTGGGTATTCTGTAGTGTACCTTGGTGCTACAATAGCAGGGTAGTCTGCAAAATAAACATATGTCAGCATCACAGTGGTACAGCTAACCGACCCACGACACACGCCACTAAATGCACTGAATGATAAATGTCATTTAAAAAAATGTTTTTAACCGAACAATTTGTGGGGTTTTTTTTAAGCGGATGTAACATGGAGTTTGGTGGGGTCACAACGAACTGAAGCTAAACATTGGAGGTGGGTTCTGTATTTCCACACCCTGGAGAGAAGTTTTATTTTTCCACTAAACGACTTATTTTACACTGCCTTCATTTCCTATTCAATCTGAAATATTTCATAGGCTATGTTATGGGGTTTGAAACAAGCGTTGTCTCATAAATAGGTTGTAATTATGCACAGTGGTAGCATTGGCTATTATGTATTTCAAGTATATGCTAATACTTCATATGGTTCTATTCCACTACGAAAGATAATTTAGTTCTCTGTTGACCTAATTGGTTAAATAAAGGTTAAATAAAAATAATAAATATTAAATACTAAACAATTATTGTATAGGCCTAGATATGGCAGTGGCGCTTTAAAAGCTGTGGTGGCTTTCAGAAAGACTTTTAATCACGTGAAATAGTAAACGGATCTGCATACATAATAGAATCGAAGCCCATCTACAGGATTTTGTCGTAACCATGAAAACAGTGAACACACGACAGTGGCACAATTTTGTCAACATCGTAAACAGCTTTTTTCTTAAACTGGAATACACGAAATATACAGAATAACAAATATGGCGCTTCGTTCGGCAGCCAAAACTTATCGCAAAAGTTATTGAATCGACCCCTCGCTCAAAAACATTATGATAGCCTATTTTAACGAATAAAATGCAAGCAAGCAAGATATTTCGACGCTATTGCTTTAACATACAATAAAAAGCAAAATGTTTATCAATAAAGTGTTTTGGCTTTTTTGTAAAACATTACATTTTATCAGTAGAATAGTCTGTTTATATTCGGTTATTTATGTATTTTCTTTTTTGAAAATAGATTATATTTATAATTGTATCGCTTTTGTGATGTTTATTATTTTATTAAACGAATTAACTTTGTTCAATGTGATTAAAAAAAAATCATGATTTTTGGCACGTAGGCCTGTTAATGCGATGTGAACCAACGATCTAGATATGTTTTATGGTCCGCAGTAAACGTTCATTATTTAAAACTTTAGGGAGAATCGGGTGGTTTTCTTCTCTAAGCCCATGCGCTATAATTCATCTTCGGCGCTATTTCATGAGATTGTATGACATGGTGATCCTAGCACACGGGAAATGCCACCGTGGGTAATAGCACTGGCGGTCGCCATTTTCAAACTGAACGATTAATGTAGAAAAACATTAAAACCATAAAAATGTACCAAAGTGAGATTATAACAGGTGGGGCGGGCGATGACCAGTCACCCTAAATGATAGGCTCCCTATGTTAGACTGGAGGATTCAAGCACTGTAGATCATACAATTATCGTGCTCATATGGCTTTTAAAGACATAATTCCTACATCAAGTCAGTTATATTTGGGTATCATTGCGTTCACGGTTTAATTAACTATGGGCCTCGTGGGTCAAAAATAGTCAAAAGTGGCGGTTAAAAGCTGTATCAACAATGGGTTCTCTGTTTTTGAACGTCTTTGACTGAACATTTCCAAAGGCAAATCTGTCTTACTGAATAGTCTATCTGTTTGTGTTGTTTAAAATTAAAAAAGAACCACAATATAGCCTATAGACCTACACCAATTTGTCAGTATTTTAGCATTTAATAAAACAAATGATCCATGTGCAATGAAAACAATCGTTCTGGGACGTCAGAATCCTTCCTTATCCTTCACAGAAAATGCTCTGCTTTCATAGGCTAGACTGCCGACCAGAATTTGCCTGTTAGACTTCTGGTTTCACGTTCTACGAAGTGATCAAACGTGCACGCAAACTAGAAAAGCGTATCTTATTATCAGTTTCAATTCGCTGTATTTCTGCGGCGGGTGTCCATATTAGGTCTACATATGGCTCTTTTAAATATCTCAAGCGTTTTTTTATAGCAAGGCAACAGAAACTATGACGTAATGCAACTGGCCAGCACCTCTGCATGTGTTTTATGGCTTTCGCCCGATTGTCAGGGAATACTGCCCTCTGCGTCGGCACTGCAGTTCAACAGAAAGCGACCGGCAGGTATGCAGGTAAAATAACACAATGGCAACGAATCGCTACTTACTGGTGCACACAAGCTCTCCTTTTCTGTGCTTTCTTCTTCCGCGTGTCTGTTCATGAAAAGAAGAAGGATAGAAATATGTGAGTATGTCAGAAAAAAACAACATTTCCTGAACCTCTTAAAAAAGCGTTACACTTATTTGATTCCCTGCGTTTTCGTATAGTTTAACTTCCTGAATGTGCATCTTGACCAAAACGAGGCGTAGCCTAAATAAGACAACGACACAATAAAAATTAAAGAAAGCAGTCAATTAATGGATGAAAATACTTCACAATGTCAGCGGCTTAAAGTTGAAGTGGATACGTTTTTTCAGGCCAACAATCACACTGAGGCTATTTTCAACGTCTGGAATTTTAGTCATGTTGCGGTCACGGTGTTCAAAACGCAGTCCAAATCGACTGAACTTGCTGCACAGTATCAAAAGCTGGGTTCAAAGCTGGGTGGTATTATTAGCCTTTATTGTTAACTGGTTAAAATAAATAAATACAAACGGGGGGAAACATGAGAAACATTTAAGCCGACAAACGCCACGCTCGCTTTAACGTGTTGATCATAGGAGCTGATTATCTATCTGATTATATGTTATATCTTCTCTGTGTCCGTACGTAATACAAATTTAAATAAAACGAATATTAAAAGGAATAGGGCTCTTTATAATTACTTTTGTCGTAGTGTTTTTATATTAGCTGAGTATACAGATGTCAAATCAGTACTATTTCAAAAAAAAAAATCTATATAAAACATTTTGGAATTTTGGAATCAGGGCAAGTTTGGCCATGTAGACGGCTACTGCCTTCTGCAAATGTAATTTTTTTTTAAATTCAGTTTTTGAAGAAATGTGTAGGCCAAAATTACGTCAATCTTATAGGTTATTTGTATTTGTCCTATAGAAAATTGTGGCGTAGGCTACATTTAATTAGTCCGTGCACTCTTATAAACACCATAGGGTGTTAAATGTACACCAGCAGTGTTCAATTGACACCAAAATCTTTGCTGTGTATTTGTCCTTACCCTTAGCTCATGACCCACGTTGAATTTGGTCGTGCAGACTTGCTAATACGCACGAATCTAATGGATCCAGCAGGTATGGTGGAGCCGTTCAATGAAATCTCATCTAGATTTAATGTCTCATGATGAGCTTTTTATTTTTCCCATAAATGTGGTGTTTAAACAGTTTTTATGAATGGACCCAAAGTTGGACATTAAACCCTTTTGTGTGGAGAGCCAGATGAGCATAGTAATACAGCTTTAGCACGTACGCATGTTGCATTGTAACACCTGTGTACAATTGCCCACAAACTGTAGTACAACTTGCGCGATACAGTTCTGCCAAAAAGTCTGAGTAATGTATGGGATATTAACAAAATTATAATTAACAATATACATTTAAATTTGCTTTCCTTGGAAAAACCTTTAGTTTTGTTTTCTTTAATGAAGACGCACACTTCCAGGTGTCGAGCAAATTGCATCACATCAATTTGCTGGGTACATTTATCATGTTACAATATTCATTTAGGTTTAGAAATACTTTAGAGAAGCACTGTATCATTAAAAATACATTAATATATGGATTTTATATATTGAATGGAAGCTGTCTTTGCTTGCTTTAACCACACACATAACTACAGTAATTGTAATTCTGATTGGATAATGACACACAAAAAGTAGCATACATTTTGAAATCAGTGCATGCATACAAACATGCCTCAGTTGCCTGTAATTATCAAAAGTGTCTGTGTTGACACAGCTCTCCGGTGGCTGTACAGTACGTATAATCATGCTAATTGCAATACAGGATGGGGTAGAATGCATTTAAAATGTGAGTCATAAAAGAGCTCAACTCCAAAGGCTGCAGGAGGGATGTCAATGTGTTCATATAGGCCAGACAAAGAGACTAAAACAGCTGCTTCAGTAATGTTATTAAATAATACCAGTGTGTCTCACTGCCGTATTTCATGTGATAAGGTGGATAACACAAAACAGCACCCCCTAAAGGCTGATCTCTTTCCCCCTCCCTCTTCACTTGCCTCAATTTCTGCCAGCTTTGATTATGATAAAATTAAAACAAGACTAGTAAATCGGGCTCACAGTTCAAACCAAATTTCTGGACCGAAGAAATAAATATATGTAATTCCCACTACTAAATCTAATGTCTGTTGCTATGACTATCCGGGTCCCCTTTCATTAAATAAATAAAAAGTACTGCTGGGACTGACAGTGATCGGGATCTTTTTCATCACACCCTTAGGACTCAAACTGCCATCATTCAATTGAAAACCTACTGCTCCATACCGTGTGAACATTTTTCACAGAGAGCACTTCAAAGTACTTTTGAGTAGGCTACTTCAAATTTTACCAAATGAACATTTTCAATAATCGTCGTGTGAAAATAGTTATGTTGCCACAGGTGTCAACCTCTGGAGAGAGCTACCATTATTTTCACACCTTCATGACTATAAATTCACCAAAGACCTTATAGAACACTATCTATCTATTATCTATGAACATCATTAGCCACCACACTTATTTGTCTGGTTCAAGTTTATTTAATATATTCCTGTATTTAGATTTTCATATAATAATGACAGTGTAGGCTATGTACAAATTCAACATCGTGCTCATTTTAAAACCATGACTGACCCTACATACTTAGGCTACAACCCAGTGCAGGAGAGAGGAAGATACATAGATAGATACCACAATTTCGTAAATTATGCATGAGTCGTGTGTGAGCTTGTGGCACTTTTCCCAGTTTTGCAATCTTACTACTAACAGCTTTGATATATTATATGATATATAGGCTCACTGGCGCCGACTACGTGGGAGCGAATGAGCATGTACCACCTCAATAATAGTATTGGGTGGGCATTGCCTCCTCAATAGCTATCCCCCCATTGCTATTAGGCTACGTCACGCTTGGGGTGGGACGAAACTCCACTCGGAAGAGCTGTCACCACTTCTGTGTGCCAGGCTTCAACTAGTAAAAATGTCGGGAATCTCTTCCGTGTTTCCTGACAAATCACTGCGAAGCGAATGCATTTCTAAAATCCAGAGAGATTTTGGACCTGTTGTGGATATTTCACATTCGTTGCTACATCAAGTCATTTTATGGAGCCTACCCCATTGTATTTGCATAGCGTGAATAGGCTACTACCTTACCAGCAACATCAGCTATCCCTGCTGACCGTTAAAATCCGGGAGGAACCCGGTTGTGTCAGTCTCCCGATCACAGAACTGTTCTACAGGCTACAGTAACAGTTCTGTACTCCCAATAGGCTACACTCCCATTCATTTTCAGTACATCGCGGAAATGTATAATTTTACAGCACAAACTAACTACGGAGTAAAATAGATTGATAAAAGAGAGCACTAACGTCAAAAGGTATTGATCCGTTTTGGTAGCCTGTCAGATGTATTTTCAACGTTTCGTTGCTTTATAAAAGAAAAATAAGATCTAGGTACCGAAAATGAACGGGAGTGAATTGGGAGCCTTACTACAAAGAGGAATAGCGATGCTGCTTATAGAGGTGGCTAATTTTTTTGGCTACCAGGGGAAGGGGAGAAGACTCCGGAGGCTAACGTTACAGCCTCTCCATCTCAGACTCTGCCTCCTGTGCCAGGCCCAGACTTGTTTGTCATTTACGATCCAGACACTCAACCAAGAATGCAATCGTCCCCACAACGGTAGCCTAGGCCTAAAGTCACGCTGTTTACAGTTAAAATGGATCGAATACAGGATAGGGATAAAGATAGGGATGCAGTGTAGACTATTCTAAAGTCTGCAGGAACTTTCCGGAGGTGCAGAGTTCGAGAAGGATTTAAAAACGGGAAGTGGCCTATTTTAGACAGGTTTGTTAAAAAAACATGTGGACAGCAAACAGCATCATGTAGCCTAGTATTTGCCAACTCAGAGGCTTATATATAGTGAGACACGAGACATTTTCAACTACAAATCGGATCAAGACGCGTTTACGATCCTTGATGTCAACAATTCGACGGAACAACCTCTCTCTACTATACAGTTGGGACGGGAACTTGCAGACTCTTTAGACAATGATGGCATAATAACCATATTCAACACAAAGCCCAACCGTCTGCGTCTGGTCATGTAGAAAACATCACGCACCAATTCAAACCCATCAAAGGTAGGCCTAAGTTTGAATACTGCGTTTATATAGTTTATTTTTTAAAATTTATTTTCGTGCCCACCATGGTCTATAGATATGTTTCAATCTCATGTGGCTGTTGAAAATTAGTTGAGTAATTACGCTATAATATTATAGGAGTGTGTGCCTGCCACAAAACTATATAATAACTAGAAAGGTTCAATTCAACCCTATTCAATTTGGTTCTTCCGCAAGTGGCACCACCGCAAGATGGCTGCCATGTCCCGGAAATAGTATTACCGATGAGCTCTGCCATGTATTTCCAATGGAGCGCTGTGAAAGTGAACGGAGTCGCCCAGCAAAATATAGGTGCCAGAAGCTCACAATATGGTAATCAATAGAATCCGGCAATCACATTTTACATTTTTCCTGGGTCCAATTTTTTTCTAGGCTGTAAAGAAAAAAGAAAGGCATGATTTTAAAAAGCTCATCAGTGAGTGTTGAGTAGGCGCACTGAACTCTGATTGGTTAAGAACAAACCGATGAGATTTGGAAAATGGTCACTTGATAATTGTAGTTACGTCACAGTACAATCACGTGAGGAGGCCTATTCACATTTCCCCCAAATCCAAATCCCATCTCCACTGAACCAGAGACCCTCCCTCAGGGGAATCTCTGACTGAACTACGGTTATGGTTAGCTTGCAAGGAGCATACAACTGCTCCGTAGCTGCTGTAGCTATAGGTTAGCTAACAGCTATGACATTCGCATGCCAGTTATCTTGTGCATAATAATGCAATGTTTTTCAAATAATTTCAGGTGTGTAATATTTCTAAGGACAGACTTCACATTTCAAGATAAGTGTTCACACTTATAACCTAGCCAGGTGAACATGGTGAAATGCCATCTCGTGTAGTGAAAAACCGCCCAGATAGCAAGAGGGTAGCGGGTCAACGGACAATGGACAACGGACAATGCTAAAGTTGTAGCTAACGATAGCTGTGCCTAGAGCTGAAACGTTTAGCTAGCTAGCTAACATTAGCTACCCACAAACCTGTTGCCTACCTAGCTAGCTAGCTAGCGCCACTACATATAGCTGGGTTTAGAACTAACGGTAGCTAACGCTGTTGTAACAATTGTTTATCATTTATAGTTTTTAGCACAAGCCAGCTATAACTGCTATGGTTGTCCTACCATAGCTAGCGGCAGAGTTAGGGTGAATGTTAGCGCTAGGTAATTACACTAAGGCTATTACATTGTAGTCTAATGACATTGTGTTGCTAGATGGCTAACATTAGATGGCAAATCTAACGTTATCAGTCTGTCAGATTTCAATTTGAGATGCTGTGTGCCCAGCTTAGCACCACGGTTGCTGTGGTCAGGAATCAGGGGAGTAGAGGTTGCTTTCTGGGGGCTAATATGTTGGGTAATAAGCCTGCTTTGTTCACACAGCTTTGAACAACATAACGACGAGTATTGCTAACGATAACCAAACAGTCCCAAACTGGACCTCATTTATCTGAATTTGTTGTGGTAACGTTAGGCTGTGAGGCGATTTCAACAAGATATCTGCTATGTAGTTTTTGACATGAATCTGTCTAACACAACGTTACATTACAAGATCACCATAGTTCAGTATATCAGTCTAACATCGACATTCCGGGAGGCTATACTCGTAAAATAGGCAACGATTTTCACTGTGGCCATTTCCATCACGATTTCTCATTATTCAGGCAACGTCTCACGGGAAGCTTGAAAAAGCGGTTGATCACCAATACTGCAATACCACAGACGGAAAATAAACGAGCAGGTTTTATTTGATTTTCATATAACATCGATTGTTCTCAGAAAACCCGCTCCGCGGTGGCTCTGGTCGTGGTTCTAGATTCACAGCGGCAGCCATTGCTCTCTGCAAAAGGGACAAAGGGACCACCTTCACGTGACATGTCACGTTGGCCAATCAGAGAGAAAACTTTGGGCCGTGGAAAAAGTGCCGTCTTGAGAAGGCACCAGCCTTTCTAGTTCTTATATAGTTCTGTGGTGCCTGCTAATCATCCTGGGCTGCGTTTCCTGATAACGATCAATCTTAGGGTTAAGTGTGATTTCTAAGAGCGATTCCATGAAGGCTTTTTAAAGGGTAACAAAGCACGCTGGTTTAGCTAGACCCCGCCCCCTTTGAAATGAGAAAAATGCCCAAATCTGGTTGTGATAAGGTAATAATATAGGGGCTGAGCTCCAGGTATTAAACCACGGCCCAGCAATTTTTTTTCACTAGTAGCCAAAAGCTAATTTCTACTCTGGACAGCACTCACAGCGGCTGCTTTGTTCCACTCTCTCTCTCTCTCGCTACCTTTCTCACTCATACACACACAAACACGCTAGCTCCAGCTGCTGCCGAGCCCCAAGTAGCTGAGGCAGAAGCAATGGTGGAGAATGAAAGGATGGGCAATGTTTTGGAGTGGTAGGCGGCGGCACACATAGCCTCATTTGGGCTTATAATGATGCGGCCAGCAAACAACAAATCACGCGCTGTACAAATAGTTACCCATGCCATGTAGGCTACTCCTTTTACACAGGCTGTAGGCAATCACACTAACATTACCTGCAATATATCAACAATATTGGTTTCCATTTCAACGGGTGCACATGTGGTCACTGCACTGAACTCTCTCCAAGAGAGAATTGTAGGGACATTGTCTGTTGTAGGGACATTGCAAAGATAAATGTGTAGCATGCATATAATACAACTCTTGGCTCATATGCTTTAGATATTTATTTTTTAATAAAGTATATATATTTAAAAAAATAAATAAACTAGCTAGCTAGTTTATTAAGCTAGACTGAAAAACGAACTATCAAAAAACAAGGGACTATTAAACTAACTATAAAAAATATACCAAAAATAGGTTACTATAATTTACTAGAATATTCAAAAAGGCTAAACTGTGAGCTAGCTATATATGTATCGCTCGCTCTCTCTCTCCTATCTCCTCTCTGTCCACGCAGATCAACCACCGAACTATATAAAAAACGCTGAGATCAACCGCTGAGATTCGCTTTCATAGCTGGACCATAGCCCGCCCTCACTCCCAAACTTCAGGGCGTAGCTGTACATGTTTCAATTTCGTCACCGGGAGGAATACGTCAGCTGGATGAAGTTTCTGGCCACTGGACGTGTAGTTCTCACAGTTTTACCACTAGAGACACTATTGAGCCAGATCCTTTGGGTTTATGCTGTTTTGCGCTGACTGCAGTAAAATGTCAAGATTTGGACCTGGATCAATCAGTAACATTAGAAAAAAACAAATGTATCAGTTCTCATCTAAAATAAGTGGTTTTAGTGCTTTGTTACCCTTTAATTTGTAACGCACTAAACAGTTCTAAAAGAGTGAATACGCACTCACCTCTTAAAGCAAAATTGAACTTTGGTAGAACTTTGGGTTGTGTAGTTATATATGTTCATTAGTTGCTCTGTGCTCCCCTTGGGTGATAATCCAGAATCGGGTATTTGTCGCTCTCCCCATTTCACTATCACTTTCTATAGCGCTAAAAAAACGGTCTCAAAAAGACAACTTCTATACACTATACTCTAATAATAATAAATTTGTCTGTCAAAACACAACATATAACATGGTAACCCTGGTGTGGCTGCTTAAATTTAAAAAGGAGAAATGAAAGTGAATGAATATAAATTAAAACAAAATTTTTTTTTTTTTCTTTTCTCCTTCCCGAATCTTCCCGAATATGATTAGTGTTAGATGTTCATAATTTTCACTTCTTCATAATAATTCGAAATTCGCAACAAAAGACGAACGAAAGACAAACAACCAACAATGAACCAATTGTGAAGGTGAAGAACCATGTTGTGTGTTGTGTGTTGTTGTTGTTCTGGAAGGTGAAAAATGAAAATGCGCTTGTGAATGCGCTTCAGGAGTCAGGCCAGGCCAGGTCCAGTGGCAAGAAGAACCAGAGATGCCCCAAACATGGCCGACGTTCGAGGCAAAGTTTTAAGTTTATAAAAAGTTTTTTTTTATTTTAAAACTTTTTTTCCTTGTTTTTTTCTTATTTATTTGTTTTATTTTATTTTTTGTTTATTTTTTTGGATTTATTTTTTTATTTATTTCCATAATATAAAAAAAATAAATAAAAAAATAAATAAAAAAAAAAAAAATAAAAAAAAAAAAAAATAAAAAAAAAAAATTTAAAACAAAAAAAAAAATAAAATTAAAAAAATATGAAAAAAAAATAAAATTAAATGAAAAAAAAAAAAAAAAAATGAAAAAAAAAAAAAAAACAAAAACACAAATAATGAAAAAAAAAAAAAAAATAAAAAAAAAAAAAATCTAAAAATGATGGGTCTAGAGAGTAGTTAATAATCTATGATGTCTAATAGGTAATCCTTGAGTTAAAGAGCTTTTGGGAGAGACTTCCTTAAAAAGAAGACTTTTAGAAAGAAGGGCTTTTACTTAACATTTTTTTAACACACAATTGACTTTAAAATTGGGATTGGAATCAACATGTCATGTTGATTTTGTTCATTTTGGTTGTTAGTTAGAAATGTTTGTATTTTATGTTGTTGTAATAAAATGTGTGTATGATTTATTGTTCAGTTATTTAGATATGTTACATCGTTTAAAGCCACAGGTGAAGTGAATAACATTGATTATCTCGTTATTTTGGTTCTGTACTGTAGCACTTTGAGTTTGAAAGGATCCAATGACAATGAGGTTGAAGTGCAGACTGTCAGTTTTAATTTGAGGGTATTTTCATCCATATCGGATGAACCGTTTAGAAATTATAGAACCTTTTGTACATAGTCCTCCCCATTTTGGGGCATCAAAATATTGGACAGTTTAACATAATGTAGAATCAAAATCCATAATCAAGAAATAATTATTTTTAACAAAACCATGTGTGCCACAATTATTGGCACTCCTGCATTTATATATAGAATAAAGTAATAATTTTAAATATTTGGTCGCATATTCTTTGCATGCCATGACTTCCTGATATCTGTGACCCAACAACATCAAAAGACTCTTGATATTTTATTTTCTGGTACTCTTACAAGCTATATTATAACATCTCTGCATGTGAATGGATCTCTATGGAAATTGGGGGGTGGGACTAGATTTAGCTGTAAATTATGCTGGAACAGTATGGAATACATGGTTGGTAAAATGGCTGTAAGTCATCAATGGTCGGACGTATCAAACAAGCCTTAAACCATCACTCTGCTTCCAGAAATACAGTCGATATGGATGGATAACGTGAAGGATTTCTTCTCCTGACTTATTTTTCAATAGGAAATAGGAAAATTTGTCTGGAGAAACAACCCAAAGAGTACCAGAAAATAAGATATCAAGAGACTTTTGCTGTTGTTGAGACACAAACATCAGAGAATCATGGCATGCAAAGGATATGCAACCAAATATTAAATATGATGACTTTATTTAAGTTTATGTTAATTTGTTCAGTTAATTTTTGTGCCCTAAAATGTAGGGAACTATGTGTAAAATTGTTTAAAATTGCTACACGGTTCACCCAATATAGATGTAAAACCCGCAAATTAATGCTGAAAGTCTGAACTTTAGCCACGGTTCCATTTCAAATCCAATGTGCTGGAGTACAGAGCCAAAACAACAACAACTTTTGGAGTGCACTGTAGGCCTATATGTGAGATGAGATCCCACAGCATTTGGAGAGCATTGCAGAGACAGAGAAGTAATTATGGCTGACACTTTACTAAATAAACACATAGATACAAATAATAAACAAACAAATAAAATTTAAAAAGTAAGCTGAAAAAGCAGTCTTCACAGTGGTGATTACTTTATTTTACATTATGTTATACCGTCCAATATTTTTTGATGCCCAAAAATGGTTTCTAAAACCATTTCTAAAAAGAATTATTTCTAAACGGTTCATCCTATATGGATGAAAATACCCTCAAATTAAAGCTGACAGTCTGCACTTCAACCTCATTGTCATTGTATCCTTTCAAACTCAAAGTGCTAGAGTACAGAACCAAAATAACAACGAGATAATCAATGTTATTCACTTCACCTGTCAGTGGTTTTAATGTTGTGGCTGATTGGTGTATGGGGACAATATTGTTGTTGGGGTGTTCCCATGCAAACCATAGCATTACAGTTTGTTCGAGGCTGGCTGTTAGAGTGCATATTTGATCAAACTAATTTTGCCCACCCACTTTTGCTCAGGACCACCAGAAAATAACTTCATCGCCACTCACACACACACACATATATAGCGCCTATCGAAATTCTTAGCTCACTTGGTAAAGATGAGCAAAATAGGCTATGAAAAAAAAGTTGTACAGCTATATCAGCATGATCTTGTAGTCAAAATTGAGGTAAAATTAATCAATAAATAAATATTTTTATCAAAACGTGTGTCACAATTATTGGCACCCATAGAAATTCTTATTATCCAAATCTATTTTACTTTTTTAAAAAGTTTATCTGAGCCTTTAGGGACTCTGAAGTGGTCATCCATGGGTTCCTGTCTCATTGGGATGTAAATATGAGGTGACACACATGCTAAGCTCCTGTAGTCATCCACCAACATGTAGAAGGTCAGAGAACAATTAAATTAAATGAGACAAAAGGTTGTTGACCTTCATAAAATCAGGCAATGGCTATAAAATAGCTGAATGCCTGAAAATACCCATGTCAATCTGCAATCCCTTGTGTGTAAATTGAATCATGGGGCCCTGATTTGGGAAGGTCGAATTGGTTGAAACACAGAAAGCCTACGTAGCATTTTACCGATTAATAACAGAAAAAGGGACGCAAAAACCTGTGAACAAAAAGAAAAAATGCAGGCAAACTTTATTGACCTATTTATAACAAATATGAGGATTCATTCATAGAAAATTGAGAATAGAAAATTAATTAGAGATCCAAATCAGCATATTTAGCATTGTTCTGTGGCTCTTGTAGCTTCAATTGTAATTTGTGTGACAAATAAAACTAATTGGGCTGAATTCAATCAACAAATTTCTTAATTTCTGACTGATAAATAAATACAGGAGGCATTTTTCTCACTGCAAACACAATTTTAACCCCTTACTTTTGGTTTTCTTGGAAACTCTTGGGGGGGAAAAATACTTTTTTATATGTTTAAATATTTGTCAAACCAAAGGACAGATGTTGCTTGAATCCAGGCCATAGCTGTTCTTGCTGTATTTAATGACTAAATATGAAATGCTACTGCAGTGACACTCTTTTCTGACATTGCAACTGTCCTTATGTGTCAGACTCAGTAATGCCTGTCCAAACAGGATGTTGGGTCAGCAGCACTGAAAGTCATGAGGGTGAGTTTCAAGCAGTTGCTGGAATATTTGTTATTATTAAATATAATATTTGTCTTATTGCTTCAGTACAAACAGTAAAAATATATATTTGTGTGTGTGTCAAAGCTATAACCATTCCTATGAAACATCTTTAATATTAGTGCCAAATTAGAGGAAAAACTAATTTTCATAATATGTGCACCATATTGCAGATGTACAAAGCGCATTACAATATAAGAGGACTGTAGTGTGGACAGTGGTCTCTATTGTTGTTTTTGTAACTGTCTCCGTGGTGATACATTCGGAAGGAAAGGGGTCCAGAGACCTGGGATTCCTGACCCAAATGCACTTCCTCAAATGCACACTGGGTCTATTGCCCCACAGGAAAAGCTTTCTGTGTACAAGGGTACCAGTGCAGATATGTGTGCCCTGTGCCTTATGAAACACAACCACATATACACATCCTCAGTCTTTAATACACGCACCCTCAACCTTTGCAGTTTTTTTATTGTTTACGCACTAACATTGGTGTTATGACCCTATTAATAAAACATTAAGTTTATGTGCCGAAAGATGTAAAAAAAAATTCAACACTATAAGCACTATTTTGCTTGTTTTAACACAAATTTCTCTTTAACACTTTTTGAATATACTTCACACAATTCTTCTTTTTAGGCACAATTTTCGAAAAGTATAGATATGTGTTATATGAAAAACACTTAAACTCCATTAAAAACTATAAACTCACTTATCAATTAACACACACATTCGTCACAGGTAAAACACTAGTTGCTTTAATTATTCAATCAGCAATCGGAGCTTTAGCACAAATAAAAGGGGAAAATGTGAGCTCTCCTGTATGTTTAGAACAATGGCTGACGAACATTTAGAAATGAGAATAGGTAGATCTGCTCAATTGTTATTTACTGTAACATATCAATACTCAGTGATTCCTGTACTGCAGAGTACCTAATGTATACTACTACAAGGGTACCACAGTATGGACAGCATAGTGTGCACAAGCTAAGCTGGCAGTATCCCTTGTTTGCATACAGAAGCCACCCCTACATGGAGTAAATACAAGAGAGCCTGTCCCCTCTGCAGCTGCGAGGAGCTTATCTTACCAGCCTTAAAGAGGACCTGAAACACGAGCGAAATATGCCTTTCACAGTGCTGCAGAAATGAGCTCCACACACAATCACTCAGACACACACACATGTACATACACACAGAAACACACACATATACACACTCACACGTGCACGCACACACACACACACACACACACACACACACACACAGAAGACCAGAGCAGTTCACATGTGTTGTGATATGTGAGTTTCCACCGTGATGCTCCGTTTCGAAATTGGTTCAATGAAACCATTGCCTTTGCATTTCTCAGTCATGCCAATGGTGGCTGTGTCATTTCAAAAAACACTTCTCGCGCTGCTTGGCCAGATGAAGAGCAGAAAGCAGAATAACAAATTTTTGGTTGTACTTTTTTGGTTTACTCCCAGTACAGTAGTTTTTTTTCTCCTGTTTTTTCTTATTTTACTTTTATTTTGTAATTTGGAAAAATAAAAACAACAAAAACAAGTATTTTTTTTTGTATATTTGAGTTGGCCAGTGCACTCAAATTTTTTACACCAGCGTGTAATTGGCATTTATAATTTGTATTCATTTGTTGACTAGTATTTATTATTTGAAGGAAAATGTCATTTTGGGTTGAGAATGTATGGTTTTGAATAGTGCTTTATATATTAACAGATATATGATGTTTTGCAGAAAGAGTTGACCATGTGAGTTTTGTGTTTATAATTTTGAGAAATTAGTTTTAATTTCAGAAAATGTGTCTAAACAATTGAGACAAACTGTAAAATGTTCTGTTAAGAACATTCTAATCACATATTTGTGATCTTACACCTTAAAGCAAAATGATATTGAATCAACAATGTAAAAAGAATCTCAAATCCCTCCTACATTTACCTGCCAATACATGACAATAAAAGGGAACATTTTCAATGATTGGTCCTTGATAAGAGCTGTGTAAGTCCTCCATTAGCACTATGTACAAGCTTCACAAGCACTCCATAAACATACACAAATTCTTTAGTTAATAACCACAAATAGGTATATGTGTGTGTCACTCAGTATGTTGTATTCTCACTTGTTGCATCAGTGGTGACATAACACACATTATGGCTATTTTGGCTACTAACATAATAATTTATGATTGTTTATATAGTGCTTATAAAGTGTTGTATAACTGATATGAAAAACTATACATGGAATGTGTTTCCCAAAAATTTTTACTTTATGGTCAGTTAAAACTGCAGCATTAGGACCAAAAGTCACTGTGTACTACAGATAAGATTTCACAGATTGGAATAATACATACAGAACTTTTGGACCAAATTATAACCATTCAAACTCCACCCTCAAATTATAGGTCACCCTGCCACCACAATACTCTACCTCCTCCTTCTAATTTACAGTCAAGCCGGAAAGTCTGTACACCCCTTTCACATCTCACATTTTATTATGTTACAGACATATTCTACAATAGATTGAGTTCATTTTTTGTCTCGAAATTCTACACAAAATAGCCCATAATGACAAAGTGAAAACACGCCCTTTGATATGACACCCAAAAGTGAGCTGAGGTGCATTTTGTTTCCACTGATACTGCTTGAGATGTTTCTACAACTTAATTGGAGTCCACCTGCGATAAATTAAATTGATTGGACATGATTGGGGATTGCCAACACCTGCCTATATAAGGTCCCACAGTTGACAGTGCATGTCAGAGCAAACTCCAAGCCATGGGGTCAAAGGAATTATCTGCAGACCTCAGAAACAGGATTGTGTCAAGGCATAGATCTGGAGAAGGGTACGGAAAAATCTCTGCAGCTTTACAGGACCCAAAGAGCACAGTGGCCACCATCATTCATAAATGGAAGAAGTTTGGAACCACCAAGAATCTTCCTAGACCTGGCTGCCCGGCCAAACTGAGCAATCGGGGAAGACGGGCCTTGGCCAGGGAGGTGAGCAGGAACCCAAGGGTCACTCTGACAGAGCTCCAGCGTATCCTTGTGGAGATGGGAGAACCTTTCAGAAGATCAACCATCCAGGCAGCACTCCACCAATCAGACCTTTATGGTAGAGTGGCCAGACAGAAGCCCCTTCTTAGTAAAAGGCACATCACAGCCTGCTTGGAGTTTGCTAAAAGGCACCTAGAGGACTCTCAAACCATGAGAATCAAGATTCTCTGGTCTGATGAAACCAAAATTTAACTTTTTGGCCTGAATACCAAGCGTCACGTCTGGAGGAAACCAGGCACCGCTCATCAGCTGGCTAATACCATCCCTACAGTGAAGCATGGTATTAGGCAGCATCATGATGTGGGGATGTTTTTCAGCAGCAGGAACGGGGCGACTAGTCCTGATAGAGGGAAAGATGAATGCAGCTAAGTACACCGAGATCCTTGAAGAAAACCCCGCTCCAGAGCGCTCTGGACCTCAGACTTGGGCAAAGGTTTACTTTCCAACATGACAACGACCCGAAGCACACAGCGAAGCGAACAAAGGAGTGGCTTTGAGTCCTTGAGTGGCCCAGCCAGAGCCCAGACCTGAATCCAATTGAACATCTGTGGAAAGAGCTGAAAATGGCTGTGTACCGACGCTCCCCATCCAACCTGACGGAGCTTGCAAGGATATGCCAAGAGGAATGGGCAAAAATATCCAGAAACAAGTGAGCCAAGCTCATAGCTTCTTTCCCAAGACGCCTTGAAGCTGTAATCGCTGCCAAAGGTGCAGCAACCTAGTATTAGGCTAAGGGTGTGTACAGATATGTAACCCCTAAATAACCTATTTTTGTCAGTAAAATAAAATTGCATATTTTCTAAAAACATGTTTTCACTTTGTCATTATTGGCTATTGTGTGTAGATGTTTGAGGTAAAAAATTAACTCAATCTATTGTAGTATAAGTCTGTAACATAATAAAACGTGGAGAAGGTGAAAGGGGTGTGCAGACTTTCCGGCTTGACTGTACCTCCCCAAAACAAACTATTTGGTATAAATGTTCTCTAAAGAAGATGGGTATATGTTCAGATTATATTTTGAATTTACAACTTTTGGTGTCCTTCTGTGGTCTAGCAGTAACACAACATTTGCTCACTTATTGTGGTAAAATCTGTCAGGAGCCCCATTTGCGCTATGGGTTAATTCCAATCAATTATGATTACTCTTTGCATCCTTTCCTACCTTGCGTCCTTTCGCAATGAAATACAAGGACAGAGGAATCAAGTTTCCTATGCAGTTAACTAACTGAATGATATGGGAAACAAAAAGGTCACGAATATTATGCTTAAGCACTTAACTCAATTTTTTAATGAATAAACATTTTGTCATAAAGAATTTGTGTCATTATGGATAAATAATCCATGCCCTGCCATGTGGCAGATGTTACACGTCAGAAAAGACTTCCACAAAGGCTACACTTGTGTTTTCTCACTGAAGCATCCTTTGGGGAGCCTCTTCATTCCTCGCTCCTTGCTCCTCCAAGGAGCTTTTAGCAGTTGGGAATGTCTTTAAAGATGGCGGACTTAGGTCGATTTTCGGGTCAGGCGAGGACCGAGGAGATGAGGGTGGATAAAATAAGCGATTGTAAAGAACCCATATGTGACTTTTCTCCCAAATGCACTTACAGGCTGAGGGAAGAGTGGGGAAGTAAAAAAGTGAATAGTAAAGTATAATTCCAGAGTCCCAGTATTCCTCGGACCACAGGCATCATAACCTTATTGGCCATCTATACCATCACAGATGTACTCAAAATGTATTATTATGATGACTTTTTAACATCGCTGACCCTTAATCGTTCTATTGCAACGAAGCTCTTTGTTGTGTAGTTGTAATAATAATATATATTCGTATATGGCAATGTTCTTTGGAATGTCTGCTCAGATTGATCGGAACTGTCCATCTCACTTGGGCCAAAACCGACGTGAAGCTGATTCAGTTTCTAAATGGCCTCTTTCTCAGAGTGGTTTCTTATTCTCAAAATGATATTTACACAGAGTGAAGTGGGATCTCCGGAGGATATGACAAGTCATGAAATAACCAGTGACGCAGCAAGATTACATGTACCTGTATTCAATCCAAAAACAAGTGTCCTTTGGTATATACAAACAATTAGCATGT